>JAVJIX010000020.1:2517500-3117500 GCA_036785185.1 Paratrypauchen microcephalus
ACACACGTAACTTTTAGAAGGAAACCCATACAGATTAACATTAAAAAAACACACTATCCCTTTAAGCCATATTAAAATGCTCACCTCATCAAAAGCAAACATACAAAAATACACATACATATACACAAAACAACATACATTTTCAAGTTAACAGCTACCTTTTACATTTTGTTCAGGAAAGATTGGCAATTCCAGGTGCTGACATTATCTAAATGATCCTAGTGAAGGTGTATGGAGTGTAAAAAAAAAAAAAAAAACACAGTGGAGCACTTCCTGTATTACAACATGACATCACAAGGTGGAACAGAGTGTTTTCTGTTTGAGGGAAGAACACAGCCTAAATATGCAGAATGTGTGAATGAAATAAAATACAATTCCAGATATGATGTGAATGAGGAAATAACATAAATCAGAAAATAGCCCTTTAATCATAGTTCAATATGTAATAATGTAATCAGTTGGGCTTTTGGGAGTATTTGAATATGTATAAACAAATTAATGCAACCAGGAACATAAACCAGGACTACAAATTGTAATTTGCAAGCTCTCTGATGAAACAGGAATAAACTTTTACACTTCTTACCCTTACGAACATGCCCACCATTACATCTGAGTCAACAGCCTTTGGCAATGGGCTGCAAGTGTCTAGATAAGTGCATAATATACTTCAGCCCTCATTTATGTATTTGCTGTAATTATCTAGCACACTAGGGCCTACTTCAACCACAGATTTTTACATGTGGACTCTAAGTGCTAAAAATACTCATAATACTCTTTTTTTTTTTCATTTTCTTATTGGTACTGTTTGTGTTTTGTTTTAAATATCTTTGGGAAAAATATTCTGTATATTGTGGATTATGCTGTATAATCCAACCCTTTATTTGGATTATTAAAGGTTCTATATTATGCAAAATTGACTCTTGTGAGCTTTAAGCCATGTTATAATGTTGTTACCTCTTCAAAACATACCTGGAGTTTTGTTTTGTTTCATTCACACATGCTTTAGTAACCCTTTACCTGTAATCTGTCGATATCTCCAAAGTGCTCTGTTCCACCTTGTGATGTCATGAAGTGCTGTTATTAACAGTTACCCTCCAGTGCTGAAATTATCCAAATGATTCTAGAATCATAATTATGGAGTTAAATAGCACATGGAAACACTTTCTGTATTATCACATGACATCACAAGGTGGAGTGTTTTCTGTTTGAGAGAAGACCTCCTAACCCTAAATATGGAGGTGTTTTATTAAGCATGGATTGTGTGTTTAATGTGTGAATGAAATGAAACTGAAACAAAAAACTGACTGAACAAAAACAAACTCAAAGTATGTTTCTGATTAGAAAACAACATTGTAGAATATATGGGCCCTGTAATAGCTGTTTTAATATATATTTTTACAGATTTTTAGGTTTTAAGTTTCAACAGCACTTTTTTCAGCTGTTACTGTTGTACTTAAATGCAAATCTTTTTATTTTTTTCAGGGTGGCCCTATACAAAACACAGAGTCCCTAAACTGTTTGGAGCTGGTGGAGAGTCGACAGTCAGAGTTCAGAGTCCAGCTGTCCATCCAGGCCTGCACCAATCAAAAGTGGACCATCACAAACATCCTGACCGTCCTCCCACAGTGAACACATCAATGTAGACTTTATTTATATGCACCAACACCCTGAGACTCCAAACAGGTGCTCATCCCAGGAAACCAAACACAGGAGTAAAAAGCTGACATTAGTGGAAATCCAACTTGGAATTACACCTGAAGATCGCAGGTCTTTGAACTAATGACCCTTTTACGCCAGTAACCTCGAGGCAGATGTGATCCAGCCATAAACGCAGCAATTAAAAGGGAAATATATTGCCCAAGGATTCAGAGGACAGGCCAGTGAAAGCAGGGAGAGTGTTTTATGTGTTATTGCATTTGCACAAACCTGGGATGACTTTGGGGCTTGAGATGTTAGCCTTAAGATCAGCTATCATTGGCTATCATTGCACAATCACAAGGTAGCGTAGTTGTTAGACATGAAATGCACTTGTATTATTTTAGTTTTAGTTGAGGCTATCTTCTGAGTGGGCAAAAGTATCTGCATATGATGGAATAGAGCTACTCAAACATCTGCTTTATTCATGTCAGTTACAAGCCCTGGGTTATAAGTTTTACACAGATTTATTAAACCTAAAAAAAAATGACAGTAAGAATAAGTCTTCACCTCTGAATCTCATGCGGCAGTGAATATTAATTATGTATCAGATTTAATCATTTACAAAACCTCCTTTTTATTCAAGCTATTTCATTGTAGCAACTGTTTTTTGTTTGTTTTTTTTGTTTTAAAGTGCGTATGACAGGTTCTGATGGTTACTTTGGTTAATTTGGTGGGATAATACCTGTTGTAAATATAAATTATAGTTTTACATCAGTCAAGAAGCAAACTGTGAAGAAATGGGGAAAAATGTGTTGAAAATTACAGGAAAAAAGAGCGTTCTCACATTGATGATATCACACTAGGGAGAATTCTGTCCAAAACACATTTTCTGATACTTTAAACAAGATTTCAACAAAACATAAAGGTGGTTTCTTATATTTTTATTTGTCAGATAATAATTTTGGTGTACATTAGAGGAGTTTTGGCCTAGTGTACTACATGGTTGCTAGGTAAAAATTTTAACACAAAACATAGATTGGCTGCTTTTTTATATATATTTGTGTTTTTTTTTTGTTAAATCTTAAATATAATGACCTTAAGTATGTTTATTCAAATTAGTAGTCTAACCTGTCATAGACACTTTAAAGTTTAAACTACTAATCAACCACAAAGCAACTCAAACGTGCATGGCATTAAGCATTTATGTCTGTTCTGACTTTGACAAACACGAAAATTTACCCTGTGCCCACACTTCTTTCAGCCCTTGACAACACTGCTTGAGTTGATAAATTTTACTTTAGCGCGCTACCACAGAGAAAGGTGGTAAGATGTTACATAAGGAGGTGAGAATTTTTTCCGGTTTGTGTTGCATAATGATTTACATAATTCAATGTCAAAGTCTCAACATTTCCTGTCACAAATCAAATGAAACTAATCCCGCCATCCTTATTAATAACCCTTTTCACAACATGTAAGTGAAATTTATAAGCCCGAGCAGCTAATCTAACAGACAAACCTGTAATGTAACTATGACAAGCCCACGCTTCAAAAAATCAGTGATTGAAAAATGCATGTGTGGGCGTGCAAAGCCTGCTCTAACTGAGAGAGAATAGTTAGAATTGTATTTCCAAGCTCCACTGTACTCTGAAACTCTATTCAGCCCTTCTTCAAGTGTCCTACTTACTTTCCCCTAGGCCTTCAAATGTCACTGTTAACTTAATGCCCCATTTTTGTGCCATTAAAGATAGTGAAATTGTACTATATCTGTCATTTGCGGACACTACCATAGCCATAAAAACATGCCGTTGTTGAGTATTCTATATGGGCTTATCGTTAGGACTCGAGGTGATGGTGAAATAACAAATAACAACAACTCCTTAAAGACACAGCCATTTTGTTCCCTACACAACCCGTCTTAGTTACCATTACAAACTTGAACATTTCCCCCAGTGTGTCCAATGAAATGTTTTCTATATGGACAGTGTGCACACCAGTGGCTGAAGCTTTTATTAGGGTTTTATGGGGAAGGGCATCTGGCGTAAAATCTCTATGCCTCTCAATATGTGAAAAAAAAAATTTAAATTCTGTGAACTGGACAAACGTTTTACAAGTGAATACATTTTGCCACTCAAGATTTTTCAGTCGTTCAGTTCAGTTCACACAAAAACGAACACACCCTTTAGTTGTTTATAGTAAGGAGTATCTGTTATTAGTTTGATCCATTGAACTACTCTAGGGTGTGAACTGTCCCCAGAGTCATATTTTGCTTACTCGTCCCTAGGGATGTAACGATATTTAAATCATTCACTAAAATATTTTCACGATATATACTGTACATCTCACAGTGTGGAGGCAAAAAATGTGTGAAAATGCTACTTTTTCCTTTTAAAATGCCTTCACAAGCCTATGGTTGTGTGATAATCCAAAGAAATAAGATTTATTCTCTAGCAAGGACCACGCCACAACAGTGAAATACAATAAAGATATTTATTGACGGGGGGAGACTCAGGGTGGGGGCTTCGTCTCCAGTCCAAAATGGTCACCCAGCTGATTCGGAACCCCGCCCTCCTTAAAGATGATGTCTTTGGGCTGAAGGATGGATGAGAGACAGGGGGTGGCGTGGTCGAGATGAGCTGTGGTTAGCTGACGAGGAGGTTGAGGCGTGGTCCAGCTCCTGAATCGAAGTTAATTATATTAACTCCACATAGTGCTGAATATCAGTTATTTCTTCATGTAGTCTGCACTGAAACATCAAAGGATCATGATCTGTGTTCATGCTAAAAAACTAATGCATAATTTTAGCAGAGACTTGAAATTCGATATACAGCTCTGGAAATAAATAAGAGACCACTAAAATCAGAAAAAATGATCAGTTTTTCTGATTTTACTACTTATAGGTATGTGTTTGGGCAAAAGGAACATTTTTGTTTGAGTCTATAAACTACTGACTACATTTCCCACAAATTCCAAATAAAAATATTATGGTTTAGAGCATTTATTTGCAGAAAATGACAAATGGTCAAAATAACAAAAAAGATACATATTTTCAGACCTCAAAAAATGCAAAGAAACGAGATCAAATTCATTTTAAAACAACATAATACTAATGTTTACACTTAAGAAGAGTTCAGAAATCAATATTTGGTGCAATAAGTCTTATTTTTAATCACAGCTTTCATGCGTCTTGGCATGCTCTCACAAGTCTTTCACATTGCTCTTGGGTGACTTTATTCCACTCCTGGTACAAGAACAGACGCTGGAATGGAATGGCTGTAATACATGTAGAGATGCTGATTTCAGAAAAAAATGCAGTGGTCTCTTATTTTTTTCCAGAGCTGTATTGTGATGGCATATGATATTATTGTGAGATTTTTGATGATACGATATCACGATATTTCAGTTATTGTCACATTCCCACTGGTCCCAGGCTCTAATGGGTGTTATAACTCCCATCAGACAGATTTAAGACAGTGACTTGAAGAAGTGTCTTTTAAAGCTTTTGTCCAGTCAATAGAATGTGATGGAACCTACCTGGACGACTGAGGAATTACACAGAGGCCTCAGTCTTTCAGTTCACTTTTATATCTTATCTATAAGTTTAAGTTTATAGCTAGACCATCAAATACATCAACCCCAGAAAGTTTTGATAGATACCCTAATGATCATGGCTGATATGGAACTGAAAAATGGGCAGTGTCCCTTTTAGTTTCTCTGTAAGCGTCACTCGGGGCACTCCCATATATCTCATCTCAAATGATTGCTGCAGCAGCCACCTGTAATTTGGGGTGAGACCTCCAGCTGACAGAATGACAGACGATAGGGACGGTGCTCTCTGACGGGCCGTCCTTCAACCGGGACACATCACCCAAAGACTCGCTCTGGATCTTAAATGTACTTCTGGACATAAGGCCCCTCCTCCTGCCCCCAGTGGTGTGATGTGGTAGCGACTGCACACAGAGGCTGAGTAATGGACAGAAGGGGGTTATGTCACCCCCGAGAGCAGATGGGTGACGAGAAACAGGACCTGACTCTGGGGTTATGCCTTCTTAAATTCTTCTGTGTCCTCAACTACCCTCAAGTCAAGCTAGTTGTTGATTTATTTATAACCCTAACCCTTTCTCTGGCATAGCAGAATCAGTCTCCGGTTTCTCAAACAGGTACATACTGGTTCATCTTAGGTCCATAAGCCAGATGCCCTTCCCTGTTACCATCTCTATCCTGTCTAGAATGTCTTTTGATTTTATTTTGCTCTGATAATCATTTGCACAGCTTTGTGGGTTGGTTGCTTGTGTATTTGACTTCTCCCCTTTGCTGTGTAAATTCTGTTCACATTGGCTCCATATATTCAGTCAAGTTAGAATTTAACCACGCCTTAAAATGTATGCTTCGAAACAAGTCAATTCAACAAAATGCCACAAATCAAGCAATCCTTATCATTTCTATTTGTTGTCTGTGTAACTCATTTTTCTGTGGATATACAGTATATCGCTGCTCTACCTGGAATGTGCTGCAGTATGACATTGTTTTATGGCTTGTTTTATGTTTTATGACATAGAAAAACAGGCATTCTGACTGACGGGGTCGCTTCTCCACAGATCTGACCTGTAACTTGGTCTGGTTTGGTCTCCATGAAAATGGAAAGGTTCAATACCACACTGTGAAACATTCCAGGCAAAGCAATATATCCATGAAGAAAAGTTACACAATATATCTTTAACTTGCATGTGGTCCGTCAGAGCAGTCTTCATACGACTTATGGTCAGAAGTGAAGCAGGGCTTTTTAAAATTATTCAGTGTGTTTGTTTTGCTGTTTAAAGATGAGTTAGTGCTGATTTGACACTTCCACTCCTGCCGCTCCACTTTCACAGATATTCGAGAATGACACCCGAACCTCATTAAATATGACTGCGCTGCAATCAATCTCACATTTATTCAAACATTCACTGTGCCATTAATAATTGAAGACCAAAACAGAACTAAACTTATCCATAATTCATGCAGACGTTCTGTATTGAGCTGAGGTGATGCATTGCTAAAGAAGGGGAGATGTGCAGATGTTTTTATCAGCTACTGTGTAGCCCTGTGAGCCTCTGGACTGCTTCTGCTGTGGCTCAGGTGCGGCCCTCCTCCAGTCTCTCCATTTTGGGGGAGCTGTTTATCAAGTGAAATGTTTGAGCTATTTTATTATTAGTGTATTCAAACAGGATATTTATAACAGTAAAACATTAACCTGAAACTGTGTTGGTGTGTCTTCTTTCATTAGTTTTAGTTGAAAGTTTAATTTCTTGAATTATGTGTTGTAAAGATCTTTTTACAGACTCTGTATTGCATATACTTTTTTAACCACCTGGAAACCCAATGCATTTTTCTATAGATTTTTTGAAGGACAAGCTGTACTCATAAACAGACACATGACAGTAAGTTATGAGCTCATGATCGACTGTAATACCAATAGAGTGTGCCTAGAGTAGTGAGTGTGCCTTGAAAGGGTTTATATTAGGCTATTTCTGATCCAGGTTATAATGTTGTTTCCTCTTCCAAAAACAAACCTGGAGTTTTGTTTTCTTTCATTCACATGTTTAATACGCAAACCCCACATACTTAGGCTGAGATCTTCTCTTAAACGGAAAACAGTCTGTTTCACCTTGCCATGCTCCACTGCTTTTAAACTCTATATACCTTCACTAGAATCATCTACTAAGCAAAAAGTAAATGGTAGCTGTTAACTTAAAAACTACCCCTTCTTGACATCACAAGGTGGGACAGAACATTCTGAGCTTTGGAGATGTAGACTAATAAACCAGGATTGCTCAAACATAATACTACTCCGGCCGGGCATCTTTTTGAAGAAATTACAACACTGTAACATGGCCAAAAGCGCACAAGAATCCATTTTGTGTAATATAGGAGCAAAAGTATTTACTGGGAGATGAGACTGTGATTCAAAGTCAAAGCACCACAACAAAGAATCCATCAGCAAGAACTCCCCAACACTCCAGCACTAGCGTACACAGACGTCAGATCCATTGTACTAACCATGTGGTGAATACTGAACATGCAAACAATCAATAATACATCTGAAGTGGTCCGAGTGCTAATGCTGCAAGCCGCCAACGTAGTCCTGTTTCTGTAGATGTGGGCCGCTGAAGAGAAAGGCAGTGAGCTCCTCTGTGTGTTCAAGTGAAATAATGAAACATGGATGAGCTCATCCATGTTTCATTATTTCAGGACCCCTGAGCGGCGCTAACATCAATCCCACTAAAGCCACTGTTTAGCCCCTCCGTCTCACACTGTAGCACCTACACAAACACTTCATAACTGACAGCAAAATGGTGGTCAGCTCTAGTGTGAATTATTAAGAACACCAAGGTTAGGGTTCAATATTCAACCATTTATCTCCTTTTTGTGTGCCGAACAAATGAATGGAGTGCTCAAGTACAGGGCTCTTTCTTTTTTTTTTAAACACAAAATGGATTCTTGTGAGCTTTAAGCTATGTTATAATGTTGTTACTTCATCAAAAACATACCTGGAGTTCTGTTTTATTTCATTCACATGTTTAAGTAATCCTTTATTATCAGTCTCTCTGTAACTCCAAAGCTCAAAATGCTCTGTTAAAGCCTTCCTTCTGATGTCATCAAGTTGTAGTTTTCAACTTAACAGCTTTTATCTTTAGTTCAGTAGAAATGTCCAATTCCAGGACTGACAATACCCAAATGATTCCAGTGAAGGTGTATGCAGTTTAAAACCACAGTAGAGCACTTCCTGTATTATCACATAGCATCACAGAGTCTTTTCCATTTGAGAGAAGAACTCCGCCTAAAGATGCAGGCTTTATGTGTTAAACTTGTGTGAATGAAACAAAACACAACTTTATGTGTGTTATTTGATGAGGAAATAACATTACAACAGAAAACAGAGTAATATGGGCCTTTTAAATTGTTTTTTGTTTGTTTGTTTGTTTGTTTGTTTTTGTATAGTGACTGACTATTGCTACAGGCTAATTTACAGTGAGATTCTGGTAAATAAACTGAACTCAATAACACTGGTCTACAAATTTTTGGACTTGATCTACTTCTGACATAAAAGTGGCTAAATCTCATTTATATTGATAAGATGAACTGAAAATCAATCGATAACTGTGCTGGTTAGCTACTGTATTCAAGATATTTAATGGCATTGTTTTACATCAAAATTGCATCTGTTTATACAATAGATTTAGGCATTTTTGCTTAAAAATAATATTTATATTTTGGAAGTATTTAACTTGCACTTCTTTATCCATCAAGAAATAAACAAGAAATATCTTAAGACATCAGGTGCACACAATTTCGAGGCATCTCTCTTATGTGAAATCAAAAAATATTTTCTGTTAAAACTCTAGACATATTAAAATGAATGTATTGGAATGTGCAGACAGGCTTTCAGATAGAACTGGTTGCTTGTAGACACACTGTACCTTCTGATAAACTACAGTTTTTGCCTTATTTTGCATAAATTTCCTATTTTGACCCAATACTATATCTTGGAAACTATAGCCAATCAGCACTTCTGACTTACTTTTTCTTTATTAGTGACCTAAACCAAGAAAAATTTCACTACTTTTGTTCCGGACATATTTTGCTTGTAGACCAGTGTAATGAAGGAAATGCTCAAACGGTGCAAATTACTGCTATTTCAAGTTACTGCTCCAGCTTGGGTAAACGTAAAAGTACTTTGTGACTACATTAACTGGTACTACCACTGCTGTATGGCTTCTCCCACTGCTAAGTGCCGTTACTATATTTAAAAGCTCTTGTGGGTGGTTGGTAGGCTTTGCAATGGTACAGAAGAGAGATAAATCCTTGCGTGTACACTACAGCTATAGCCATATATATTTTTATTCTGTGAACACATTTTTCTTGACGTTTCATGGCTAAAAATAGTACGTTCACCTCATATTTCATAGAAGCTATAAAGTCCCGTATGATCCTGCAGAACATGGGGTTCTGTGATTTTTTTACTGCTCACATACTAACGCATTATAGAAGAGTGCACTATGTTTTATACCGCCGTGGCATTTGATCTTCATAAAATACGCAGCCCATGGATGTCGTCTCATAAACTTTGAAATACTACACCTATTGTTTAGAATAGTTGATGGCTCGTAAACAAGCCTCTCATAACGCTAGGGCGATTGTAAAGGGAGTCCATTCAGTGAAGCGGGCCTATTTACATTAAGAAGCGGAGCTGAGTAATCACTATGGCCTTCAAACTAACCATAATGTTCCAACAGCATCACTCTATGCCCATGCCTTATTGGCTGTTGTTCTGTGGACTAACCAATCAGAGCGACACAAATGGCTCGCTCGATTGAGGCTCCTGTGTAGACTGAGCAGGTCCAAACTTGTGATAAATGAAATGGTTGACAACTCTCCTTGGTAAATTTGCCACATTCAATCAAATAAACATAAAATCAATCCTTTAGGGCTAACCTGCGTGACACAATGGTATTCTGCTAAATTTTATTGCAACTATAATGCTTTGTTTGAATCCAATGAAAAATATGCTTTGAATATGCCAATGCCACATTATCCAAAAGGCCATAGCTGAGGATCAATAATAAAATAATACTCTTATCAAAAGTGTTTATTTTATTTGAGCAGACGCTATTAGCTATTCTTAAAGGGTCTTTGTGTAAGTTTTTAGGCGGAGAGACCAAAACCTGTTCTATGTTGTTCCTATGTATTCTTTGTTGTTGCTTTGCCTGAAATGTTCCACAAGTTCAAGCAAGCAAGTTCAAGTTCAATAAAAAAAAAAAAAGCCTGGACGTTAAAATGAAAGATACAAAAATTAAATAAAAATGAAGACTACTGTATAAATTTCCATGTGTTGAGACGGAATGAAACACCAAAGGAAATATCTAAAAGGTGGACTGTTCGTTGGTGAAATTGAGGAGCAGAAGAAGTGCTCACAGAGGGTTTAGGTGAACAGAGGAGCAGAGGGAGAGGAAGAGAAATCCTACACGATCTGATTATCAGATTAAGGCAGAAGTGCTATATCAGCAATATTTGAGTGTGGAAATGAAAGCTTTCCTGGCAGGGAAAAGGCCTAATCTCCCGTTTCTAATTGGATAAAGCCTTCACGCAGCAGGAAACCATCAGAGGTGGAGCCGCACTCGAGTCATCCCCATGTACATTTTGATCTTTGCACTTCTTCATGTTCTGTCCTGAACATGTGAATCAGATACACATGGATACTGCATGCTTATTTTTGAGAACCTTGGGAGTCTCATGTGCATCATAAAACTGTCTGTAGAAACTGTTTATCTGTGTTTTTATTTTCACAATCATTACAGATTTATTAAAGCAATTCAAACACTTCAAATAAGGATATATGGATTCCTCCACCAAAAATAACTATATAATAACAAAGACATATATGCCGCAGCAAAATAATGTTCAGTGATAATGAGGAGTCATGAATAATGCAGGTCTGTGCTGTGTACAGGTGCAGTATGAAAGCTATTTAGGCTTGTTTGTTTTTACATTGCATTTTTTTTATTTGAGCACTTGGAATAGGACCAACCTAAAGGTAAATGAAAGGTAAAGAGAAGCACTGCAACATTTTTAGAGTGTTGACTATATTTTAACAATGTTGGGAGTTTTCCACCATTTTCCTTTCCCAAGATGGCGCATGCGCCGCTGCGATAGCACGACCTGAGCTTACTCAGATGACACTGCTATCCTCACCTTGCTCAAAGATAATAAATCAGTTATGGACTATTACAACACAATCATGAATTAAGTGGTGCAGCGACAACCATCTCCACCTCGACGTCAGTAAAACAAAGGATCTTATTTTCAACCCCCCCTCACCACAGCCACCCATCATCATTAGCAGCCAGACAGTAGAGACAGTGGACACTTTGAAATATCTCGGGGTCACAATAGACAATGCACTTACATTTGATCAGCATATCACGGACATTTACAAAAGAAGCCATCAACGATAGTCAGTCATCAGAAAACTCAAAGGACTCTATGTTTCTCCACATCTGTTATTACTGTTGTACCAATCATCCAATCTATTCTGTTGTATTGTTCCACCTGCTTTTTCAGTATGCTCACTGTTAAAAACTGGTCTAAACTCACAAAGGTAACACATACAGCTGCTAAAATCACAGGACTCCCCACACCCAACCCCATCTTAACGATAGGGTTATTGGATGCATTGCACTTTCCACAGAACAGGACCCCACTCACCCACTACAGGAGCACCTCACCCCTCTGCCCTCAGGACGGAGGAGCACCTCACCCCTCTGCCCTCAGGACGGAGGAGCACCTCACCCCTCTGACCTCAGGATGGAGGTCCAGGGCACTCAGGTGCAGGAGGGCCCGCTTTGGCATCCAGTGTGGGCAGCAAAGTAAGAATTTCATTGTACAGGGAAACGTGTTTCTTTACTGTGCATATGAGTCATATGCACAGTAAAGCTTTTATTGTCATATCATATGACAATAAAAGCTTTGAATCTTGAATCTACTGAATGAGAAAGTGTCATACTTTTTACTTCTTTTGAGAATGTACCACTTTTTCATTGATGTCACAAAAATGGTATAAAATGCTATTTTTAACACCCACAGGCAGGCAGATATATCTATGCTGGCTAATATCTCCCTGTGTGATACAAATGGTTAATACAGATATTATGTATGAGCTTGAATGTCACCTTAGTCCCATAAACTAGACAAATACAGTTTTTTTATTTTGACTGTAAGGGTTCCTACTGGTAGCAATGTTTATTTTGTTTTATTTTTGGATTAGCCTGAAAAGTCTGAGAGCTCATGTTACATCTAAATGTTCGGTCCAAATGTGTTGATCGTTTGGAGCAGAGTGCTGAAGTGCTGAGCTGCTCTGGTGATAATGGCCGTGGATGATGAGAGCTCGTCCTCCTGCTCTGAAAGCTCACACATATTAGTGCTGTAATAAGGCTGGCACAGAATGGGTAATGCCCTGCCAATAGCCATCAGCCCCTCACATAGCCTCTGCCAGTCCTCAGACCCTTCTCCTGGACACAAGTGCAGGGGAACGAGGGGTGGGGGGACAGGGGGAGCAGTACCGAGGCAGGCGTGTTGACTTTTACAGTCTCGGAGGTGCTTACTCAACAGTGGCTACATAAATCACACACAACCAGCAGTCCATTTGAGAGCAACAAAATGGTCTGGTGCCAACAGTGCACTGCAATAGCCCTGTACTCTGCAAATGTAATTCAACCTTTTAACCCCTGATATCATAGCAACATTAGTGCACCTTCAATGAATGGCCTATTTTAAAACTGTTTTCATATATAGGGCGCACCGTATTATAAGGCGCATAGCTACAGCTACAGTAGTGCTACAGAAGGTAGAAGCTACAGTAGTGGCTGACTACGGTAGCCATGATTAACCAATATTGATCCATACATAAGGCACATTGGATTATAAGGTGCACTGTCGGCTTTTGAGAAAATTGAAGGCTTTTAGGTGTGCCTTATAGTGCGGAAAATACGATACTTTACTTTCACAACAGCACATACCAGCATTGAAAAATGAACATTATAGTTTCACAATATGTTAACTCATCCCCCATTGGATTCTGTTTTGAAAAATGCAACATCAGTAAATACATAAATGACTGGTCATACAGTCCCGCAGGTCGTAAAACTTTAATAGATTTCAGTAGAAGTTTCAGTGTTAAATCAAAGTCAGAGAGAGGATGGCAACACCAGTTTGGGTGTTGAACAAAATACTGTGAGGTTCTGCTCCGTAAGGACTTTTCCCAGACTCTGTCAGCAACACTTTCACAGCACAAGAGGCCAATAAAGAGGAAAACACCGGGCTCACTCATAGTGCACTCAGGCCCTCGTGTAAATCAAGGGTTCACTGTGGAAGCAGAAACTGGTGCAGCTACAAGATCCGACACAGAGCCATGGGAATTGTATTTTTCCACTTTTGAGCCATAATTCAACTATTTATTTAAAGGTGCATTGCAAAACTTTTCTGGTGGAGAGTCCGCCAACTGCCATGATGAATAATATTACTTTGCCTGAATATTCCACAGTCTGGCATTCAACTTTTCTTTTACCATAGAGACACAAGCTGGTAATGCCACTAGACCAAGTTATGGGTCAGATCTGTGGCAAGGCAAGCCGAACCTAAAGTAAGAATGCATGTTTTTCAAGCAAAAACATATTTAAAATACATATTTGATAGATACGTTTAATGTCATACTGTGGAACATTCCTGGCAACCCTAACCAAGGCAAAGTAATGTAAACTGAACCAGAAAAGTTGTGCAGTGCATCTTTAACCACAGTATTTGGGGAGCAAAATACAATTACAGAGGTACAGAATGTGGAAGATACATAGTGCACCTTTAGTCTAAATGAACCTGTAAAAGTTTTGAGAATAGATTGTGTTCTTCTGAAAACTTTCTGGTTGTTTGTAACATCTGTGAAGCTTCAGTGACCTCTAAATCTTCTGACATCAGGGTGGTCTACATAATGGTCTGTATACAGTCTATGCTCTCATAATTCTGTCACTGTCACTGAGGTGTAATGGATGTGACCCTAACACATCTGTAAAGAGGTGAGTGTCCATTAGGCCTATACCCATTTTTATTTTCAAGGCTGACTGCTTTTATTTTGCCTGTATGTCTTCACTTTGCCCAGTACTCAAAGGAGTGTGACAGAAATGATGGATATCTCCTTGGCGAACACTACACAAAGTACCCACAAACTAGTAACCATCCTCCTCTGTATTGAAAGTCTAGTCTTGTAGAGCAGTGGGATAGGGGGATGTATTATAGCTGGAAGCTGTATTAAACAAGGAGGAGTTGTGCCAAGAAAGTCTCAATACAATATCTACAGCCGTATCCTGCTTTGGCACAGGCCTGGGCCACAATATTTAATATTGTTTAGAGATACTGTATCCTGCAGGGAAATCATGCTCGAGAATGCTCAGGGGATGGGGACTGAAATAAACCCACAATCAAAATCATATTATCTATAAACAGAGAAAATAACTCAAAGGCTAAAGAACATATTTAATTACAACTAGCCCTAAAGTTCTACAAGATGAATAAAAGGATGAATGATTTTACAGCTTATGGTCTAGTATGTTTATTAGGCTATTATCTAATTACGTTTATGGTAGTGAGCTATAGGCCTACAGTATAAACATTAATTTGGTTCATTAAAATAAAACAATTTTCCATTTAATTAGGATAATTCACACAAGTAAATGCTAAGTTACACAGCACAACACTGCCATCTATTGGACAAAAGCTCTTACACAATACGGATGGACTATACTTTTATGATGATATACGCAGGGTTGGGAGGGTTACTTTAGAAATGTAATCCGGTACAGTTACTAGTTACTCCTTAAAATATGTATTCAGTAACGTAATCCCGCTACTATAACATTAAAGTAATGTAACTTGATTACTTTCAGTTACTTTTAGATTACTTTAACACCAAATATCCTATAACAACAAGAAAACAAGAAAATTACAATACAATTAAGTTTTTAGGAGGACAAGTACAGTTCTATGTGTAGTTTTAACAACTGTTATCACTATAAGCCAAGTCACTAGTAAACAAGGTCACTCACTAAACCAAACACCTAAACACCTATGACTTCAACGAAATTATATTTTCAGTTAAAGTTTTAGTTTTACCGGGACAGTCATCTTGCCCGATCTCCGCAGCTGGACAGGATGTTCGTCCAGCTTGCGTGCTGGCCTACATCTAACGACAGCTTTGCTCGGAATTGTCTAAAGGGTCTTCATGGATCAGTTAACATGACTATGTTGCCTAGATAATGTTTAAATATTGTAATATCGTTCTACAAATGCACAAAGTGTACTTGTGACCGTACTTGTGCTTCTGAATTCCCCAGAAAAGAACACTTTACCTGGATATACTAAAAAATAGCCCAAAACACTCACAAACAGTTGCTTTATAAATAATATATTTATTAATATAAGCAATCTTAAGGCTGACACTTACACCTTAGTTAAGAAAAAAGAAAAAATAAAAATAAAAAGAGAGTTAGCCTATTCTTCAATGTTCAGTAAGCCCATTCTTCAAAATAATGTGTCTAATGGCTAATGAAAAAAAATATACAAATAATGCCTCAAGTCAACAGTCCCTTTTTCCTTCTTCCTTTTCTTCAGTCTTCCTTGCCTTCCTCCTCTCCCTGGTCATTCTGCCTCCCATTCTGGGGGGGGTGCGGGGGGTGCGGAGCGTGGCGCGCTTGTTTGTAAATGAATGAATACACGTTCCGGGGTTCCGCCTCTCAGAGCGCGTTTCCAAGGGAATCAAAAACCCGGACATTTGAAGGATTTTATAAACTCCGGCCGGACAGCCCGGACAGCCTCTGTAAAGAGAACATGTCCGGGCAAAAGAGGACGTATGGTCACCCTAACGTTAGCTAGCTTGCTAATAGTTTGCTAGTCGATAGCTAACTCGAAACTGGCTCCTACCAATGAATCAAGACAAAGAAATGACTCATATTCACACATAACATGACTGAAGCAGGACATTTAGGGCTTGTCAGTATCAAAGTGTTAATATTAGCGATCTTACCTGTAAATGTTTCTTGAGATTGGAAGTAGAATCCTTGGACATTGACAGGTGTTTAACTGCTGGAAGGCACAATTTGCACTGTACTGTGATGTTGTTCCCTTTGTCTTCTTTAAAAATAAAATTCTCCCTAAATTTCCACCCGTTTTAAATGCGTTTTTTGAAACCATGCCCGCTGCAAGTTTAGTCCGTAGTGCGCGACCTGCGTGAAATTCAGTGCGAGCCGCTGCAAGTTTGTTTCACAGAGCGCGCGCGGCGCACGGCGCACGGCGCGAGTCTGTACGTTGTGTTTTCCCTACATATGACCTCCGGCTTTAAAAGAAAAAATGAAATAACATAAAATGCTTTCAAATTGTAATCCTGCTAAGTAATCCCCATTTTCACAAAATTTACCTGTAATCTGATTACGTCTTTTTCTTTGTAACTGTAGGGGAATACAGTTACCTTTTTTTTGTATCCTTTTACTTAACGCCGTTCCATGTAATCCGTTACTCCCCAAGCCTGGATATACGTAGTATGCCTTTAATACAAATGTAGCAAGATAATAAATATATGTTGTAAATAAAAAGAAACCTGTCTATTAAATTAAAACTCTACATCTTTTGAAGCGGAACTATTAAAAGGAACACCGTTTCCCCTAACAGGAAGTAGAAATTTGCGCGTACCGCTGCGCTTCCGTGTGCGAGTGGTGCAGTCCGGGGGGGGACGTTTTTGGTCATGTTTTATCATGTTTTGAGAAGGTTGTCGACGAGGACAGTTGTTATTCGTCGTTGTGCGGGACAAACGCTTCGTGTCCCGGCTATAAGTCCCGCTGTTGTCCCGGTCCGGAGCTTCTCTGAGCCCGTTCAGGACACGGTACAGCCGCCGTTTGACGCCTCTCTGCTGGACGTGCTCGTCTGCCCTCTGTCCAAGAAGCCCCTCAGGTCATTTACTGCACTAGCCCATATTTGTGGCATCTTGCTGCGATATTTTGAGTTATTCTGTGATTATAGGAATTAAATTAGAAAATGTGGAAATTAAAGGTCCTGTCGCAGATTGTGAGCTTTAAAGGAGAATTAACGTTTTTTTTACAATATGAGCCTTATTTCAGTAATAAAACAAGTTGTTTTACTCACCCATAGCACTTTGGTATCATATGGAGCACTTCCGGAGATGTTTTAGATTAGCTATATCCATAACGTGAGTTCACACAAACTTTAGTTTTTTTCAAATCATAGAAGCTCAATGTCTTGGTCTACACTTTCGTTTGAGTCAAAAGTGGCCTGTATTCCGAGATTTATCCATAATTTACAGCTTTGCATTTGGGTCCCGAGAGCGAAATAAGCTGTGACTCCGCACATGCGTCCTCATCTACTCGAAACTATGGATAAATCTCGGATTACAGGCCACTATTGACTCAAACGAAAGCGTAGACTAAGACATTGAGCTTCTATGATTTGAAAAGTGCTAAAGTTTGTGTTATTTGAAGACCGCAAACATTTGCCCCGAGAATTCACGTTACGGGTATTGCTAAACTAAAACATCTCCGGAAATGCTCCATATGACACCAAAGTGCTATGGGTGAGTAAAACAACTTGTTTTATTACCGAAATAAGGCTCAGATTGTAAAAAACGTTAATTCTCCTTTAAGCCGTATTATAATGCTCTTACATCTTCAAAAACATACCTGGAGGTGTGCTTTGTTCCATTCACATATCTGAATAACCCTAGTCTACATCTTCAAAGATCAAAAATCTCTGACATGACATAACAATACCTTGTACATTTGGCTAGTTCTACATTTGTTATCCTTAATGGCCTAATAATAAAATAAAATAAATGCCTTCACATGTTGCAGAATAATTTTACTTCATTCCAGATACGAAGCTGAAACCAATGAGCTGATCAATGATGAACTTGGAATTGCCTATCCAATCATCGATGGCATCCCCAACATGATTCCCCAGGACGCCAGACTGATCAAAAAAACTCCAGAGACGCCTGCCCAGGAGTAGAGACCACCACATTTGATAGACTTTAACTAAGCATTATATGATCCCACAATAAGTCATGATAGCCTTGCCTCTGCTGGTGGGCCTAGTTCCCTTCCTGTCC
Organism: Paratrypauchen microcephalus; assembly: GCA_036785185.1. Classification (NCBI taxonomy): domain Eukaryota; kingdom Metazoa; phylum Chordata; class Actinopteri; order Gobiiformes; family Gobiidae; genus Paratrypauchen; species Paratrypauchen microcephalus. Next base: position 2,535,835 of record JAVJIX010000020.1, read on the forward strand.
CTGTGTGGGCTGTTTTACTCGGCAGCGATGGATGAGAACTTCCCTCAGGGCTGCACCAGTGGTAACAGTGTGTGTTTCTACAGCCTGTTGCTCCCAGTTACCATCCCTGTCTACGTCTTCTTCCACCTGTGGAGCTGGATAGGCATAAAGCTCTTCAGGCACAATTAGACTATGATATGCTGCCCTTAATTATTTATTGTAAAAATGTAATGTAAAATAATCCTTTTAAAGTGTATTCAAAATGGCAATGTTTGAAATGCATTAGCAGACCATTTGCTGCATGTTGGCAGTGCTAAGTGTACTAACTAAATTAGTACTATATATTGTACTGTACATGCCATGTCATACCACTTCAGACTGCTCATATTGCTACTTGCAAATGTGTTCTACTGTATTCAACAGTGATGTGTAGTAAAGCAAAATCTTACTACATACAAAGAAATGTTTATCATTTTTCAATAAATACATTTACAGGCACTTTATATAATAGTTCTTTTTTATGTAAGACAATCTCAAACTTTTTAATGAAAAGAACAAGAGGAACAAGTAACCCTAATCTGTTGAATTGAAACACATGACAACAAACAAAACTCTGAGAAACTAACACATTTATGGACATAAAGTTAATCTAGATGAAACTTTAAAATGTTATGAACGATTCTCACGCAAACTTCTTGTGTTGGTGTCTAACTTGTGCAACTATTTCATATTTGGCTTGAGATGATGCAAAAACACTGCATAAACATGTGAATGTAAGTCGGTTTCCTGAGCACTGTAGTGTGAGTAAACTGATCTCATGTCTTCAGTGACGTAAGGCTGTTTTCTAAGTCTTCTTCTTCAGTGGCTCTTGCAGCTCTCGGCCCTGGACCAGTTTCATGAGTGGAGACTCGGGTCTGGTCAAATGGCCTTCTCCTTTTGTCTTAAAGAAGAATGATTCATTGAGTCTCATCTGAACAGCACGTACCTGTAATAAGAGAACAACAGATGTTGGTGTCATGTGTCACTAAATCCATGCTGTGGTTTATGTGTGCACAGACTTGCACTAGAGAGGTCTCTTTCAGAGGTGGAAAGAGTAACCAAAAATTGCAGTAGCAGTAATATTACTTAAAACATTACATTACTGCAAAGTAATATTATTCAGGTAGAAGGAAAAAAATGTATATAGTGGTTTACCCAAGTAAGAGTAAAAAAGGACATTTACTACTGAAAAGTAACTAAAGAGTAATGTCTGATTTATCATTTGAAGTTAATATAATTTGAAGGTCAAACCATTAAATAATACACACATTTATTTTCAAAGCATAGGCACAAAATGAGACAAACTAAATCATATCTGAAGGAGTGGTGTGAAAAACACAAGTATTCAAATAATTTAATATTGTCGACATAAAGCTTTTGTCTCTTGTAGACTTACTCAGAGTGAGAAGAGTAACCTAAATTTTTTCTCAGGTAAGAGTACTGTTACTTTAATAAAAAATAAAAAACTCAGTTGGAATAAAAGTGTTATTACACTGCTCCTAATAACAGGATGGGTTAAATGCAGAGAAAAAATTCTCCTGTGTGAGATCAATAGTCACTTCTTCTAAAAGGATGTTGCTGTAAAAGTATTGCCCACCTCTGGACTCTCTTTAAATATTGTCTATGGTGGGAGGAAAGCTGGGACTCAGCAATGAAATATTTTTCATAAATACATGTCTGTGCTTTTTAAAATATTAACTTTTTCACCCCATTGTTATTTTATTGTATGTTCTGCTGTTCATCAAAAATGAATACAAAATTTAAAAAATAAATGTATATTGTTACATTATTATATTATTACTACACAGCATTATTTTTAAATGGTGTAGGCCTTGATTAATCGGTTCACTCTCTCCCACCTGCATGACCTCCCGTCTGGTGGAGAGACTGGGTCCCTCGGCGTCTTCACTGGACACACTCGTATCTGCAGACTTGTTGCTCTCAGAATCTGGGCTGGGGGTCTGCTCCTCTTTCCTCTGTGCACACATGGACAGCTCCCCACATCCTCCTGCACTGACTTTTATGACATTTTTTCCACTACGTTCTTTGTGTTGATCTTTGTTGGATGTTTTACTGTTTCGACTGGCTCTATTTGGCAGACTCAGGTCCAGGGGTTCTTCTGACTCAGCTTGGCGTTGGCTTTTCTTACAGAAGTTGAAATAAAGAGTGAGTTCTGTGGTGAAAAAGTTTTCTGTCTGAGTGTAGACACTTTTCATAGACTGCGTATTTACTGCCCTCTCTTTAGCCTTGTCTCCATGAAGGGAGTTGGTCACCACAATTCGCTCAGCGAGGAAAGGATTTGGTAGACTGCTAATTTTCTTTTTTTTGCCTTTCTTTTTTTGAGCCTTAAACAAAACATTCTGTTCTTTGGTTTCTCTAATATGGATTCCTATCACCTTTGTGCTGTCCTCTGCTCGGTCACTGGTCTCCCCACTGGACAGCTCTGATGGTGGAATCCTGAATCTCTTTTGTGTGATGAACAGGTCTTGGCTATGCATATCCTCACTAGTGCTTGGGGAGTTGTTGTTGTTTTTGGCTTGATTTTGGCTTGCTTCACTGACTTCTGTGTCATGCTGACAGGTGCTGACAGGTGCAGGGCTATCATGTACAGGTGATAGTAAAGACCATGAAAATTTGGGGTGTTTAACCCGAAGGTGGTTGTGCGGTAGATCAAATGCTACATGCTTTTTCCGTTTGGATTCTTTAGTGGTATTTTCCAATATTACATTCTCAACACATTCTGGTTCATCTACAAAATCATTTTCCAAACTCTTGAGTAGTCTGGAGAGTTTATCTTTTTTCTTTTTCTTCTTTTCTTTCCTCTTTGCCTTCCTTTTGTCCATTGGTTCCTTGAATTCTGTAGTCTTCTTTTTCTTTCTTGAGGCGCTGTCTTTTGATTTTTGGGTCAATACTTTGGAGGGACTTGATTTTCTTTTCTTTTTTCTCTTCTTTCCAGAGGAGAACAGTGACTCCCAAGCGAGGCTTTCTGCTTCATCCATAGTTCTGACAAAAAACATGAAGACAAATGATAAGAATTCAAATCTAATGAATTTTAAATCTATGCATAACTAATAGTGGATGGATACTCAGTTACATGCAAGACTATATCAAACGGCATTGGCTATAGAGAAATAGGACAAAGGTCTAGGTCTATATTCCTATATAAACTCTCTATAAACTCATAAAATTGCATGCAATAAGGGAAAAAGACAAATGTGTAAAACAGTAGGTTATAGAGATCACAACCCACATTAAATTAGCATAACATTTGCCAGTTCAAAACCGCAAAAGGCATCATTACAATCGAATAAAAATTGCTTGAAACATGTATGAACTGCTTCATCAAGCAGCCCAGTTACAGTTTTGTACAAACGAATGAGTCGCAACGGTCAAAACCGTCAAAAGTCAAAAAAGTCACATAAATACCTTTTTAAAGTAGCTCTGGAGTTGAACACTTGCTAAATGTAGCTTACTTCAAAAGGACCGACGGTGCCGCCAATAGTTCACGTGACCTTCAGGCGCATCAAGAAAAACACGTCAAATCTGGTTTCACCTTCTCCATAAATGCACTTCCGTACACTGCAAATCTTTAAATACACGTAGTTGATTGCTCGGTACCGCTATGAACAGAAGACCGTGCAATTTAGCCCTTCGCGCTCCGACACGCCACTCCCTCAGGCTGTCTGTGCTACATATTTATTCATGTTGTACGACGGCGTGTAAGGGCCACATGAAGAAAAAAATAATAATGCTACTACGAGATTAAAGTCGTAATATTACGAGATTAAAGTCGTAATATTACGAGAATAAAGTCGTAATATTTCGAGAATAAAGTCGTAATATTACGAGATTAACCCTCCTGTTGTCCTCATATTCTGTATACACCCCGTGTCCTCCCGGTCAAAATGACCCGTCTTCACTAAATCCCAAATATAAGCAGTTTAATTGAATTTTAAACACCAAATTTTATTTTGCTTGAAGAAACATTCACCACACAATGTGTGAATACTTGAGTTTTCCCTTTTCACCTGCATTTCTATAGCTTTAGAAACAAAAGAAAAGTGCAAAAAGGAATTCTGAATGCATTTTTATTCATCCCAATGAGTCAGATTCTTCTGATTTTTTTTTTTTTTTACTGAACAATGTAAGAAAAATATACAATCCATAAAACAATATAACTCATTCAACTAAATTTTTGCACTTTTTTTGCACTACTTGGCCAGAGAGAAACGACATTTCGATTCACTGTATGTTGACCACATATGGCAGAATTGACAATAAAGCTGACTTTGATCTTTGATCTAATTAGCACATGTAGGGGCAGTATGCAAATGCTGTACATTTGCATACTGCCCCTACATGTGCTTGCAGATATATTTCTTACACCTACAGCACACAGTATGTGTTTTACGGTCCTTCTTTGGCAGGCAGAACAGACATCTCTTCCTCTTACTTGCCCCAGCTGGGGCAGCGGCAGTGGCAGCTGGATCCTCAGGTTGATCAGGAGTTCCTGCACTCTGTATAGCTTTGACAACTGCTGCAGAGGCTTCTGTGCAGGGGACATGCTTCCTTCTTTCAATGAGTGGAGTTACAAGTGCCTTTCCTAGCTGCTCCAGGAACACCCTCCTCTTGTTCTGCTTACAAGGCATCCAGGTTGGGTTGATCTCTCTCCAAATCATAAAAGCATTGTAGAAGGAAACATCAATGATGTTGTGGAAGATAACCAGGGGCCAGCGGGCAGTCATCCTTCTGCAGCTGTATGTTCCAATCACCTTATCTAGGTTATGCACGCCTCCTTTGTTACAGTTGTAGTCTAGGATGATGGATGGCTTCCTGTCCTCACTAATGCCAGCGTCTGTGTGCAGTGTACTCATAAGTACTACATTCTTATTTTTCTTTGGGATGTAGGAAACTAGGGTGGTGGTGGGCGTGAAGGCAAACTTTGATGAGAAGACCTCTCTCTCCTTTGTTGCAAGCAGTGCAGGTGGGACCTCAGGCTTGTTCTTTCGAACTGTGCCAACCATGGTGATCTTCCTCTTCAGGAGCTGCTGTCCAAGTTCATAAGAGGTGAAGAAATTGTCACATGTCACATTGTGACCCCTCAGTCCCTCTGTCACATCAAGCACAACTCACATCCCCTGGTTCTTCTCTGGGCCTCCAGTGGTCGGTTTCCCGGTGTAGACTTGGATCTTCCAAGCGTAGCTTGATTTGGCATCACAAGCCACCCATGAGTTGATCCCATCGTTATAACGCACACTCATGGCTTCAGCACAGAGAGAATTCGGGGTAATGTCATCTGCAGCACCTTTATAACTTCTGGAAATCCACAGATCAAAGGCACTGTCCACGAGAAGGCCACCTGTGTTGTCTTGTCTTATTTACATCTGCTGCTGATTGATCTGGGACAGATCTAAAACATTCTCACATTCTGTGGTTTGTAAATAACTCTGTGACCGTGATTTTAATTGAATTTCACTGTTCGGTCATTTTGACCCGAAGACAACCTTTGTACCTTTTTTTGTACAGGATGCATGATAATGTGAATAAAGGCAACAATTCACTTTTTCTAAAGTTTGGATCAATCTAGGAAAAGTCATAAAATTTCAAGTTCAAAAATTATCGTTAAGGTGATTTTTTTTGTTTTTTTTAACACAGTGGCCGGTCATTTTGACCCGAGGACAACAGGAGGGTTAAAGTCGTTATATTTCGAGAATAAAGTCGTAAAATTTAGAGAATGTTTATGATCTTGAGCTGCGGTCTGCATTCATTATGGAGGATTTTGAGCATTTTGTGCGGTTATACTTTCATTTAGGCTTCACACATGGTGAAGTGTTCAGCCTTTTGGCCCATCACCACCGGATTATCATTAGTATAAGGACTTTAAAGCGACTTTGCAAACGTTTGCGTTTATTCCGACGAAAGAATCAGACGAGTTTGGAGCAGATAGCCTCTTTTGTAGAGGAGGAACTTACTGGGAGTGGTCGACTACAAGGCTATCGGTGGTTGCACCTGAAAGCAATTCAGAGGGGATTTGTTGTTTCCCAAGAAACGGTGAGGATCATACTGAAAGTTTTGGATCCAGTTGGCGTTGAACTGCGAAGAAGACGTCGCCTTCTGCGTAGTACAGGTGTACAGCGTCAGAGGAAACGCACTGTGGCATGTGGATTCATATAAACTGAAGCCATACGGCATCTGTATAAATGGTTGTATTGACGGCTTTAGTCGTTATATTATGTGGATGGAGGCGTACGTCACCAACAGTAACCCAAAAGTAATTGCGGATTACTTTATTAACACAGTGACTCGCATTGGAGGGTGTCCGCAGAGACTCCGGGCGGATCCAGGTACCGAAAACGCACATGTCCGTGACATGCAGCACTTCCTGCGTAGAAATCATACAGACGTACATGCTGGAGAAAAAAAGTTTCATTTATGGCTGCAGCACCGCTAATCAGCGAATTGAGTCATGGTGGGGTGTCTTGCGCAAACGATGCATTCAGTTTTGGATGGACATTTTCAAAACCCTAAGAGAAGATGGACACTATACTGGTGACTACTACTTGGACATAAACTTGATGGAATTCTGCTTCCTCAACATTATACAGGTAATAGTGTCATTGACATTCGGGTGACATATATGCAAATCTAGCCTAACAACATTACATTTTATAATCAGACCCAAAACACTACAGCCATAGTTACATCATTGAAAATGTGGCTACTGTTGTTCAGGATGAAGTGGATGCTGTCGTCAGAACCTGGAATTCACATCGCATAAAGACCAGGCCTGGCTATGGGATGCTTGGAGGAAGAGCAGTTCTCATGTACACAGTGCCACAGCTGTATGGGGGAGAGGACAAGCTGCAGCCAGTGATACCAGAAGAGACAGAAATATACAAGGAGGAGTGCACCCCTAAAGGACAATATCCTTGTGATCAAACTGTCTTTGAACTTTGTACTCTCCTCATGGAAGAACATGGTTGGGATGCTCCAGTGGATGCGTCCACTGGAATAGAACTATATTTAGGTTTAAGAAATTAGATACTTAACAATATTTGAACAGAAAACCTTTTCTACTAGATAGTAACTATATTTGTAATGTTAAATTATTGTACAAGATAGTTTAAAGTACATTAAAGTTAATTTATAAAGAGAGTGAGCAAAGATAATTCAACTATATCACTTTTATTGCCCAAAATGTGAACCGTGGCCACTGAAGTTCTAGTACAGTAATTTATATTCCGGAATAACACTGCATTGAAAATGTTTTAAATCTCTTTTGTAGAAAGTGAAGTTCAAAAGACATTGTAAAAACATTGGTATTACAATTAACATGTGTAATAACAAATAACAAAAATTAACATGTGTGAAACAAATTCACAAAATAATGTTTAAATGTCTTTGACATTTGCCATTGACAAATAATATAAACTTTTCAACATGAAACACTTCAGTGAAAAATAACAAAAATAGTGTAGTTTCTTTACACAATATCCATTACCCAGATGTTACTGTCTAGAATAGAATTGAACTCGCTGCGGAAGTCTGGAAAATGATCATAACTGTCAGACTGTAGTAGTAGAGAAGCACATGTACGTCCAATTGGTCTGCGTGTGAAACTGGTCTGAACAATAAACTCTACTTGAATAAAAGCAGACACCAATAAATCTGAACCTGTACAAAACCTCAAGAATTTCCCTAGTCTTTCTTCATTGAGTTCCTTGATGTATTTTTTTAAGTGTTGTGCAGTCTCTGCCTCCTCTGGTGACATTGTCTTGGGAAAGTGCAACTTGTCAACTACTTTTTTGGATGAAGGTTTTAGCTCCATGTACATCTTAATCAGTTTATCAGAACTGAGCTGTATTTGTGGCTGCAAGATCTCTCTCCAACAGTCTATCACAAACATTGGCTTTTGTACTAGTTCTTTGTGTGATAATTCAGCCAATATCTCAGAGAAACTTTCAGAGCTGACTTTTTTTCTACATTCATAATTGTTGAGCACGTCAAGAAGATCATCAGCATCTACAGAATCAAAATCATCAAGTGCCTTTTTAATCACATCTTGCTCATGAGAGCTTAAAAACTGGAGAAAATTTGTCTTCAGGTCACTGTAAATTTTCCCAAAAAATATTTCTTCAAGGAAAGGTGGGGCAAGCTTCAGAGGCAGGTAGCCACACTCCTGAAATCCCTTAAGAAGGATCCTACCAATAGCTTTCCATGTTACTGCAGTAAAATCATGTCTGAGAAATGGCACTTTCAATGTTGTACCAAGGGTACAGCGTTCATAAAACTCTTCCCAAAAGCTAGTAAAAACATCTCTGAGTAAACCTGAACCACAACCATTTTCAAGTGAGTTGTCAGGAAGGATACAATGCACTTTTATTCTTTTGTTTATAATATCATTATCAGAAAATGCCCCTATCATTTCACCAAAGCTGTTTGCAGAATGTAACACCAAAACTACTTCAGGTATATCATGTGGACTGGATGGAGGCATATCATCATTTTGGTAAATGAGTGTGTCACTGAGGGAGTCCTCATTATTAGTTAGGTCTGGACCAAATGTAATCTCGGGGTCAGACGTGTCTGCATTCACTACTGAAACACCCTCAACATAATCTGATGTATTCACAGTGAAAGCCATGGGATTAATGACAAGTGTTGTTGCTAATTCAGTAGGAATATCATTTTGTGTATTTACTGAAGGCCTTATGTCTGCCCTCATGTTTTCTGAAACAATAATCACCTCCTGAAGCAAGTCTGCTGGTTCTTGCTGTTGATTTCTTAAATGCAGTGTGAATTCATCTGGTGGTTGCCCTTCAACTCCCTCAAATCAGGAATCAGGAAGGTTTTTATTGCCATATGAGTGAACAGGTTCACAACATTAGGAACTTGCTTCGATACCTAGAGCGGACAGACACTCCGAGCACCAGGGCTGCCATTCGCGGCGCCCAAAGAGTGTGTCATCAATCTCTACACTCACTGGTTTTGGTTGTGTAGCCAAGTAAAACCTTAGAATTGGCAGTTTCACAGTATTGTATATCTCCTCAACAGACACATTGTCGGGAAGAGAATTTTGTTTAAAGTCCCAAACATCAAATTCAAAGTCGCTTTCATGACCTTTGTTAGATTCCCCTTGTGGAAAAAACAATGCTTTTCCTTGATTTAGAATCTCACTAAAACCTGCTTGGGTGTTAATTGTGATCTTTCTTGTCCCCCCTCCCTGTTTTGCTCTGACCTGTTTTGATATATTGTTTTCAGTGTGGATCCAGCCTATTTCAATTATTCGCGTGGAATGCTTAGCTCTTCTTTTGGTTCTGTTGGATGTTTCTGGCTCTTCTTCCCCATGGGTTTTATTTCTTACTTTAAGTTTCTCCCTCAGTTTCTCAAAAAGTCCCTGTTTTCGCTTTGAGGAGTTTGGATGTGATTTGCAAAAGTTAACCAAAGCAATTCTGTCTCCATATGATGGCAGGTAATTCTCCAAATCAGCATCTTCCATCAGTAGAATGACTTCTCTGTCAATCTGCAAGAAATGAAACAGAAAGTTATTGAAAAAAAAAAAAAACATGCTTTAAGATACAAGATGAAGCAACACCTGATTCTGTTCTACAGAATGGCTTAACATTTCATACAGTATATTCAGTAATAAAACGTGTGTGTGTGTGTGTGTGTGTGTGTGCGCGTGCGTGCGTGTGATATTTTTTTATATATGAGTTGGCAAACATTAAACTTAGAACAGAATATAACATAAATATACCTTCTGGTCCTCAATGCGCTTGATGACTTCCTCTGACACATAGCGCCCTCTTAAGAAAGCCACAACGTCAGTCATCGTGGATCTGTAAAATATATAATTCATATAAATAACTAGTTTTCACTTATTAATGATAGATAAACAGCATTTACGGAAAAATAATTTATATTTTAATCTCAACTAGTCTGTCAATAGCATCTTGTTAATGCACAACTAAAGCATGCTTCTCTAACGATGAAGAGACCTAGCATCTTGCGTGCTCCCACCACTAAAACATGAAGCACCTAAATGTACAGATCACTTATGTTTGGGTGTGTGCTAATAGCACGTGTGACTTAGCATCTCTAAGCTAAGTAAGGCGCTATAATGCGCCTTACCATTACGCCGCTAGGTAAGGCGCATTATATTGAGATGCCTGAAGACACTGATGTAAAAAGGTGGATAGGATATTTATTCACGTACTTATTATAAATATTAGTCTATAGATAATTGACTAGTCTGATAATTTACCTGTATGGATGAGGGGTCCAACCGAAGGAGTTGCAGTTGTGCTTACGACTTTATTCTCGAAACGTTACGACTTTATTCTCGAAATATTACGACTTAATTCTCGAAATATTACGACTTTAATCTCGTAATATTACGACTTTAATCTCGTAATATTACGACTTTATTCTCGAAATATTACGACTTTAATCTCGTAATATTACGACTTTATTCTCGAAATATTACGACTTTAATCTCGTAATATTACGACTTTAATCTCGTAGTAGCATTATTTTTTTTCTTCTCGAAATATTACGACTTTATTCTCGTAATATTACGACTTTAATCTCATAATATTACGACTTTAATCTCGTAGTAGCATTATTATTTTTTTCTTCATGTGGCCCTTATACGCCGTCGTAGTACTGTACTTGTCAGTAAACACACAAACAACGAGGCAAAAAAAAAAAAAAAGCCGGTGCGGTGCGCGGATCAGAGTACAGGGGGTCCTCGGGTTACGACGGTCTCGGGTTACGACGTTTCGTGGTTACGAACGCGCCCCCATTTAAAAAAATATGTATATATTACGCGTCATTCCGTCTTACGCGGTTTAGCGTGGTAAGAGATGTAAACAAACGCGAACGGCGCGCGGCGCACAGCGGAAGAATACGCTCTGTTGTGGTTGTAGGGCGGAGAAGACGGCCTTGTGTGCGTGTCCAATGTGGGCGGAAGTACCTGATGTGGGCTCTGATCTGCTCCTATGAAAGCGACAGTGATAACCAAGCAGCGTAGTGGTCTAATTATTGAGATGGAAAGGTTATTGGTGCTTTGGTTGGAAGATCAAAGGCAAAATCCGGTTTACGACGAAATTCGGGTTACGACGCGTCTTAAGAACGGATCTACGTCGTAACCCGAGGACCCCCTGTACTGACTGATTCTGCAATATTGTGACCACCAGGGGGTGCTGGAGTGCACTTTTGCTTTCTTAAAGGTCCCATGGCATGAGATTTTCACTTTCTGAGGTTTTTGAACGTTATTGTGAGCTCCCCTACCCTGTTTAGCCCCCCCCCCCCATGGTTAAAAGTTGCGAAATGTCTAAACTGAGCATTTGCGGTCCTTTTCTGCATTAGAAAAAATCAGAGCTCAAACGGGCGATTTTGAACAAGGCACCTTATTGACGTCAGATCGAAAAAAGAAATGCAAATGCAGTTCCACCCCCGTCTGTCTGTACTCAGCGTCTCTGTAAATCACGCCCAGAGAGTTTGGACTGCGGAGGAGCTACGCAATGCGAAATACGTTTTTTTTAGGGCTGGGAATATTAACGCGTTAATCGCAATTAGATTAATGTAAGTTATGATCGCGAACAATTTTTTTAATCGCGATCAGAGTTTGCCAGCATTTTCCGCAATTCTACCATCCATATGCAGCTCATTTGGTTGTATTAATTAAACTCATTGTCGGTTAAACGCGCTATTTTGAGTTTGCTAGTATTTTGTTCCTTCTACGCATCCGTAGGCAGCTCGAGCGGGCTTCAATCATTTATTTACAATTTCTCAAAGTAAGCACTATTACTGGTTCATTGTTACTTTTTCCTTTCTCTGCACTTTTTTGAAATAAAACAAATGGTGAGAAATACTTTGCATTGTGAGTTTAACTTTAGATTCGAACGGTCTTACTGCAAGATATCAATTTTAAACATGCAAAATAAATCACGATTAATCGCGATTAACTATGAAATTTCTGAGATTAGTTGCGATCAAGAAAATTAATCGTTTGACAGCCCTAGTTTTTTTATTTGCCTGGAGGAACTTGCGAGTGTTTCTAGGCTCGGAAGTCCTTTATCTGAGCCTGTGGATATCTGAAACAGCAGTGGTTTAATTTTATTTTCTGTGGAAATGTGTTTATTTTTCAATGGAAGGCTTCTCATCTCTCCCCCCGTGCAAAAACACGGAAGTGGGTCACAGAGCGGAGCGGAGAGCTTGGCCACGCCCCCACCCCTTACTATAGGCCACCTCTGTCCTCCTCATTTGCATTCAAGTGTTCCAGAGTGACATTTATGACTCTTTCTCATCTTATCTCTCTTTCTCATGCACTGAGTGTTGATTTTGAAGAAGGATTCATTTACAGTATTAGGGAACCATTAAGGAGCCATATAAAAGCATCAAGAAATACCATGTCATGGGATCTTTATATAGCTGTAGGCCTACATGGCTATAATGTGAAATAATTGCGCCTTTGGTCTTTTTTATGTTCAAAAACTTTTTTTGTAATTATTGTTTATATTTTTTATTGCAGTACTCATTAAAACTGTACATTTGTTTTTGAAAGTAGTTGTTGTGAATTGAGTTTGTATGGACAACGGTCTTGTTTGTTTTTGGGTGGTGGGGCGGATGTTAGGGTTTGGTCGGGGGGTGGCAAGAGTGGCTTTTGCCCAGGGAGTAAATCACTCTAGGAACGCCACTGATCACAATGGCAACAGGGTTAAAAATACCGTATGGTTTACGTAGACTTTTTTGATTGTGATGACCCAAAGTAATTTTCTGCAAAATATTGTACATTTTCGAAATAGTAAAATTTTGACCCTCCATGCAAAATTTTGCTGTGTTCTGTAGAGGGCGCTATCGGGCCATTTTTGTTTGTGTCACAGTTAGTAGGCAAATTTGTATGCGCAAACAGGACATTTGAAATTTTCAAAAATTCAGAATGAAATTTGCAACTTCACTGCATGTAAACCATGACAGATGGTGATTTTCAGCCCTGTCTGTGAAGCAACTTCAGAGTTTATTAAAATCCTAAGTGAACAAAAACTCCTGACTCAGCATTTTGAAAATTTAAATCCAAGATGGCCCACTTCCAGTTTGTCAGGGGGTGTGGCCATATATATATATTTTTTGTCTTCACATGATGAATGTGTGTACTGAATTTAGTGACTCTACGACAAACTTTACGTCAGGACGACTCCCATAGGCACTTCGCCCATGCACTCATCATTGCGAAAACAATAATAATTTGAGCAAAAACAATATATCCGTTAACATGGGAACAGCATGTGTAGAATCCCTCAGTCGTCCAGGTAGAATACATGGCAAAAGGAGAAATTCAGTTTGTCAACTGGACAAAAGTTTATTTGGTTGAATACGTTTCGCAGCTCATACAAGCTGCTTCTAAAGATCTGGTCAGATGCTGGAGTACACTGCCTATATCTGCCTGAAGGGAGGAGCTATCTACAATGGAATTACTATGAGACTATCACATCTACATGTTTTCAGTTTCTGTTAGTTAGGTTGACTTATTAAATATGCAGTGGAAGTGGAGTATGGGGGCTTGTTAGCAGAACCATTCAGGGCCATAATGGGTGTTTTCACACCTCTGGACCTGACCTGTTGCCCTATTGTTTTCTTTGTTTTGATTTAGGTTTGATGTCTGAGACCTCCATTTCTGTTCAAGGAAGGATTCTCTTTCTTGACAAAAATAGCCTCTTTAACTTCCCTCTCAAACCAGTTCTTTTCTCTGGCTAAGATCTGTACCTCACTGTCCTCAAAGGAGTGGCCGTGGCTTCTAGGTGAAGATGTACGGCAGACTGAGGTCCACTCTGGCTCTCCCGTCTGTGTTGGTACATCCTCTTGTGAAGTGGCTGTTTTGTTTGTCCAATGTAGCGCTCACTGCAGTCTTCACTACACTGAATGGAGTAGACCACATTGCTTTGTTTGTGGCTCGGTGTTTTGTCCTTTGGGTGGACTAGTTTTTGTCTTAAAGTGTTTGTGGGTTTAAAATAAACTGGGATTTCATATTGTCTGAAAATCCTTTGTAGTTTTTCAGAAACGCCAGCCAGGTAAGGGATAGTTACATCCTTTCCCCTGGGTTCTGATTCTCTGTTGTCTTGTTTCCTGTCCTTGTCTCTTAGTTTTGTTGAAAACCCATTTAGGATATCCACAAGCAGAGAGGGCTTCCTGCACATGTTGTTCTTCGTTCTCCCTTCCCTCTGTGCTTTTAAGAACCACTTGGGCCCTGTGTTGTAATGTCCGAATAACTCCAAGTTTGTGCTGCAGTGGGTGGTGTGAATCAAAAAGCAGATATTGGTTGGTGTGTGTGGGCTTCCTGAAGACTTCTACTTGGAGTCGCTGGACTTCTCCTATTGTTACGGCACAATCTAAGAAAGCCAATGCCAAATCCTTAGCATCTTCATGATTGAATTTGATGTTCGGATCTACAGAATTAATATGTGCAAAAACTAAATCAAAACAAACTAAGAAAACAATAAGGCAGCAGGTCAGGTCCAGAGGTGTGAAAACACCCATTATGGCCCATGGTTCTGCTAACAAGACCCCACACTCCCACTGCATATTGAATAGGCCCACCTAACTAACATAAACTGAAAACAAGTAGGTAATTTTATTGTAGTTAGCTCCTCCCTTCGGGCGGATATAGGTAGTGTCCTTCAGCACTCTGACCAGAACTTTAGAAGCAGCTTGGATGAGCTGTGAAACGTTCATCCATCCATCCATTTTCTTCCGCTTATCTGGGGCAACAGTCTAAGCAGGGACTCCCAGACTTCCTTCACCCCGGACACTTACTCCAGCTCCGCCCAGAGACATAGTCCCTCCAGCGTGTCCTGGGTCTCGGTCCCGGGGCCTCCTCCGGACATGCCCGGAACACCACCCGAGGGAGGCGTCCAGGAGGCATCTGGAACAGATGCCCGAGCCACCTCAGCTGCTGTTATTATTATTATGAATAATAACAATAATAATAATAATATATTATTATTATTATTATTATTATTATTATTATTATTAATAATAATAATAATAATAATAATAATAATAATAATAATAATAATAATAATAATAATAATAATAATAATAATAATAATAATAATAATAATAATAATAATAATTCCATTATTACTGTTTTCTTAAATCCTTTACGGTCTTTTTTATTTTTTCCCCTTCAGTGAATAGAGTATGATCTCAGTTTGTCAGGATGGCCGAGCGGTCTAAGGCGCTGCGTTCAGGTCGCAGTCTCCCCTGGAGGCGT
The DNA here is from genome assembly GCA_036785185.1 of Paratrypauchen microcephalus. Lineage (NCBI taxonomy): Eukaryota > Metazoa > Chordata > Actinopteri > Gobiiformes > Gobiidae > Paratrypauchen > Paratrypauchen microcephalus. The sequence continues at coordinate 2,551,127 of JAVJIX010000020.1, forward strand.
GGGTTCGAATCCCACTTCTGACAGTACTTTTTCGCAGGACTGATTTTAGTTTCGTTTTGGTTCAGAACTCATGTGGTCAGCGCATAGGCGAAGGCAACACATTACAAACTTCAGCATACTGTAGGTCAGTACCCACACGTGATTTGGTGCCGTCCAATTTTAGGCTACAAGAATGTGATAGGAAATGGCGAAATGTAAAGGTTCTCTGCTCTCTATTTTTATTTTACCAGGGGATTATGGCTCGCCTCATCAGTTGAAGATTTTGTGCTCTGTTTAAAGCCTGCTCGTTATCCAAAGACATTACCTGCCGAAAAAAAACCCAAACAAACCGCCATACATTTTTGCCACCAGATGGCGCGCTTGAATAATGAACCAAGAGCATGGCTCTATACTTGAAGCCCAAGAGACGTCTGATTAGAAATAGCTTAGTCTGGTGCGTGGTCGTCATGCTCAGATATTATTTCTTATGCACAAGAAAACTCTTGAATCTTAAAATACTTGTGCTGTTTGTGAACCATGATCAAATGTGACAATGTTGCTTTGTATCACTCAAAGCTAAACCGATAACGTACACAACCCTGAACAGTTTTAGATTTATAATTTCACAACATTTTAAAACTAATATAGGATACTTCTGAGAAGTTGTCCCTTTTCCATGTCCCGGGCTGGTTTTTCTGTGTGCACCCCTCCCAGGCTAAACTTCATGGCTAGTGGATTCAGTGTAGGATCAGACGCCCCCAGCGGGTGGTCCTTTTTATTCAGCATTCTTCCTTTGTCTGGACCTGTGCCGTTTGGTGCCAGGAGCTATACAAGGAATCTCACCCCCAAACAGTTGCCTATCCATGGCACATGTTGAAAATGTGCCATTTGTTCTTTCAAATTGTAATTGATCTAAACATCAAAACTGGTGAGATCCCCATTAGTTCAAACAGTGGTCATAAGTTCAGCTATAATCTATATCGAATGTAACAGTAGACCTATTTTATGCAATATATTTGCAGAAAATTTCTATCCCTTACCAAAACACAATCTGCTGGCAACTGCAGTTGATTTTGGACTAAACAAAAATAAATTGAGTTGAATCTAGGTTAACATATATCTCTGAAGATGCGTGAAAAGTCCCTCAGTCGTCCAGGTAGAATCCATGATCAAAGGAGAAGTTCAATTTGTCTGACAACGATCGTTGTCAGAGCTTTTGTCTTTGTCAGACGCCTCCCGGCAGCTAGATATAAGCAGGGTCTAACCAGTACAATAACCAGAGCTGACGAAGCCTCTCGGATGAGCGGCGAAACGTTTTCAACCAAACAAACTTTGTCCAGTTGACAAATTGAACTTCTCCTTTGATCATATATCTCTGAAGAAATTGCCAGAACCTCTACAATCTTTAGACTGAGCGTCGCTTCTTTATCGGGCCTATAAAGAACGGCTCTTCCATTTACAACAGCAATCTTGGGATTTTCTTCTTTTGTTTTCATGACTGTTTGTATCAGGCATTCTCTGAGATTGATATTGCAATGCGGTCCACTGTTTACTTAGTCCCATAAACTGTATATATAACTATTTAAGCTGTCTGTGGTTAGTCCTGATGAGCTAAACTAGTCTGACCAGTTAGTTATAGCAGTAGCTCTGACCAGGTTGGAAGGGGGTTGGTCCTGGCCCTGAGTCTGGTTTTGTAATTTAATCTTTGAGTGTTCTCCATACTGTGAAAGCCAAACCTTTTTTGCACCTCAAGATGGTTAGCTTCTATTCATGCAATCCCATTAAGACACAAAGAAGAACAGAATATATGCCACTATGCATCCTGATGTTTTTGGCACCCTTACAGAAATGTACTCAAATTAAATTTCTTGTTGCAGAATGCAGACTGGTCCATTAATTTGACATAGTTTTATGCCAGATGCCCCTACAGATGTATGTAGACCGTACTCTGTACCTATATATCTGTACACTATGCCCGCCACTTGGTTATGTCGCTCTATGTATGCTTTTCCTTTGCACAGCCTACACCTTGGGTCTTGTCTGGTGTGATAGATCTGGGTCTCTATTGCTCGGGTGCTGAAGGCCTGCTCCTGTGCAGCCAGGATGAGGGCCTCTGTGCTGTCCTTCAGACCAGCCCTCTCCAGCCATTGGTAGGATTTCTTGATATCAGCCACTTCAGTTATGTTTTGGTGGTACGCCCCATGTAGGGGTTTGTCCTGCCACAATAGTCCCTCCAGCACCTCTTCCTCTGCACACCACTGTCTGAGACATTCCCTGAGCACATCATCTGTTGGGGCCTTGTCCTTGATGTACTTATGGATTTTGGATGTTTAATCCTGGACAGTGTTTCCCACACTCACTAGTCCTCGGCCTCCTTCCTTCCGGCTTTCGTACAGTGTCAGGGCATTGGATTTGGGATGGAACCCTCCATGCATGGTCAGGAGCTTTTGTGTCTTAACGTCTGTGGTCTGTATCTCCTTTGGCCAGCTTATGATTCCTGCTGAGTATCTGATCACTGGCAGGGCATAGCTGTTTATTGCCTGGGTCTTGTTCTTGCCATTGAGCTGACTTCTTAGGACTTGCCTTACTCGTTGCAGGTATTTAGCTGTAGCCGCTTTCCTTGTTGCCTCTTCAAGGTTGCCATTTGCTTGTGGGATACCAAGGTACTTGTAACTGTCCTCAATGTCTGTTATTGTTCCCTCTGGGAGTGAGACCCCCCTCTGTGTGGACTACCTTCCCTCTCTTTGTCACCATCCTACTACATTTCTCAAGCCCGAATGACATTCTAATGTCTGTGCTGTAGATCCTGGTGGTGTGGATCAGTGAGTTGATGTCTCGCTCGCTCTTAGCGTACAGCTTGATGTCATCCATGTAGAGGAGGTGACTGATGGTGGCCCCGTTTCTGAGTCGGTATCCATAGCCAGTGCGGTTGATGATTTGGCTGAGGGGGTTCAGACCTATGCAGAACAGCAGTGGGGACAGTGCATCTACTTGGTATATGCCACATTTGATGAAAAAAATGTGGCATATGTGCAAGTGGCTTGCCCTTAGAGTCTGATTGATATTGTACAACTCCCAACACTCAGTGATCCATGTGTGTGGCATTGAGTCATAGGCTTCTTGTAATCAATTCAGACAGTGCACAGGTTGGTCTGATGGGTTCTGCAATCACGGGCCCTCACAGTTGAAATTAGGTTTATGACATGCCTTATACGTGTGTTGTGTGCCTGACTATGATCCTATAGATCCACTGAAAACACAACAGCTGATAAGAGGGCCAGTCTCCCACAGTGAAGAAATCTGTCCTTCTTTAGGAGAGGGTCAGAGGTCACTCTTAAGAAACCCTATAGCATTTAGGGAATGCTATTAGTCAGCATTCAGGCTTAGATGTATTCTATGGGACCTGATCTGATTTCAGGGAAAGACCTTGTGTAATTGGTGCCTCTGGTTTACTCCCTCTGTGAGTTGAAGTAGTACCAGGTGTGGTCATTACATAAGTAGTATACACATGTACACGCTCAGACATTATGTATACTCAATATTTTGGGCTTATATTCATTGCAGTCTCATTAACACACAAATGGGTATAGGTATATGCTACGGTGTGTATAAATCTTAATGTTTTTGGCATTTTTGCAGAAATGTACTCAGATACAACTTGGATGGCTTTCTTGTTGCAGAATGCAGACTGATCACTTAATTAGACATAATTTATGCCAGATGCCCTTACAGATCTATGGTCCATGTCACAATACTAGTGAAGTAAATTATGTCTGCTAAAATGTACATCAACGGCTCTGATCTCGTACACATGTATGCACTTGTGTGTATTTGTAGCATTTTCCATATGCAAGTAGAAGAAAAAAATATAAAACCACGATCTGTAGGTTGTTTAGGTAATTATTCCCTTTGAATTAACTGAAACATCAAAATAAGACAAAATTATTGTTGATATTTTATTGTTGCAAAGCTTATGCCATATGTACAGCTCAGTAATTCTATAGCAAATACTTCAGATGAATGCAATGGCACCCAAACATTACTCTTATAGGTGTTGTATAGTTGTGGCACAAAACACAAAAGTGTATGGTATAAGACTAAGGCAATTTATTTATTCTTGACATAAATCAATTTTGTGTGATTTGTTGATTATCAAGATTTGAGAGTGAAGTTTGTTCTAAACTGTGTGAAATCACTGGATGAACCTGTTACATATTATAAGAAAGTGTTATTTATAACAGGAATGAACAGGTATGGAATGTACAGTATCAGCAGATTAACAAATACTTTGAAACATGAAAAAATATAACATTTACAGACTTGCATGACTCCAACATACGTAATATTTTGTAACACTGTAATGTTGCCTCAATAGAGAAAATACTGAAATGTACCAAAGGCTGTTCCCTTGCCACTTATTCTTAAAAACAATCACAAGTCTCCTCCCCAAACCCACTACCCCATATGATTTTCAGAACATATTATACAGTATAAAAAAGAAACATTTCCAACAGCCTCACATGCAAACAGTGGGCCCATATCTTTAAAGTGCCTCAATGTACGTTCAAACAGTTGTGGGTCGTCCCAGCAACAGATAAGTGTCATTGTCCAGTTACAAACACTTTGGCCCTACTCCACCTTTGCCTCACACACTTAACCTGAGAGGCCCCCAGGTCAGAGGAATCCAGAGCCTACTCCTATTCAGAGCCACTGGCAATAGTTAAACGTGTAGCATATAGTAGTATAGTAGTGTTATCAATGACAGTAGCCTACAAAATGTACATTGTTAAAACCTGTTTGCAATAATGTTGGCTTTAATGCTCGGGTTTTGAATATCTTATATAAATTATCAATACATTTGCTAGTATCCATTTGTAATCTATAGTGTATCAGGGTGCGACCAACCCTCAGACTGTCACCAGAACAGTGTAAATGTGTGTATGTGTGTTCCCACTGCAGCTGCTTAAGAATCAGATGACTATTATGTCACTTAGAGTGTTATGTCAGAAAAAAACAGATTAAAAGCGGAATGTTTTGGCTCAGACTCAAAATGCAGTGTTGATAAGTCCAAGTGTACACTTCTCATTGATTCACATTAACACAGTTAGAAAACTGTAAACATTTGTGTAGGGAGTAACAAGAACCACCCATTTAATGAAATGTGGTGCACGTTTTTTGGTGAGGCATATGGAAATGTAACAAAGTATTAATTCTTATGAAATAATCTACAAGATTTAAGACAAACCTGACACCAAGTGTGAACCAGTGTGGCCCGTCACAATCAAGTCACAGTTTAGCCAGCCCCAAGTAACAGGAAAGGCCAGGATACTGGCACAATAATATTTATAAATCATATACATACTAGCTAGCAACTGTCTGTGTCAGTTAGCAGCAATCTACCAAGAGTAGTTCACATTTTGATTCACCCCCACACAGTGTAAGGGAATGATTCATAACATATACACAGATCCCATGTTTAACATTTCCAATTAAACTGCAGCATCTGTCCAGCTCAAATGCAACCCTTGTGTTAGTGTGTTCTCAAAAGGCAGAAGCTGACCATACAGGTTAGTACAAAGTTGGTATCACTATTAGCTTTCAAGGAGTTACACAATGTAAAGTTTGAGCTGATGGGTGGATAATTGACATACTTTAAGCATGTGGCTGCAAGAAGAGAAGGCTTTGGTCAAAACCAAACACAGCCTGAAATGTCTGCTGCAGGAGTGTAAGTAAAGCGAGTGATGTCCTTTTAAAACTCCACTGCCTTTGGTCAAGATTCACCAACACACATGCAGTTTACAGGCCCAACAACCTCTTCTGATGGAAGTACGCCTCAAATCTGGCCTGGGCATATTCCTGAATACACAGAACAAAGACATTTCTTATAAATATAAAGTATAGTATATACTGATCACACACTTTGAATGTGCTGACCTTTGGGTAACACAACTGAGTAATATTACTGATGGCAGTAATATTTACTGTTATCAGTAAATATTTGCATTGAGTAAACTTTCTGAATGTCAAAGTTTCAGTGTGGACTTACTAGATATCCAAATTTGATGGTGGAAAGCCGGGCCTGAATTATGGACCATAACCCCCAGAAGAAGTGTGAAGCCAGCGAAAACCTTTAGATAACAAAATAGATCATATTAATGATTCATAGCATTTATATAGCGCCTTTCATGACACCCAAAGCACTTTACAATTCATTGTTCATCCACTCCACACTTGGTGGTGGTAAGCTACTATTGTAGCCACAGCTACCCTGGGGCAGACTGAGTTGCTGCTGATAACTGATAATTGAGATGGAGATCTTTGGTGCCGTACTCACCTGTTCACCTCCACAAACATCTCCTCTTTCAGCCTCATTTGGTCGTCTTCATTCATGTTCTCAAACTCATGCTCGTACTCATGCAGATAGCTTTCAATGAAAAACATCTACAAACAAAACAGGTACAAAGCATTATAGCTAGTTTGTTGAAAACAATGCAACCGCACTAATACATTCATACAGGTGTGGTGGGTGTAGCTAAAGTGCCTCGCCAACAAAAGTAAGCAAAATAGTAGTTGCTCAAATAAGGTACTGTTGGCTAAACTTTGTGATGTTACAGTACTTACTTGCTGGATTTTGGTGGGGTAAGCTTGAGTGTTCACTTTGAAGAAAGGAAACTCATCACAGTTGTAGTCATACATCCATTCACAGAAATGATTGCCAACGTCAAAGCCTCTGTAAGACACAAAAACAACAGCAATAAGCAAAGAGCCCATATTACATTTACATAATTTTTTGATCTATGTTATAATAATAATAATAATAATAATAATAATAATAATAATAATAATGACTAATTGCTAGAGTGTACTCAAAGGTCTGTATGTAATGAAAGCTTGGCTGTGTAGGAACCTCTATATTCTCTTTTTCTCCAGGCTACACTCACACCATTGTTTCCACTTTGCCGTGACATCCCGACCAGCGCTGCATAAAGATAAAGTGTGTGTTTGTGGGCGCACACATGAGGTCGCTCACGTGTGGAGAGTGGGCCACAGCCTCACAACATGTGCCACATCACGGTGTTTTGGGGGGCTGCAGGAGGGAGGAGTGGAGAAGGGGGTGACTGGGAGCTGTGAAAATGGCTCGACAGGAGAGCTTTGTCTTGTAGAGAGACAGCCAAGGCCAAAGACAATGTTTCCCACAGCTACGCAGGAATTCACACACACAAGGAGATTCTCTGGAAATCTACTGCCCTGGCCAGCACTGATAATAATGTCAGGTCAGACGATGAGGCTATCCCTCCATTTTGAGCGTCCTGATTGGTCAGCTAAATTCTGGTTATATAACGCAGTGAAGGGTGGTGCTTGTTCGAAGAAGCAGAAGAGCAAAACACTGAAAAAAAATACACTTTTCTCACTGTCCAAATATCTAGGTTACAGCCCAACACAAGACAAGAATTCTCCATCTGCATATTTCAAAGGCTCCTTCAGTTACACTGGTCTACAAGCAAAATGCTTCTGGAACAAATGTAGTGAAATTTTTTATGGTTTAGGCAGTGTTGTATAAAGTACTGGAAAATCAAACTCAAGTAAAAGTATAGGTACCCCTCCCAAAAATGACTTTGGTAAAAGTCGAAGTCACTGACTGAAATGTTACTTGAGTAAAAGTCTTAAAGTATCTGGAACTTCCTGTACTTAAGTACGACAAGTAATGTAAAAATAAATGTACTCAAGTAATGTAATTAAAAGTACAAGTAAAAGTATCAAGCAAAGGCAGTCTGAATTTAATATTTTTTAATGTTCCCCCCCAAACCTTTTTTTTTTTTTTTAATAACAGTGCTGAAAATAAGGCATACATAAAACCATTGAAGGAGTTTTTTGGAGGAAGAGGGTTTTTTGCAATTGGGCCCTTAATTCTACTGTGAAACACCATGTTCGGCTCACCCATGGTAGTTTTGTGTCATATGGAGCACTGTCGAAGATATTGGGTTTGGTGATGTCCATGAAACGCCTTTCTCATTTGTTACACTTAGCCTACAGCTATGCCTTCCCTTGAGCCGAAAAAGCTAGGTAGCCTGTTAGCTCCAACATCGTCAAATACGCTTTGTGTAACTGAAACAATGTCACACAAAGTTAATTTCTATGCTATGTTATGCAGTCAGTAGAGGTTTTTTTTGTAACGAGTAACTAAACGGCACATTGAAAATGTAGTGGAGTAAAAGTATGCAATATCATTCGGAAATGTAGTGAAGTAAAAGTAAAAGTTGTCATTTTTTTAAAAACTCAAGTAAAGTACAAAGTCTCCCAAAATGTACTTAAGTACAGTAGTGAAGTATTATTACTTCGTTACTATACAACACTGGGTTTAGGTCACTAATAAAGAAAAAGTAAGTCAGAAGTGTTGATTGGCTATAGTTTAGAGATATAGTATTGGGTCAAAATAGGAAATTTATGCAAAATAAGACAAAAACGGTAGTTTATCAGAAGGTACAGTGTGTCTACAAGCAACCAGTTCTATCTGAAAGCCTGTCTGCACATTCCAATACATTCATTTTAATATGTCTAGAGTTTTAACAGAAAATATTTTTTGATTTCACATAAGAGATGCCTCAAAATTGGGTACACCTGATGTCTTAAGATATTTCTTGTTTATTTCTTGGCAGATAAAGAAGTGCAAGTTAAATATTTTCAAAATATAAATATTATTTTTAAGCAAAAATGCCTAAATCTATTGTATAAACAGATGTGATTTTGATGTAAAACAATATGATTAAATATCTTGAATACATTAGCTAACCAGCACAGTTAAAAATTGTTCATGTTTCAGTTCATGTTTCAGATTTAACCACTTTTATCTCGGAAGCAGATCGAGTCCAAACATTTGTAGACCACTGTTATCAATTCTACAAAATAAAATACCATATATAGACAAAGTTATACTAAACACCAGGTGAGAAAAATTCATTAAAAGATGACAAAATTATTGATCTGGGGTTAAACTATGTGTCCATCCAATGCATATGTATTATTATAGCTTTCTCTTATTTTGTATTGTATTGTATTGTATTGCTGGTATTAACAATACTGATCTTATTTTGTCTGTATTGATAATATTCAAACATGTCTAGTGCTACGTGACATAAAAGAGCACATCATTCATATTACATCATTACATCATTAATATTACACAGCTAAATTCTGTTTTCAAATGTAACTCAACAATAAACAGGCTTATAACCAATTGTGGCTGTTAAATGTGAATATACCTGTAATTGTAGCTGCTATACTCAAAATCAATGAGCATCAGCTTCTGTTGAGAGCTCTGACCACCATACAGCAGCAGGATGTTACCTTCAAACAGATACAAATATTAACAAAAAGAAAAAAGCTGAAATTGCCTGTATTCGGCTGCACTGGCTTTACCTTCCTGGCAGTCGTTATGACAGAACACAACAGGAGACGGTGTGGAGCTCAGCAGTGCCCTGGACAAACAAACACGGACATTCCACTCATTTTTTAAGCTCAAAAACAAATCTCTGCAAATATGTGTCAGCCCTCTGTCATCTCGTAATTCTGTTTTCGTATGTGTTGTGAGGACATACACCTGTTATATAAGGCAGCTGCTGGGAACTTTCCATCCAGCGCCAGTGGTTGTTACTGGTGAATGTGAATGTGTGTGTGAGTTTGTATATGTGGGGAACTAACATGAGGGTGTCCATCTCATGAGGCAGGTCGTAGCTCAGAAGGCGGTTGTAGAGACGCAGCTGGGACTCTCTGGTGAAGTTGAGCCTCACCACTTGGCTCAGGTACCTGCAACAGACAAAAACTTGTTATACTATTTTGCTATCGACATACCATTCATATTATACTATTTTATGACCTGTGGCATAATGTTGTTTCCTCCTCAAAAACAAACCTGGAGTTGTGTTTTGTTTCATTTCACACATGTTTAACACACAAACCCTGCATATTTAGGCTGAATTCTTCTCTCAAACTGAAATAATTCTTATACAGGAAGTGCTCCACTGTGTTTCTAAACTTCATACACCTTTACTAGAATAATTAGGGTGAATTCAGCCCTGGTACTGCCTATCTCTACTGAACCAAAGGTAAAAGGTAGCTGAAACTTGAAAGCTATAGCTCTGGAAACAAATAAGAGACCACTGCATTTTTTCTGAAATCAGCATCTCTACATGTATTACAGCCATTCCATTCCAGCGTCTGTTGAATTCCAACACAAACACAAAGCTGAGCTACTTCAGTTCTTGCACCAGGAGTGGAATAAAGTCACCCAAGAACAATGTGAAAGACTTGTGGAGAGCATGCCAAGACGCATGAAAGCTGTGATTAAAAATAAAGGTTATTGCACCAAATATTGACTTCTGAACTCTTCTTAAGTGTAAACATTAGTATTATGTTGTTTTAAAATGAATTTGATCTTGTTTCTTTGCATTGTTTGAGGTCTGAAAACATGTATCTTTTTTGTTATTTTGGCCATTTGTCATTTTCACCATCAATATTTTTTTTGGAATTTGAGGGAAATCTTGTCAGTAGTTTATAGACTCAAAGAAATGTTCCTTTTGCCCAAACACATACCTATAAGTAGTAAAATAAGAAAAACTGATAATTTTGCAGTGGTCTCTTTTTTTTCCAGAGCTATATTTTGACATACCATTCATATTATACTATTTTATGATCTGTGGCATGTTGTTTCCTCCTCAAAAACAAACCTGGAGTTGTGTTTTGTTTCATTCACACATGTTTAACACACAAACCCTGCATATTTAAGCTGAATTCTTCTCTCAAACTGAAATTTTCTCTCAACTTTTCCACTTTGTGATGTCATGTGGTAATACAGGAAGTGCTCCACTGTGTTTCTAAACTCCGTAGACCTTTACTAGGATAATTTGGGTGATTTCAGCCCTGGAATTGCCTATCTGTACTGAACTAAAGGTAAAGGGTAGCTGCTAACTTGAAAGCTAACACTACATGACATCACAAGGTGGAACAAAGCATTTTGAGCATTGGAGATGTAGACAGACAAATAATAAAGTGTTACTCAAACATGTGTGAATAAAACAAAACACAACTCTGGGTATGTTTAAGAGGAGGTAACAACATTCTAACATGGCTAAAGCTCAAAAGAGTCAATTTGGCGTTTGTTCCAACATTGACTTTTTGCTCATGTCCTTTCTATTCCAGGATCACCACAGCTTAAGATTTGTATTTGGATAGGGCAAGGTTTTAGTAAGATGCCCTTTCTATACAAGCCTTGGTTATCCATTATCCAAGGACCATTTTTCCGGTTAACCTCAGTGGAAACTGCCCAATTTTCATCAGAATCAAAGTACAGTAAAGTGTGAAATTGAGGTTAGATAAATCACCTTTTATCTTATCTAAATTGCATATAGGACTGTAAAAGGTTTGTCGTGGGCAATTAGGAAATATATTGGTGTTGCTGCAATAAACGGAGCTGTATACTGTAAGTAACTAGTAGTTTTTATTGTTGTTTCCTCTCGTACAAAACATTATGTGTTCCCTGTGGATGCATCAGCAGTCATAGGACATTCATACATTCCTTTTACAATAGTCACTCCTGTTGCACCCTTCTATGCAATATCCACTACAGAGGTCTTATTATTTGACCTGTAGTTTAATCAAATTAGTTCAGTTTTGAGAAATGGATAAATAAATGTATTTTTGCTTAGTGTTGCTGTATTTTCAGTCAAGTTATTTCTGATGCCCGTCCAATGGAAGCACATAAACATCGCACAGTTGTTAATATTGTTTTTAAGTGTTCAGGGCAGGGCACACATCCACATGCCAAAATGATAGATAACAAATCAGGGTCAGTTAAACGTTAAAAGAACCATATTACGCTATTTTCTGATCTATGTTATAATGTTGTTTCCTCATCAAATCATATCTGAATTTGTGTTTGTTTGTTTGTTTGTTTGTATAGCACAATGTAATTATTAACATACTTAAAAGGAGTTCATTGTCAAACAGATATAGTTAGTGATTAACCCACTTTTGCATGTTTTGCCAAACTTGCCCAACAAGAAACTTAATCCAGCTACTCACTGTTCCATGGTGCCGAAAAGCCATTTTGGTTCTTTGTTGAATGGCATCCTCATCCTGTGAAACTTGGCCAGCTTGTCAGCCACCTCTGCTGAGATACTGGGAGCGCTGAGTTCACAGGTCTCCAGCTTACGACTCTGTGAAAAACATTTCGAACATTACAATTTAGATATATAGTATTACATGCTATTAACCAAGGCTATGGCACAGTATTGATTTGACTGGAAGTACACTGTTCAGGTCAGTAAAACTTTTCATTTTGGGTCAGCCTGTTCAAATATTTGTACAGTTTTTTTTTTTTTTTTTTTTAGATCCTGACACATCAATGCAAATAATAAAGTCTACTGCAGGTTACAAGATGGCAAAAACCTAGAATTACAGTCTCTACAGTACAACAACTCCTTGCAAATTAAAGATTCCATTAAAATTGTTCATCCTGTTTTCGATTTATAATGGTATGGAAACTTTTGAAGATAAGACATTTAAGCTGCAAACGAACTGGAAATTAATGGAACTTATCTCATTGAATGGCTTTAAATCCTGCACTTGAGACAACCTCCATAAATTGTATCTGTTTTAACTAATTTATATGTCATATTATAATTGTGTAGTAGTTGTCTTTTTTGCCGCCTGTTTTAACTAATTTGTATGTCATTTTAATTGTGTTGTAATTGTCTTTTTTGCTGCCTCTTGTCCACGGCTCCCTTGAAAAAGAGGTTTTTAATCTCAGTGGGATTTCCCTGGTTAAATAAAGTTATAATAAAAAAATAAAATAAACTTTGATGATCGTGAGCAGTGGTCACTTACCGGGATATACTGCTCCAGCCGTCCCTGTGGAAAGATCCCATACAGTTTGGGTCCTAGCTCTCTCTCGGCTAAAATGGCAAACATCACACTTTCCAGCACCATAGCCTCAGCCCCCTGTAACACACACAAGAGGAGACACTTAACAAGAGACACTTACCAGCAGCCAGCCTGTACGCGCTACATAAATAATACACCACCAAGCTTTTTGAGGCCACACAGTAGAAACCAGAAAGGCTAGAGTGAGATATTATTTAAACAACAAAACCCCCAAAATGGCTGGAGAGTTGAGTTCAAGAGTCAAATTGTTAACCTCTGAATAGTGGATACCAGAGACTGTATAAAAAAGTGGACTAAGGGCGTGTGACGTCACCCATAGGGTTCAGGGCCCAGTCAAATGCAGTTACAGAGGCAGATTAAAAACATCAGGATCATGTAGAGCGGGTTAATACAACGTTTTTTCAATACTAACTGAATTGGAGCTGGAGCTGATGGAGCTGGAAATGCACCCATACTTATTTCCTACTTGGAACGCGGCGGCTAGCAGGTTAGCTATAAACAGTTAGACTTTATTGTCCCCAAGGGGAAATTCATTTTCACGTACACAGAGCCTGTTTGACACACACAGCAACAACACAACAAACACAAAGACATACAATAAGCGTTACAGCACACTCAGCGGGGCCTGTTGTTCAAAAATGTGACGGCTGAAGGGATCAGGCTTCTGCCAAAGCGGGCCCTCCTGCACCTGATCGCCCTGTACCTCCGTCCTGAGGGCAGAGGGGTGAGGTGTTCCTGTAGTGGGTGAGTGGGGTCCTGTTCTATTGAAAGTGCAAAGTGTCCAATAGCCCTGTTGTTGAGATCTGCAAGGTTGGGTGTGTGGAGTCCTATAATTTTAGCAGCGGTATGAGTTACCTTCGTGAGTTTAGACCGGTTTTTAACAGTGAGCATATTGAAAAAGCAGGTAGAACAATACATCAGAATAGACTGGATGATGGATTGATACAATAGTAATAACAGATGTGGAGAAACATAGAGTCCTTTAAGTTTTCTGATTATTGACAATCGTTGATGGCTTTTTTTGTAAATGTCTGTGGTATGTTGATCAAATGTAAGTGCATTGTCTATTGTGACTCCGAGATATTTGAAAGTGTCCACTGTCTCTACTGTCTGGCTGCTAATGATGATGGGTGGCTGTAGTGGGGGGGGGGGGGGGGGGGGTAAAAATGAGTTCCTTAGTTTTACTGACATTAAGGTGGAGATGGTTCTCACTGCACCACCTGGTGAATTTTGTGATTGTGTTGTAATAGTCCATAACTGAATTATTGTCTTTGAGCAAGGCAAGGATAGCAGTGTCATCTGAGTTACAGTGGATACACGCATTATGGATACATCGTTTCATTATTAACAATATGTGTTTGTAATTTGTTATTAAACATTAAGGACGTCACTATCTATAACGGCACACTGAAAAGGAGATGTGGCTCTGAAAGTACAAAGAACTGCAGACAAAAGAAGTGTGTCTAAAACAAAAAAAAAACCTGGGTGAACTTCTGAATCTCACCTGACTGAAACTAAACTACCGAGCAAATTGAATGAGTTTACTGCAACAAAAAAGCAGACACTGAAGAAAGGGGGACTTAAAATACTCGGAGAGAAGCTGGCAGACCAAAGCACTCGCACTGTTGGGGCTGATAAAGTAAGAAAACAGCACTGTCCTTTTTCTTTTATCACAGAATTCAAATAAACTTCAGCTAAGGAGGGGCCCAAGGTTAATAGAAAGAGAACTCGCACTCCTAAGAGAGCTGTTATTGTTGGACACTGTAGTCCTCTAGACCCAGAACAATGCTCCCTTTACAGCGCAGTCCTATTTTAAACACATCTTTGACTAAAAGGGATTCCCACTTTTATGTTTCCTACTTTTTAAATAGAATACAAGGCAGGATGTAGCGTTGGTGGTCTAATAAATACAAATGTAAAACTAAGATAAGATAAGATAAGACTTTATTGATCTCACACAGGAGAAATTTACTTGTCACAGTAGCTCCAGGTAGTGACAGTTTGAACAAGAAAGACAAGTGCATGCAGGCAAAAATGGCATAAAGATAGGTAATAATAATAATAAAATAAGTAATACATCGAATAATAATAATAATAGTAATAATAATAATAAAAACAGTGACAGGGAGAGTATTGAAAAAAAACAATACTTGCACTTTGGAAAAACGATATTGCACGATAGCAGTATTGAAAAAGAACAACAATATTGCACATTGGGAACTACTCAAAAACTACTCATATCCTGCACACAAGTAAAGTACTGTTACTACTAATGCATTTACACTTTGCACATGTAGGCTACCACAGTTACTTGTAATATTACCACCAACATTAAGTTCTACTACTACTCTTTGTACTTCCACATCAGGTTTTCATGAGTAACTTGTGATCCGTTCCTGTTTATTTTGACCACTTTACTTCAGAATTGTGAACTGTGGACTCCAGCATGAATGTTGTCATTTCAAGAGCATTTCAAGCATGCCGGTCCTGACCTTCAGCTGCAGAACGCAGATAAGAGGAACTGCTCTGATTATATTGTTCTACCATTCACATGCAGCTGAAATTGTTATGAACGTATGAGTTAGAGTTAATACAAAGTGTCTCATTTTGATGTTTTGTAACTCAGGTCAATAATACATTTTTTTCTTTTCTTTTCTAACTAATAACTAATAGATAATTATGTGGTTTATATGAACATGTATGCAAAGAGTCTTCAGTGACTTTGCCGAGTGCTTACTGGGCAAATACAGAGTGCAGCACATTCTGCTCCATTCCCAGAGTTTTGAGGTGAGTCCCGCCTGTGTTATGTAACACCTTATCTATAGACTGCTGATGATAGATTCTTTTAATTCTGGTATGTGATTTAGGCTTACTGCTGTGTCAGTAGAATCTTCTTGGTACAGACAAACCAGAGGAGAACAGTGTGCAGAGACCCTGTAGTGAGTCAGCAAGGACAGCTGCCCACAGCAGATCAGATCTACAAATGAACTGAACCACAACGAGGCAAAACACAGTACCACAGAAATGTCAACAATCAGGGATGTTATAAGAAACTAATTACTCAAGAAATGATTCTATTGTGTTTTATACTGGCATACTATTTCAGTGACTATTTCTTTTTCTGCTTTTTATGGTTTTAGTTGATGATTTAGTCTCAACATGTAGTATAACATTGAGAGGAATCTGACTTGCTGTAACAACGTATTGAGATCTATATAAAAGTTTGACAGCACACGCATTATGGTAAAGATAAGATAAGATGCTCTTTTATGTGTTTCTAACACAGTGACCCAGTGTAACTGTGCTGATGATCCACACTCCTCTGCCCTTGTTCTTTCAGGAGTTTCCACTGACCTATTTCAGATAGTGTAGGCTGTTTGACTTTGCTAACATCCTATAGCCAAACACCCCACAAGTAAATAGTTCACTGTCAACTGGCTCACCATTATGCAACGAAATGCAAACTTTAAAATGCCCCTCCCCCAACCCACTCAAAGTTTCCCATTTCGCACCGGAAACAGGCGCTTCCTATAACTCAATTTGAAGACCCCAATGTGAACTTTGCTAACACTAACTGTCACAATACATGACTAATACACATGACTGATACACACTAAGACAGCGTGATGTGTGTCTCAAGGCCAGTGCAACACTGGCCTTGAAGAATGAGCGCAGGTGAAAGGTTAACTCCTAGCAGCCAATAACCCCATTAGCTCAGCCGTGTTGTGACTGCCAATGACCCAAAAGGAGAGACAGTGAGCTTTATCATGACAACAGCAACAGTACGCAATCTTTTTATATTGACGTGTATTTCAAAAGAACGGATGTCTCTGCTTAAAACACAACAATTCAATGGAAATGTCCAGCCAGATAGTTATAATAATCTTCACTTTTTTTACAGGTCCTTTTCTTAGAACAACACTGTAACTATTTTTTAGCCAAAAAGTTACATGATGGAGCTTCAAATAAACAGGAACCTCTGAGTATTCTACTTTGTTCTGTCCCTTGCTCCACAGAGACGCTGAGGATTAATGGGATGTTGAGTCTAATCCAAATTGGATTGGGCCTGAGCAGACAACACTGAAACAGGTGCAGACGGGTGACACTGACACAGTTACTTTGACATTACATATACCCTGAACATAAACTGGATTCATGTTGAGTTTGGATGACCTCACCTCAATAACATCTTATGTAACTCAGACTGATTCAAAGGGTCAAAGGCCATTATTATACGATGTTGAGCAGTAGACTATTTTAGGTCAAAGGGTAAAAGCGTGTGTGGACTAGCATTAACAACTAGATACATGTGAGCTGAGCAGTTGATTTACTTACTTGGAAGTGATTCTCTTTGTTTGACACTCTGGATTCCCCCTTATTACAGGACATCTATCAACAAAAAGAAGGAAAGAACTATCCATGAATATATTTTGCAATTTTTTGGTTTATTTGTTTTTTATGTCAAAAGGGTAACAGTACAGTATGAGCTCAAACACACACCGCGTTGCCCTAACTTAGTTAGCATGCTGCACCAACTTAACTATGTACATTTTTCCAGTGCTGAGAAACCACAGGCCTATTAAGTTTAATCATTACTAGTATCTTAATATTAGCCTTTTATAGAGACGTGGCTTTATCCCTGGTGGAGTTTCCTTGGTGAAGAACACACTGCTGATGCTTTCTGAGGACATCCTCAGTAATAAAAAGCTAAGGGCTGATGAGCCCATTAACAGACTTGAGTTAATACTTAATGAGCAAGCAGTTAAAATGACTTAATGGACACTGATGCTGCACACATCCAGCCAACCAGCACATATCCCTTTATTAGACTTTGATCACTTAATTACTACAGACAGTTTTGGTTATACAAAGTTCTGATGGCTTAGGACTGTCATGTGATGTCAAGGAAAAGTCAGATGTGAGAAGAGGAAGTTTGTGCAGATATTTTCAATAAATGTTTTAGAAAAAACAAATCTATCCTCAACATGTGAGTGACAGTGCTTTAAATGGCCTATACACTTGAAGCCACGCTGTCTTGAGATAATGATGAAAGCACATGTATCTGTAAGTGCAGGGTATCATCAATGATCTTTGATCTGTACAACCTGATGCAGGGTACAACAAGTGCCCAACTGCTCCTATTTGTGGACTAGACAGTTACACTGATTAGAAAGGACAGAGCTAAAGATAAAGAGGCAAAAAGCCTTCAGATGGTGCTACATTAAGAGTGTGTGCTACAGTTCTGTATTAGGCTGAGATTTCAGATCTCTCATACTGTACCGTGTTTATGGGTGGGTTCACCTGGGAACAAGAGTGCCCAAGGCACGCTCCTTTGGGATGCCTACGGCAAAGAACACATGCAGGTACAGCCATGGGGGTACATCACTATGTACAACAACGGCTATCACATCCACACTTCAGCAGGCACACACGGGCTCTCTGTCATCCACACTTCTAATGGTGTCAAACACACAGCTAATACAAAGGGCTTTGGTTGTAAGTGCATGTTTTGTGGCTCAGTAAATTTGTTTATTGTGCTCTAAAGAAACCCCTGACCCCATGCACATCACAGTTCTCATAGTTAGTCAATGTTTAACATCTTCTAAGATTTACACTGACTGTATTTTCTGCTTTGTTCTAACATACTGTTAACACACAAACACTTACTTTTTTCATATCCTGAAAATACAAAATGTTAGATTTGATTTATCTGTCAATAGCTTCTATGCTGTGACCCTTGCATGCATGATTCAATATTTGTAAATGTCTTTTCTAGACATTAAAATTAATATAATAACACCAATGATGTATAAACAGCTCCAGTACATTGACAAGTTTCTCACTTATCTCTAAACACAGGAATAAAGTAAACACACAAACACATGATCAAAGCTGTTGGATGTGCCCCCCCACCTGCAAAATGGCCCCATAAAGACGCAGCAGGACGCTCCTTGGCTCATCCCCAACAGAGTCCATGCAGTCAGGGAGACTGCACAGGAAGAGCTTGTTGCTCAGACCACCCCTAGAACAATTAAAAGAGAAATAGGCCAGCTGTGAGAGGTCAGTCCACACATGGGGTAAATGTACTGATATAACCTACATATGTCCTATATTAATTTAGAGTTACATACAGCACCATTAAAACAAAAGAGTAACTAACTTTAGGTAAAATGCTCCTTGACAACTCCATAATACTTTCACAAACTGACTAATATGTGGTTAACTAGAAAGGCCCATTGAGTTGTCTAAGCATTTGGGAAGTTTTGGTCCTGCAGATGACAGCATTTGAGTTTTCTGAAGACACAGGTGGGTGGGGCCAATGAAAGTGGGACTATAGTCCAATCAAAACAATAGGCTATAGGCATCTGGATCTAAACACTTTTTTACATTTTACACCAGGTAACACACGGACTCTGAATATTACTGTGAGAATAACCTTGTATAGAGTATACACACTCACATTATGGGACCTGCTGCCTCTTTTATGATACTCAGACATCACATCATCCAACTCTGTATGCCGATATCATAATTCACACAACATATTTAGACCTAATTAACCGGCATCCTTCTTAAATATATGCATCCAACTGTCTTGATGGGGCTGCCTAAATAACCTGACAAAATAAATAAGGAACACAGTGTACCTTATGACGGTGATTTGGAAGTTATCCTCCGTCAGCCGTTTCCAGGCTCCGTGCAGGAACTCGCGGCACCAGCAGTAAGCCTTGTGCCTGGTGTCTGGGTCGAGCTGCTCGGGGCGGATCAGCTCCTTACAGTCCTCCGGGACATCGGGCTGGACGTGCAGGGCGTTTTCCGTCACTAGCAGTCCCAGCGACATGGAAGGGGATGAAGAAACGCCGTTGATAAATTTGGTTTTCATGGTTTCTTTCTTTAAACAAAAACACACAAATTGGACAAAGCTAAGCGGCTGTTTGCGAATCGATCTTGTTTAGCGATACGGTTTAAGAAAACACGTTACACGTTGTTTGGTCTTTATTAGCTGTGGTCTACTTTGAGGCGCAGATCCCAGTGTAAAAAGCGCATCTGAATGAATCCGGAGTAAAGAAACGCGCAGTTTTACAGACCGCAGAGGGGCGGGGTCACGTGGTACACTACATCTGCCCATGGAAGTCTGCCGCTGGTCATGGATTGGCTAATGTGGACACAGCCCAAGATCAAAACATGAGGAGACTTACTTTAGCCTACCTGACCAGCCAGAACCACACGCTTTGGCAAATGTAGAAGGGGCTGGCTAGTGCCAGGAAGGGCTGATGGCTCTCTCCCTCCCAGTCCCTGCAAGACCCACTTTAGATTTAACCCTTGTTCTATGTTACGGGTCAATTTGACCGATTTCACAGTTTTCATGTTGACCAAAGCACTGGTTTACCTTTCTTTTGCTTCCTATAATTATGTGACTTTTCCTTATCTTGGGTCATGAACTGGTGTGTAAAATCTAGACTCTTTGATGTGTAGTATGCAGGGCTCTCAAGGCTCACGCATTGAGAGTGTGACACACGCAATTCGACGTATTCACACGCGCACACGCCACACATGGCATTTCTCATGCTGATTTGTGTTATTTTTTTAATTTTTTTGTGCCCAGAAAATCGGTCTGTGTGGCTTAGTTTATGCAGGCTCCGCGCGTTTTCAGCGCCGCCCCCTGCTCCGGGGGAGCTCCGGGGGAGCAGGGGGAGGGGGGGACGGCGCGTCTGCTCCCGACCGTGCGGTCCGAGCGGAGGCCGGGGCAGACGCGCCGTCCCCCGGGCACGTCCTGAGCCTCAGTCCCGGTGCCACGTCTCCTCTGAGACGCACCGACTCCGGTCCCCGTGTCTCCGGTCCCCGTGTCTCCGTCTGTGCGTAACGTGTCCCCCCCGACGGCTTATGCGCGGAATACGCGCGGCCCAGAGCCGAACTGCCCATGGTGAGACGCGGTGAGACGCGGGCCCGGTGCATTAACCAGACTCTTACATGAATCCGTTAAAATGTCCCGCTCCCCCCCGCCCCGCTCCCTCCTCCCCGCCCCTCTCAGCGCGCACTGACAAAGTGCGGTGATGATAAAACAAACTGAGAATCATCATGTAATAACTTCATTTATATAACTCTCATTAGTTGCTTTGTAGTTTAAGTTTGCTCTTTAGACAAACAGGGCTCTCAACACGCAATTCTACGTGTTCACACGCTCACACGGCATTTCTCACGCAATTCCCCCCGTCCTCGGGAAAAATTGTTCACTCGCCCCCCCCGGTCCTCGGAAATTACAGTCACACGCACGACCCCGCTCAAAACTTGAGAGCCCTGGTATAATGTTTGTGCAGAGTTTGTATACAAAGATGATGTTAGTCATTTTGGCCGAGATACTTAAATGTGAGGTGTGAGTGGAGGAGGAACTTTCTCACCCTTGTTCTTGTCACTGTTCTCATGCCATCTCTTTGACAAACACACCAAAAATTAGCTCCAGAAGGTTTACAGTTGAAGATTTTTGTCTTACGTAGTTTTTTCTTTTGTTTCGTCTTCATATTGTATTTTGTACACTGTCTTTTTGCACTACCTGGCCAGAGAAAAACGAAATTTCGATTCACTGAAGCGGAGGAAGATGGATGGATGTTGAACACTTATGGCAGAATTGACAATAAAGCTGACTTTGATCTTTGATCTTTGAAGAAAATTTGGCACAGATTGTGAACTGCGATAGTGATGCAGAGGAAGAAATTTCAGAGACAGAGGATCTTTCAGAGACTGAGAACAATGTTATTGATTATCCAGATTGTCCATTTTATTCCAATGAGGAGGATTCAGAGGACGAGTCTGCCATTATCCCTCCATCAGCAGAAAACCAAGGAATGCAGGAATCATCATCCACAGAGGGGACATGGGCATTTAAAGATGGTAATATAAAATGGTTAACATCACCACACCAAAGCCAAGGTAGACTGTCATCTTCCAATGTCATCAAAATGACTCCTGTTCCTGCACGATTTGCTGTCACACGAGGTGATGATATTCAATCAGCATTTCAGCTCTTTATATCGGCACCAATAGAGAATATTATAATGGGCATGACCAATTTGGAGGGGAGGAGTGTATTTCAAGAGAAATGGAAGATGCTGGATCAGACTGACTTGCATGCTTACATTGGAATTCTGTTATTAGCTTGAGTGTACAGGTCAAAGGGAGAAGCAACTGCAAGTTTGTGGAATGAAGAGAATGGAAGGCCACAATGTCTCTGGAGACATTTTACATATCTCGTGTGATTCGATTTGACAACTGCGACACAAGAGCTGGTCGACGTGAAAGAGACAAGATAGCTGCGATCAGAGATGTATGGGATAAATGGGTTGAAATTCTGGCTTTGTTGTACAATCCTGGTCCCCATGTTACTGTTGATGAGCGTCTTGTTCCATTCAGGGGGTGCTGTCCTTTCCGACAGTACATGGCCAACAAGCCCGCCAAGTATGGCATCAAAATATGGTTAGCTTGTGATGCAAAATCTAGCTATGCATGGAATATGCAAGTATACACTGGAAAGTTGCCCGGAGGAGCATCTGAGAAGAATCAGGGGATGCGTGTCGTGCTGGAGATGAGTGAAGGGCTGCAAGGTCATAGCATCACATGTGACAACTTCTTTACATCCTACTGCTTTGGAGAGGAACTTCAGAAGAGGAAGCTGACTATGTTGGGAACAGTCAGAAGAAATAAGCCAGAACTTCTCAAGGAAATTCTGAAGGTGCAGGGCAGACCTCTGCATTCCTCAATATTTGCTTTCAGTGACAAAGTAACAGTTGTTTCATACTGCCCAAAGAGAAACAAAAATTTTCTTGTAATGAGCACAATGCACACAGATGCATCTCTGAGCACAAGAGAAGACATGAAGCCACATATGATCATTGACTATAACTCCATGGAAAGGAGGAGTTGACAATCTGGATAAAGTTACATCAACCCTGGCCCTTGGTGATTTTCTACAACAATGTGGACGTGTCTGCTTACAATGCCTATGTCCTGTGGACTGAAATCAACCAACAATGGAATGCTGGCAAATTGTTCCAACGTTGGCTTTTCCTGGAACAACTCGGCAAAGCACTTGTCACTCCCAAGATGCAGAGTCGAACCAGGTCACCTAAAACCCCAGCAGCTGCCGCTGTCATTGAAAAGGTCAAGCTCACGTCACCCAACCAATCTGCAATGGATCCACTGGATACAGGTGTGAAGAAACAGAAGCGATGCCAGGTCTGTTGCCCCCAAGATGACAGTAAAACAAGTACCTGTTGTGTGAAAGAAAACACACAATTACATTCTGTCCATCAAGTGGAGAACACTGAAAATGTTGAACATTGAAAATGGGGCAAGTTGAATGACAAATAAAAGTGTTCGTGTAGAGAGAAAAAAAATTAAATAGTTCTTAACTATAGTGTTGGAATTAAAATGTATTGTATGTCTCTTTTCTAAATGTTCATATAATCTAAAATAAAGCTGTTATTGGTTTAACCTGTTTGTTTTTATTTTTTTTTACTGTTTTGAGTTGATTTACACAGTGGGGTCAAAATGACACGCAACATAATCAATGTAATTTTTTTTTTCAACATAATACAAGGTTAATGTTAATTCTACCATCTACTGGCGATATTGAGGCATGACATAAACATAGCTGCCTTTATATGAATTTTTTTTTTTCGATAATCAAATACAAATGAAATAATCAAAGCCATTAGCAGGCTTGTTGTCATGTATTAGTTGTGTAGATACTACACATATAAATGATTTCATACACATAAAGTATTTCTCTGGCGCTCCGCGAGGTGGCGGATTCCAGGCGACTTTTGATGACATCATCACTTCCGAGCCACAACAAAAAACAACAACAAGGCTCAGCTGTGTTCCACTGCTATACACCCTAAAGACAGTTTTATATTTATTTAACGTTAAATAATCACTATTTAGTGGCATATACGTGACATCTACATCGCAATATAGATATATTTTAACAGTGTTGTTCGTTTTCTGTCATTTCAAGTGTCAGAAGGTGTATAATGCCCTCTTTGTGTTCGTTGCTAGCGTTTTAGCTTTAACTGCGGAAGGGAAAAACACCACCCCGACTCTAAGGTATATTTAAATATCTTTGTCTTTATGTTTGACAGCAAAGCACTAGCTATTCTTATAATACACATCTCAGGTTAAACCGTCATTATGGTGTTTCTTTCTCCAGTCTTTGAGGGCAACAACAAAACAGTTTGCACAAAAGTCTTTAGCTACATTTTGTGCTCACATTAGAATCGTGCTCAGCCAGATTGGGGTTTGTTGTTAATGATTCTTTTTAATGTATCGTTGTTGGTTTATGCCATACAGTGGAAATAGGTTTACTTTGAAATAATGTTGTGAGCATATACGCTGTCTGAAACCACTAAATATCTTGTAGTTGCGGCAAATGACTTCGGGGGGCAAACAGTGTGATATCATGTGATTTGTCACGTCAAACAACAACAGTTTGAAGTTCATGAAAACCATACAGGAGTGAGCAAAAGTATTTTCTTTATCCTGTCATTATAACTGTCGAATTTTTTGTGTGACATATAATCTTCTAGTTAGTATTATTTGTGAAGCCTTCATCTTGAATTTTCTATGTTTTTTTTTGCCAGAGAAATATTTATGGCCAAATTGGACCACAAGACGAGTCGGTGGAGATTGTGACCTCCACTGATGAGCACACGCATCATTTCCCAGCCTAAGGTGATGTCTCCAAGAAAACGGCTGCTGCTCCCGGTGAGCAGTCGCCGCAAAGCAGTGGATGACTTCTTCCCTTTTAACCTGTTGCCAGTGGAGTGCCAGCTGCATGTCTTATCTTTCCTGAACGAAGTGGACAAATGCAGCTGTGCTCTTGTGTGTCTGAGCTGGAGCTGCCTGGTGCGCTCATGGAAGCTATGGAGGGTTGCAGACTACTCTCGCCGAGGGGTCTTTCACCTTGGGCAAGAGGGTCTGCTGGTGTCCAACCGTGAGTTTGAGAGGTGGAAGGCCTGGGTCCACCACTACACGCACCACCTGATTTCCCGCAGAGCCAGCCTGCTCACACTCAAGGCAAGCTTTGATCTGGGTGACCGCTGCCACAAGTGGAGTGAGCTGCTCACACACCTGCTGGACAACGTGCACTGCCGAGACTTGAGCCATCTAGACCTCAATTGGACCTTCACCCTTTTAGAGCCTCTGGACCTGCGAGTCCACACCAGCTCTAGTTCGCACCAGGACAGCATCACCAAAATGGACCAGGTATCTGCACTTAAATATTCAGCTCTCATATTCAACAAGATCCTCATAATAAGAAAACATTGTTTTGTGCAATTGTCTCTGATGTTTTCTTTCCTCTGCACAACTACAATACTGTTTAGGAACAATATGTTTGTTCCTAAAATACTGTTTATTTTAGGAACAAACGTTAAGTCTGTTTTTCTAATGCTGTTATTTGATGACTGATTATAACGTGTTATAATGTTTTCCTATGATAGGTGAACAGCTTCCAGGAGCTCCTAACAAAGCTGACCCACAGCTGTCCTCGAATCTCCAAGATGCGCTTGCACTTTGACTGGTCAGATGAGTCTGTGTCTCTGCTCACACAGTTCCAGCAGCTCAGGGTCCTGGAGCTCAAGTACTTCTGGGTCTTTAAAGGGGTCACTCCTTCTACACTGCAGACCCTCACCAAATCCCTGCCCAACCTCAAGTCACTGACTCTGCACATTCTGGTACCTTTGCGAAACCTGGGCATCTCCTACACCCTAGAATCCAAGTCTATAGAGTTTCTAGATGTGTCTCCCAGTAGAGGTTTGGTCTTTTCCTGTCTTAATCTGCCAGCTCTTCGTGAGCTCCGGGCCAAGAAAATTGTCCGAGGGATTACACTGGACCGAAGGACCAGACTGAGGATTCAGAGTCGTTGGCCATGCTTGTACCATGTCCTGCGGGAGGGGACGCCCAAACTACAGACTCTGAACAATGAGAGGCTCCTCCCCACATGGAGAGAGCAGATGTATGGAGAGATGTCAGCCATACTTGATCAATCGTGTTACTGTGTGCAACACTTAGATAGCTGGCTATGGTAGACTTTGGTGCACACTTAAAAGAGAGGTGGACCTTTTCTCAGTAGGATAGAATGTTTCAAGAATAGTTTTGAATAGTGTTTCCCTAACCCTAACACTTAAAGCAAAAAAGGAAATATAAGTAGAAGATGAAAATGTCTTAAAAAATGTCAAGATCAATTTACAATTTACTTGCAAAATACACATGTATAACCATAGACTTTATATGTACTTCTTTATACAGTCTATGTGTATAACCCATGTTTGGATAAGAATTCTCTAACGTGGAAACAGTATAATGGGAATTTTATTTATATGCAAGAAGAGACAAAAAAAATAGAATTTAGTTTTTCTTCTTTTTTTTGTTTTTTAATGCAAAAAGTCATTCACATACGTCTGGAATCTCAGCTGTGTTCCATGATTTTGCTTATGCAGAAGACTTCACTCACTGCTGTCTGCAAAATAACATGACATCAACAAGCAGGTTTTTACAACATCTGTAAATTCTATTGAAACAATGTTGAAATTCTGTTTTCAAGGACAACAAATTGCCATTATTGTGTTTCCATTCTAACATTATGTAATAGAATTTTGGCTGAAACTGTAATAATCTACAAACCTATTTGAGCTGCCCAAACATTCTACTGGGGAAAATTGCAATTTACCTGAAGAGAGAGAGATAATAAGATCTCTGACCTTAAGTAATGAGTGATTTTGTTTATGACCAACAAGAGTCATTGGTGCTATGTGCTGGGTGCACTTTGTTCTACTGTCCGCCAGTCATTTCAGTTTGTTGCCTTGACTGTGTTGAATATCCAGATGAAAGGAAAATCAAGTTTGTAGGGGAAATTCCTTAACATGAGCTCATTAAGTGTAATAATGTTGTGAAAGTAATTTATGAATTTGTGTCTCAAAGTTGCTAAATACAGTTTCTAGTAATCTGATTAATCTCACATATTAGATTTGAAAGATTTGCCTTAACACTGCATTTTAGAGAATACGTATAGAGTCACATATATGGTGCTGTGAATAACTTTCTCCTGATCCATTCAGTTAGGTAGACATTCCTTTAAGTTTTCAGGGGTACAAAGTTTCAAACTGTACATACTTTTGTATTGATAACTTAAAGATGAATAAATCAAGATGTGTATCCAGCTGTTTGTTTCAGTATATCATTGAAGTTAAATTATAATACTTCAATACAATTAAATGTGAACATGTAAGTGCAGTAGTGAACAATAATCAGCAGAGGCCCTTGTTCTCAAACATATTCTGTTATTTAGCAACAGCTGTGTCCGCACTGATAGTGATACTGTGGCTGCTTATTGCCTATTGCAAATAGTGAGATCACTAAATTATTACTACATCTGATATTGGCTTGTATGCTTTAAATTATCTTTGTTGGATAAAAAAAATACAAGTGTGGTTAATTAGAGATGAGACATTAATTAACATTTTGAAGTTTACATGCTCTATAACAATGAGTTAACCTACATTAATGACTATATTAACTTTAACTGCAAAATCATTTACAAATTAGGCCTTCATGGAGGTGTTCATTATGTTAACTGAAATGCATCTTTTCTATTTTCCAGTCTTTTTTTTTAGATTTACAGATTTTTTTTTGTAATGCTGCTTGAACCATCTTGAGGTAAGCTCATAAACTAAACAGGTCTGGGCTTGGTTAGTACTGGGATGGGGGACCACTGGGAATATCTGCATTTAGGCAGCAGTAGGTAGTACCTCTTTCTCCCACCTCACCTGGGTTTGAATGTGGCGGTGAGTGATGGCTTGGTGGTGGTCAGACGGGCACAGATTTACAGCTTCACCTTCATCAGTGCAAGGGTAACTGTAAGTAGTATCTTACTAACATTTAAGGAGGGCATATTACACTTATATGGGGTACTAATTGTCACTTGCACATAAAATATTCAGATAGCAGTGTTCACTGAAAATAACATTAAAATGTGTAAGTTTCAATGATGTTTTTGACACTTGGTCCCCCTCCCTTTGCTCCCCAGGCTCAAGTCACTCCCCTTCAGAGTGCACATCTTATCAGGTTTGTAAAGTTGGACAGAATACTTTCGCTAACTGTAAGGAGGGTTCGAATAGGGCCCAGGAGACATTGCAAAATTACTTAAACATGCATGCATGACATCCAAAACTTCTCCAGGCATGTTTTTGATGATTTACATGCAGCCCTTTTAATGAATAATGCACTGTACTGCATCGGTATCTTGAAAGTTTAAATAAATCAAGGCCAGGGAGATCAAAAACGATTCAGGGTTACAGAAATAAGGCCCCCCATTTTGAGTTTGTTTGAGCAGCCATGAATAGATGGATGGCTGTTTTCACATTTGGTAGACCTTGCCTTTTTGTTGTTGTTTGTTTTTGTCTTTTTTTTAAACAATGAATACGCAGTGAGCAGTGGTGCGCTTTAATCTGAGAGTTTAGTTAGGGAGGGATATGTTTCATAAATCACAGAAGTATACAGTATATGTTTGATTTGGAATAATCCACTTTATTAGGTGTTTACTCTGTATTTCAATAGGGTATAAACCATCCTAAGTGTTCTATATGTCAAGGCTAACAGGTCTATCTGGCTAAAAGTAAATATTGCTCTGTAACTCTTTCAAATTAAATTATCTCGGTCTGTGGGTCATTTCTTTGGAAAGACTTAATCACTTAAGGCAACCCAAATCTTAGCAGGTCATTAAAGAAATCAGTGTCACGTTGCTCTTTTTTCTATACTGCCAGACTGCCCAAAATTTTGGGATGTGACTTTCTGTGACATATACCCAAATAGCTGTGACAAGATGTGCATTTTTTATATTCTTTACAGAGATGACGCGGGATTCAGCAAATATATATTTTGAGAGAATTAACCATTTTGTCACAAACAAAATACCAGAACAGAGTAAGAACAAATGAAGCCTTTCCTGTTATGTTCACCTGGTTCCCCCTGGACACTGCTGTGATGCTGCAGTACACAAAGTCCCATGACTTTTGTCATGGGGGCTGTTCTTCTCCTCAAACTACCCTAACACAGATCTGCTGACCCTACCTGACCAGTCCTCCTGTTAAACTGCACTGAAACCTTTGACGGAGACACAAAGGCAGCGCAGTGTAAATGTTGCAGCAAAACTTTAAATACATTTCCTTTGGGATCTATAAAGTATCTCTCTCTCTCTCTCTCTCTCTCTCTCTCTCTCTCTCTCTCTCTCTCTCTCTCTCTCTCTCTCTCTCTCTCTCTCTCTCTCTCTCTCTCTCTCTCTCTCTCTCTCTCTCTCTCTCTCTCTCTCTCTCTCATGATTTATCTTTTAAAGCTTTTGAACAGAATTCCCCCCCCACAAATTTCTTTCCAAAATGGTTTCCAAAACATCTTTCCAAACTTTTGACCTTTCATAAAACTTTCTTTAGAATTATGTGTCCCTTAATCCAATAAGTGTGAGCAACAGTGTTTAGTGTCTTTAACCCTTCTCATATGTGCTTTGGTGTAGCCATTCTGTTACCACCTGTGAATCATTGTGCAGTTTAGTTTACCCTGATGCACATGTGGCTAAAAACATGGAATTTATTAGGCTTTTTGTGCAAACAAAATAAGACTGGCTGCCTATGATAATTGTCTGAAGAAAGCTGTTTATTATTGTGCATAATATAAAACAGAAAGTGCTGATTTCTCCTCATTCTTCTGGCATCTCTCTGTTTTATTATAGCTTATAGCTTATAGTTTTATTATATATTTTTTCATTCTGTAAACCCTAATTTAAGAGTGCCAACCACTAAAATCAGTTATTAAAATACCAAATTACAATTAATCAAACATTTTTGGAGTATTGTGGTTTTTTTCATTCTGTAAACCCTAGACAATCAGTTCTTCATATGATCTATGTGTAGAGAAGAGAGTGAAGGCTCTTTTCCACTGATCTCCACACTGGACTAGTTCTAGTCAGGGTTGACTGCATGTGTTGCTTGTTGATGGATAAAGTGTTCCTGGAGGTTAACCTAACCCTGCATTAGTGGCACCGCCACGGTAACCACCTCCAGATGTGCGCTCCGGCCCCATCTCACACTTTATTTACAACCAGCCCTATCGTGACATCACTCCCATACTCACGCCTTCCTTTAGTCTTTGCTCCTTCAAGTTAATACTTAATCTCAACGACCCTTAATCACAGGCTAGTCAGTTTACAGGAGCGGACCTGCCTGGGTCTTGGAGAGAGTTTTCAACTTCCAAGTTCAGGCAAGCAACAACCAGCAAGATGCCGAAAAATTCAATGATGTCCAAGACTTTGGCGGCTGCTTTTGCCCTTTTAACGGTTACTGTTGTTGGGAGTCTGGTGACAATGGTTATAATCTACAACATTCGGTTAAATATTCTGAAACCAACACCACGACCAACTTCCCCAGTCACCACGCTGGCTCCACCACCAGATATGCGCCTCAGAGGGGACCTTCTACCAGAAAGCTACCAGATCTTCATCCAGGTTCCTCTCTACACCAGGATCATTGAAGTGGTCAATGTAACCAGTCCCAACCAAACGTATTCTTTTGAAGGGAATGTCACTATCCACTTGAAATGTGTCCAAAAAACTAGGACCATCTTCCTTCACAGCCGCAACCAGACAGTTTTCAATCCACAAGTGAAGAACCTTGCTTCAAATAAAGAGGTGAAAGTTGAGGGCCATACATTGTACAAAGATGAATCTGAATTTTTGGAGATTAAATTGGGAGCAGACCTGAATGTGGGAGAAGACTATAGTTTGTTCCTGGCATTTCAAGGAGACATAAGTGACAATTTGGAAGGACTGTTTTTGAGCACATACGTGGAGGGCACACCAGCACACGAAGAGGACACTAATGTGAACAGGTCAGTACAGATCAATCAAACTGTTTTATTGTAATAACATTTTTGTCAGTTTTGAGTTCTGTGTCTTTACACAAACACAATACGGTGGTACCTCACCTTACGAAATTAATTCGTTCCAGAAGTGGTTTCGTAACGTGAATTTTTCGTAAGTTGAGTAGCTATTTCAATGGAAAAAGCTTGATTTGTTCCAAGGCCCCGATCCAAGTTTTTTTTTTATAGTGTAACTTTTTTTATAGTGTAACATTGTGTTCTGCGTAGAGACTGTAGACCCAGGACTAAACGTGGACTATACCAGGTCTAGACCAAGGTCTAAACCTGGACTAAACCTGGACTAAACCAGGACTAGACCAGGTGGATTAAAGCGCCGCATGTGGGTCTATTTCCTGGTTTCGTTTCGAGTCACGGCTGAGGCGAGCAGCGAGGGGGACCGCACGGAGTCTGAGCGCATGAACGAGACCTGTGCTCAAACAGTGCCTCCTCTAGACCTCCTCTAGACCTGAACGCGGCTCTTGCATGCGTTCGTTCATGCGCTCAGACTGCGTGCGGTCCCCCTCGCTGCTCGTGACTCGAAACGAAACCAGAAATAGACCCGTCCTGGTTTAGTCCAGGTTTAGTTCTGGTTTAGTCCAGGTTTAGTCCTGGTCCAGTCCTGGTTTAGTCACACGGATCACACGTGTCCGCGCGCAGTTTTCTCCCCCCTTCCCCCCACACTTCACTATTAATAATTTTGTTGAAAATCTATGAAAGTTTGAGTGTTTAAACGAGAGACAAATGTGAGAAAAGTTTAAATTCAGTCTGAGAAAAGCGTATAATGTGTGTGGCTGAGCGCGCATTATTTGAATTTTTGAGATTTCACGTTTTGTAACTTGAATTTTCTTTCGTATCTAGAGACCAAAATTTAACGTGAAGGCGTTTCGTAACTTGAAATTTTCGTTTGTTGGGTCTTTCGTAAGGTGAGGTACCACTGTAGAAAAATGGACAGGAAGTGTTCAAACTAAGCCTGTGATAAATGGTTATTTTTACTTTTGTTTGTCAAGAATTAGTTTTGTGCCTATATATATAGTTTTTCACTTGATTCATGCATATTCTGCCCCATGTCACGTCTCATAACAAGGACAATGTTATATCATAAATAATAACTTTTCTGGTAGAGGGTATGTGAAAACATGCTTTTCTCCGTGGAGATGTTATTGCTTTGTCTGGAATGTTTCACAATATGGTATTAAACCATTCTATCTTCCTGGAGGCCAAACAGATAAAGTTTCAGGTCAGATCTGTAGAGAGGCGACCCCGCTCACAGTCAAAATGCCTGTTTTTCAAGGTATTTTTGAGCTATAAAACCACCTGTAACTGAATAAAATTAAGGCAGAGCTATTTAAAGGTCCCATGACATGGTACTTCTTGATACTTTTATATGGCTCCTTAATGGTTCCCTAATACTGTAAATGAATCCTTCTTCAAAATCAAGCCTCAGTGCATGAGAAACAGAGATAAGATGAGAAAGAGTATTTTTTTCTCTCTCTGAACAGGCCATTATGGGCGTTCTTGCTTGAATGCAAATGAGGAGGACAGAGATGGCCTATAGTAGAGGGTGGGGGCGTGGCCAAACTCTCCGCTCTTAGCTCTCAGCTCTCAGCTGTCCGCTCTGATCCATTTCTGCGTTTTTGCGCGGAGAAGAGATGAGAAGCGTTCCATTGAAAAATAAACACATTTCCACAGAAAATAAAATTAAACCACTGCTGTTCAAAGGTCCAGAGGCTCAGATAAAGGACTTCCGAGCCTAGAAACACTCGAACGTGCCTCCAGGCAAATAAAAAAACGCATTTCGCATTGCCTAGCGCATTCGCGGTCCAAACTCTCTGGGCGTGATTTACAGAGACGCTGAGTAGCCACAGACGGGAGGTGGAGCTGCATTTTTCGAGCTGACGTCAATAAGGTGCCTTGTTGAGAATCGCCCGTTTGAGCTGTGTTTTTTTCTAACGCAGAAAAGGATCGCAAATGCTCAGTTTAGACATTTCGCAACTTTTAGCCATGGGGGGGGGGCTAAACAGGGTAGGGGAGCACACATTAACGTTCAAAAACCTCAGAAAGTGAAAATTTCATGCCATGGGACCTTTAATGCCATACTGTGGAGCATATCATTCAGAGCAATGACATATCCATACTGTACAAACAAGTTACACAGTGCACCTTTAATTCAACTCCAGATGTCTCAGGGTCTGGATTTCAAAAGGTACATTTGAAAAACCATAGGCATAGTGGCTTTTCTTGCTATAGCATCCACTAACGTCAATTAGGTGAAATGTGGCTCTGTGTATTGTAAACAACACTTTATTGTCTGGTTACGGTCTGATTTTTTGTTGGACTTCCTGTTACACAAGTAAAAAAGTTATAGACGTGACAACACACTTTAATTGCTCTTACTGGAAGCCGTTTAGTCAGCCGCAAAATCAGAAGAGAAATACATTTTGTCCACTTAAACATCCAATATTATGTCACAAGGAAAAAGAAAAAGGCCTCAGAGTGCTGTTATTAAATTCATGATAAGCATACTTATTTATGATATGCATAATCTTATTACACATACAACAGTTAAGGGAAGGTATACTTAATTGCACTGTGGAAGAAGTACTCAGTTTTGTTACTTAAAGGGATAGTTCGGGTTTTTTGCCTGTGTTTTGCGTGGAGGGTCCATCACCTTCTTGTTTCCATGGATATATCATTGCTCTGCTTATGTTCCACAGTATTACATTAAACAGATCTTCCTTACATTTATTTAATTACAGGCAGTTTTAAGAAGAAGATTGACTTTATTGATCTCACACAGGAGAAATTGTCCTCTGCATTTGACCCATCCTGTTATTAGGAGCAGTGAGCAGCACATTACTGCGCCCGGGGACCATCTCCATGATCTTATTACTTAGGCTTGGTCAGGACCTAAGTTGGAGGATTTCTTACCTATTTATTGTTCAAAAATGCCTACAAACTATGATCTGATGTGTAACTTTGTCTGCTTTGGTCTCCATGAAGATAGAAAGGCTTAATGCCATACTGTGAAACATTTTAGACAAAGCAATAGCATCTCCATGGAGAAAAGCATTTGACAGACCCTCCAGCAGAAAAGTTACACAATGCACCTTTAAGTAAAATTACAGATACTGGTGCAAAAAAATCTTCAAAAGTATCACTTGAAAAAGTACCCAGTTAAAAATGTAAGTATTTTGCACATATTTTGAGGCCTTCAAATGTAGTGATTTTGATACAGATTTGTAATGAATTTTGTTCAACAGAAACAACTGAAGCAATTGTTTTTTTGTTTTTTTTTGTAGCTGTTTTTATTTGTATATTTTTGTTTTGCTCAAATCAGAATCAGAATCAGTATCAGAAAGGTTTTATTGCCATATGTTTGAACATGTTCACAACATTAGGAAATTGCTTCGGTACTTGGAACGGAATAAAATAGAATAAAATAAAGTAGAAAACTAAAATTTACAAATTTACAAGACTCTTTTTATTTTACTTTTTTTTTTTTACAAGAAACTACAAATGTGTTAAAATAAACCCCGCAGACTCAAACACTTTCAGTCCTGTTCAAAGCGCAGATACCTGCTCTCAAATGTAGTATCAAGTATCAAGTTTAAAGTCCACTTAAGTAAAGTACAGATACCTCTTTTTTCAACTTAAGTACAGTACTTTATTACATTTACTTCATTACCTTCCACCACTGCTTAATTGTCCTTGTAGGAAAATCTTGTCTGATCTTGGAAGCTAAGCAGAGTGCTGTTGTTGTGTCCTTAGGCAAGGCACTTCACCCACATTGCCTGGTATGAATGTGGTGTGTGAGTGTTGGTGGTGGTCTGAAGGGCCAATCGCACAGATTGGCAGCCTTGCTTCTGTCAGTCTGCACCAGGACAACTCTGGATACAATAGTAGCTTACTACCAGTGGCGGTTCTTCATTGAATTACTCCCTGGGCGAGACCCCCTCCGAGCAAATACAAAAAATACAATAAACTCTACACATAAAAGTGGCAAAAATATATACAATCAGATATATAAATAGAACAAGTATGCAGTGTTGGGAAAGTTCATTTTCTACATGAACTAGTTCAAAGTTCAGTTCACACATTTCAAAATGAACTAGTTCGTTCATAGTTCATAATTGTTTATAGTTAGTATAGTTTCTCGCAAGACCAGGAAGTGCCGCAGTTTGGCCCCTAAACCAGAGAGCAGGAGGAGGAGAAGGTCAGGAGAGCATGAGGGGAACAGAGTCCAGATAGCAGGAAACAGTTTGTAAGCACTCCTGCAGGAGCAGAGAAAGGTTTGAGGCAAACCAGGCGGAGCGTTCCGCGCGCGCTGCGCAAGAGAACTTCACCAGAAAGAATGAAAGAAAGCTAAAATAATTTCCTGCTCTGCTCCTTTTAATACAGTTTAATACAGGGCTCTCAAGTTTTGAGCGGGGTCGTGCGTGAGACTGTGTAATTTCCGAGGAGCGGGGGGAAGGTGCGAGTGACTTCTTTTTTGCTGAAAACGCGCGGTGCCTGCATTATCTAACCGATTTTCTGGGCACAGAAGCGCTGTGCGCTGCGCTTGAATTGCGTAACTACATTTCAGCGTGAGAAATACCATGTGTGGCGCATGAGCGTGTGAACACGTCGAATTGTGTGTGTCTCACTCTCAAAGCGTGGGACTTGAGAGCCCTGGAACAGATCACATAGTGTTTAAACATGTTCACAGAACAATGCTGCAATGCTCATTTACTTTAACACACAAATCACAGATCTGGTCTGTTTATTTGTAGAACAGAGCCAGTGATTGAAACTGTTGTCAAGTCATTACTGGAATCATGTTATTTTTGTGATTTCACATTGGCCCTGTTGGTATTGGGTGGACAGGTTTGTCTTTGGGTGTCCTGGCAGATCATCTCAGACATGACCTCAAGATTTATGTACTATTTTTTCCTCATTTCTCATATCTTCTGTTATGCTTTAAATTTGATTGGTAAACAAAATTAAAATGTATCTCTTTGAGACTTTGAGGGAGCCCTTCATGCTTTTATCTGGCCTGGGATCAAGAATACACTTTATGAACATGTGTGCCTGGTCACCAGCGAATCTCCTTCCATTTGCTTTAACTGACAGGTGGCTTAGACAATCAGGGACATGCATTGTCTATATGTGTAAAGAAACTAGCTGTTTATGAGGAAAAGGTAACAAAATATATCACAGGGGACTGAAAGATATCGCAGATCTCTGCTGAATCAATGAACGAAGTACTGAACTCTGTTAATCTGAGGTGAGAGAAATTAGATTTTTGTCTAAATGTGTGACTATGAGCTGCTTCTTTTAACATCGTCACTGAAATAAGCACATGCGATTGCAAGGCCATGTTTGAGCTTGAGGTGGATCAGAGGGAGCGGGGACTAGACTGATATGCCTCTGTATAAAAACACTCACAGACATTATTCTGGACTTGCGAGGCAAGCTTTTAGACTATAGCTACACATTGTATGTTGTCAACAAGGTTTTATGCAGTGATGGTGGCATAAATTGAAGGATTGAGTACTCTGAATATTCCCGTTATCCCCTACCCCCATTCTCCTCCCACTTTTCTGAACTTTTTCAGTTCTGCCATTTTGAACAGAAAATCAATGAACCTGATTCCATTATTAAGCAGTATATTGCAGTGAACAAAATGTAAAATGTTGATCTATGTTCATTATACTTTAATACTAAACAAGCCTACCACAAAAAGTAAAGTCTTCTTTAAGCCATGGTTAACCTCCTCATTTGACCATGGCTGTATTTCTGTTATATCAGATATATGGCGGCCACCAACTTGCAGCCAACTGACGCCCGGGCAGTGTTCCCCTGTTTTGATGAACCCGCCATGAAGGCCCGCTTTCAGTTGACCATTATCCACCGGAGAGAGACCATGGCTCTGTCCAATCAGTATGAAGCCGGTAACATGCACTCTCAATACAGCATTAAGACAACAATCAGAGCATGAAAAAAAAAAAAAAAAAAATGAAGCAAATAAAGCAATGAACTCTTTGGTTTACAATTTTACCAGATTCAAATATAATAGATGAAGAATGGCAGTACACACGCTTCCAGCCCACGGAGGTGATGTCCACCTACCTGGTTGCTTTGACTGTGTCAGAGTTCAAGGCAAAAAACAATTTTCCTCCTTCCAAAATCAAGGTATCTCTACTGGACCAAGTATTATTATCATCAGCAGCAGTATGTTGAGCATTTCCTTTCTACAGACATACGCACGCCCTGAAGCCGTTGATGCAGGACACACAGCTTACGCAGACAGAATCACTGGGGATATTCTCAACTTCTACCAAGACTATTTTGGAATCCTTTACACCCAGAAGCTGGGTAAGGCATATGTCAAAGACTGATACAGTTTTGAATGATAGTCATTCAAAACAATGACATGCTATTAGGCTTGTCTCATATTATTTGGTCTCATATTATATTAAAGTCGACCAGCTTGAACTTATATTCACATAAAGCTATAACTTGTGTTTGGTGTAGACCAGATCGCCATGCCGGACCTGGCCGCGATGGGGATGGAGAACTGGGGTCTGGTGACCTACCAAGAGGGGGTGCTGCTATACAAGGAGGGTGTGTCCTCTTACCTGCAGAAGGAAATTATCACTTTATTGATCGCCCATGAGCTGGCTCACCAGGTCAGACAGCTGTTATGGTTTTAAAATTCTTCCTAAGGATCTAGATTAAAAAAAAAAAATCCTTATTGGCGTCCTCCAAATCTTTGATCATAGTTTATGTCTTAAAGGGATATGCCACCCCCAGGTCAAATTTGGGCATCTCCCCACAGTCCAGAGACTAAAATAAGTGATGGAAAGCGTTTTCCTGGTCACTCAGCCATTGTCCGAGTCTGTCACCACTGACCGCCGCGCGGCTGCAGCTACTCCGGGATAGACTGGAGGCTAACGTAGCCAGAGAAAGATTTCGGCCAAAAGGAGTTAATTTGCTTGATGCTTTTCCCAATTACTTTCTGTGTAGTGCGTGCGCATTCATATCGAGTGCAAATAAATGTGCAAATCAACACGGAGAGCTTGCCTTGGTCATTTTGGGTGGGAACTATTTTTCAGTGCGGAAAAACAGAGCCGAAGCACACACCATGCTGCGCAACAGGGGAACTCCCAACGTGGTGCGTAACAGGGATTCCCCTGTGTGCTTCGGCCGTGTTTTTCCGCACTGTAAAATAGTTCCCAGCCAAAAGGACCAAGGCAAGCTCTCCGTGCTGATTTGCACATTTATTTGCACTCGATATGAATGCGCACTACACAGAAGAAGAAGAAGAAGAAGAAGTGACTTTATTGATCTCACACTGGAGAAATTCTTCTCTGCATTTTAACCCATCCTATATATATATATACATATATTAGGAGCAGTGGGCAGCACACATTAGGGCGCCCGGGGACCATCTCCATGATCTTCTTGCTTCGGTTTGGTCAGGACCTAAGCTGGAGGTACCTATGGTGCATGTTTTGGGTTGATGGGGGAAACCGGAGTGCCCGGAGAAAACCCACCCAGACACGGGGAGAAACATGCAAACTCCACACAGAAAGGCCCAGGCGACCCGGGGATCGAACCCAGACCATGCATGCAAACTCCACACAGAACACACACGGAAAGGCCTGGGCGACCCGGGGATCGAACCCGGAACCTTCTTGCTGTGAAGCAAGAGCGCTAACCACTCAGCTACCGTGCCGCCACAGAAAGTAATTGGGAAAAGCATCGAGCAAATTAATTCCTTTTGGCCGAAATCTTTCTCTGGCGACGTTAGACTCCAGTCTAACATGGAGTAGCTGCAGATACCGTGGTGGTCAGTGCTGACAGACTCGGACAATGGCTGGGTGACCAGGAAAACACTTTCCATCACTTATTTTAGTCTCTGGACTGTGGGGAGATGCCCAAGTTTGACCTGGGGGTGGCATATCCCTTTAAGATCTAACCAGTGCATAATTTTCAGTGCCAATGTGTTTCAGTCTCTGGCCATAGGGGTTTTCACATTATAGGAATGTTGTTGTTCCAGGTACTTTCAGTACCAGGTCAAATTTGGGGGCCACAGTGGAGGACTTTATAAGTTTCTGCTCTGGCGGAAATATTTTTTTCTTCTGTTATCATATTCTGTTTGAAAACCTCACATCTGACTGTCCATGAGCTGTCCCTTACTCACTTTTCCTGTCCATCCATTTGCCTTCTGAAAGAGGTCTGCTCCTCGTTAAGCATTTTTATTGGCTGTTGTAAAAAGCTTTTTAGATAAAAGGGACATAAATCATGGACTGAGAACTAAAATATCCAAGTTTATTCTACATGTTTCACTTGTGTTTTCACATTAAAGCAATATTTACCATTCAGAGCATCTCAGAGTTATTTCCATGTTAATAAACATTTCAGAATCTGGAGTTTTCAGAGTTTCTGTCTTTGTTTCTCAGTGGTTTGGAAACATGGTGACTATGAAGTGGTGGAATGAGGCTTGGCTCAATGAGGGCTTTGCCACTTACATGTCCTATCTAGCTGTGGACAATGTGAACCCTTCCTTCAAAATGGTACAAAAACTGCTCAACAATTACAATTAACTGTTTTAATAGTAAAATGTTCTTGTTGTGTAAATCTGTGTGCAATTTTATTCCATAAACATAATTTCATGTAATGTCATTTGTCTCTTCAGAGGGACAAATTTATTGCTTATGAACTGCACACAGCATTTAAGGCAGATGCCCTGACAACATCACACCCTCTGACCCCCCGTCCAGAAGAGGTCCTGACCACAGACGAGATCCTCGGGATGTTTGATCAGATCACATACAGCAAGGTAAAATAAAGCTACTACTACTACTACTACTACATTGCATTCATGTGACTGTTAAATGTTTGTTACCTTGGAAATGAGATGAGTTCCAATGCTGTGTTTCTATTACAGGGGGCCGTAGTGCTGAAAATGTTGGCGGATGTGTTGGGAGAAGCTGTGTTTCATAAGGGTATCAAAGTAAGACTCACTCACACACTCTCATAGAATCACAAGGAACATCTTACTCACTGTAGTTGGCTGTTCTTTTTTTATTTCATACTTTAAGATGATTGGTGGACTGCATGCACTCTTTACATTAAATGAGATGATAATCTTAGTTTACAGTCAGAGAGCTAAACCCAGCGACATTGTGTACACATGGCTTTTGTCTGTCAAGATCACTTCTTTCTTTACAAGTGATCTCTATTCAGATCTTAAATGTTTAAATATGAAAACAAAATTTGACATGTTACATGAACAGTCCAACATCTGGCATGTGTCTGTGGGAGGGGGTCTGACAGTTGCACCACAAGAGGGACATGTTTTCTAAAATACACATTAACAAGTGATGCTGTTACCTTGACTAAGCTATAGTTTTCACATTAGTATAAAAATACTGCATTTAGATTGCATTTAACTTGCTGGGATTTCCCTTGATTGAAGAAAAATGTTTTTGTAATTACTCCACCTACTCCAAAACAATTTGTGTTTTAGATTTATCTGGAACGCTTCAGGCTGAAAAACACTGATCAATATGACCTCTGGGATGCCATGAAAACGGTATTCATGATGTTGCATACAGTACAATAACTCAAATTTTTCATTTGATTACTAATAAATAACCCTGATGTTGCACTTTCTGTAGGCCCAAAGTCAGATAGGTGGCTTTGTGGATATTGAGAAGATGATGAACTCGTGGACCAATCAGACCGGGTACCCAGTCATTACCATTAACACCACCAGCGGAGAGGGTGTCCAGAAGCATTTCCTGTTTAATGAAATTTCTGAATCAAAGTATAGACCATCATGAATAATGTCACTATCACTTTTTATATGAATTCTACTTGTACCATAACAAAATATATTTGTTTTATGTTTAGTCTCTTATGGGATATCCCTGTTAAAGTAACATCCGGCTCTGGCCGATCAGCCCTGGAGTGGATATTGTACAAAAAAGGTAACGCAGAAAGAGGATGTTTCACAAAAATGAAAATACATAGTCAAATTTGATATTTGTTGTTTTATTATTGATTAATATTTTACCAGTCCAAAAGGACACATTCATATCAAAGAAAGGAGAGTGGATATTGGCCAATGTGAACTGTACTGGATACTACAGAGTCAATTATGATCTAACAAACTGGCAGCGGCTGCTGTATGAGCTAGAGACCAACCCTGATGTGAGTGTGGCCTCTCCAAATGTTACAAACACCACTGAAAACCTTTCTTGGATTTGTAAAATTAACAATGATTTTTCTCCCCAGAGCATCCCGCTGTTAAACAGGGGCCAACTGATTGATGACGCTTTTAACTTGGCGAGGTAATCTGTTTTAGATTCCCTCTTATATAAAGTGTATCTAAAGCATGTTAATAACCAGATGAACAGAACTAAATATATTATGACACTTTACACAAACATACTCATCGTTTGCTTTTTGTAAAGTGACTATGTAACTTTTTAGCCAAAAATAGACTGAAATAAAAACTAAATTTGGCTGTGCTTTATTGCACTGAAAACATATAGAAAAAACAAAAGAAAACATGTTCTTACTGTTCAGGCTTGCATCTTCACAAAGCTGACTTTTATTTGGCATGGAGGAGGGCCTCATCCTTCTTGTTTCCATGGAAATGTAATTCCAATTAAGATAAGATAAGATAAGATAAACTTTATTGTCCCCGAGGGGAAATTTGTCTTGGGCTCACTGCCCGCAGCTTAAAAACAGTTATACACACACATACAGTACAGACAGATAACAGTCAGAACTCATCACCGGATACATGTCAAAATATTGCACCAGCCCTAGTCCACAATGGATAATGCACAAACCCTATTTCACAGAACAATTATTGCACAATTCCTATTGCACAGGTAATTAGCCCTATTGCACAAACAATTATTGCAACATATAATATAAAGTGACTTAAGTGCGCTTTTGTTGTGCAGATTTGTTCAAGAGTGCAACAGAAGTGGGCACAAATGAAAGTTTATATCTGTTACTCTTAAAGTTATGCGCTCGATAGCGTCTACCTGATGGAAGCAGTTTGTATTCCCCATGTAACAGGTGAGAAGGGTTCCCCACAATCCTTCTGGCCTGAGCGAGCACAGAGTCCTGAAAAATGTCCTGCAGAGAAGGAAACTCTCTCCTACCAATCACCTTCATGGCCTTCACCTTCATGGTTTTCCAAGATTGGTTTTACACTGGACAGTTAAAGATCCAAACCAGGCGACCATACAGTAGCGTAACAGACTCTCCAACACAGCATTATAAAAACAAGTCGTAATTTTTGTGCCCACACCAAACAGCCTCAGTCTCCTTAAAAAGTGGAGCCTCTGGGACAGCTTGGAGCAAAGAAAATCAACATGTGCATTCCATTTAAACAAACAGTCAATGTACACGCCCAAATATTTGAAGGATGCAACCTGCTCTATTTGTCTGCCCTCAATGACGACAGGATCATGGGTTTGCAGAGCTCGAGGATCAAACACCATCTCTTTGGTTTTGTTCACATTAAGTGATGCTCATTGCACCAAGACAGGAACACACTTATCTCTTGATGGTAGGTGGAGATACAGTCACCTTTTTTAAGAAGACTCACAAGTATCGTGTCGTCTGAGAATTTTATGATTTTGTTTCCTGGCTGACTGTTCCGGCAATCATTTGTATACAGGGTGAACAAAATTGGTGAACTTACTGCACCTTGTGGGACACCTGTACTGCAAGTTTTTGCTTTAGATAAAATGCTGTTCACCCTCACCTGTTGTGATCTGTTTGTTAAAAGAGAATAAAACCATTTCACAAGTGCAGGGCTTACATTCAAGTTAAATAGTTTCTGAACAAGAAGATTGGGACGTACAGTGTCGAAAGCAGAACTAAAATCTGCAAATAAGACCCTTGCATAAGACCCAGGAGAGTCCAGATGTTTACAGATCAGGTGTGACAGACTGATGACTGCATCCGCTGTGCTAAGACCCTGTCTATACGCAAAGTGATGCGGATCAAGATGAGGAGAAACTTCAGATTTTAGTCTGTTGACGATTATCTTTTCAAAGCACTTCATCACGACACTTGTTAGAGCTACAGGTCTGTAATCCTTATTTGTACCTGGGCAAGACGTCTTTGGAATTGGGACTATGATTGACTTTTTCCAAAGATCAGGCACAGTACCAGTTTCAAAAGAAGACTGAAAGACAGGATACCAGGCCTCAGATAATTCCTGTGCACAATTCCTTATTAAAAAAGCAGACAGCCCATCTGGACCTAGTCTGGTTAACACCTGACCATATCACAAGTGAGATATGGGTCTGGAAACTCGCTTCGAAAAATCCCGTAGCGGAGGTGTGGTTAGCGATTGCCAACGGCCGTTTATTGGGCGTTATGAATGTCTATCATTGAGCGTATAGGTAAGTCCATAGCCAATCATGTCAGTTGTCAGTTCAAACTACAAGCTTCCGTTTGTCATGTAGTACGCGTCACCGTCTTTCCACCCCTCCCCCGCTCTCTGATTGGGGCCCTAAATCTGGGACTCTCGCTTGGACGAGCTGCCAGGCCGCCTTCCAGTTCGAAACGAACGGAAGCGGCCTGGGAATTCCCAGGCTAATCTGGACCAGCAGATTTTTTCGGATACACTTTGGTAAAAGTTGACTGAATGCATTTCAAATCAATATTAAAACCATCACAATGTTCCTCATCCTCACAATCAAATGTTTAAACAGCATCACAATCATTACGCTCATTAAATCTTAAAAAGAAGTCATTTAGGTCGTTGGCACATTCCTCATCATTCATGGTGACCAACTGAGTCTTTCCTGGTGCCATGTGGGCCATCTTTTTCATTAATTCCCACATCCTTTTATTGTCGTGGGACCTCAAAGCTCCTTCTAAAGTGACTTTGTGCTTTTCTCTTGCCTGCTTAATCATTTTATTTAATTCTTTCTGGGCTGC
Source organism: Paratrypauchen microcephalus (assembly GCA_036785185.1). Lineage (NCBI taxonomy): Eukaryota > Metazoa > Chordata > Actinopteri > Gobiiformes > Gobiidae > Paratrypauchen > Paratrypauchen microcephalus. The sequence continues at coordinate 2,594,969 of JAVJIX010000020.1, forward strand.
GGCCGAGCGCACCCTGTCCCTGTCCCTGTGAGCAAGCCTCTTTTCATTTAAACAGGTTTTAACCTCCTTAGTGATATAGGGCTTATTATTTGGGAAGTGACGTATTGTCTTCTTAGGGACAACAGTGTCAACGCGAAAGTTTATATAGTCAGTGATTGTCTCCGTGGCTTCATTTAAATCTGAACTGTGGAAAATGCTCTAGTCTGTACAAGAGAAACATCCCCTCAAAGTTTCCACACTGTCCTCAGACCACTGCAGCACTGTCTTTTCCTGTGGTTTTGATGCCTTAAGCAGAGTTTTATAAGTGGGCATAAGGTGGACAGTGGCGTGGTCAGAATTTGCAAGGTGTGGGAGGGATTTGGCCCTGTAAGTGTTTTTTATGTTGCCATAGCATTTGTCCAGAACTTTATCCTTACGGGTGCTGCACTTTATATATTGATAAAAACCATGAAGTGCTTGCTCTGGACGGCAATGGTTAAAATCTCCGAGGACAAATACAGGTGCCTCAGGCGTGCGCAAAAGTTGTTTGTGGATACATTCCGCGAGGCTACTAGCAGCTTTTGCGGCATTTCCACTGGGGGGTACATATTCTCATGGCAGATAGAAGGGGCGCATGGACAAAAGAAGTAGTTTCAATTTTTAAATTTATCTTTCATCATGGAGAATGTTTTGAAGTAACTTTCGATTTTTTCCAATTTCCGTGAAATCAGATGATGTGCCACCTCTATATTTCCATACTTCACCTTTAAGAGAAAAGGTCATGTTTTTTACCAGTGCTGTGAGAGAGCATGCAACATTTGGGCACTGTTATGTAGAGTGTTCATAGAATATAGAGTAGACAAATGTGTGTGCTGTACAAATATGAGTGTTGTGTGTGTGTACAGGGCTCAGATGGTCAGTGTCTCTCTGGCTCTGAACTCCACTCGTTTCCTGTTCAATGAAACTGAGTTTATTCCCTGGCAATTTGCAGAGGAAAACCTGCGCTACTTTGTCCTGATGTTTGACCGCTCTGAGGTCTACGGGCCAATGCAGGTGCTCTCTCTCACACACACACACACACGCACGCACGCACACACACACACACAAACACACATACACACACTTTTCATTTCATTTATTGGTTTATTAGGACAGTGTACAATTACATTAAGCACAGTGGCAGAGATGTTTGTACCAGATTGTAGCTCATAGCTAATTTCCATCTGTAGTTCTGGGAAGGGGAGACAACACAAACACAAAACAACTATACAATATACAAATATACAATAAAATAAATATTTACAAGTTAAAAGTGCAATGTATAATGTAATGTAATGTAATGTTATGTTATGTAATGTTGTAGCACTATTGGTTTGGTAATCTGGGGGCCATCAGGTGATACCCACAAGGGTAACATCTGATGGCAAAATGCCCGTTTGGTATCGTTAGTGTAAGCATGTTTGGTGCTCCAATTTTTGACGGCCCGTGAAAAGCTGTAAAAATCAGTCATGTTCTTTAGATTGTCTGGAAGCCCATTCCATTCCTTGATGGCTTTATAGGAAAAGGCAGATTGAGAGAAGGCGGACTTTCTTTCAGGAACATTGCAGTCGCCTCTAGACACAGACCTTAACACTCTACTTGTCTTAAGAGGAGGTGAGGCGGTGTCATGTAAAATTTTGTGGACCAGATGGATATCAGAGTACCTGATCAAGTTGTGGAAACTTAGTATTTTATATTTTTCCAAAACATGGCAATGATGGTAACGCCTTGACTTTTTATAGAGAATTTTCAGGGCCTGATTATGTAAAGATCTAAGAGATTTTAGAGCTGTTAGGTTAGCCTGAGACCATGATGATATGCAACACACACACACACACACACACACACACACACACACACACACACACACACACACACACACACACACACACACTGGTTTGTAGAAACCTGCCATAATAATCTTTTGTCTTAAGCTGACAGCCATCACATCTTGGTTTCATATCAAGATGTTGAACTTTATGCCAGTTTTTGTTTCATGTGCACTGAACCAGTAATTAGAGATATTAAACCATAAACCAGAACAATTAATCTTTAAGAAATCCACCATACAATTCTGCCGTGTTCTCCAGCTATGGGGATTCTAAAATGTTCTATTGTATGAATGCAACCTTCTGTTTTTAAAGGATCAATGTTAAATTTGCTTTTCATTGAAATTATTTCAGTTTTACTTTCCTTACTCTTCTGCTCTTGCAGATGTATCTACGGGATCAAGTGACAAGGCTTTACAATCACTTCAAAAATTACACAGACAACTCAACTGTCCCAACTGACAACACCGCACAGTAAGGAAGCACTCCCTCAACTTGTGCCTATAAGAAATGATGATACTGTGCACTGTCTGTGCAAACTAGAATAAGTTATTTTACAAGTGCAAAGCATGTCCAACCAACAACAATGTAACAAAAGCAGTGATCAGACTGAATCTCCTTGAATAACACATGGTCTTAACCACAGAAGCAGCCAAATACTGGCCATCAACCTGGCGTGCACCAACGGTCTCCCTGCATGTGTGGACATGGCCAAAGATATGTTCAAATTCTGGATGACCAACAACACTAACAAGTACAGTATTTCAGCCTCTTTTAAATATTATGTTCCACTACCCAACAATTAAATTGAAATTTTTAGTTAAGTAGATGTTGTTAATTAAAAGCAACAATTTACAATTTACACTAACAGAATTTAAGTTTTTTTTTTTTTTTTTTGACCCTACCTGGCTGGCTGACTGAGGGACAAATACATTTTAAGTTCGTCTACTTAAATAAATGACCCAAAAAAATGACTTCATGGCCAATCAAACTCAACATTATCCATTTCGGAGTGTTATAACTACTGTAATAATTTATCAAGAGAAGCAAATGCTTAAGGTGGAGTCCACCACTTGTTTGTCCCCATAGAGATGTTATTGTTTTACCTTCAGTGTTCCACAGTGTGACTTGAGTGAGTGGGGTCCCTTCTCCCAGATCTTGCCTGTAGCTTGGTATCACCACAGACATAAGTTTCATGCCTTACTGTGGAACATTCCAGGCAAAGTAATATCATCAGGCAGGTGGCAAACCAGAAAAGTTATATAGTCAACATGAGCAGGTATTTATTTTACTTATGAAGAAACCGCTCTTTGTAGGATCCACCCAAACCTGCGCTCGGTCATTTACTGCCAGGCTTTAGCTGCTGGGGACTTGGCAGAGTGGGAGTTTGCCTGGAACAGGCTCCAGAACTCCAGTGACACTGCTGAAAAGGAGCAACTCAGAGAAGCTCTCACCTGCACTAAGAAGATCTGGCTCCTCAACAGGTCAGGCATAACGTAGGCCTACAGCCTACAACAAGAGAATATGTCACCAAGTAGATTGTCATATCATAACTTTATATATATATATATATATATATATATATATATATATATATATATTTATTTATATTTTATTTATATATATATATATATATATATATATATATATATATATATATATATATATATATATATATATATATATATATATATATATATATATATATATATATATATATATATATATATATATATATATATATATAAATGAAAATCCACAAATACTGTCGTCTCAGCTGACAAGAATCATACATTTGTGATTGCATAAAGGCATTTTTTAAAAATAAAATAAGTTAGTTTAGTGTGTTGTGATGTCATATGGTCTTAAAGTTTCATCTGAATTCATTTTGTTGTAGGGACAAGTTGTTGGATATATTATTCAATGATTGAGCATACAATAAATTCTAATAAAATCATTTGAGACTGAATGACTCTTCTTGTAATCCCATAGATACCTGGATTATACCTTGGACCCGGACAAGATCCGTTTGATGGACGTGTCGTCTGTAATCACGTCTATTGCCAAGAATGAGGCGGGACAGGCCCTGGCATGGAACTTCATTAGAGCCCATTGGGACTATGTCAGCCAACTGTACGTAAGATTTTAGTTTTTTAGAAATATATTTTGTATTTCATGGAGTGGGCCCAGTTCAGTCCTGGTTTTAAACTTGGTTCTTCATTGATCAGTTTCAGTTCTTTTCTCATTGCTCTGGTTTGGTACTGGTTTTATCTAGTCTAGTTTTTGTTGGTGTAACACAGATGGCTGATGTGTCCTGCAACTTTAAAATGGAATTGGGGAAAACCAGTTGGGGTTAGCATAACATTTTCCAAATTGCAGTCTTTATCATGTTCCACAAATACAGCCTTGAAACCTAAGCCATGACGCAAGCAGTTTTGGTTAGAGGTTGATATTGCACACTTATTTATATTTAGGGAAAATTACATGCAGCATTGGTGGAGGCCACAACATGTGCAGGGTGGAGAGGCTGCAAAAAGTTCACAAGAGCCAATCACCACACATTGTAAAAATCTGAATGATTGGACAAAAAGGTTGTGTAAATAAACAGAAAATGCCATAGCACAAAATGCTTAATATTGCCAACTATATGTGACAAGATTTCTATAGAAATACTTTGTTATGTGAAGTGACTAAGTGGTTTCATCAGACATATTACTCAGATCTTGAGTAAACAATCTCAGAGTAATAAACAGATAACTTTGATTAACGGTGTCATCTGACTAAAGGACTGCTGTAAAACCAATGCTTATCCTATATCATGAAGCTCTAGACTCTCCTGTTGCCAGGAAACTACAGTTTATACAATACACAGTTTACACAGCCAATATTAATCATTAACACATCATATTAAACCATATCCTGGACTAGGTAGATGTCATGGTGTGGTCAGACTTCAGAGTATTATGTTAATTTAGCATACTACTAATAAAACTTCATTTTCCCATGTAGGCCTGTTTGATTTAAGTAAACTACATTTACTATCTAGTGTTAATGTAGCTCTTATGAATATTTTTAATGTAAAAATCTGTTGTGTTGGGCCAGGTACCCTGGATATCTGATTGAGGAGGTCACCCGCAGATTCTCCAAACCGTTTGAACTGGATGAGGTAGGTGTTGTCCTCTTTATTGCCTTTTTATGAAAATGTTCATGAATCTCCCGTCACGAAACCCTGGGTGATTTATTGTCTAATTGTCATAGACTCACCCTGATATCTTATCAGAATTATGTAACCACTAGTTACAGTGCACTGTATCACTGACTGATGCATTTAAAAATATTAGGCTGGCTGAGTATTGCTGACAAAAATGTGAAAATATGTTTCACAATGAACCAGTCCCTTATTAAACAAATTCCTAAAATTCCAGAAAACTAAGGACCACTTAGTTTACTTAAGCTGTAAGTCTCTACAGTAGACAAATATGTCAATACATCACCACAAACAGGGCCATATATTTTAATACACAATTATGAAGAAATTATTCATAATTATTTATATTTGAGTATGGGTCATATTGAATTTTATTTGATCATGCTCATAAGGATGTTTGTAGAATGTCAATCATATCCAAAACACCAGTATGTTTTGACATCTATGAATATTTGTTTTCATGCTTTTACAGTTGCAACATTTTTCCACAAAGTATGATCTGGGCTCTGCCTCTCGAGCCGTGCAAAGTGCCATCGAGCAGACGAAGGTGAACATCCAGTGGGTCAGTGAAAACCGAGAGACAGTTCTGAACTGGTTCCTGTATGAGACTAGTTAACCCATTTTTAACTCCTTTTTTTCACACTTCAGCACAGTGAAATTAGGACTAAACTGTGACTAAACTGTGGCTAAAGCAATAATTAAATATACAGAAAACAGCACCACACCAAGTCTACAATATGACCCAAACCAAGAAGTGTGATCAAAGCCCTCAGTATCCACACAATTCATTATTTTTCATTATTAACAAATAAAACAAGACCAGATTTTATTTTTCATATGCACCAACGACTGTTAATGTATATACATATGTTCCTTATTTATACATGTTTACATTTATAAAATGTAAAATAACTGATTGTTATAGTCATTAAAATGGCTTTAATTACAGTTGTGCATTTTTTCTCTTAATGTCACTGCATCAATAATTAAACTTAAGAGATTTTTATGTCAGCTCTTGTTTTAATATTATAAGTTTTCTTTGTTTGATTACATTTATAAAACTCTTTTGTTGAGCAGGACAAAAAGACAAATCACCAATAATGCATCCAATATAAAGAAATCAAAATATGACCACACAAAACCCACCTGTGTATTTACCACTATATTTCGGTCACCCTTATAGAGAAAATAGTACAAAGCCAAAGAAAAAAGAAGATTCATGATAATAAAAAAATATGACTTTCTGCAGATTTATGTAGGGAATAATGTGTGGGAGTTTGTTCCAGATGGAGATATTAGACACCGAGAAGGACATTCTTCAATCATCCTGAGAAATAGAAGCACAGAAAAGTGTATCACATTTGGTAGTAGATGGAAAAGCTAAAACAATATTTTGTTGTACTTCAAAGTAGTGTGTGTATTCCACTTTGTTTTTTGTTTTTTGTTTTTTGCTTTGTGGTCAACATAAATCATGGGCTATGAGTAAGCATTGATTTTAAAGTGCCTATGACTGGTTAGACTACTCATTTTACCGTAAAACACAAGATTTTTTTAAAAACGTTCACATTCTTTTTCCCAATTTGGCAAGTTTTTAGGTTTAAAATTTGACTTCCTTGGTAGAGAATTCCACAACTATTGCCTAACAAGACTCTAATGTACATAAATTATTATCTGACAAATACAAATATAAGAAAATACCACCATTAATGCTTAAAATATCACAATGTTTTTTCTTATGTGTAAATTGTGTAAACCTTTGGACAGAATTCTCCTTAGTGCGACATATTTTTCAACATTTCTTCACAAATTGCCCCTTGATTGGTGTAGAACTACAATTTATATTTATAACAAATATTATCGTACCAATTTAAGTCAACATTAAAGAATCATAAAAATCAGTCTTGTGCACTTTAAGACTAAAAAGGCATACATTTTACAGTATAAATGCCATTCTTGTTGCAAGCTGGTTCATTTATCTGTGCTTGGGGAGGAACAACTGTCTGTGGCCTTGTGTGCAGGTTTCAGTGCTTACCCATTCTTCGTCCCCAGCTCCAGCTCCCTCTCCTCCTGCTTTTCCACTGTCTGAGGATGCTTTATTGGCCATTATTTTATCTGTCCATGATGCTCCAGCGTTATCGTCACCAGCAAAGTTACATTTTGTAACAGTGCCAGCATCTATTTTTGCCAAAGAGACTAAAATAAAAAACATACAATTTAGTAGATATAGGCTGAAGTTAATGATACCACCACATGTAATTGTTTTCAGAAATACAAAGGAGTAGTACTTACATATAAAAGGACTATTTCCTTTAGTTTTGAGGCGTATTTCCTGTCCGGTCTTCAGCTCAGTCTTTTCCATCTCAGACTCGGGGTACCAAAAGGCCCAAGATCCTCTGGGTTTGTGTTTATCTGTGATTTTTATCAGTTCACTTTTGTTGACTAATACTGAAAGGTCCACCTCTGAAAGACGGTCTGTCTCACCTTTGGCTTCAACCCCTGTCCACATGGAAAAGACCATATTTTATTAGATGTGCCTTCTTCATTGTCTACTCTAAAAACTCATCTATTCACTGGTCCAATAACAAGGTCAGTAAATCTATTTCATTTAACTGGAGTCGTCTGAAGTGGTCATAAGCATTCAAAGTCAAGGCTTTAGTGAGAATACCGAAATATTTACCATATTTAACATATATCATATTTATTTGGACTTGAGTGACAATACAGTACAGTTTAAATACATGAGTATTACAGTATACGCACTATAGGAGGACATAAGGTAGCCTGTGTTGACCTTCTTTGTGTCACTAAAGTTTGGCTCGATCTCCAAGCCTTTAGCATCAAACATCCTCTGGTGGATTCGGCTGGGCAGGACATACAGCACATAAAAGCGCGTCTGCGAAACAAAACACAACATGTGTGTACAGTATTATACATCTGTCTACACACGAGCGCTGAGTTTTTTTGAGGTAAAGATCCCTGGGTTTGTATTTTTCTTTCTTAAATACAGTAGTTGTAAGATTCTCAGTGGTCCCCACGCGTTCTTAGAGATGAGTTTACTGTTTATCTGAACAGACATTCTGAACTGTAATTTATATAATTTAATTTAATATATCCATGTTCTCTAAGAGGAAGACACCATTCACAGATTGATACAAATATTTTACCTTGTGGTTGTGGATGTCAGTAATGGTGTGTCTGGAGACATCCAAGAGCTTCCCTTCCAGAAGAACTCCATTTCCACTGTTTGAAACATGGGGTCAGTTTAACTCATTAGCAGTGATTGAATTATTCACTTTTATAGATCAGAAGGGTGTAATACAGCTTAGTCCGGACACTATATTTGATAGTAAAAACAAAGTTGGGCTGTAGCTAAATAATGATCAAAACTGGCACATTTGCAGCAGCCAACAACTCGAGTATTAACAGAGTAGACTAGTCCAAGTGCTGTGATCTGGGGGAAGTGGCCAGAAGTAAAACTGTCCACACTGACCATAAGAGCAGAGTGGACACTGTGTCAGATGTAAAACTCAACACTGGCCATAAGAGCAGAGTGGACACTGTGTCAGAAGTAAAACTCAACACTGACCATAAGAGCAGAATGGACACTGTGTCAGATGTAAAACTGTCAACACTGACCATAAGAGCAGAGTGGACACTGTGTCAGAAGTAAAACTCCACATTAGAGCAGAGTGGACACTGTGTCAGAAGTAAAACTCAACATTAGAGCAGAGTGGACACTGTGTCAGAAGTAAAACTCAACATAAGAGCAGAGTGGACACTGTGTCAGAAGTAAAACTCAACATAAGAGCAGAGTGGACACTGTGTCAGAAGTAAAACTCCACATTAGAGCAGAGTGGACACTGTGTCAGAAGTAAAACTCAACATAAGAGCAGAGTGGACACTGTGTCAGAAGTAAAACTCAACATAAGAGCAGAGTGGACACTGTGTCAGAAGTAAAACTCAACATAAGAGCAGAGTGGACACTGTGTCAGAAGTAAAACTCAACATAAGAGCAGAGTGGACACTGTGTCAGAAGTAAAACTCCACATTAGAGCAGAGTGGACACTGTGTCAGAAGTAAAACTCAACATAAGAGCAGAGTGGACACTGTGTCAGAAGTAAAACTCAACATAAGAGCAGAGTGGACACTGTGTCAGAAGTAAAACTCAACATAAGAGCAGAGTGGACACTGTGTCAGAAGTAAAACTCAACATAAGAGCAGTGAAGCCTTTACATGTTCTACAGTTGTGTACCTTTCGTACGATGCCGGGTTCCAGGCGCGGTCAAAGGTCTCGTTGTGCACAGGTTTGTTCTGTAAACTCGTGTTGTGATAAATTCGACTCATTTTGGTCAAAAACACTTTTCTTTTCCAGGATTTCCTGAACTTCCTGTTCTGGTGAACGCAGCGCGAGGTGCGCTCGTTTTGTTCACTGGAGCCGCCGCTTCAGAGAAAAACATAATACTGTATTATGATGTCAAATCTCCATTTACTTTAAACTTTTAATCATGTTATAACAGTGTCTCCTCATCATTAGCTCACTCAAGGTTTTATTTCGACTGATCCATGCGTGTTTGATGACTGTCCTACTTCTGTATTAAATATTCCAGAATGTTGCGGTGTCTCTGTCAGTAAGGCGGTGCTTTTCAGTTCTGCAGGTTTGAAGCTCATGATTTTATATTTGTGTATGCAATGAACAAAATAAAATGACATACATGCTCTGAATTATGAATCATATTATATTTATACAGTATTTACATTTGTAGTAACAAAAACAGTAACAAACATTTCGCCTATCTATTTCCTGTTTTTGTCCATTGATAGTTGTCCAGAACATTTCCATTTCAAAGCAGTTTTATTATTTGGGGACTCTTCTATTTTGGCGGGTGGTCTGCAGTGTGCTCTGATTGAGGACATCCATTATTTGAGGATGTTTTCACATCTGCAAAGCTTACAGATCTATTTCACAACACACACACACACACACACACACACACACACACACACACACACACACACACACACACACACACACACACACACACACACACACACACACACACACAAAAAGGTTATTGGAAGAATGTAGGATACAGTTTTTGAAACAAGATATTTTTGTTTGCAGTGTTGTCACAGTGGCATTAAAATTATACCCACAGACACCAATCTTTAGAGTTGATCGATGCCCTCATCCTTCTGTACTTCCACAGATCACGGGCTGTTCTTAGCTGTGAACGAGAAGCTCTCAGGTTAGTAGTTTGAACAAAATATAGTTTATTATAAAAAAGCAACAAATATTTTACATTGAGAGTATCGTCCAAGCTGGATGTTGAGCCAGATGTTGCGTCTCTGAACCCAGTTGCCGGGACCCTCAACTTCATAAAGGACATCTCTGTGTTCTTTGTGTTGTGTCAGAAACTTTTTGCACACTAAAAACATAATAGTATATAAATTCTAGAGGATGGGCACATTGTAGTTAGTGTCTTTGTCACACATTTAGCACCTGCCACCATGCTGACTGACAGGGGAGAGCTGACCCCCAGTACGTCCTCTTTTGGGAACATGTCACAGAAGTCCTGGAGCATGAGCAGTCCAAAGCCTCTCCTTCTACAGTGACCCCTCACAAAGATGGTGTCCAGTACAGGAAGTTGGTAGCACTGGCTGATACAGTTTTCACACAAACTGCCTGAACACAAGAGTTAAATGCTAATAAGTTAATATGTTACTTGTAGGCTTTTCTAGTGGAAGGTCCATCAACTGCTTCTCTCCATGGAGATGTCATTGCTATGCCTGGAATGTTCCACGGTATGACTTTAAACATTTCTACATCGCATTTATTCATTACAGGCATTTCTATTGCTCAAAAATATACTAATTCCGTCTGTGAATAGGAGTGGCTCTCCACAGACCTGAACTGTAATGTAGCGTAACCTGCTTGTCTCCCTTGTGACAGATTAATCTATACTGTGGAACATTCTAGACAAAGTAATAACATTTCCATGGAGATAAGCGGGTGCTGGACCACTAGAAATGTTACGCAGTGTTCCTTTAAAGCAGTGCTTCTCAATTATTTTCTGTGACGCCCCCCCTAGGAAGAAGAAAATATTTCACGCCCCCCTTCCTGCGCGCGACTATAAATAGTATTATTTGTCTAGAAAATTGTTATTAGAACACCATTGTATCCTTTTATTAACATTATAAACAAAAAAAAGAAAGAAACTTACAACAAAGACTGCACTGAGGACTCAAATATTAATGTGTTTTTAATGCAGCTTTGCGCACATTTGTTTACGTTTTACAGAAATGAAACTTAAAACCACCTAATTTGCATAAGCTAAAAGCATTGAAAAAATATGCTCTCTCCTTGTGCCACTGATGCGTCAGCTTCTGTCGGACTAAAGGACACGACTCAGTGGAATATACGTGTTTTTTCTGTGACAGAGGATGTTCTGTTAATGGTGAGACTGTGCGTAAATCGCATGTGAGAACGCCACTGCCAACTACTGTTGTTGATGTGCAATTACACTTAGTTCTAGTACAGTACTGTACAGCAAAAAAACATGTTTCCCAGGGTCATACGCGCCCCCCCTGGCATCACGCCACGCCCCCCCAGGGGGGCCCGCCCCACTATTTGAGAAGCACTGCTTTAAAGTAAGTAAATGAGTATATACTGTATGATAACCTCCTGAGACACGACCCATTCATTTGTGTCCTTTATAGTGAACATTGAATTGTTTTGAGATAGACTCTAATTTATGGCTGCACTATGATTAAAAAATAAATAAAATAAAATACATAAATACGTAATATAAATTAATAAATGAATACATAAATCAATAATAATACATACAAATAAAAACTGTAAATAAATAAATAAATAAATAAATAAAAGGGAGTCTAAAACCTTTTTGAGGCGACTGTAAAAGCTTGTCAGGGATGTTGCTCATCAAAAAAAAAAAAAGTTTTTGTTAGGTTGTTTGGATTGACATGGATTTAACACCAAATTACAGTCCATTACAGAGGACATGTTACAACATTATGAATAAAAATAAAAAGGTGTTCATTTACCTCCACATAGAAAATTAAAATAATAATAATAATAATTTAAATACACTTTTTTTCTTCGGGTCCCAGGAGGATAAATATCCCTTCCATATTACTTTTAGTGTGCATGTGAATTCTATATGAGGCAACAGCAGAAAGGAGAAATTAGTGAAGGAGTGAGTTATCTGAAGACTTGGTATTTTTTGCCATTAAGGAAAATTAATAAATAAATAAATAATTAACTGTATAAATAGATAGCAAAAGGGGAAATTCAGTTTGCCAAGTGGACAAAAGTTTATTTGGTCGAATATGAAAATAATTTCTCCTTTTGTCGTGGATTCTACTGGGACAACTGAGGGATTCTACACAGATGTTTTTGCATGAACTCCCGTGCACCTGTAGTCCTGTGGGTGCAGTTGGGGTTAGATACATAGAGATAAGCAGTAGTTTTAAGAGCTTTTGCCACGCCCTGTTTAGTCATCTAACTGATCAGCACATGTCTTTAGTCAACAGCCGTTTCCCAATTCAGCGACGGCACGCTCGTGAGTGTGCACTCGGTCTGTCGTCGAGACGGCGCACACTCGCTCTGTCCTTAGTGCACTACGTTTCTCACATGGCCGTCTGCGAAATGGAACAGGTCCCGCCTCAGCTCAATGAGCCGGGTGGTCTGCTCCTTGTTCCCTAAAGACAAAAATATTATACTATTGCGACTAGTAATACTTGGAATTGGGACATGGCCAATGTTCCCCCTAATTTTTAATGTGTCTGAGCAAACACACTAACTCCATATCCGAAATGCACCCCCCCCCGCGGCTCGCACTTTGCAGATATAAAACAGGGCTCTCAAGCTTTGAGCGGCGTCGTGCGTGAGACTGCGTAATTTCCGAGGAGTGTGGGGGGTGAACAATTTTTCCCGAGGAGCAGGGGGCTTGAATTGCATGAGAAATGCCGTGTGAGCGTGTGAACGCGTCGAATTGTCTCTCTCAATGCGTGAGACTCGAGAGCCCTGCTGTAAATGTTTGTCTAAAGAGCAAACTTAAACTACAAAGCAACTAATGAGAGTTATATAAATGAAGTTATTACCTGATGGTTCTCAGTTTGTTTTATCATCACCGCAGTGTGCGCTGAAACTATACTCTACAATCTGCCCAACAACAGAACAATCTATTTTCTGATTGGCTGATTTTTTTCCGGGCAGCGGGACGGGGAGGAGGGGGAGAGTTTTTTTTCGCTGAAAACGCGCGGTGCCTGCATAAACTGAGCCACACAGACCGATTTTCTGGGCACAAAAAAAAAAAAAATCAGCGTGAGAAATGCCATGGCAATGACATGGCCAATGTTCCCCCTAATTTTTAATGTGTCTGAGCAAACACACCAACTCCCTGAGCGCTCCTTGGAGCCCTGTGCGCGACATCCAAAAAGCCCCCCCGCGCGGCTGATATAAAAAGCGGCGATCCGCTAAAAGCTCTTTCATCCCTGGTTTACCGGGCGCTGCATAAGTTTTCTTGTGCGCTGAGAATGTGCGAGCAGTGCGCAGCTTAGAGTAAATGCTAAACATGGCAATATTGTAGAGAATATCCAGCATTACAACAGCAAAGGAAATATAGAAGTGTAAGGCAAAAGCATGTGAACGGTAAAACAGGTGCCGTGATCTATGCCGTTACGGCGACCGTCACACATGTTTAGCGTAGTTTATGAAGAGTTTCATGTAGCATAGTTGTAGGTGAGGTGAACCAGTACGTATATTTTATAGTGACGTCGCAACTCTCACTTGTGGATGTCGCTGGCGGGTCGGTCTTTGTAGTCATACTGTATATCCTCCCGCGCTGTGCATGCTGGGGCTTTTAAGTGTGCGAAGCGTGCATGTTTGCACGCTTGGTCCACGCCCGGTCCACGCCCCGATTTCCATGGAAACGACGGCGCCGTTCAGGGCTCATCTCGACGGTGCAGGGGGAAAAAAACCAATGGAACGGCGCTTGTTGCACCGGATATGACGCACATCCCATTCCAAGGGCGCTCACAAGTGTGCCGTCGCTGGATTGGGAAACGGCCACTGTAAATCAGGGATGAAAGAGCTTTTAGCGGATCTCCGCTTTTTATTCAGCCGCGGGGTCATTTTTTTATATCTGCAAAGTGCGAGCTGCGCGGGGGGTGCATTTCGGATATGGAGTTAGTGTGTTTGCTCAGACACATTAAAAATTAGGGGGAACATTGGCCATGTCCCAATTCCAAGTATTACTAGTCGCAATAGTATAATATTTTTTTGCACACTCACAAGCGTGTCGTCGCTGAATTGGGAAACGGCTTAAGTGTGCGAAGCGTGCATGTTTGCACGCTTGGTCCACGCCCCGATTTCCATGGAAACGACGGCGCCATTCAGAGCTCATCTTAACGGTGCAGGGGGAAAAAAACGAATGGAATGGCGGTTGTCGCGCCGGATATGACGCACATCCCCTTCCAAGGACGCTCACAAGTGTGCCGTCGCTGAATTGGAAAACGGCCATAGTTTAGTCCTACGGCATTCAAAGCAATTATTATTTGAACACAGTAAAATAATTCATCTATTAATAAACTTTGGTGGTTTTTAGTAATCTGTTATGTCTAATACCTTTGTGCTTGAAGCTGTAGAAGCCCACTGCCTCTCCATGTGTCCAGAAAAGCTTACAGTTCTCAGTTGGGCGATGATTTGAGAAAAGTTGCTCGTCCCCAAGAGACCTATCCACGAGCTGACTGAGAACCAGCATTATCACTCTCTCTATAGTGCACTTCACCTACAGAATGCAGCAGTGGAAGGTAATGAAGGACAAAAGTAATAGTACAATACTGAAGTAACATTTTTAGGTAAGTGTACTTTACTTAAGTATTTTTTACAATGGATACTTTTATATAAGTAGCACTTATATACTAGTATCCTTGATTATGTTTTCAGTGTGTCTTACCACCTCCAAGCCATTTCTAGATTTGTTGGATGTTCGTAAAACATCATCTATATGCCACCAATTTCCACACAGATGCAACGCTACAACTAGAACATGATATACAAAATACTCATTATGTAGTTTGGTGTTGATTTTATGTGTATAAAGAAGCAATGTACCTTGCTGGGGTTCATCAGGTTTATGAAGAGTCAACAGAATACACTCAGGTTTGTCATTATAAAGCTGCACCTGCTTTATATTGCATGCTGTTATAGCGACCTAAAGCAAACAAAAAGAAATCACATCAGACATCATTAGTCTCTCTCTGTCTGTCTCTCTGTCTCTCTCTGTCTCTCTCTCTCTATATATATATATATATATAAATACATACAGTGGTACCTCACCTTACGAAAGACACTACATACGAAAAATCCAAGTTACGAAATGCCTTCACATCAAATTTTGGTCTCTAGATACGAAAGAAAATTCAAGTTACGAAACGCGAAATCTCAAAAATTCAATTAATGCGCGCTCAGATGCACGCCCCGAAACGTAAATACACTTTATCAACACACACGTGGTTAGGTTGCAGAGGTGGCCCGCGGCACACGAGGTAGGACAACTTTGTATTTTGCAATTGTTCTACATGTTTTAGGGCTGTAAATGCCTCACCACACACATTC
This sequence comes from Paratrypauchen microcephalus, assembly GCA_036785185.1. Classification (NCBI taxonomy): domain Eukaryota; kingdom Metazoa; phylum Chordata; class Actinopteri; order Gobiiformes; family Gobiidae; genus Paratrypauchen; species Paratrypauchen microcephalus. The sequence goes on from JAVJIX010000020.1 coordinate 2,610,666, forward strand.
TACGCTTTTCTCAGACTGGAGTTGGGCTTTTCTCGCATTTCTCTCTCGTTTGAACACTCGAACTTTCATAGATTTTCAATGGAATGTGTTGATAGTGAAGCGTGGGGGTAAACACGGCTCAATATAGCGCCGACCGTGCGAGGGGAGCGGAGACACAGGATTACTCGCACGGAGACACAGGATCGCAACAACACATCATCAGTAGGGTAATACTCACTTGTCTCACGACGGTCTAAACCCAGCTCACGTTCCCCATTAGTGAGTGAACAATCCAACGCTTGGTGAATTCTGCTTCACAATGATAGGAAGAGCCGACATCGAAGGATCAAAAAGCGACGTCGACACGGCGCGGGACCGAGCACGGGGTGATTTAATCCTGGTCTGGTCCCGGTTTGGTCCGGGTCTGGACCTGATCCGGTCCTGGTTTAAACCTGGTCTAGACCTGGTTTAGTTCTGGTCTAGACCTGGAAGTCACATAGAAGCAGAGCCCGCCCCGAGCGATACACCGCGGTCTTTCCCGCCGATAGAGCACCTTTCTCGGCCTGTTAGCTCACAGTGTCAGCGCCCCGGCTCTGGAGGTCAGATAGAACCAGAGCCCGCCCCGCCCCGCTCTTATTCCCGCTGAAAGAGCGTCTTTCTCGGCCTCTTAGCTCTAGCGCGGAACACGCAAGGAGCGCGGAGACACGAGCAACGTGCTCCTCCAACGGCACTGCCATGTCCCGGGATAATCCTGGTTTAGTCCAGGTCCAGTCCAAGTTTAGACCTGGTTTAGTTCTGGTCTAGACCTGGTTTATTCCAATCAGGACGCAGAACACAAATGTTACACTATAAAAAAAAGTTACACTATAAAAAAAAAACTTGGAACGGATCAGGACTTTTCCATTGAAATAGCTACTCAACTTACGAAAAATTCCCGTTAAGAAACCACTTCTGGAACGAATTAATTTCATAAGGTGAGGTACCACTGTGTGTATATATATATATATATATATATATATATATATATATATATATATGTATATATAATATTTACCTTAGATTTACCTTAGATTTTGACGGTAAATGAAACCAATCACTATCACTTGGTTCTGACTCTAAGGAAGAGAGGTACTTGACAGATGCAGAGGTCAGCTCGCTGTCGCCTCCTGATGGTAGGTCTACAGGATACATGACCTGCCAAAATATATATAATATAATATATAGAATACAACACCTATTCTAAAGGACATAGGTCTATATCCATCTGGTTTATAGATTTATCACACCTAGGCCTACAGAACACTGTAATAGGCCTACAGTGTACTATAACATGTCCAGTGGGTACGTGTGACTCCAGCCTGGTCAATAATAACAGCACGTGTACAACACGTTCTTGTGCTGAATGGTGCAAAGATGAAAAACCTACAGGCTGACCTCCAGCAGACACATACTTCTATATGAGCAGGTCACTTCTCGGTTTGAGCCGACTGTGTGATCTGAAACACCTGAGCGCAGCAGGTTTCGCTTTCACGATTCAAGATCGTGGGTAAATACATCGATAAAAATCGTGATCAGCAACAGGTAAATAAACAGACCTACTTGGACTCGAAACTTCTCTCTCGGTACCAGCGTCAAAGTGGATCAACAACATTAGTGTGGGCTTCGGTTTTAGCGCCATCTACTGGTCAAAAATGGATATTTCATCTGTCAAGTTCACGGGAAAAACTGGTTTTGGTCATTTGACCGTTACCAACTCTGATTAAAATGTAGGTCACTATTCACGCTGTTGTTGAGAATTAGCCAGTCCTAGATCGTATTCTATTTTCTTTAAATAATTAGTGTCCCGATGTCATTATTCTTGACTGGCCCATTGGCCTAAATCTACATGTTTAATGTCATTTAAGACAATAAGTCGATGCATTGGGCTTCAAGCTTTATTCTGAGTATCACTGGTCAGAGGTGACATTAAAGCCTTGTCTTAACCAATTCACGTTACTTCCTTTTTTATTATGAAAGGAAAGTAGCGGATGTTTGTGTTTTAACAGGTCGTACCAGCTCGTGTCTCTGCTTGTCATATGTGCACAGTTTTAAAGGATTGTTAAAGCATGTTGCTGAGGAGGGGTCTGATGGGAGGGGTCCGCATGTTTTCATGTCCACTGACCGCGGGTCCGTGTCGCACCGTCAGCTCTTGGGACTTCTCTCGGGTGAGTGAGAATAACACATGGTAGATGTCATGTTAGATCCTCTTTCAGGCAGACAAACTGCGTTATAAGACAATGTGATTGTGTGCTCTGAGGTGAACTCTTTAAGGTGAGACAAAACTGTTGCAAGAAAAAAGAGCTGAGGCCGCAGAGGCTCGTGTTCGTTACTGTTGTCAGTATAGGTTAAACAACATTGTGGCTTTGATTTGATAGAAACCTCCTTAATCTTCATCTCATGGTTGTTGTAGGCCTATTTTGCAGACTTACTTCAGAGTTCAAATTGCTAAATGCTAGTCAGACATTTAATCTCATACATCTCATATTTGCACAGAGTTTGGCGGTGGAGAGCGTCTTGTCTCAGCTCAAGTCCATCTGTGGAGAGGAGGGGGTCTCTGTGGGGGAGGCTGTGAGGGAACAGCATGGCAGGGACGAGTCCATGCACAGGTCAGTATCACAACAAAGCCCATAATAGTGACCATTTAGCATCACTTGGTATTTCCTGTTGATGTGAACATCTTATAATGCTCAAAAAGTCCAGAAACGATGTAAAGAGATGGATCAAATAAAGCTGATAAAATGGTGTTTGGTTGTTCCCAGATGTTGTCCTCCAGATGCAGTGGTGTTTCCTCGCTCTGTGGAGGAGGTCAGTGCTTTGGCCAAAGTCTGTCATGCCAACAATGTGCCCATCATCCCATTTGGGACAGGCACCGGTCTGGAGGGAGGAGTTGGGGCAGTAGAAGTAAGAAATATTAAAATATTCTACTGTAAACAATGTACTATTTTGATTTAATCTTTATTTAACCTGAAAAGTCCTATTGACATTTGATCTCTTATACAAAATAAAATGTTCTAAAAAGCTTATTTTTATTGGAAGGGAGGGGTTTGTTTCAGTTTAAGAAACATGGACAAGATCATGGATTTGCATGCGGAGGACTTTGATGTGGCAGTGGAGCCTGGTGTGACCCGGAAAACCCTCAACACTTATCTCCGAGACACAGGCCTCTGGTTTCCAGTTGGTCTGTTTCATTCAGCATCTGTGTTTTTTAGTACTGTCCTCAACAGCAAGTTGTGCGTAACCTTGTTGCACACATTTGACTCTTGACATTTGATAGAACAGCTTAGTTTCATTTAAAAACGTTTGACACAAAAACTTAAGACTATATTAAAATGTTCTTTTAAACTAAAGACTGTGTCAGTGGGTGTTGTAAACATTGACATATTTACAGACTTCTTCTGCCTCTCTTGACATTGCAGATCCAGGGGCAGATGCATCACTGTGTGGGATGGCTGCCACCAGTGCTTCTGGTACTAATGCAGTCCGATATGGGACCATGAGAGAGAATGTCCTGAACCTGGAGGTGGTGCTGGCTGATGGGACTGTTATAAACACCGCAGGAAAGGGCCGCCGACCCAGGTAACAAAACATGCAATGCAATTAGTCTACATAACTATGAAACGTGTATCTGCTTCTCTGAAACCGTCTTCATGCTCAGAAAAACAGCTGCTGGGTACAACCTGACGAACCTGTTTGTTGGCTCAGAAGGCACTCTTGGCATTATCACCAAGACTACTCTTCGTCTGTATGGGATCCCAGAGGCAATGGTTTCTGCTGTGTGCTCCTTCCCCTCTGTCCAGGCTGCTGTGGATAGCACTGTGCAGGTCCTACAGGCAGGGGTGCCCATTGCTCGCATTGGTAAGTTGTGCATTGATTATTTAATGGATACATTCAGATAAATTGAGAGTCCTGGGTCTTTCCTTGAGGAAATTCATTTTGACTGCTTCTATCCATGGCCGTGTCCTTCCAGTCATTGTCCAAAGCTGTCACAACAACAATCATGTAGTAGTTCAAAACCCCAACCCAACAGTAGTAGTCTCAAGTGCTTATTTTTAATAAAAAAATTATAAGAAAAATAGTACATTTACCTGAATATATTGAACCACTCCACAACTAACATCTTTAAAATGTTTTTTGGACAGAGTTTCTGGATGATGTAATGGTAGATGCCTGTAACCGCTACAGTTCCCTGTCCTACCCTGTGAACCCCACTCTCTTCCTGGAGTTTCACGGCTCTGAGAACGGCCTGAAGGAGCAGGTCGAGTTAACAGGCAAGTCTCAGCTACTCTTCACCATACTTCAACTGACTCTTTATTGATCTGACTCATAATGTAAAGAAATGCACTTTGGACTACAGCTGTTTAAGTGTTTGTTTGTTTTCTTTTCAGTCGCCTTTGTTAGCTATTATTGACCTACTGTTGTTTAACTGTTGTGCAGAGGACATAACGCAGACAAACGGAGGCTCAAACTTTCAATGGGCTCAGGATGCAGAAACCCGTAACCACCTGTGGGCTGCTCGTCACAACGCCTGGTATGCTGCTCTGGCCCTCAGACCAGGCTGTAAGGTAAAGCAACTGTTTGCGTACAACAGTAGGCCTTTCATGATCATTACTATATCGACAGCTGGAACAATATATTTTTAGGTTGAGCATTTATCGTGTGTACAGTTTCTTTGCAATAGTGGGGAGATTTTTATTATTTTAGTGGTACTATGATAAGATTTGAGCTATAATAATAACATGATTACAAACAAGAGGGTTGGTGGGAGGGAGTGAGTGGTATGCAAGAGGAATCAGCTTTGTATTATTAAAAATAGGGAGTAAATGAGTTCAAATTAAGTTGTTTTGTTTTTGCAATGTACAGCTCTGGAAAAAACAGTAAGAGACCACTGCAAAATGATCAGTTTTTCTGATTTTACTACTTATAGGTATGTGTTTGGGCATAAGGAACATTTTTGTTTGAGTCTATAAACTACTGACAACATTTCCCCCAAATTCCAAATAAAAATATTATTGTGCAGAAAATGACAAATGGTCAAAATAACAAAAAAGATACATGTTTTCAGACCTCAAACAATGCAAAGAAACAAACATTCATTTTAAAGCATAATACTAATGTTTACACTTAAGAAGAGTTCAGAAATCAATATTTGGTGCAATAACCTTACCTGGCCAGCCAAATGATATCTCTCTGTATTTCCTATACACTGCGATACCATTTGGACACTCTCCATCCACTCTCGCTCCTCCGGTTCCAAACCGACTCCGCAATTCTGATTCGTTCAAAGATGGTGACGTTAGTGCACCCGCCTTTGCCCGCAAAGTCACTCTTAGGCAGCGGAAGTTCCGCCTCAGTTTTGAATCAAGATGGCGCAATCTCTGATTGGTTCACTTAGCTGTCTGTCTACGCGCAACCGCAGCGCGTTCTGGATCAAGCGTTACCAGACTCACTCGCTGGTACAGCGATGAGTCATGGATTCTTCCAGGCAAGCAATAACCCTTATTTTTAATCACAACTTTCATGCGTCTTGGCATGCTCTTTCACATTGTTCTTGGGTGACTTTATTCCACTCCTGGTGCAAGAACTGAAGTAGCTCAGCTTTGTGTTTGTGTTGGAATTCAACAGACGCTGGAATGGAATGGCTATAATACATGTAGAGATGCTGATTTCAGAAAAAAATGCAGTGGTCTCTTATTTTTTTCCAGAGCTGTATGTTTTAAAACTAAGTAAATGCAAGATAGCTTATTAAATCCAATACTATGAGGTCTTCCAGGTAAAACACCTCCATGGGAACAAGCTGTATCATTCACCAGAAAAGTTACATAGCCTAATTTACTAAATCTAAGTGAGTGCCAATCATTAATGTTCTATTTGTCTCTCCTTACACAGGCTTACTCCACCGATGTGTGTGTCCCTCTGTCTCGTCTGCCCCAAATGATAGTGGAAACAAAGGAGGATCTCATGAAGAACAATTTGACAGGTGAGAGCAAACTTGTAATAATAAATGCAGCATACTAAACACTTAAATCTATCAGAAAATGACTTAAAAGTAGTGAAATTATCTGTCCACGCAGTAAGATAATTTTACTTGACAAATTATCTTAAAATAAACTACCTCGACTAGAATTATGCAGTCTTTGATCTAGGAAGTAGATAATAAATCTGAAAACAAGATGAATAACTTGATATAAGTTGTAAAATCTTGGCCAGATCAGGGAAATTTGCAGTGTAGGCCTTAATTCTTTTTTTGGACCGAAAACAACAATCTATACTTAGCCCTCGTTAAAGGAATATTAACATTTTTTACAACCTGAGCCTTATTTCGGTAATAAAACAAGTTATTTTACTCACCCATAGTACTTTGGTGTCATTTGGAGCAGTTGCGTAGATGTAGTTTAGCGATATCCGTTAATGTGAGTGCTTGGGGCAGGTGATTGCAGTCACCAAATAACACAAACTTTTCAAATTACAGAAGCTCAATGTCTTAGTCTACACTTTCGTTTGAGTCAAAAGTGGCCTGTAATCCGAGATTTAGCCATAGTTTTGAGTAGATGAGGAGGCCAGTGCGCATGCGCTCAGTCACAGCTGATTTGCAGATAAGATGACGCCCATAACTTTTCTGTTGCGAGCGACACATGGCAGAAGATTCGAACTTTGAGGCTGAAGAAGACTTATGGAGGACTGAGGACTGAGGACTGAAGAGGAGTATACGGATGAGGAGACGGAATGGATACGGAAAGAATGAAGCGGAGACAGAGCAGCGCACCAGAGAACAGCCATCAGTATCGCATTACTTCTCAGAATCGTGCGCTGAATCCGCTGGCCTTCTTTCTTTTCCTTTGCTGGTAAAAAATTGTCCTGACTGAAGTGGGTACTGCAAACACAATGGTCCAAACGTCTTACAGCTTTGCCTTTCATGTTTGGGTCCCGAGAGCTGAGAGCAAAATAAGCTGTAACTGCGCACATCAGAGGTGGGACAAAGTCATTGCTGGGCATGTCCCAAGTAAGTCTAAGTCTTTTGCACTCAAGTCCGAGTGAAGTCCCGAGTCAAGAGTATCCAAGTGCCGAGTCAAGTCTGAAGTCAAAGCTCACAAGTCTCAAGTCGAGTCCAAAGTCCTAGCATTTTTAGTTTCGAGTCATTTCGAGTCCCCTTTACAAAGAAATGAAATTTCTACAAATCATATAATGTCTGCAAGATCTGCCTTGGATGCGGGCGAATGAAGGCAACGTAGATCTACTGTGATTGGATGTTGTGCAAGCCGCGCGCACATGCTCTTTGCATACATTTTCGCAGATTCACAAGTACAACAAGTGCGGTCCTTATCAACATACTTTTAGAGTTTTTTTTTCATTGGACGTAGCAAATCATCACAAGTCAAAAGACCTAAGTCCAAGTGAAGTCACGAGTTATTGATATTGAAGTCCAAGTCGAGTTGCAAGTGTTTGTACATTTGGTTGTACATGTAGTTATGTCATGTAGTGGTAGTTTTCAAATTGACAACAACCTTTTACCTTTTTGTTTGGTAGATTGGAAAGGGCTGAAATTATCCAAATGTTTGTAGTGACAGTGTGTGGTGTTAAAAAAAAGTAGAGCACTTTCTGTATTACCACATGACATCAAAAAGTGACAGAATGTTTTCTGTTTGAGAGAAGAACTTCACTAAATATGCAGGATTTGTGTGTCATATTTGTCAACTATTTTTTCTTGCAGACTGTTAAAGAAATTGACGAAACGAGTGTGACGTCACCCTTAGCACCCATAGTTCTGCGCCACTCAAATGAAGCTCACAATGCAACGGTTACAGGAGCGAATTGGGAGCCAGGCTCTATCTTAAGAATAGGATTTCTTTGATGGACAAAATAGTGAAAAAAATACCAGGATCATGTAGTTAATACGAACATTTAGGAGCCGGAAGAGCGTTAGCCATGTCCATTTATATATACAGTCTATGTTCTATTATAAAATGCCATTGAATAAATTGCAACAAAACAAGTGACCTTCAGTATAAAAACATCATTCACAGCTTGTAATACCTTTCAGTCTGAACTGAAGCTTTGTGAGCTGGTTTCTTTAAGTAGGGCTTTTAAAATCACTATTTCTATTTTAGTGCAAATGTTGTGTGCAGCAGTTTCACTTTGCTCCAGGTCACTCTTAAAAAGAAATTTCAATCTCAATGGGTTTTTCACCTGATTAAATAAAGGTTAAGATTCTTATGATTATATTGTGACCTGCAATCATAATGACTGAGTATATTTAATTTTGACATCCAAGCTCTTGATCATGTTATAATGCTGTTTCCTCATCAAAAACATATATGGAGTTGTGTTTTGTTTCATTCACATATGTTGGAGTAACCCTGCATTATTTGTTTGTCTATATCTCATGCTCTGGCGATTTCATGTAGTGGTAGTTTTAAATGAACAGCTACCTTTTACCTTTTATTTAGCAGAGATTGCTAATTCCAGGGCTGAAATCATCCAAATGATTGTAGTGAAGCTGTATGGAGTTTAAAAACACAGTGGAGCACTTTGTGTATTACCACATAACATCAGAAGGTGAAACAGTAGATCATCATCATCAACATAGAACAGAATATGGGCCTAAGTTAATCAGCCACAAGAAAAAAATGTCTCACCTTAAAGGTCCCATGGCATGAAATTTTCACTTTGAGGTTTTTGAACGTTAATGTGAGCTCCCCTACCCTGTTTAGCCCCCCCTCCCCATGGCTAAAAGTTGCGAAATGTGTAAACTGAGCATTTGTGATCCTTTTCCGCGTTTGAAAAAAAGACAGCCCAAACGGGCTATTCTGAACAAGGGAACTTTCTGATGTCACACTCGTGGAAAGGTTTCCACCCACCGTCTCTGGAAATCACACCCAGAGAGTTTGGACCGCAAACGAGCTACGGAATGCGAGCTGCATTTTTTTATTTTCCTGGAGGCACGTGAGAGTGTTTCCAGGCTCGGATATCCTTTATCCTTTATAGCAGTGGTTTAATTTTATTTTCTGTGGAAATGTGTGTGTGTGTTTTTTTAATGGAACGCCTCTCATATCTTCCTTTGCGCTTAAACACGGAAGTGGGTGACAGAGCACAGTGCACCGCTAATCCAGGAAACAGTGGCGTATTTGGCCACAACCCACCCGCTGCACTGGCCTGTCTCTGTCCTCCTCATTTGCATTCAAGCAACAACGCCCATAATAAAGCATTACAGAGACATATTTAGCCTCACAAAGACAGTCAGAGTCATATCTCATGCACTGAGGCTTGATTTTGAAGAAGGATTCATTTACAGTATTAAGGAGCCATTAAGGCGCCATATAAAAGCATCAAGAAGTACCATGTCATGGGATCTTTAAACATATAAAAGTCATCCTGTATTTCACAAATGGGTCATATGGCAGGATCAACGATCAAGTGGCATTCTAGGGATTTTTTTTTCTCCTACTGTCAGAGATGGAAAAGTAGCATTTGGTAGCATAGCGTAGTCATTTTGGTACAAATTAAAGAAAATGACCTGCCCTGTACTGTGGTGTCCAGATATCCACAGGAGTTTCTGGTGTTGAGGATCTGTTGGTGGCGACATATCAGCAGGTGGAGATGTGGGCGTGCCTTGCTTGTAGCTTGAACCTAATATTTTGTTTTAAACAGTGTTTCCATGTTTCTTTTGAGAGCCTATTATTTCATGAAATCATCCTAGTGGTACAGCGGGCATGTCAACTCGTTTGAACGTGAATATAGCAATAAGTTCGCACTGCCCTGGACTCATATGACCCATTTGCACTGATTCCAATGGAGACATAAGAAACTCTGTGTGCAGATATTCAAAACTTGTTCTCATTGCTTTCCTTTTGTGCAGACTAGTACGTAATTTAACATCTCCACTTCAGACAGGGCAAAAAGGAAGCCACATAAGAACGTTTATATTTTATTTAGACAGCACTCCAGGCCCTGGGAGAGGTGTCTGTTGTTTAGAGGACCATTACGATTTAAAATGTACATTATAACATAATATGGGACGGCAGTTGCCTGCAAAAATCCAGACTCACCGATCTGTATAACAAATACAGAGACATATCCGTCTGGATTTCCAGGTAAGGGCGGCAGTAGCTCAGTTGGTAGAGTGTTTGTCCGCTGATCCGCTGATGGTTGGCGGTTCGAATCCCGCTCTCGACAATGTATCGATGGTTGAGCGGTCGGATCCACTGACCTGTGGGTTGGTGTGATCCAAGCTCCCAAGCTCCCACAGATGAGTGCTTCCGTTGTGTCCTTGGGCAAGACACTTAACCCCACCTTGCCCCCAGTGCACTGACACTGAGAGCCCCCATGACAGAAGTACATCAAGGCTGGTTGCCGTGGACCCACCACCTCCGGGGGGATTCATGGGGGCCGGTGCGCTGTGATCTGGGCAGCAGATATGTCTGGACCATTGCCCCTGCGACACGAAATAAGGAGAAAGCGGAAGAAGATGGATGGATTATAACATAATAATCCAGGGGTGTCGTAGAACACAATATTTGATCTTTCAAAGGCACATTCTATCTCATGTTTTTATAAGATGACTTTGTAGTTGTTCTATGGAGGTTATGTGCTTTGCAGCTTTTATGTTAAACAGTTTTGCCCACAGCATTTCAAGTGCATTATAGTGTGGTTGTCTTTGTGCAGGTAATTACTGTCTCTGGAAAGCTGTTCAGAGCTGAAACACATCACTTGTTGACAAAATAAAATCTCCATTGATGCAAGCAGTTTCTCGTTTGAATTCAATAAAATACATGTTACTGCTCTGTTTCCAGGACCCATAGCCGGCCATGTGGGAGATGGAAACTTCCACTGCCTCATGGTGGTGGACCCCAATGACAAAGATGAGCTGAACAGGCTGCACTCGTTCACAGACAGACTGGCCAGGTACAAACTCATTTCTTTTTCTTTTTTTTAAATTTTGGAATTTTTTTTTGGAATGTGATTTTCACACAAATTTAGTACTTGAGTTATGCCAGATGCCAGGTCTGCAACTGAGACAATTTTGTAATGTTCAAACAAAGTTAATGTGTGGTGTTTTAAAATAGCATATTAATGATGTCTTTTTTAAATTCACAACCTAATACACAAGATAGCGCGTTATGATCTGGACATGTGGCCAATATAATTAAAATACACCAATACAGAAAGGTTTCGTATGAGAGAAAAACTTTACAAACACTTTATAATAACAACAAATAATCCACCCTAATTAAGCATGAAGAATTACTTAATTAATAATGAACACATTTTTTTTTGTAAAGAATGATGGTCTTAGTAAATACTTAAAGGGTTTTTTGATCTATGTTCTAATGTTGTTTCCTCATCACAAACATACATGGAGTTGTGTTTTTTTCATTCGCACATTTAACACACTGTTCCGCCTTGTGATGTCATGTGATAATACAGGAAGTGCTAACCCTATGTTTTGATGCGGTGACAGCATTCTAACATGGCTTAAAGCTCATAAGAATCAATTTTGCATAATATAGGACCTTTAATTAATATCCTACCTTAAGTCAGATGTAACATGATGCTGCTGTTTTGTAGGCGAGCTCTGGCCTTGGATGGGACGTGCACAGGAGAACATGGTGTGGGGTTGGGGAAGAGGTACCTGCTTCAGGAGGAAGTAGGTTGTCCCACAGTTATTACGATGCAGGCCCTAAAACACACACTGGACCCCAAGAACCTGCTGAACCCCGGCAAAGTGCTGCTGCCATTCTGCAGAGAATCACGGCAGGGTTAAGAGGTCCACTTCTGTGATACTTATTCACCCCACATTTTGCACTCCACAACCTGTGACACAGTTATGATTTTAAGGAGTTACCTGCAGGGTGGATTGTATCTTTTGCATTTGCACTGTATCTTTCAAACTGTTTTGTCTGTTCAGATTGTTTGTTTTAATATTCTGCAGCTTTTGAGAAAACTTTGCACAACCTGGTTTAAGAGATTTTCAAATAGGCCTACATATCAGGGGTTTTTTTTGTATATTTTGATAGCACATTTAGGATAAACATTTTCGTTATTGTCGTCAATTGTAATGAAACTATGATTTTTTTTGATTAATTGTTGCAATAAAACAATAGAAAGGAAAACAGGTAATCAATTATAAATGAGTTAAATCACTCATGCAGACTGGTCTCTGATTCACCTTATGCAGTTTTTCCTACAACCACAAGATGTCAGCAAAGACTGGCATAGTGTGCCCAATGTGCTGAAGAGGGTGAAGCATTTTGTGAATTGACAAACATGCTGACAGGTGATGACCAACCTGGTCTGTACTATATTACAGAATTATATCATTAACATTTAAGACAAGATGCAGTCCCATTACCATTTCTGTGTAAGTTAAATCTTTCCTCATCCAGGTAAATTACAACCATGACCCATATTTAGGCTTTAGAAACATTGTGCACATGAGTACAAATTCACTATTGCACCGTCATACGCTTGCTTGGTTGTGCTTTATTTATTGTAATTAACCTTGGGTACATCAGCCTGAGCTGGACGTAGCTACGCCACTGCACCTGCTGACAGCTGCCACACCTCGTCATTCTGCCAGGGGGAGCCAGCGTGTAGTGGTCAGGGCCAGTCTCATTCAGAGTCTCAAACGGCGAGTGTTTGTCTCGTCCCTGCTCTGTCTGCTCACTGTCTGCTCCACACCGAGCCTGCGCACTCAGCGCCTCCATTGTTTCGCAAGTAACAGCGGCGGAGACAGCGGCAGCGGCGACAGACAGGAGCCGAGAGGAGCTCCATCAGCTCGGCCAGGCTGTGCGTCACGGTCTGCCCACTCCCGGCTGGTCTAGGACAGGACCGTGGCAAGGGCACGCGCCCGCAGCGTCACTGTCCGCGGCGCGGCGGACAGCAACAGTTGTCACGATGTGCGCGACCAGATGAGGAGCGAGGAGCGGAGAGCACTGCGGCGCTGCTCGGCCCGCTCCGCTTAGGACCACCCCGGGACTAGCCCGGGACTGGAGGTCCGGACAACTAAGGGCGGGCACTCAGCCGTGCGCGTGGAGACAGGTGCCCCCAAGCCCAGTGGGAGCCTCCGGCATAAGGAGCTTCAGGAGTGGTGCGGGGGGTGAGGAGCTGGCCCATGCACCGCGCGGCGGGGACACGGGCAGAGAGCTGACGAGCCCGACACAGGGACAGGTGCGGAGGCCCACGGAGAGACGCTGAGGGGAGCCCCTCTTCTATCCCCCAGAACCACACAGCGGTCTGTGGATGGGGGGCAAACAGAGCACCACAGGACGGCCCCGGGGCACGTTTCCAGGGGTGTCCACGGATGACAGCGCGGTCCCCCCTTCAGCCCATTTCGGTCATTATCGGCCCAGCGGAACAATGGGCCTGCGCAGCCGCTCGGTGAGCTCTGTAGCCGGCATGGGGATTGATCACAGCGCAACTGTGCCCTTCGGCTTCTATCCCCCCAGAGGGACGGACTCAGAGAGAGCCGGAGGTGGGTCCGGTACAGCTGCCCCTCACGGTACCGGATACCAGGACACTGGGGGCGGAGGGCATCACACGGATGGGGTGCTTTATCTGGGGTCCCGGGGGTCGCTGGCTGACACCTTGCCCCTGCACATCACGCCCCGCTGGTTCAGCGCACACAGCGGTAAGACATCCCACAGTGGGCTGCATATGCGCCCACAAACACTTGTCTAACAAAACTGCTCAGTGCTGTGTGTTCCATTCATTTTTAGCACACATTGTTAGGGTTAGGCCACTTTCCCCCCCTAAATTAGGCCATACACCAAAATCTACCAAAAGTTCCACATGGCAGATGACTAAAGACAAAGAGGGCGTCAAGTTAAAAACATGAGGTTAGTTGAGCTATAGGCTACAGACATATCCAGACTGTTGTATGCCTCACACACCAAGCTATCAATCTTGTAAGCTTATTATTTTACCTTAAAATAATGTAGACTTAAAACTATAAGCCTACAGATTCCTCACATCATCAGGATTGTGGTAATAGCTTAATTAGGCAGCGGCTACATTTTCCAGTTATAAAAAACAAATGCCATGTGACTCACTGTCAGTAATATTAAATTGCGTGAAAAGTCCCTCAGTCGTCCAGGTAGAATCCATGATCAAAGGAGAAGTTCAATTTGTCAACTGGACAAAGTTTGTTTGGTTGAAAACGTTTCGCCGCTCATCCGAGAGGCTTCGTCAGCTCTCAGACGTCAGAGCTGACGAAGCCTCTCGGATGAGCGGCGAAACGTTTTCAACCAAACAAACTTTGTCCAGTTGACAAATTGAACTTCTCCTTTGATCAGTAATATTAAATGTTTATCGATATGTTCATTGTCCTCATTTCAGTGAAAGCTGACACAAACCTGTGCAGTTGTACAGGTTGGGGGCTGGGTGTTCTATTCAACTTGTATTTATTAAAACCTCCAGTGTAAATATAATTGATCTAGCACAAATGGGAGTAAAAGGTGAATGTAAAGTGAACCAGGGCGCCTGTGCCGTCAGCGTCACTGCCGCGTGTGCTGCGTGTGCACAGGTCAGAGCGTGTTGTGTGAAATGACACTAATAAGCCTGGTGCCAAATCTGGTTGAGTCAATTAGGCCAGAGATTAGAGCAGCAGAGGGGGAGGAGGAAGAGTAAAGGATGAGAAAATGTGATGAATACAATCAGGTTCAAGCACATGTTCAAAAACCCAGTCCAAAAGAAAGGAGGTTGTTGGTGCACTTGCTTGTCTCTATGAGGATGTGCCTAGAATGTTCCAAAGTATGGCTATAAACATTTGAATCTCCATGGATACATGCAAGACAAATTACAGGTTAGATTTGTGGAGAGGTGACCCCACCCACAGTAAGAATGGATGTTTGTAATAATGGATTTTTAAGCTATTTTTGAGTAATAACACCTGTAGTTGAATAAATGCAAGACAGATTAGTTTAATACCATAGTGTGGACAATTTACACAAAAGTATTGACCTCTCTATGGAGACGAACAGGTGCAGCACACCTCCAGAAAAGCCACACAGTGCTGTTTGTATTGTTTGCATCAGTTATTTCAATGCAAAATTAGTGGTTCTTATTGAAAGTCTTGTGTTGAAAAAAATAGTGGTAGGCTATACTTCCCCTACTCTTGGGACTTACACAAATCTTTTAGCCCATATATTATTTTTAATGCTGAAGACTTGACTATGACAGCACTAAATGACTGCACTTCTTATTATTTTTTACTATTTCTTATCTATTTTGCGGCCATGTGTGTGCTAGTTCCAAGAGAGAAGCTTGTATGACTAAGGATATTACAGCAACAGCACTTTAAGTAATGAATTTCCTTCAAGATAAATTAAGTATCTATCTATCTATCTATCTATCTATCTATCTATCTATCTATCTATCTATCTATCTATCTATCTATCTATCTATCTATCTATCTATCTATCTATCTATCTATCTATCTATCTATCTATCTATCTATCTATCTATCTATCTATCTATCTATCTATCTATCTATCTAAACGGAGTCAGTCACCTAGGCCTGTCACAATAACAAATGTCGAAGCACGATATATTTCTACAGAGATATACTGAGATAAACAATAATATTGAAACCACTTTTTGACACAATAAAAATAAAACGGGATAGCCTGACTCAATAAATCATTTTTAAATAGACAATATATATTTAGCCATAGAAGATACAGCTCAAATCTGTTCGTAAGACAAGAAAAATGTGCACACTGTAAATATTAAGCCCCCAAATGCATTGTTCCATCTCTCATTTCCTGAATAGATATAGTAATTATCATGACAGACCTATTAGTCACCAAAATAAATAGTTGTAGGTAGTTATAATTACTAGAATATTTAAAATGTCTGATTTGTGCTTTAACATCCTCTTTTTCCTCCATTGTATGTGCTATTCATAGTCTGCCTGCATATATGTACGTACAAACAGCATTCCCCTGGCCCTTGTTACTGAGGCCCAGAGTGGCTCCCTGCAGGAGCACAGCCATCACCGCTGCCGTAGCTCTGCTTGATGTGTTTCTTCCCTGTGGACTAAGTTAATATCAGGTGTCAGATTGGAAAAAAATGAGAAAGGTGAAATAGGTAGCACACATCTGGGATCTTCAGCCCATGCAGCAAACAGAAGTCTGCTTATAACTTATTTATCTGATGCAGTATGGGAGAAAATCACAAGAGAATGATCAGGGTCATTGCCATGGGGCTTCATTTGATCTTATCTTTCATTATACAGGGACGACCCAATGACTTCTCTTTTGTTTCATTCACACATGTTTGAATAGCCCTTTATTATTATTAGTCAAACTCAAAAAGCTCTGTTCCGCCTTGTGATGTTATGCAGTGGTAGTTTTCAAGTTAACAGCTACCTTTTACATTTTGTTCAGTAGAGACTGGCAATTCCAGGACTGAAATTATCCAAATAACTCTAGTGAAGGTGAATGGAATTTAAAAACACATTTGTTTGAGAGAAGAATCCAAGCATAAATAGGGTCTGTGCATTGAGGCCTAACTGTAAATGCTGGTTTAATTTTGGTTTAGAAGGCATTGCTGCAGACTTTTGTGGAGAGCCAGCCATGCCCACTCAGCAAACTGAAGAAATTGGTCAGTCAAGGATTATGTAACATGATGAAAAACACATATTTGTATTCATTCCTTTAAAGACCTTGCAAAATTATGCAAAGTTTACTTTTGTGAGCTTTAAGTTTGAGTAACATTTCTTGTTATGTCACAAAGCAGTCTTTTTTAAGTTAAAGGGATATGCCACCCCCAGGTCAAATTTGGGCATCTCCCCACAGTCCAGAGACTAAAATAAGTGGTGGAAAGCGTTTTCCTGGTCACCCAGCCATTGCCCGAGTCTGTCGCCACTGACCGCCGCGGTATCTGCAGCTGCTCCGCGTTAGACTGGAGTCTAACGGCGCCAGAGAAAGATTTCGGCCAAAAGGAATTAATTTGCTTGATGCGTTTCCCAATTACTTTCTGTGTAGTGTGCATTCATATAGAGTGCAAATAAATGTGCAAATCAACACGGAGAACCTGCCTTGGTCATTTTGGGTGGGAACTATTTTACAGTGCGGAACATTAAAGCCGAAGCACGCACCACGCTGTGCAACAGGGGAACTCCCTTCCTGGTGCGTAACAGGGATTCCCCTGGCAGCGTGCTGTGTGCTTCGGCTTTATTTTTCCGCACTGAAAAATAGTTCCCACCCAAAATGACCAAGGCAAGCTCTCCGTGTTGATTTGCACATTTATTTGCACTCGATATGAATGCGCACTACACAGAAAGTAATTGGGAAACGCATCGAGCAAATTAATTCCTTTTGGCCGAAATCTTTCTCTGGCGCCGTTAGACTCCAGTCTAAGGCGGAGTAGCTGCAGATACCGCGGCGGTCAGTGCTGACAGACCTGGACAATGGCTGGGTGACCAGGAAAACGCTTTCCACCACTTATTTTAGTATCTGGGCTGTGGGGAGATGCCCAAATTTGACCTGGGGGTGGCATATCCCTTTAACAACTACCTTTTACCTTAAGTTTAGTAGAGATTGGCATTTCCACACTGCAAATTCTCTGATCTGGCCAAGATTTTAAAGCTCCTATCAGGTTATTAATCTTGTTTTCAGATTTATTATCTACTTACTAGTTCAGAAACTGCTTAGTTCTAGTGTAGAGGTAGTTTATTTTAAGATAACTTGTCTAGTAATATTATCTTGCTGCATGGACAGATAATTTCACTACTTTTAAGTCATTTTATGATAGATTTAAGTGTTTAAATCTTAAATTTTGGACAAGCTTTTTGCAGTGCAGAAGTGAAATTATCGAAATGATTCAAGTGAAGGTGTATGGAGTTTAAAAACACAGTGGAGCACTTCCTGTATTCATGACATCACAAGGTGGAACAGAGTGTTTTCAGTTTGAGAAAACAACTCACCCTAAATATACTTGGTTTGTGCTTTAAACATGTGTGAATGAAACAAAACACAACTCCAGGTATGTTTGGCATGAGAAAACAACATTATAATATCAGAAAATAGCATAATATGGACTCTTTAAGGATAATCATTTAACTGTGATATAGCGTAAATTCTTGTCAAATAGGTACAAGTACTTCCACATTCTTCTACTCAGCCATCCATGCTTTTTAATTTCACAAGAATATAACTGCAAATGTAGTTGGTACAGATAACATTTTCTGTAAAGGGCATAGACTTGGATCAAAACTTCTGGGGTTTCTTACTTGAATGGTCTAACACAATGTTTCCCAAACCTCAATGTTCTGAGCCTATTTTACAAAAGAAAGTGAGAAATCTATACTGCAGTGTTCCAGTTCATATATTATTTTTGTCATCATTTTTGTAAATATGAAGAAACGTAAAAACAAACTTAGATCAGCAACATTCAGGAAATGCATTATGTCAATATCAGCTAATTAGCTCAATAAAGCACGTTTTGTGTGTTACATGATAAAATCTCTGATCTAAAATGTGACAGAGCTGCTGCAATTCAAAAGGTCCCATATTCAGCTAAACTTGTGAGCTTTAAGCCATTTTATAATGCTGCTGCCTCATCAAAAACATACCCAGAGTTGTGTTTTCTTTCATTCACACATGTTTGAGTATTATTAGTCTGTTTTCATCTCGAAAGCTCCAAATGCTCTGCTCCACCTTGTGATGTCATGAAGCGGTAGAAGAACCCATCCTAAATATGCAGGATTTGTGTGTTAAACTGGTGTGAGTATACAGCTCTGGAAAAAAAATGAGACCACTGCAAAATGATCAGTTTTTCTGATTTTACTACTTATAGGTATGTGTTTGGGCAAAAGGAACATTTTTGTTTGAGTCTATAAACTACTGACAACATTTCCCCCAAATTCCAAATAAAATGATCGTTTAGAGCATTTATTTGCAGAAAATGATAAATGGTCAAAATAACAAAAAAGATACATGTTTTCAGACCTCAAACAATGCAAAGAAACAAGATCAAATTAATTTTAAAACAACATAATACTAATGTTTACACTTAAGAAGAGTTCAGAAATCAATATTTGGTGCAATAACCCTTATTTTTAATCACAGCTTTCATGAGTCTTAGCATGTCTTTCACATTGTTCTTGGGTGACTTTATTCCACTCCTAGTGCAAGAACTGAAGTAGCTCAGCTTTGTGTTTGTGTTGGAATTCAACAGATGCTGGAATGGAATGGCTGTAATACATGTAGAGATGCTGATTTCAGAAAGAAATGCAGTGGTCTCTTATTTTTTTCCAGAGCTGTATAACTCCTGGTATGTTTGTGAAGAGGAATATTATAACATTATTTTTCAAATAAAATGATGTCAGTGCATGACTTCTATTATCTATATTATCTATTATATTGTCCTAGTTTATTATTTAGATCTGTTCTAGTCAGTGATGGCAAGAGAGGAGGGTGGAGAATGTTGTATGTTACTGTGAGTGGTTTGTCATTTAGATCCTCATTGTTTTTATTTTAGTATGTGTTTATTTAATCAATTTCATGATATATTTTTTCAGTTTAACTGCTCATTATTCCATACAGTCTTATAAGCAGTGATAGGAAGAATACTTGGATAATGTATTTAGTTACAATCAGAGTACTGCATTCTGAATACTACTAATACTTTCACACAGGGTTGCATATAAATTATAGTGTATAGTATTGAAAATTACACATTCACACGCTATACGATTATATCTCTGTATTTATATTTCTTTTCAATGATTTTCTGCAGTTTGAAACCTACTTAATGGTAAATGGTCACATCTTTATATAGCGCTTTTCCACCTTCAAGGCACCCAAAGCGCTTTACAACAAGAAACCACTCACCCAGACACAAGACACCAGACATTCACACACCAGTGTACGCAGACACTGGGGGCGAGATGGGTTAAGTGTCTTGCCCAAGCACACAACTTAATCACATTAAATTATGTGATTAAATACTACAAAATAATTGTTTGTCCAGTTGACAAATTGAATTTCTCCTTTTGCCACTAAACTGTGATTAAGTACTGCCGTGTACTGTATTCCTTTAATTTGAGAAAAGTAGCTCTGAATACCACCAAATGAAAAAAAAGAACACGTATTCTCTGTATTTGTATTTTATAAGCCTACACAATATACCTCATCATTTCATTGTGCATATCTATGTGTTCTTAAAGCTCACTGCTCTGCGTCTGGATAATAAGTAAAGTCTTACACCATTAACCTAGATCCATTCCTCCCACTCCGTCAGCCTCTACCTTTTATCGGTCCAGCCTGTCGATACAGCATCAGCACTTAATCAATAAGAGTATTTGCAGTCTTTTTCTGAACAACAAGTTTAATCCGTGCCGACCTTGGCTGAGAATTCCCCTGTGACACCTTACAAGTAGAAAAGCATTTTTAACGCTTAATTACATCGGCGGTTTGAAGAATAGAACTCGATAAACCTGAATAGTGCCCATGCGTCACAAATCCCCAGCAGCCATCACCGGTGCCGTCCCTGGGTCCCTTTAAACGCGCAGGACAGATGTGATCCGTCAACGTTGCAATCAATCGGTCTTTGGGAAAATACTTTGAAGCTGGCATTCCTCACTGAGATTGGGGCTCTTTTTAGTTTAGCACAAAGAGTTTTAAAAATGCTGCTGTGAAAACATGATGAAATGAGAGAATATATTTTGTTCCAAAGCAGTCATGGGTGCTTTTGATACTCATTGTCAATGTGTTTAGAATCCCTCAGTCGTCCAGGTAGCAGGTAGAATCTTACCTGGCCAGCCAAATGATATCTCTCTGTATTTCCTATACACCGCGATACCATTTGGACACCCTCCATCCACCCTCGCTCCTCCGGTTACAAACGGACTCCGCGATTCTGATTCGTTCAAAGATGGTGACGTCAGTGCACCCGCCTTTGCCCGCAACGTCACTCTTAGGCAGCGGAAGTTCCGCCTCAGTTTTGAATCAAGATGGCGCAATCTCTGATTGGTTCACTTAGCTGTCTGTCTACGCGCAACCGTAGCGCATTCTGTGGATCAAGCGTTACCAGACTCACTCGCTGGTACAGCGATGAGTCATGGATTCTTCCAGGCAAGGTAGAATCCATAGCAAAAGGAGAAATTCAATTTGTCAACTGGACAAAAGTTTATTTGGTTTATTTGTGGACATCCTAAATGGGCTTTCAATAAAACTAAGAGAGCCAAGAAACAAGACAACAGAGAATCAGAACCCAGGAGAAAGGGTGTAGCTATTCCTTACCTGGCTGGCTTTTTCTGAAAAACTACAGAGGATTTTCAGATATTATGAAATCCCAGTCTATTTCAAACCCACAAACACTTTAAGACACAAACAAAGCAATGTGGTTTACTCCATTCAGTGTAGTGAAGATTGCAGTGAGTGGACCTCAGTCTGCCGTACATCTCCACCTAAAAGCCACGGCCACTCCTTTGAGGACAGTGAGGTACAGATCTTGGCCAGAGAAAAGAACTGGTTTGAGAGGGGAGATAAAGAGGCTATTTTTGTCAAGAAAGAGAATCCTTCCTTGAACTGAAATGGAGGTATCAGACATTATTTGTCAAACAAACAAAGAACAACAATACAACAAAGAAAACAATAGGGCAGCAGGTCAGGTCCAGAGGTGTGAAAACACCCATTACGGTCCTGAATGGTTCTGCTAACAAGACCCCCCACTCCACTTCCACTGCATATTGAATAGGCCTACCTAACTAACAGAAACTGTAAATAAATAGATGTGGTAGTTTCAGAGTAATTTCATTGTAGTTTGTTCCTCCCTTCAGGCAGATATAAGACAGTGTCTAGCAGCTTCTGACCAGAACTGAAGAAGCAGCTTGGATAAGCTGCGAAACCAAATAAACTTTTGTCCAGTTGACAAATTGAATTTCTGCTTTTGCTGATTGTCAGTGTTTTATCAAAGGTGAGAATCAAACTACTATATGAAGATTCACAATGGGACAGTGAATATTTTCTTTAGGTTTCGTTTAGATCCATGTTCTGGTCATTAACTGGATGAACACAGATACATTTAGAACTCCATGATCAAAGGAGAAGTTCAATTTGTCAACTGGACAAAGTTTGTTTGGTTGAAAACGTTTCGCCGCTCATCCGAGAGGCTTCGTCAGCTCTGGTTATTGTACTGGTTAGACCCTGTTTATATCTAGCTGCCGGGAGGCGTGTCTGACAATGACAAAAGCTCTGAAACCGATCCCCCTAATCTGTCTCTTTGTTTTTCAAATTACTCTGATGGCTGTTTCGACCCCCTATTCAACGTCTAACGACCCTCTCCACCCCTCTGCCCTGGCTCTGTTTGACTGGTCTAAGAATCCCATTATAAATGGGAGACAGGTTATATCTCACTCCCCCATTTCTGTTTAATGACGGATTCTCTTTTTTGACAAAAATAGCCTCTTTAACTCCCCTCTCAAACCAGTTCTTTTCCCTGGCTAAGATCTGAACCTCACTGTCCTCAAAAGAATGGCCCGTGGCTTCTAGGTGAAGATGTACCGCAGAAGCCGGTCCACTCTGGCACGCCCGTCTGTGTTGGTACATCCTCTTGTGAAGTGGCTGTTTTGTTTCCCCAATGTAGCGCTCACTGCAGTCTTCACTACACTGAATGGAGTAGACCACATTGCTTTGTTTGTGGCTCGGTGTTCTGTCCTTTGTCTTAAAGTGTTTGTGGGTTTGAAATAAACTGGAATTTCATATTGTCTGAAAATCCTCTGTAGTTTTTCTGAAACGCCGGCCAGGTACGGAATCTGCCCCCCTTTCCTCCTGGGTTCGGATCCTCTGTTGTCTTGTTTATTGTCCTTGTCTCTCTTGGTTTTGTTGACAGCCCATTTAGGATATCCACAAACAGAGAGGGCTTCCTGCACATGTTGCTCTTCTTTCTCCTTACCCTCTGTGCTTGTGGGAACCACTTGGGCCCTGTGTTGTAATGTCCGAATAACACCCAGTTTGTGCTGCAGTGGGTGGTGTGAATCAAAAAGCAGGTATTGGTCTGTGTGTGTGGGCTTCCTGAAGACTTCTACTTGGAGTCTCCGGTCTCCTCCTATCGTTACTGCACAATCTAAGAATGCCAATGTGTTATCCTTGGCATCTTCACGGGTGAATTTGATGTTCGGATCTACAGAATTGATATGTGCAGTGAAAGGTTCCAAATCTTGAATTTTGATTTTTGTAAAATTATCATCAACATAACGAAACCAGTGTGTGGGAGGAGTGCCTGGATATGAAGCTAAGGCACTCTGTTCAAATTGTTCCATGTATAAATTAGCCATGATAGGGGAGACCGGTGAGCCCATCGCACAGCCATGAATTTGCCTGTAAAAGTTCCCTCTGAACTGGAAATAGGTGGTATTTAGACAAATTTCCAGCAGTTGGCAGATTTGGTCAGGAGAAAGTTTGGTTCTCTCTTCTAGCTTGGAATCCTGTAGTAAACTCCTTCTCGCTGCTTCGACCGCTACAGCTGTGGGGATACAAGTGAAAAGAGAGGTTACATCAAAGGAAACCATTGTCTCATCCTGACCAAACTGGAGAAACTTAACTTTGTTTACAAA
The DNA here is from genome assembly GCA_036785185.1 of Paratrypauchen microcephalus. Taxonomy (NCBI): domain Eukaryota; kingdom Metazoa; phylum Chordata; class Actinopteri; order Gobiiformes; family Gobiidae; genus Paratrypauchen; species Paratrypauchen microcephalus. Next base: position 2,634,241 of record JAVJIX010000020.1, read on the forward strand.
TTCGGCTGTGTTCTCAATGTGGTGCTCCGTGTTACCCACCAATGGCGCCAAGATGGTTTTAAGGTGTTTGGCCAAATTATATGTGATAGAGTCAACACTACACACAATGGGTCTGAGTGGTACTCCTTGTTTGTGAATCTTCGGGAGGCCATAGATGCACGGGATAGCATCACCAGTGCAATCTGTAATACAGCTGTAGATCAATGACTTCTTCTTTCCTCAACTTCTGCAAGCAATCAATGATCTTCTTTTGTACCCATTGGTGGGGTCCCGTTTCAGTATTTCGTATGTTGTCGTGTCACTGAGTAGGCTGTTCACCTTAGCCTCATAATCAGCTGCGTCCAAGATCACCGTGCATCTCCCTTTGTCTGCAGGCAGGATTTGGATGCTCTGGTCCCTCTCTAGAGCAATGATGGCCTTCCTCTCCTCTGGTGTTACGTTTGAGGGTGGAAGTTTTGCATTGCTCAATGCAGCTGTTAATTTCAGTCTAAGGTCTCCCGCTTCTGTCTCTGTGAGCTTGTTGTTTCTAATGGCGGTTTCCGCTGCCGTGATGTAATCCACCGTGGGGATGTGGTTGGGAGTCACCGAGAAATTCAGTCCTTTGCACAGAACTTCTTTCTCTGTCTGAGTGAGTACCCGGTTGGAAAGATTTTTCACCCAGCGTTCTTTTTGCACTGATTGGCTCGGTCTGTCCTCCTTCCTATTGTCACTCCGACCCTTGGGGTTATTTCTATGTTGATTCTGGAGTTGTGCAAACTTCCTAATGTGTCGCTCTTTGGTTTTGCTGTGCTGCCTCAACTGACCCGTAGCTATGAAGTCGTTAATCTTGTGAAACATTTCTTTTGGCACTAGACCCGTTATTTTGTTTAGTAAGCTGTCTATTTCAGATTGAGAAAATCTGAAATAGACAGCTTACTTAGATTAACGACTTCATAGCTACGGGTCAGTTGAGGCAGCACAGCAAAACCAAAGAGCGACACATTAGGAAGTTTGCACAACTCCAGAATCAACATAGAAATAACCCCAAGGGTCGGAGTGACAATAGGAAGGAGGACAGACCGAGCCAATCAGTGCAAAAAGAACGCTGGGTGAAAAATCTTTCCAACCGGGTACTCACTCAGACAGAGAAAGAAGTTCTGTGCAAAGGACTGAATTTCTCGGTGACTCCCAACCACATCCCCACGGTGGATTACATCACGGCAGCGGAAACCGCCATTAGAAACAACAAGCTCACAGAGACAGAAGCGGGAGACCTTAGACTGAAATTAACAGCTGCATTGAGCAATGCAAAACTTCCACCCTCAAACGTAACACCAGAGGAGAGGAAGGCCATCATTGCTCTAGAGAGGGACCAGAGCATCCAAATCCTGCCTGCAGACAAAGGGAGATGCACGGTGATCTTGGACGCAGCTGATTATGAGGCTAAGGTGAACAGCCTACTCAGTGACACGACAACATACGAAATACTGAAACGGGACCCCACCAATGGGTACAAAAAGAAGATCATTGATTGCTTGCAGAAGTTGAGGAAAGAAGAAGTCATTGATCTACAGCTGTATTACAGATTGTACCCTGAGTGATGCTATCCCGTGCATCTATGGCCTCCCGAAGATTCACAAACAAGGAGTACCACTCAGACCCATTGTGTGTAGTGTTGACTCTATCACATATAATTTGGCCAAACACCTTAAAACCATCTTGGCGCCATTGAGTGGGTAACACGGAGCACCACATTGAGAACACAGCCGAATTTGTAAACAAAGTTAAGTTTCTCCAGTTTGGTCAGGATGAGACAATGGTTTCCTTTGATGTAACCTCTCTTTCACTTGTATCCCCACAGCTGTAGCGGTCGAAGCAGCAAGAAGGAGTTTACTACAGGATTCCAAGCTAGAAGAGAGAACCAAACTTTCTCCTGACCAAATCTGCCAACTGCTGGAAATTTGTCTAAATACCACCTATTTCCAGTTCAGAGGGAACTTTTACAGGCAAATTCATGGCTGTGCGATGGGCTCACCGTCTCCCTATCATGGCTAATTTATACATGGAACAATTTGAACAGAGTGCCTTAGCTTCATATCCAGGCACTCCTCCCACACACTGGTTTCGTTATGTTGATGATAATTTTACAAAAATCAAAATTCAAGATTTGGAACCTTTCACTGCACATATCAATTCTGTAGATCCGAACATCAAATTCACCCGAAGATGCCAAGGATAACACATTGGCATTCTTAGATTGTGCAGTAACGATAGGAGGAGACCGGGGACTCCAAGTAGAAGTCTTCAGGAAGCACACACAGACCAATACCTGCTTTTGATTCACACCACCCACTGCAGCACAAACTGGGTGTTATTCCGGACATTACAACACAGGGCCCAAGTGGTTCCCACAAGCACAGAGGGTAAGGAGAAAGAAGAGCAACATGTGTGTGAAGCCTCTCTGTTTGTGGATATCCTAAATGGGCTGTCAACAAAACCAAGAGAGACAAGGACAATAAACAAGACAACAGAGAATCCGAACCCAGGAGGAAAGGGGTAGCGATTCCGTACCTGGCCGGCGTTTCGGAAAACTACAGAGGATTTTCAGACAATATGAAAATTCCAGTTTATTTCAAACCCACAAACACTTTAAGACAAAAACTGGTCCACCCAAAGGACAGAACACCGAGCCACAAACAAAGCAATGTGGTCTACTCCATTCAGTGTAGTGAAGACTGCAGTGAGCGCTACATTGGGGAAACAAAACAGCCACTTCACAAGAGGATGTACCAACACAGACGGGCGTGCCAGAGTGGACCGGCTTCTGCGGTACATCTTCACCTAGAAGCCACGGGCCATTCTTTTGAGGACAGTGAGGTTCAGATCTTAGCCAGGGAAAAGAACTGGTTTGAGAGGGGAGTTAAAGAGGCTATTTTTGTCAAAAAAGAGAATCCGTCATTAAACAGAAATGGGGGAGTGAGATATAACCTGTCTCCCATTTATAATGGGATTCTTAGACCAGTCAAACAGAGCCAGGGCAGAGGGGTGGAGAGGGTCGTTAGACGTTGAATAGGGGGTCGAAACAGCCATCAGAGTAATTTGAAAAACAAAGAGACAGATTAGGGGGATCGGTTTCAGAGCTTTTGTCATTGTCAGACACGCCTCCCGGCAGCTAGATATAAGCAGGGTCTAACCAGTACAATAACCAGAGCTGACGAAGCCTCTCGGATGAGCGGCGAAACGTTTTCAACCAAACAAACTTTGTCCAGTTGACAAATTGAACTTCTCCTTTGATCATGGATTCTACCTGGACGACTGAGGGACTTTTCACGCATTTAGAACTCCACAATTAACATGTCAGGAATTTCATACTGCACTTAAAATTGGAAATTAGGATCATAGTCACCATTCTTTTAATAACATTTACCCTCCCTGAACTCTGCTCCAAACCACAAGCTTTTACTGACAGAAGGTTGGCTGATGACAACTTAAAATTATTGAATCTTGAATTATATACAAATTGCACAGTACAATTTAGTGTTGTACTGCTATGTATGTTCAATTATTTATAATGATTGATTTGATTTCTAACAAAGCTTCATACTACTAGCCTTGCATAGTTCACAAACTCACGAGGATCCATCTTGAGAGACTCAAATTCAAATTTGCCAGATCGCCATAATCACAGGGACTTTTAGGACTGTTTGTGCAGTGTGTTGTTTGCACACATGTCCCTGTCGCAGCTGAACAGGTGAGGGCGTTCTCTGTGTGTTGTATGCAGTGATCGTATGAGGGGCACTGGGGGACACTGAGGGACAGGGCCCTCTGAGACTCAGAGCATTACTCATCATCATCAACAGCAGCAGCAGAAGTCCTGTGCGTAGTAATGCCATTGTTCTCAGATTAGATTTAGACTTAGACTTAGACTTAGACTTAGACAAACTTTATTGATCAACAAGGGAAATTGTTTTGGGTACGGTAGCTCACTCATCAAATATAATATATAATATGTAACAGAGGGTAAAAAGGAAAAAAGAAAAAATGACTGAAAATGAAGAAACAGATGGAAATAGCAACCAAGGAGCAATATACCAGTGTCAGATGAGACATAATTATATACATAAAAATAAAGATAATAAATATATATGTACAAATCAGATTTAAATAGAAAAGTAGTAGTCAAATATAAAATGCAATATCAAATAAGATGTACAATACCAGCTACATACAGTTGTAGGGAGTATTGTCTAGGGAATATTAGACCTGTCAGAAAAAAAACCTCCTGTAAACTCTCACTGGTTGTTTAACAAATTAGACTATTATTACCAAGGGTCAAAGGGTTTATAAAGAGCAAACCAGATTATTATTTCACAATGAGACTGAGATGTCTGTTGTTGTCTTTAAGAGATTAGTTTGAAGATCTATAGTTGAGATTGAAGGTGCTCTCGTTTCGTTGTCTTGCTTTTTCCTAATGTTCCAATGAATGGCATTAAACTTATCTATCTTAATTTATGTTTTATATTAACAGGTAGCTCATACCTTAAAAAATGAGGTACAGACATTTTCATTGGTGCTGTACATGATTTTCCTTGTCTGAAAAAAAGTGAAAAACAGAACAGAATTTTAAAGATTTTTTAATAAAATTATTCCCAATTTTCCACCACATCCTGGAATCCTTAACCACACTGAGTTGTAATTGCTTTTCACAACTTTCAAAGGGAAGAGCAGAGTTACACTAAGGCTAAAAACAACTAGAATGCTGACGGCACACTTCCTGCCTCTGGTTCCTGTTGATTAATCAGCAAACACCAAATGGTAAAACGTTAAACTCCTCCACGTATGTTTTAATGAGGAAACAGCTCTGGAAAAAAATAAGAGACCAGTTTTTCTGAATCAGTTTTTCTGATTTTACTACTTATAGGTATGTGTTTGGGCAAAAGGAACATTTTTGTTTGAGTCTAACTACTGACAACATTTCCCCCAAATTCCAAATAAAAATATTTTCGTTAGGGCATTTATTTGCAGAAAATGACAAATGGTCAAAATAACAAAAATACAATGTTTGTCATTGTCAGACCTCAAACAATGCAAAGAAACAAGATCAAATTCATTTTAAAACAACATATTACTAATGTTTACACTTAAGAGTTCAGAAATCAATATTTGGTGCAATAACCCTTATTTTTAATCACAGCTTTCATGCGTCTTGGTTACCTGGCCAGCCAAATGATATCTCTCTGTATTTCCTATACACCGCGATACCATTTGGACACTCTCCATCCACTCTCGCTCCTCCGGTTCCAAACCGACTCCGCGATTCTGATTCGTTCAAAGATGGTGACGTCAGTGCACCCGCCTTTGCCCGCAAAGTCACTCTTAGGCAGCGGAAGTTCCGCCTCAGTTTTGAATCAAGATGGCGCAATCTCTGATTGGTTCACTTAGCTGTCTGTCTACGTGCAACAGCAGCGTATTCTGTGGATCAAACGTTACCAGACTCATCCGCTGGTACAGCGATGAGTCATGGATTCTTCCAGGCAAGCGTCTTGGCATGCTCTCCACAAGTCTTTCACATTGTTCTTGGGTGACTTTATTCCACTCCTGGTGCAAGAACTGAAGTAGCTCAGCTTTGTGTTTGTGTTGGAATTCAACACACGCTGGAATGGAATGGCTGTAATACATGTAGAGATGCTGATTTCAGAAAAAATGCAGTGGTCTCTTATTTTTTTCCAGAGCTGTATAACATAGACCAGAAAATAGCCCTTAATATATGAGCCCTTTAAATAAATGTATTGAATGAGAAAGCCTAAACCAAACAAAAAGTGTTCACTGAATCTTCCTTATTCTTTCCTCCTTAGTTAATGGAGACAGAACATTCTTCTTACAGGACATTTAAATTTCACCCCACTATAGCCTTATCTTACCCCTCTTTCCAGACTCAACACACGTACACAAAGATAAAACCCAATTAGAAAGAAACTCAGCGATAGTGCTGTGTAGACTCATGTTTTGGCTGGATTTCACGCTTTGGAGTTTTAGGAATACTAGGATTGAAAAACAGCTGTGTGCTCGATCTCTGTCTGCTTTCATGATCGGGAGGATATAGGTCAGTCAGCAGCTCGCCAATTTATTTCATCCCCTTCCTCCATGTTTCACTGCCTGATTCCCCCTCTCTCCATCAACCCTGGAGGAGGCATTCGAGGACACGCAAGGGCACACGGAAAGATGGAGCGAAAGAGTAACAGGATAGGTTTCTGTTGCTGTGACAACCGCGTCGCCGATAACAAACCCAAGCTCACCTTTGCAAATGTCGACACAGTTATCTTCACCACACTTTGCTGCATACAAACAGGATGCAGGGCTGTTTAGTACGCTTACGTGTAAAGGTGCACTGTGGAACCTTTTGGTATGTTACATGGAGATGTTATTGCTTTGGCGGGAACGTTCCACAGTATTGCTTAAAATATTGCATAAATTATTTCATTTATTGCAAAAAGGCGTTTTTATTGCTCAAAAACACACAGAAAACTGTAACTGTTGCTGTAACTGGTTGTCATTCCCCTGATCTGACCTGTAACTTGGCTTGATGGCGTCACCTGCTTGTCTCCGTGGATATATTAATAGTTTAGTGTCATACTATGGGACATTCTAAGCAATGCAATAACATTTCCATTGAGACAAGCAATTGCCCCTCTCATCTGGTATGAAAAAAAAAAAAAATGAAAGAGAGTCTGTTTGAAAAGATGAAAGGATTTGCTGTACAGCATATACAACTCTGGAAAAAAATAAGAGACCACTGCATTTTTTTCTGAAATCAGCATCTCTACATGTATTACAGCCATTCCATTCCAGCGTCTGTTGAATTCCAACACAAACACAAAGCTGAGCTACTTCACTTCTTGCACCAGGAGTGGAATAAAGTCACCCAAGAACAATGTGAAAGACTTGTGGAGAGCATGCCAAGACGCATGAAAGCTGTGGTTAAAAATAAGGGTTATATTGCACCAAATATTGATTTCTGAACTCTTCTTAAGTGTAAAAATTAGTATTATGTTGTTTTAAAATGAATTTGATCTTGTTTCTTTGCATTGTTTGAGGTCTGAAACATGTATCTTTTTTGTTATTTTGACCTTTTTTTTTTTTTTTCTCTGTTGGCAGAACGGTGGCTGAGTGGCTAGCACTCATGCTTCACAGCAAGAAGGTTCGGGTTGCCCGGGCCTTTCTGTGTGGAGTTTGCATGTTCTCCCCGTGTCTGGGTGGGTTTCCTCCGGGCACTCCGGTTTCCCCCAGCGGAGGTCCTGACCAAACCTAAACAACAAAATCATGGGGATGGTCCCCGGGTCAAACGTAGAAACAATTTCTCCTGTGTGAGATCAATAAAAGTCAATCTTCTAATCCTTAATCACTGTAAGGCGCTTTGTGTTGAAATATGTGTATGAAAAGCGCTTTATAAATATTGATTGATTGATTAATTGATTGATTGATTGATTTGTCATTTTCTGCTCTAAACGATAATATTTTTATTTGGAATTTGGGGGAAATGTTGTCAGTAGTTTATAGACTCAAACAAAAATGTTTCTTTTTGCCCAAACGCATACCTCTAAGTAGTAAAATCAGAAAAACTGATAATTTTGCAGTGGTCTCTTCTTTTTTTCCAGAGCTATAGTAAACACTCCTATTCAGACTGAATTCAGTGAATGCAATCTAATCTACATAGTCTACAAATAAGATATGAACTTGGATGTGCATAAAAGCATTAAAGAGGCCAGAGCAGAGTATACTGTGGAATAAAACCACAACAACTACCATGCTATTGCAGCATTTCCTGTTTCATAGAGAATAAATGATTTATAATTAAATGCAGACAGCAGACATCAGTTTCATTTTCACCCTAATAACTGCAACTGCTCTTATATTATCTGTACTGGGGCAGATTTTTACTTAAATGTCCTATACTACACAAAATGGACTCTTGTGAGCTTTAAATCATGTTATAATGTTGATACCTCATCAAAAACATACTACAGTGGTACCTCACCTTACGAAATTAATTCGTTCCAGAAGTGGTTTCATAACGTGAATTTTTCATAAGTTGAGTAGCTATTTCAATGGAAAAGGCCTGATCCGTTCCAAGGTTTTTTTTTATAGTGTAACATTTTTTTTTATAGTGTAACATTTGTGTTCTGCGTCCTGCTAAGAGACTGTAGACCCAGGACTAAACGTGGAATAAACCAGGTCTAGACCAGAGCTAAACCAGGTCTAGACCTGGACTAAACCGGGACTAGACCAGGTCTAAACCAGGATTATGGCAGTGCCGTTGGATGAGTGCGTTGCTCGTGTCTCCGCGCTCCTTGTGCGTTCCGCGCTAGAGCTTTTTCAGCGGGAATAAGAGCGGGGCGGGGCGGGCTCTGGTTCTATCTGACCTCCAGAGCCGGGGGGCTGACACTGTGAGCTAAGAGGCCGAGAAAGGTGCTCTATCGGCGGGAAAGACCGCGGGGTCTCGCTCGGGGCGGGCTCTGCTTCTATGTGACTTCCAGGTCTAGACCAGAACTAAACCAGGTCTAGACCAGGTCTAAACCAAGTCTAAACCAGGACCGGACGAGGTCCAGACCCGGACCAAAGCGGGACCAGACCAGGATTAAATCACCACGTGCTCGGCCCGCGCGTGCTCGGACCTGAGGGGGAGGCACGGCCCGGGCGCCGCGGCTCCATCCCGCGCCCGCAGCCCCGGTGTAAGTGTGGCCTTGCGCCGTGTCGACGTCGCTTTTTGATCCTTCGATGTCAGCTCTTCCTGTCATTGTGAAGCAGAATTCACCAAGCGTTGGATTGTTCACTCACTAATAGGGAACGTGAGCTGGGTTTAGACCGTCGTGAGACAGGTTAGTTTTACCCTACTGATGATGTGTTGTTGCGATAGTAATCCTGTGTCTCCGCTTCCCTCACGCGTTCGGCGCTATATTGATATATATGAAAGTTCGAGTGTTCAAACGAGAGAGAAATGCGAGAAAAGCCCAACTCCATTCTGAGAAAAGCGTAGAATGTGTGTGGTGAGGCATTTACAGCCCTAAAACATGTAGAACAATTGCAAAATACAAAGATGTCCTACCTCACGGACCTCTCCCACCGCGGGCCACCTCTGGAACCTAACCCCGTGTGTGTTGATAAAGTGTATTTACGTTTCGGGGCGTGCATCTGAGCGCGCATCTGAGCGCGCATTAATTGAATTTTTGAGATTTCGCGTTTCGTAACTTGAATTTTCTTTCGTATCTAGAGACCAAAATTTAACGTGAGGGCGTTTGTAGAGTCTTTCGTAAGGTGAGGTACCACTGTAAGTGTTTTCTTTCATTCGAACATGTTTGAGTCATCCTGCGTTATTAGTCTGTCTACATCTCCAAAACGTGAAATGCTCTGTTCGATCTTGTGATGTCATATAGTAGTTTTCAAGTTAACGGCTTTTACGTTTGTTTGGTAGAGATGGAAAATCATCCAAATGATTCTAGTGAAGGTGTATGGAGTTTAAAAACACAGTGGTGCATTTCCTGTATTACTGCCTGACATCACACATTGGAACAGAATGTTTTCCGTTTCAGAGAAGAACTCAGCCTAAATATGCAGAGTTTATGTGTTAAACATATGAATGAAACAAAACAAAACAGGTATATTTGATTTGATGAGGAAACAACTGTAATATGGGCCCTTTAATTACATAATAAAAATGTGGCACAGTCCCTTTAATGTAAACTGTGATCATTTTGAGTCTTTTCTCCTCATCCAGTCTATACCTCAATCACAGACGTGGAGCTCTTGTGTCAGTACCATATGTAATGTTATTGTAATGGCAGGTCTATTATGGGCAGTGACGGTCATTGTGCCTGTCTGGTGAACACAGCAACAGTTGCTATGGACAGAGCCTAAATGTCGTCAGAGAGATTTTCTCAAGATAAAACTCAGATTTCTGCAGCAGTATTAAGGAACTTAACAGCAGCCTTCCTAATTCCCTACAGTGGAGTCTGTTTTGCATATTTATTTGTGATTCAGTATACACAACGTGCCACATTTTAAACCTGTACATTTGTAGTGCTTAATAAATATTTTTTTTTATTTTATTTTATTTTTTTTTTGATATTGCTCTGAAGACGTGTGTTGATGGCTGGTTATATTAATGTACTATAAGAAACAAATGTTTTGACTAAAACATTTTCATTGCTCTAGTAAGATTTTGGTAAGGAATGATACAGAATAGATGGTTCAATTTTATGTTTAACTCATTGACTGCCGGAGACGGATAAATACGTCCCCTCAAATCCAAACGTAGACTGCCGGAGACGGATAAATACGTCAATTGCGTTTTTCAGCGGGGGTTGCTAGGTTACGACCTGGAGCAACTTTTAAGGTGTAATTCGTACATCCCAACCTGTAGATAGCGATCGTGTGCCCATCAGAGACGCGGAAGACAGGAAAAGATCAGCACATGTGTAGTGTAGTGTAGTGAGAGAGAGTCAAGATGGCGAGGAGAGCGAACGAGGGAAAACGGTTCACTGTCGTCGTCCTCCTCCCTCCTCCCTGATATACCCGCGCCTCGGTCTGCCTTGGGCAGAGACACTTGCGCACCTCCATCGCCCTGCTCAGACACATTTGCGCCTCCATCGCCCTGCTCAGACACATGTGCGCCTCCATCGCCCTGCTCCGAAACATGCGCGCCTCCATCGCCCTGCTCCGAAACATGCGCGCCTCCATCGCCCTGCTCCGAAACATGCGCGCCTCCATCGCCCTGCTCCGAAACATGCGTGCCTCCATCGCCCTGCTCCGAAACATGCGCGCCTCCATCGCCCTGCTCCGAAACATGCGCGCCTCCATCGCCCTGCTCCGAAACATGCGCGCCCGCACCTCCCTGCTCCGAAACATGTGCGCCCGCACCGCCGCCCCGGGCAGACGAGACCGCTGCTCCGACCTACCCGCACCCGGATCGCTCGCCTCAGGCAGACCTAACTGATCCGGCGTGTCTCTGCAGCCTGTCTCCGCGGTATCCCGCATCACAGGTCTGCTCCGGAGGCACTCATTTCGTGAGCCAGACCCCGATTCATCTGATGAGCCGTCAGGATCAAGTGGAAGCAGGAGATCTTCGCCTCCAGAGAGGCATGGGATGGGTAAGAAGAACTAACTAAATAACTAACTAACTAACATGATGCTGCTGTTGTGTGGTAATTGTGAAGGAATTTTCTATTTACAGAGCCTTCAACCAGCAGAGGACCAACCCCCTCCTGCTCGCAAAGCGAAGAAGGTAAAAAAATATATTATATATATAAATAAATAAATTCTGTGTGTGTATATATGTATAAAAAAGTGTCTATTCTCCACATCACACTGCAGCAATACAAAATAAAAAATACAATTAGGTAATGTATATTTCTATCATTTATAGGTGGTGCATCTGGAGTGGCAAGAACAACCACACATGCCACACATCTACTGTCTGCATATTATCATGGTGGCAGGTGGTCACCATGTCATGCCAGGCTAACACCGTGACCTTCTTGTTGTGCCTCATAACCTTTCCCCCTTGTCCCTGATCCCATTTGGTTCACTGTCACTATCAGCTGAAACCTGTTTCTTGGCATTGTTTTTGAAAAGTTTTTTTTTTTTTTTTATTGTGTGAAGAATCCCTCAGTCGTCCAGGTAGAATCCATGGCAAAAGGAGAAATTCAATTTGTCAACTGGACCCAGTACCTGTCCAGTTGACAAATTGAATTTCTCCTTTATTTATTTATTTTTTTTTTTATTTTTTATTGTTGTATATTGTATTGTTTTATGTATGTTGTATACTTATGTATGTTGTTCTGATCTCAAATTTTGTTCTCAAATTTTGTTTTGTTGATTGTTGTCAATTTGTATATAGTTATATTTCTTATATTTGTAAATAAAAGTGTACTTTATCATCAAAAATATCTTTCTCTGTTGTTTTAGATGTTTGAGATGTCACTAAATCAATAAGTATTGATGTCAAAGTCACTGATCTGCTCGAAATCCTTCTTTGCACAAAATGCTCCATTTCTCCAGTTTTTGTCAAAAACCAGTGTTTTTGCTGAAACTTCCCTATGTTCTACTATCAATTACTTGAGAACCGAAAAGGTTAGAAGCATAATTTTTTTCCAGGTGAAAGAAGAGAGTCTACACTTTATTTTGATGTGTGCCATGTCTATATAGTCAAAGAACTCAGTATTCTGTGAGTCTTGAAAAATCAGTGAAAATGACCTAAAAGCTCTGGCAGTCAAAGGGTTGACATTGTGAAAACAGGCCGGCAGTGAATGAGTTAAGTGTTGTTTTGTTGTTTTGAAAAATTATATCAAAATTATATCAAAATACATTGTGCTGGTTGGGCTCCTGAGGCGTAATATTGACAGGCCCATGCACACTAAATATGAAAGTAATGGACATTATAATATTGTGGCCATTTATAAGTATATTTAAACGTTGGTAGCCTTTTTGTATAAACCATGAAGTAGGCTGTAGAAAGTACTTTGTGTAGTGTAGAGTATTATAGGCAGTGTAACCCTATAGGGCATTGTTAAGCATCTCTTCTCTAACAAGATTCTTGGCTACAGTAATTTCCTCTCCAGTTCATATCAATATTTATATTGCAATAATTCTACTTTTGTGTCCCCCCTGTGTTGTTTGAGGTCATCGTCCCCCATCTTCTCATCTCTATCTATTTTCCTCTTCTCTCCGTCTCCATGGAAACTGCTGCTAGTGGTTCTGGTAAGGTAAGGTTTCCGTTTGCTGCTCGGAGTTGCGTTTATTATAAAGCCGTGATGTAATCCTGTGGGTTTACAGGGCTGCCGTTTATGGGCATGATAGTGGTGGGCTGCTGACGATCTCCCTCACGCATGTGCTGCTGTTACAGAATGGTCTGTGTGTGTGTGTGTGTGTGTGTGTGTGTGTGTGTGTGTGTGTGTGTGTGTGTGTGTGTGCGTGCGTGCGTGCGTGCGTGCGTGCGTGCGTGCGTGCGTGCGTGTGTGTGTGCGTGCGTGCGTGTGTGTGTACTGCTGCTGCAGAGGTGTGTGCTGTTTGTGCAGTGGGGACATAACAGTGGACAACAACCTATCCTACTGAAATCAACATGTCTGTGAACAGTGTTGGGAGTAACTCGTTACAAAAGTAATTAATTACTGTAATGCATTACTTTTTGGTGTAACGCAGTAATGTAACGCATTACAGGGAAGAAAATCGGTAATATATTACTCGTTACAATGCCAGTAATGCACATTACAATGCATTTTTAACCTGCTTTGTTTTTGTGGGTTTTGCGTTTTCTTCATACAAAGTTCGCGGATCACCGCGAGATCAGCTACTGAATCTGATAAGTCCGCGCAGAACATTACATTTCATACAAAGTTCCGCGAGATCAGCTAGTGATATAAAAGTCCGCGCAGACCATTCCAGTCTCGAACTGGCAGACTGACAAAGGATGACAGAACCAGAAGAATCGGATAGTGCTAGCTCCTAGAGGGCAATACAGCTGGAACTATCTTAATAGCTATACATATGGGCTATATTCACAGATGTGTATACCAAATGTGAAAATGCCATTTGCTACAGAATTGAAGAGGATGGCAGTGAACAGGTGCTGGAGTGCATGGTAAGGTGTGGCAAGAAGGGAAAGGACGATTTATCTTTTGGTATTGTAAGCGGGTAAGAAGCAATTACTGAACATGTTGGTTTTCAGTCTGCAGGCTCCTAAAACCTCCTGGATGGCAGGTGAAAGTCATGAGAGATTTGCACTGTAGATTGCCAAATCCTTATTTCCAGTCATTTTGGCGAGAGTAACTAAAGTAATGCAAAAGTAGTGTAATGCCTTACTTTTTATTTAGAGTAATATTGTAATGTAAGGCATTACTTTAAAATGACAGTAACAAGTAATAAGTAGTACATTACAGTTTTTGAGTAACTTGCCCAACACTGTCTGTGACAGTCTGTGCAAGCATCATTTTGCTTTTAAAGTGCAGCCTAAAAATGCACTATGCTCCAGGAATATAAACAGATGTCATGCATGGAATTACTGATGATTTAGCAACCAACATCACATTAAAATATTACTGTTTTGTGGGGTATATATTAAGATGTTTATTTAATTCAGTCATTAAACCTCAAGGTCTAAGATTGTATTTATTTTACTTCAGTCATTTGTGTGAGGGATTTGATATGACTTCTGTTAAAATAAGATATGGTAAGGCGTTCTTTATTGATCCCTATTGCTATCTGTTGTATTATTATAGGAGAGTTTTCATTTCAAATCATACTGTTCAAGTTCATACTGCTCTGGTGTTTACCTCACCTGGCCTGCTTATTGAAGGTTGTGAGAATGAATGTGATCTAAAGCCATGATTGGTGGCACAGAACTATTGCCAATAAACTCTATGGCAACAGTGCCCAGAATCATCTACATTGAGCACGGAAAGTGTATGTTGTTTCCTCATCAAAAACATACTTGGAGTTGTGTTTTGTTTTATATTTTTTTATTTTTATTTAGGCTGTGTTCTTCCCTCAAGCAGAAAACACTCTGTTCCAGCTTGAGATGTCATGCAGAAATACAAGAAGTGCTCAACTGTGTTTTTAAACTCCATACACCTTCACGACAATCATTTGGATAATTTCAGCCCTGGAATAGTCAGTCTGTACTGAACAAAAGGTAAAGGAAAAACTGCAACTTCATGACATCACAAGGTGGAACAGATCATTTTGAGCTTTGGAGACAGACTGATAATAAAGGGTTACTCAAATGTGTGAATGAAACAAAACACAAGTCCAGGTACGTTTTTGATGAGGTAACAACATTCTAACATTCAACACTTTCTGTTGAATGGAAAGACTTGTGTTTGATTGCATTCCTTGTGTTGCATTTGAGTCCAGTTTACATGCATGACAGTACAATCTCACCAGTATGGACTAAGCAATGAGATTCCGATGGAGCGACTTGCCAAACTGGAAGCTAGTATGCCGAAACAGCAGGCCAAGCTAGCATCTGCTACTGTTGCAGCTCATCAGTCAACTGCAACTAGCACTTTTACCCAGCCACTGCTGTGCCTCCCGCTACTATCAATCCTGCTCCACAACCTTCTGTTGACGTGCTTGCACCTGGACCTGTTTTACAAGTAGACACATCTACATTTATTGTATGGAGGAGACCCTGAAGGATGTAATCTGTTTTTGACCAACTGCTTCATTCTCTTTGCCCTACAAACACACACATTCTCCACAGAGAAAGCCAAGGTGGAATTTGCCATAAATCATCTTACTGAAAGGGCTTGGCTGTGGGGAACTGGGGTACTGTTGATGACTACTCTATTGAATTCCGTACCCAGGGCCTTCAAAGCCAGTGGAATGTCGCATCTCAAACTGATGCTTTTCTCTTGGGTCTAGATGACTACATAAAGGATGGATTGGTTTCTTATGATCTCCCCTCGGATCTTGATAACTTGATAGAGCTGGCAACCAAGATAAATCGCCAAATCCAACCTTGGCAACAAGAGAAAAGACTTCCTGATCAACGACCAATCTCACGTTCTTGTCCTGCATTAGATGTCAGTCAGTCAGCCACCAGTTTTTCATGATGAAGGTCCAGACAGAAACAGTCTTTCTCCTGAAGGGTGACATTGCCAACATCAGGAGAATCTTTCCTCTATTGCGGAAAGCCTGGCCATTTTATTTTCAGTTGCCCAGTAAAATAGGCAGGCTCATTAGCAGAAAGGGGAGTACTGCTGAATCTTTTCTCCACACCTTCCCTTGTAAAGCGTCCTCCGTTTCAAGCTCGTCTGTTGCCCGAGAGTGGCACTCATACTGTGACCACACTCATTGACTGGAAGACCGCCTTTAACACTCCGACAGGCCATTACAAGTACCTGTCATTCCATTCGGTCTTACCAACGCCCATGCTGTATTCCAAGCTCTGGTCAACGATGTCCTTTGTGACATGCTGAACAAGTGTGTCTTTGTTTATCTTGAAGACACCTTGATTTTCTCTGTGTCCAAGAAAAAACACATCTATCATGACCATCCTGCAATGCTTGCTGGCCACCTCACCCTTCATCAAGGCAGAGAAGTGTGAGTTTCATTCCCCATCAGTTGCCTTTCTGGGATACTTCACTGGTCAGTGAAGTGTTTCTATGGATCCCTCTAAAGTAGAGGCTCTCACCTCTTTCCCTGTTCCTGAGTCCCGCAAGATGTTTCAGGGCTTCCTGGGGTTTATGAACGTCTATCGACAGTTCATCTGTGGCTACAGTTCTGTTGTTGCTCCACTTACAGCTCTCACCTCCTCCAAGGTGCTCTACAAGTGGTCACCAGAGGCAGATGTGACCTTTAATACTCTGAAGACCCTCTTCACCACAACTCCAATCCTTTGAGTTCCAACTCATGAAATACAGATTGTGTTTGAGGTAGATGCCACAGATGTGCTTACAGGAGCTGTTTGGTCACAGAAAGCACCCTATGACCTCAAGTTACACCCATGTGCTTTCTTTTCCTGATGTCTAGCACCTGCAGAAAGGAAATACGCCAATGGGAACAGAGAGTTGCTGACTGTGAAGTTGGCTTTAGAAGAGTGGAGACAGTGGCTTCAGGGTTGCAAGGTTCCGTTCCTCGTCTGGACAGATCACAAGAATCTGGAATATCTTCAATCTGCTAAATGCCTCAATTCTTTACAGGCTAGGTGGGCAGTGTTTATGACTAGATTTAATGTTACTTTGTCTTACTCTACTGGTTCACGTGACACCAAGCCTGATGCTCTGTCTAGACAGTTCTTCACCTCTTTCCATCTCCCATATGGTTGCCACACTCCCTGGGAAGTGGAAGAACAAGTAAAGATTGCCCTGGAAGATCACCATGGTCCCAGTACTTGCCCCAACAACCGCCTATTTGTTCCACAGCATCTCAGGTCAGAGGTTCTACAGTGGGCTCACAGCTCAAAACTTAGCGAACTAAGAATGTCCAGCAACAGCAATTCTGATGGGGTACCACTGATGAAGACGCCAGAGATTTTGTTAACGCCTGTCAAGTCTGGTCAAAATCTGTCAAAATGTACTCACCAAGCATCTGCTGGCCATCTTCTTTTTCTTCCTGTTCTCCACCGGCCTTGGTCCCATATTTCCCTTGACTTACCTGCTTACCTGCGTCCAATGGAACCACTATCCTGTCTGTCGTTGATCAGTTTAGTAAGATGGCCCATTTCATTCCACTAGCCAAACTTCCGTCTGCCAAAGAAATGGCCAAGCTCATGTTGCAACATGTTTTCCAGCTGCATGGACTCCCCTCAGACATTGTTTACGATTGGGGCCCAAAGTTCATTTCCATCTTCTGGCATGAGTTCTATTTTATTTAGGCGACACTGTCTGACTGTCATCAGGCTATCACCCACAGTCCAACAGCCAAATGGAGAGAATCAACCAGCAGATAGAGACAGTGTTTGTTGTATGGCCTCGAGGAACCTGTCCTCCTGATCCCAGCAACTACTGTGGGTTGAGTATTCTCACAACACACTGAAAAGTACTGCCAGAGGTTTTCCCCATTTCAGTGTACTTATGGGTACCAGCCGCCCTTGTTTCCATCTCAGGAGAAGGAAGCATCATGTCCTTCTGTTCAGGCACTTCATCAAGTGCTGCTTCAAAACCTGGAAACAAACTTGGTCTATCCTTCTCTGCAGAGCTTAGCGCTTCTCTACTTCAGCTAACCGCTGGAGAGGCTTCTGCTTACCAGGCTAGTTACATGGTTTGGCTGTCCACCAAGGATCTTCCACTCTGGTTCGACTCGAAAAAGCTGGCACCAAAGTTCACTGGCCCCTTTGAAGTAGACAAGATGGTCTGCCTACCTCAAGCTACCCAGAGCCATGTGAATAATTCCAACATTCCATGTGTCAAATTTGAAGTGACTTTATTGATCTCACAGTGGAGAAATTCTTCTCTGCATTTAACCCATCCTGTTATTAGGAGCAGTGGGCAGCATATTACTGCGCCTGGGGACCAACTCCATGATCTTCTTGCTTCGGTTTGGTCAGGACCTCCGCTGGAGGATTTTACCTATGGTGCATGTTTTGGGTTGATGGGGGAAACCGGAGTGCCCGGCGGAAACCCACCCAGACACGGGGAGAACATGCAAACTCCACACAGAAAGGCTCAGGCGACCTGGGGATTGAAACCGGAACCTTCTTGCTGTGAAGCATGAGCGCTAGCTACTCAGCCACCGTGCCGCCAAGACTTAGTGGAGATGCTGGTAATTGAACCCGATTGAAACCTGTCTGTGAAAGCTCTCTTGCTCCTGTCTTGCCTCCACCACCGCCAACACGCCTGATCGGGAACCTACGTATACAGCTGTCACTCATTCCCTAATCATCCCAGGGAAGTCTATATAAACTCCCTCTACCCGTTCAGTCCTTGCTGGATTGTTGATCAGTCAAGAGACACTCTCTGGCTCTGGATCTGAACATATCCTTTTGTTGCCATTGAGCATTCTGTATTATCTGATTCTGAATTATTCCCTGTTTAAGCCTGTTTTGGCATTTATACTCAGCTTGTTTTCTGTTAGAGATCTTCCCAGTATTTGGAGGATATTTATGTTCATATAATAAAGACATACATTTTCTCAGGTGTTTATCAGCCTGATTTGTGTTTCCTGTTGTAGGCCACTTTCTGCTGAACTAAAAGACTTGTGTTTGGTTGCATTCCTTGTGTTGCATTTGAGTCCAGTTTACCTGCATGACATAACATGGCTTAAAGCTCACAAGAGTCAATTTTGCCTAATATAGTACCTTTAATATTATTGCCAAAAGCCACATTTTCTCAAAATCATATATTCAGGTAAATAACTTATAACCAATAGACTTCACATGCTTTTTAGTGTATTTTCATCAACCCACAAGTTACACAGGGACACCTCAGCTATTTACTTTTCACTGGACTGGCTCAACTAAAACGCAGAGTTGTTTTTCGTGATAAGCACTTCTCCGGCCTATAGCTTGCATTGGGGATTATTGCCAAGCCCTGGCAGCCATTACTGTGGTGATGAGTTTCAGAAAATAGCCTCAGAGAATTGTAAGGACTCACCTGGCAGCAACAGACGCACAAACAACAACTAACTGTAACTACAGTATGTTGACTGTAGCTACGGACAACAGCTAATGAGATGCTCAAATGCACTTCCACAGATCCTAATGGCATTTAACATGCAGTGGTCTAACTATGGCCTAACAAATCTGTCCAGTGACAACCTGTGTTTAATAGCTACAGGGCAACCATTCAGGGGCTTGGTTAGCTGAGTTCTTTGTAGAGGAGCCAAAAATGTTAAAAATAACTGAGGAGTTGACAAAAAAGGGTGGTTGGTAACAGCTGGTGCTTCCTGGGTTGCTTGCTTGCACTGAGTTTCTGTATTTATTTTAAATTTGTCTCAATAGGCCAGACAGTGTGGAATAAAACAAATGCATTTTATTCTTCTGTGATGCACTAACCTTTTGGTTGGGGGTTCGCCACCTGCTTTGTTTTGCCTGGAATGTTCCATAGTATGACATTAAACAGCTACCTTACATTTATTCATTTATAGGTGGTTTTACAGCTCACAAATTTCAAGAAAAATAGGCATTCTGACGGTCTTAGATCTGACCTGTAACTTGACCTGGTTTTGGTCTCCATGATAATAGAAAGGTTTAATGCCATACTGTGAAACATTCCAGTCAAAGCAATAACATCTCCATGGAGAAAAGCATTTGACAGACCCTCCACCAGAAAAGTTACACAATGCACCTTATACGAGTTTAATAAAGTAATTTTTCTTACATAAATGTCATGAGAAGCAAGACCCTGAAATACATTGTACCTGATTAATGATTTAAATATATAAATTCATAAATATATAAATTCATAAATTCAGCGGCTAACACTATGCAGTCTCTTAGTCTTGTGTGTTTGCTGAAGAAATGGCTGCAGCTCTGTGGCGTTGCAGCTCTGTGGCACTGCAGACAATGACCTCTCCGCCCCTGTAGTAATAGTGTAATAAGACACTAAGCTGTAAATATAGTGGCTCCAACCCCTGGGCAGACCCAAGGGACAGACAGGAGAGCTGTGTTGTGATAAATACAAAAGGGTCTCTGGATTAGTTGCACATATACCAGTAAAGCTGTTCAGGTAAAGTTATGCTCAGAAACACGTCATCTAAGATCAATATACAGTTATATTCACAATGGCTTAAACTATATTACATTGTCTTTATGCATTTCAAGATGTCTTTTGTAAATTTCTATATTGTTGAAAATGACTACCTGTACGATATAAGGGATGTTTATAATATTATTTCAAGATCCTATATTAGACAAAATTTACTTTTTTTTTTAAACTTTACTAACACATCTCACACACACATCTCACACATCTCACACTCACAATTTTCTCTTCCACCTTGAAGTAGTTGGCTACCTTTTACCTTTAGTTGAGTAGAGATTGGCAATTCCAGGTCTGAAATGATCCAAATGATTCAAATGAAGGTGTATGGAGTCCTCCCAGTATTACCACATAACTAAAAAATTACATACTATGCCTTGAAAAATATATCAATGTCTTTGTGTTATTTTGTCCCTGGATGCCTCGATCCTATTATTAGGTTTGTTTTCATGGTTTTGACTTGCGTATGTCCATGACTGCAATGCTGTACAGTCGCTGGTGCGCACAGAATGGACTATTCCAGTTTGTTTGAGGGGAAAATGAACATGATTAAAAAGTTGTTAGCTTGTGTTGCGCTGCCAGCCGCTCAGATTGCGCAGGTGTTGGTTTTTCCTGGAGTTAGTCATGAGGCAGCTGCAGGAAAAGCCCAAACGGAGGTCCACAACAACAGATTCACCAATGAGTCATTATCAGGCTTTGATCTGTGCTCTCTGCATATTAATCACTGTATCACACTGCTGCTGTATACGCTCTTCATTTTGATTAGCTTGTGTTTGTGTCATAAAAAACATCACACAAATGATCAAATCTGGACTGAAACCATGCCATGTTTTGACTGTTTGAGTGGCAGGTGGGACTGTACGGATGGCAATAGATTTTTATATTTTTTGTCTAAACGCTTTCTTGCACAGGACAGATTTAAATGACCTATATTACAAAAACTCTCATGAGCATTAAGCCATGTTATAATGTTGTTACCTCATCCAAAACATACCTGGAGTTATGTTTTGTTTCATTCACACTTGTTTGAGTAATTTTTTTTGTCTGGTTTCTTTTTTACATTAAAGGGATATGCCACCCCCAGGTCAAATTTGGGCATCTCCCCACAGTCCAGAGACTAAAATAAGTGGTGGAAAGCGTTTTCCTGCTCACCCAGCCATTGTCCGAGTCTGTCGCCACTGACCGCCGCGGTATCTGGTGCTCCTCCGCCTTAGACTGGAGTCTAACGTTGCCAGAGAAAGATTTCGGCCAAAAGGAATTAATTTGCTCGATGCGTTTCCCAATTACTTTGTGTGTAGTGCGCATTCATATCGAGTGCAAATAAATGTGCAAATCAACACGGAGAGCTTGCCTTGGTCATTTTGGGTGGGAACTATTTTCCAGTGCGTAAGAATACAGCCGTATCACGCAGCACGCTGCCAGGGGAATCCCAGTTACGCACCGGGAAGGGAGTTCCCCTGTTGCACAACGTGGTGCGTGATACGGCTGTATTCTTACGCACTGGAAAATAGTTCCCACCCAAAATGACCAAGGCAAGCTCTCCGTGTTGATTTGCACATTTATTTGCACTCGATATGAATGCGCACTACACACAAAGTAATTGGGAAACGCATCGAGCAAATTAATTCCTTTTGGCCGAAATCTTTCTCTGGCGACGTTAGACTCAAGTCTAAGGCGGAGGAGCACCAGATACCGCGGCGGTCAGTGGCGACAGACTCGGACAATGGCTGGGTGAGCAGGAAAACGCTTTCCACCACTTATTTTAGTCTCTGGACTGTGGGGAGATGCCCAAATTTGACCTGGGGGTGGCATATCCCTTTAAGAATAACTCAGTGGTTTCTTATTTTGACGTGACAGGCTATTGAGTTTTATTATCAAAAAAGCCTTGTCACCAGTGATTCAACATTTTTGCCTAATTTGAACTATTACCTTTTATAAAATCATGGTTTAATTTTAGGATTTTGATCATATTTAGCCATAATTTAGACTCAGTTTGGTCATTTTTTTTAGTCCTTGGTTGGTTCAATGAATTATTAGTCACAATCAAAGCAAGATGGCCATATAGTTAGTAGGCCGTAGTTCCTGCGTATTGATACTTTGCAGTGAGGGTCTTCTGTAAGTGTCTCTAATGGTGGAATGTTTAGGAGCTTCCATGGTGTCAAAAAAGTTTTGATATAGTCTGAAATCTCAAGGAAAAACGCTTGCTTGTGACTATAGTGTTATTGGAAACGGACTGGTTTAACAGCACAAATTAGCTCCCCTTTTATAGTTTCAATTAAGTTAGTTCTTTCTGGTATTTTGGTCATTATAAAGGAAAACTGATTAAAGTCTAATTTGAGTAACAGAGATTCAGAAAAAGCAGTACCTTGAGTTAGCTTCGCACCCCCAGCTGCAAAATACAGCTTTGGAAAAAGATAAGAGACCACTGCAAAATTATGAGTTTTTCTGATTTTACTACTTATAGATATGTGTTTGGGCAAAAGGAACATTTTTGTTTGAGTCTATAAACTATTGATAACATTTCCCCCAAATTCCAAATAAAAATATTATTGTTTAGTGCATTTATTTGCAGAAAATGACAAATGGTCAAAATAACAAAAAAAGATACATGTTTTCAGACTTCAGAAACAAGATCATTTTAAAACAACATAATACTAATGTTTACACTTAAGAAGAGTTCAGAAATCAATATTTGGTGCAATAACCCTTATTTTTAATCACAGCTTTCATGCGTCTTGGCATGCTCTCCACAAGTCTTTCACATTGTTCTTGGGTGACTTTATTCCACTCCTGGTGCAAGAACTGAAGTAGCTCAGCTTTGTGTTTGTGTTGGAATTCAACAGACGCTGGAATGGAATGGCTGTAATACATGTAGAGATGCTGATTTCAGAAAAAAATGCAGTGGTCTCTTGTTTTATCCAGAGCTGTATCAATATTCTGATGCAATTCATACTGTCTTCCTATGACGTCTTGTGTAGCTGAGAATTTTTATTTATTACTGATTTTTTTCTATTTTATTTTGAATTGCACATATACATGTATACATTATGTCTTATTTGACTGTTATCTTTTTTCTACTTACTTAGAATGTATTATTACCATTTATATTTTGTGTTATTGTATTATAGTGATGAGTGAGCTACTGTGTCCAAATAATTTCCCTTGTGGATCAATAAAGTTTGTCTAAGTCTAAATACTAAATTTAAAAAAATCGTTCTGTATTGAATAATATAGGCCTATAGCTCAGCACATTCTCTATCTGCTCTCACTTAGGAGCCTGTTGCATTAATGCTTTATCACTTGCTGGTTTATTTTTGTCCCGACGTGACCTTGTGAATATGAGATGTCCTGGTGGATCCATAAGGGAGGTTTTCTGGATCATAAATGCTCGTTTTTACAAAAGAACATGAACTCACCTCACCTTCCTCTCATCTTTCCTGCATCTCTTCCTCTGTGTGTCTCTGTGGAGGCTCTGAAAATAGCAAACTGGGGAGAAGTGGGTCAGCTGCCATGTAGAAGGTCCATGTGTAGTGAGTAACTGTCAAATTACTGTACCACTACTATTTGCTCCTGGCAACCATGGATACTGTTTGAGATAGGAGTGTTAGTTACCAGGAAATGTTAAAGGGCCCTCATTACGCTGTTTTAGGATCTATTATAATATTGTTTCCTGATCACAAATTTACTCGGAGTTGTTTTATTTCATTCACACATGTTTTACGCACAAATCCTGCGTATTTAGGCTGCGTTCTTCTCTGAAACTAAAAACACTCTGGTCCAATTTGTGATGTCATGTGGTAATACAGGAAGTGCTCCACTGTGTTTTTAAACTAATACATCGTCACTAAAATCATTTGGATCATTTCAGCCCAGGATTTGTCAGTCTCTAATGAACTAAAGATAAAAAGTAGCTGCTAATTTGAAAACTACCCCAAAGTGACATCACAGCATAGAAGAGAGCATTTTGAGCTTTGGAGATGTAGACATACTAATATTAAAAGCTTACTCAAATGTGTGTGAATGAAACAAAACACAACTCCAGGCATGTTTTTGAGGTACAAGCATTATAACATGGCTTAAAGCCATACAACTGTTGTATAAACTTTTAATTTTAAACTCACCTGAAATCCAATTTAAAAAAAACCAAAACTATTTATTAATCCACAGAGTTCCTGGAAAATTACCAGATAACTTTCAAATATGACTCTCATTCACGCATGTATATCAGAACGAGAACATTGGCAGTGTTCTGGGAAATTTTGATAACTCTGATTTCAGTCTATTACAAATTGTGGCAAAGCAGCACGTCTAGTCTACAGTCTGAGAGATTACAATTTTGAGATACTTGGTAATGCTATTTAGAATTTACATCGCAAAATATGTTTGAAATTATTTTTTTAAATTGCAAAATGACTTACTCTAACACTTTTCCCCTAGCTGATTTAAAATGTTCTCATGCTGGTGCTGTTGATTCCGATCTCTAAAACCTCTTGATAAGTTTTCTTGCATATGAGCTTAGTTTGCTTAGTTTGCTTCGTGCTCTCACCCAGCAAACTAAGCTCATATGCAAGGAAAACTTATCAATATAAAAAGTTCTGGTAGCAATCATCTGGTCTTTACAGCTTACATGCATATGACCAGTCTAGTTATCTACTCTGAAAGAATACAATGAGAAAGTTGTTCAGGAGAGCCAGATTGCATTTCATTTGAATTGACTTAAGAATTAACAAAAGCATAGCTGAGACTAAATGATAAGTTTCTCACATTGAGAAGGGAAGGTTCTGTGTAAAATGATTAAGCCATTACATCCTCTTTCTGTGAATTTCAGATTTGTCTGTAACAGAAATATAATTCCATAGTGTTTAAGGCAGTGCTGCTTAAAGGGTTCATATTACACTATTTTCTGATCTGTGTTATTGTTTTCTCATCACAAACATACCTGGAGTTGTGTTTTGTTTCATTCACATGTTTAACACATAAACCCTGCATATTTATTCTTGAGTTTTTCTCTCAAACAGAAAACATTCTCTCTTCCACCTTGTGATATCATGTGATAATACAGGAAGCGCTCCAATGTGTTTTTAAACTCCATTTACATCTTCACTGGAATCTTCTGAATAATTTCAGATCTGGAATTGCCAATCTTTACTGAAGTAAACGTAAAATGTAGCTGTCGACTTAAACTACTGCTTCATGACATCACAAGTTGGAACACACCATCTTGAGCGTTGGAGATGTGGACAGACTAATAATAAAGAACTACTCGAAGATGTGTGAATGAAACAAATCACATTTTTAGGTATGTTTTACAACATGCCTAAAAGCTCACAAGAGTCAGTTTTGAGTAATATACAGTAGGATCTTTTAAGAAAGCTGTTGAACAACTGTTTTAGTGTTAGGTTTATCTTAATCCTTCTCATGTGGCCAACTGATTCATTTGATTATTCATGTGTGTTTGCCTAACAAACTTAAACATGAAGGTTAAGAGAGACAGTTTCTCTTTGTACACCTTAAAACATGCATAATCGTGTTGAGAGCACAAATATAGTTAGTGGAGATTCAACAGCTTCCTCCCACACACTGTCTCTGTTTCTTAATGTTTTGTTCACTGTACAAGATATATGCAACATTGTGCAGTGCTTCTATGATATTTTCTTGAGCACACTTTTATGTAATGCCAAGTACACAATAAATAAGTTGAAAAGGATATACGCCAGCCAACTAGGACCCAATATGGATTTTTTTTGAGCAGATTATATACTTAATTATGTCATTCATTGTACATCTTCCAGGTTTGGCTCTATTAGATTTTTAAGTAATTGCATTTGTACAGAACATTCTTTTCAATACAATAACAAACATTGGTGGGTGGCCAAACACTCAAACTTTTGTCCTCTCTCGTTCTGTCTTGCTTGTACTTGAATTTTCTTTTGCTAGGTAACCTACTAGGAACTGATCTGTCAAAAGACTAGCCTTTCACTGAAGTGGACCACGCGATAGAAGTGATTATTCTAATTAATATGCATGCATGCCACAGTAATTAATTACATTCAAAAATATGACAAATGTGTATGGCCATGCTGTCAATATATCGCTCAGGCTCTACAGCTAACCATAAGCTCAATGTTTAGTAAATTCTAACATTAAGTTGTATTTGTGTGTTTTTCAGGATTCAAGTGTCCTGTCTGCTCCAAGTCTGTGGCGTCCAATGAAATGGAGGTTCACTTCATCATGTGTCTAAGCAAGCCCCGCCTCTCTTACAATGGTAAGATCTCTACATAAGAACACACAAAACGCTTAAGGCTCCTAAATCTACCTTATTTCCCCTAAATGTTGTGGAAACTGTGCTCTTATCATTCCTGTTGGTGATCATTGACTATACAGCACATATTATCTGGAATAACATATAGATAAAAGGAAAGGAATTTATTTTTGGCCAATTTCCTCTGCAGCAGTCGGCGTTGGGGTAGAAAATGGTGCTGTGTTTGAGCTAATGCCTCTGTTTGTTGTAGCAAATGGCCCATTTTGCAATAAAAGTAGAAATGTAGAAAATACATCCGACTATGGAGAGTGTTAGCACAAATAGACTTCAAACAACAAACAACAAAATATACTGATATTTATGGTCAGTCATTTAACAGCAGCACTTCCTAACTTTGCACTGCTTCAGCAACTGCACTTATGGAGAAGATTCACTCTATTCTGTCTTCAAACAGGTTCAACAATGAAACACCTTCTCTGTATGAAGTTATGGACCAAAGAGTGATGCTAACATGCATAATAACGTAAATGAATATTATCCAAAACTGCTGTATGCCTTAAACAACGATTGTGGAACCCAAAATGTGAGGGCTATCGAGGGGCACAGTTTTATTCCCTAGATTATAGAACACTGTCTCTGCATGGACTCTATATTTTATATTATTAATAGAAAACATCTTTTGAGCTGTTATTTTCCTATAGCTTTTACTCTACTTTAGTTTTTACAACAACCAGTCCCACTGTGTCACATTTTAAAACATTCTAAGTAAAGTAGTCACTGATAGAAATCATATTTGTGAATTCATCATCCCCCGGAGGAGCTGGAGGAAGTGTCCGGGGTGAAGAAAGTCTGGGAGTCCCTGCTTAGACTGTTGCCCCGTGACCCACCCTCGGGATAAGTGGAAGGAAATGGATGGATGGAATTCACCATTTGGATATTGAATTGAAAAGTAGTAGTAGTAGTAGTAGTAGTAGTAGTAGTAGTAGTAGTAGTAGTAGTAGTAGTGTAATCATAATCAGTAGTGAAAATTTGCTAATCTAAACCAAAAGTGTGTGTATGACACTCAAAGTAAAATATACTGTGAAATGATTTTATGGATTGCAATCAATGTGTGAATTCCTTGCACATCAAATGGCCATGTTGACTTTTCTCTGGTCATATACTATTGGCAAACCCTTGTCCTTTAAGTAAAGCCCAACCCTACAGTCCTGCACATACAGTATATCCCTCACCTGTCCGGCTGTCTACCGTGGGACATAAATGCCATAAATGAAGCAGGACTGCTGTAAAACGCTGTAGCATGTCCCACTTGTCAATGTTCTATGTCTCAGGATCGCAGTATTTTTACAGATGTAGTGCACACTTGTGAACAGTGTGTTTTAACCTTGAGGACTGTACAGTCTCTATGGGCTTTCACATAACCCTGTATAATAATCTACAGCATGTGTCAGGACTCTTTATTCTCCTATTGATCATCTCTGCAGCTCATAACTCTTCCATCTGTACTCCCCCAACCACTTCAGAGCGTTTGAGAGAAGAGTCGAGTCAAGTGAGACAAAGCCAGCCAAAACGCTGTGTAGCAGTGGATAAATGCAAAACATACAATAAAATGCATCAGTTTAATATGAGTATGACTAAAGCATGTTCTTGCATTCAATTATAGCTTTAGGTTATTTGACAAAACATAATTGTACAGAATTTGCTTGACTTTTATATGAGCCTTCTTGGAGTGTGTCCATTTATTAGTATCTCATATTATCGACTACACTTTGTGCCGGCTTTAGGCCTACACCTCATGGACTGTTTATTTCTTGAAGCACAACCCTGTTTTATTAATGGTCCGGATGCTGTGAGACCAGTGATTGACAGCCTCCTCATCGCTCGTAGCAACAGTGTGACTGACAGCTGCTCTCTCCTCTCAGGACTGGGCACATTAGAGTTTGCTACAGGCTCAGGTTCACCTTGTCCATGACTGTTTTATCCCCAGAGTGATGTGTTTCCATTGTATTGACATAAGCATATATCCATCCCACATATATTTTTACAGTTTTCACTCAAAAGCTATCTCAGGTTCTTTATTATCTTACAAGTCTTCAAACCACTAACATAACAATAGAAATGCAATAACAGTACTGGTTAAATTGTGCTCAGGTAATATTTTTAGATTGATAGTAGGGCTATTCCTCATTTTGACATAATTACTGCTCTGAGTCATAAGATCTCGCCTTTCACACAGAGCATGTTTATAGGCCAGATCACATTTGTTCAACATTTATTGTCAACTAATTTATTATTACATTATTATTTTTTATTATTTTAATAATCATTAGTTGTGAATAATTGATGAACTTGTTTCAGCTCAAGACCATAGCAGACCTTTAAGTCAACCAGCCTTGACTGCTTGTCTCCATGGAGATACTGTAGATAGCCTACATTTAAAGGTCCAATATTACACAAAATTGACTCTGAACTATGTTTAAATGTTGTTACCTCATCAACAATATACCTGGAGTTGTGTTTGGCAATTCCTGGGCTGAAATCATCCAGATGTCTCTAGCGGAGCTGTATGAAGTCTAAAAACACAGTGGAACTTTTATTACCAAATGTGATTATAAGGTGTTTTCTGTTTGAGAGAAGAATTCAGCCTAACTATGCAGGGTTTGTGTGTGAACAGACAAAACAACAAAACAACAAAACACAACTCCAAGTATTTTTTTGACGAGGAAATATTATAACATAGTTCAGGAAATAGCATAATATGAGTCCTTTAAAAAACACATATTTCTTTTGTGTTTTTAGCTGCAACAAATGGCACAGTTATGATTGGAGCCTTTGGAGATGTTATTGCTTTGACTGAAATGTTCCACAATATGGCATTAAACTTGTCTATCTTACACTTAATCAACTTTCTGTAAGTGGGGTCACCTCTCAACATAATCTGATCTGTAACTTGGCTCCTTGTTTCCATGGAGATTGATAAAGCTAACGCCACACTGTGGAACATTCCAGGCAAAGCAATAATTACCATGGAGACAAGCCAGTGGCAAACGCTCCACCAGAAAAGTTGCATAATACACCTTTCATTGATGACTTTTTCACCTGATACAAAACGCATTTACTTTGAAAAACTGCTAAACAGACTTGGGCTTGGACTTAAACAAACTTTATTGATCCTCAAATTATTTGGACAATTATTTGGACACAGTAGTTCACACATCATAATGTATGGTAATAAAAAAGAGCAAGAATATAAATGGTAGTAATACAGCCTAAAAGTATCAAAAATGGCAAGAGACTGGTGACAAATGAGGCATAATTGTATAAATGTATTATGTACATGTAAAAATAAGATATAAGAAGACAAATGTATCTCAGCTATATACAAGAGGTCATAAGGAGAAACAGTGCAAAGATGATGATGATTGACATGACAGAAGGTTGTCTGTTACATAGGGTAGCTGTAGGAGCCTGTTGGAGAATGAGCTCCTCTGTCTCTATAGTCTGGTGCAGTGGGTGAGTTGTTGTAGAGTTGTAGGGAGTATTATCTCCTCTGTCCCTCTATGGTCTGGTGCAGTGGGTGAGCAGGAGTGTCCCTGATGAAGAGCAGTTTGTCCAGTGTCCTCCTGTCCCTCGCTGTGACAAATGAATATGAACAATGACAATCTGAATAAGTATCCTCTGTACCTGTATTCAGTTACTTCGAAACACTACACACATGGGTAGACTCACTGTTAAAGTCAAACTACTCCTCATAGTGTTGTGTAAAAGAACAGTGTGACAGCTCTGACACAGCCTGAGCAATGAGCTGGTAGTTGGCCAGGGCTCATGTGGGAGTACAGTGAGTGACGGAGAGGGGCAGTGGGCTGGAGATGTCTGCAGACTGAGGGCTCATGTCATGATAGTGCTGCACAGAGGGTGAGAGCATACACACACACACACACAACACACACACACACACACACACACACACAGCACTAAATCCTCCGTCACTCTCTCCTCCATCTCTACACCAGCCTTCAGTCCATCTTTGCTGCCGGAGTTTTCGGAGAAGTGCATAAAACTGCTAACTGTAGCTTATCTCATTTCCCAGCATGCTCGGGGGTGTGTTGTCAATCACCTGGGCGTCTCTGAGAAAATCATTACACCTGCACACAAGAACAATACTATAGAGAGTTCTAGTGTTGGACCTTAAGCAGAATGGACTGACCGGTCACAGAAGTCTTGACTCCATCTTTATTGTGTTTCATTGTACTGAGGGCAGCATGAAACTAATCCTAATTTGGGGAAACATGTTTAATCCTTTAATGTAATGTAAAATAATTACATTTCTAATTGGCACATTTTTTTTCTGAATGAATGCAATCTGCTGGTATTATGGTGGATGCATAATTTGGTTGCTATGGAAATTTAGAGGATGTGTTGGCAAAATATGTCTCATGTCAAATGGAGAAAAAAGTTGCTCAAATGGTCAATACAAATAAACTGTATTGCCAAAAGTATTCGCTCACCTGCCTTGACTCGCATATAAACTTAAGTGACATCCCATTCTTATCCATAGGGTTTAATATGACGTTGGTCCACCCGATTGCAGCTATAACAGCTTCAGCTCTTCTGGGAAGGCTGTCCACAAGGTTTAAGAGTGTGTTTATGGGAATTTTTGACAACTCTTCCAGAAGTGCATTTGTGAGGTCACACACTGATGTTGGAAGAGAAACCCTGGCCCTCAGTCTCCGCTCTAATCCATCGCAAAGGTGTTCTGTTGGGTTGAGGTCAGGACTCTGTGCTGTGCAGGCCAGTCAAGTTCATCCACACCAAACTCTCTCATCCATGTCTTTATGGACCTTGCTTTGTGCACTGGTGCAACAGTCATGTTGAAGAAGAAGGGGCCATCTCCAAACTGTTCCCACAAAGTTGGGAGCATGGAATTGTCCAAAATCTTGTGGTATGCTGAAGCACTGAGTTCCCTTCACTGGAACTAATGGGCCAAGCCCAGCTCCTGAAGAACAACCTCACACCATAATCCCCCCTCCACTAAACTTTACACTTGGCACAATGCAGTCTGACAAGTACCATTCACTTGGCAACCGCCAAACGCAGACTTGTGCATCAGATTGCCCAGATGGAGAAGTGCGATTCGTCACACCAGAGAACACATCTCCACTGCTTTAGAGTCCAGTGGCGGCGTGCTTTACACCACTGCATCCAACGCTTTGCATTGCACTTGGTGATGTATGGTTTGGATGCAGCTGCTCGGCCATAGAAACCCATTCCATGAAGCTCTCTCTACGCACTGTTCTTGAGCTAATCTGAAGGTCACATGAAGTTTGGAGGTCTGTAGTGATTGACTGCAGAAAATTGGTGACCTCTGCGCACTATGCACCTCAGCATCTTCTGACCCTGCCCCGTTAGTTTACGTGACCTATCACTTGGCTGAGCCACTTGGCACATGGCTGAGTTGCTGCCATTCCCAATTGCTTCCACTTTGTTATATTACCACTGACAGTTGACTTGATTTTATACACCTGTGACCATGGAGGTGATTGGATTTTGATTATTTGGATAAGCAAGTGAATGCTTTTGGCAATATAGTGTATATATGAATTCAAATCAACAAACTTACGAAAGGTGTGGTATATCTATGTTAATACTCTTCTACATGTATGGCCTTATGCAATAGTTTTCAAGCATTTGTTTTCATCATAGTTTATTCACAACTTTCACCTTCCTGTTTATAGGAGTACATTTCACTATTAAAGCAGACCTGTTAAAGCAAAATCTACTTTATATAGCTGTTAACCATGTTATAGTTGTTCCCACTCATCATTTACCCTCTCAGAATTGTATTTGGAGTGATTTGTGCATGTCTGAGCATCCCATGTCCCCAGAATACCCCCACTTCTCTGTATTTACTTCAGTCTCCAATTTTATTTTCGTTATCGGTGAGTCGGAGGACATTTACGGCAACATCGGCGCACATTGGACAAAGCAGTTTTCTAACGTCAGCTGACTTGTTTCTTTTATTAAGTTATTTTAAATCGCTGTTTCAATTTAAAATATCTAAATTATAACATAAAGATCCATGTGTGTCATTATAACTACAGCTCTGGAAAAAAATAAGAGACCACTGCATTTTTTTCTGAAATCAGCATCTCTACATGTTTTACAGCCATTCCATTCCAGCGTCTGTTGAATTCCAACACAAACACAAAGCTGAGCTACTTCAGTTCTTGCACCAGGAGTGGAATAAAGTCACCCAAGAACAATGTGAAAGACTTGTGGAGAGCATGCCAAGACGCATGAAAGCTGTGATTAAAAATAAGGGTCATTGCACCAAATATTGATTTCTGAACTCTTCTTAAGTGTAAACATTAGTATTATGTTGTTTTATGAATGATCAAATGAATTTGATCTTGTTTCTTTGCATTGTTTGAGGTCTGAAAACATGTATCTTTTTTGTTATTTTGACCATTTGTCATTTTCTGCTAATAAATGCTCTAAATATTTTTATTTGGAATTTGGGGGAAATGTTGTCAGTAGTTTGTAAACTCAAACAAAAATGTTCCTTTTGCCCAAACACATACCTATAAGTAGTAAAATCAGTGTGTGTTGTCCAATCTGAACTGGTTTACACATTACAGTTATAACAAGGAACATTACGCCCCAAGCAAGGACACTGGTCAGGTAAAACAAAGGACTGATTCTAAATATAAGCCATAGCTCCTCATGTCCGATTCTTAGGAAAGGTCTTTTGAAGTGAAGGTTGGATAAAGCCAGCGCAGTTTGTACGATAACTATCAGGGTGTGGTATATGAGAACACAAGCCAGCAGTACTGTGATAGTGGACTACAGAGAGGGAGCGTGGGTCAGTGAGGACAAAGGAACAGACAGAATTTAGTGGTGTGAGCCAGAGCCAGACAGACTACCCTAACTCATAATTAATGTGGAGGAGCATGGAGCCAAATGGGTGCTGGCAGGACATCCAGCGGGGACCAAAGTCACTGAGTTGCTCCAGGTGAGACAGGTTTATTCCAAACTCAATTATCAGCTATTGTCACTGTCTCTGTTACTATACTAGAGTCAGGCCGTTTTTGCATAGGCTGCCTGTCCCAAACATTTCTCACAAGGCTAGAAGCTGTCAGAAGAAGATAGCTAATTTCCCTCAAGTCTATATATCGATTTTTTTCCCCTCAGTTGAGCTTCTGAATATGAAATCAGAATTAACAGACTTTGTAACTTTTCTGGCGGTGGCTCTGCTACCTGGTTGCTACTACGGAAATGTTATTAATTTGCCAGAAATGTTCCACACTATTTTCATTATCAATACAGGTTTAAAGCATTCATTTTTACAGTCTCCTTTCTACAGACGTGACCTTTAACTTGGCGTTTGGTTAGAACATTCAAATCAAGCATCTCCATAAATACCAACATTTGGCACGCCCATAGGATGTATAAAGAGTGGACTAAGGGAGTGTGATGTCATCCATAATGAAACTCACTGAGGCTAGCAGTTATTTGGAGTCAGTCCCATATTAGGAATAAGAATTGATTCACGGACAAAACGGCAAAATGAAATAATAATTCTGTAGAGCGGGTTAATATGAACATTTTAAGAAAAAAAAAAGATGAGGCTCACTGCAGCAGTTACAGAGAGACTGGTGACAATTTTTCATTGTAAAGTCAATTATAGCCAGAGTCGATGGAGCCGGAATCGCCCCTATGCTCACTCCCTATTTGAAATGTTGTGGTGGGTTAGTTTTGTCCATTATGCATATATATATATACTCAACAAAAATATAAACGCAACACTTTTGTTTTTGCTCCCATTTTTCCTGAGATGGACCCAAAGATCCAAAATTCACTCCAGATACACAATATTACCATTTCTCTCAAACATTGTTCACAAATCTGTCCAAATGTGTGACAGCGAGCACCTCTGCCCCGCCGAGACAATCCACCCCACCTCACAGGTGCGCCACATCAAGATGCCAATCCGACATCATGACCAGTGCACAGGTGCGCCCCAGACTGTCCACAATAAAAGGCCACCCCGAAATGCTTTTTTTTTTTTGCTTTATTGGGGGTCTGGCGACTCAGAACCAGTCAGTATCTAGTGTGACCACCATTTGCCTCATGCAGTGCAACACATCTTCTTCGCATAGAGTTTATCAGATTGTCAATTGTGGCCTGTGGAATGTTGGTCCACTCCTCTTCAATGGCTGTGCGAAGTTGCTGGATATTAGTGGGAGCTGGTACACGCTGTCGTATACGCCGTTCAAGCACATCCCAAACATGCTCAATGGGTAACATGTCCGATGAGTATGCTGGCCATGCAAGAACTGGGACATTTTCAGCTTCCAAGAATTGTGTACAGATCCTTGCAACATGGGGCCGTGCATTATCTTGCTGAAACATGAGGTGATGTTCATGGATGTATGGCACAACAATGTGCCTCAGGATCTCATCACGGTATCTCTGTGCATTCAAAATGCCATCAATAAAATGCACCTGTGTTCTTCGTCCATAACAGCCTTTGAAGAGGAGTGGACCAACATTCCACAGGCCACAACTGACAATCTGATAAACTCTATGCGAAGAAGATGTGTTGCACTGCATGAGGCAAACGGTGGTCACACCAGATACTGACTGGTTCTGAGTCCCCAGACCCCCAATAAAGCAAAAAAAATGCACATTTCGGGGTGGCCTTTTATTGTGGGCAGTCTGGACGCACCTGTGCACTGGTCATGATGTCGGATCGGCATCTTGATGTGGCGCACCTGTGAGGTGGGGTGGATTGTCTCGGCGGGGCAGAGGTGCTCGCTGTCACACATTTGGACAGATTTGTGAACAATGTTTGAGAGAAATGGTAGTGTTGTGTATCTGGAGTGAATTTTGGATCTTTGGGTTCATCTCAGGAAAAATGGGAGCAAAAACAAAAGTGTTGCGTTTATATTTTTGTTGAGTGTAGTTCATCCGGTACATATCTTGTACATATTGTTCATACATATTATATTTATTCACTTATATATTTATAGCACACCTGTATACTTGTTTATAGCTCATCATATATATATATTAATGTATACTTGTTTATAATACATCTGTTTATATCCCCTACACAGATTAACAACAAAGTACTCCCATATGTTCATATTGCCCTATTTATTTAGTCTGGTTAACACCTGACCATATCACAAGTGAGATATGGGTCTGGAAACTCGCTTCGAAAAATCCCGTAGCGGAGGTGTGGTAGCGGAGACGCGTCACCGTCTTGCCACACCTCCCCCGCTCTCTGATTGGGGCCCTAAATCTGGGACTCTCGCTTGGACGAGTTTCCAGGCCGCCTTCCAGTTCGAAACGAACGGAAGCGGCCTGGGAATTCCCAGGCTACTATTTATTTGTACATAATTCACTACACACACACTGTCTATAGTGTATATACTGTATATATGCACTTGCTGTTCCTTGCACTTCTGATTAGATGCTAAACCTCATTTCGGTACCTGTATTTATATGTGTAATGACAATAAATTTGAATCTAATCTAATCTAATCTAATCTAAACAGTCTACATAGTGCAATTAGAGAAACAAAATATAAACTGGATATGTGTCTGTGTAACAATAGACAAATCAGTAAAACCTTTTCTGTTAAGTAAGAATAGAAGTATGGCTATAGTGCCCAAGTCTAACCCCTTAATGAGTTTGTCCATATAATGACTCTGCTGAGGGGCATGGATTGGGGTCAGACACTGGCGCACAAAGGGTTAAGAGGCTGCTGCAAAATCCTGTAATTAAACACCTAAGTCAGACACACTGCTTTACTAACAACAAAATAGCACAAGATCAAATATCCAGTGTGAAATACGCACTAAAATGTGACTCACATGAGATCTGTTGAAGTGACAGGAGCTTGTAAGGGCCCTTAAAGTAACACAAAATGAAAGTATCCAAAGTCTTTTCTTATAAGCCTGCTTCTTGTTCCAGTAACTTGTTCTCCATGTATCAATGTAAGTTCAAATAAACCTTTTCCCTTTTAACTTTTTTCTGATATAATAATTTGTTGTACTTTTTTTTTATATATAATTGTGTAAACATACAGTCACCTCTTCAGCATTGTTGCACTTTTACATTATTGAAAATATCTGTTGAAAAAAATCTCCATCTGATATATTTTACTGTTAAGATAAATGTGAAATCATCCCCCAATGATGCCAATAACAATGTCACTGATATATAGCGCTTTCCTAGCCAAAAAGTACAAACTTAATCCACATTATTGCCTCAGAACTGACCTGTATTTGGAGGGATTTAAAGTGCTCTCCACTTGATTAATAATGCTCACGTCATAGGTTTATTGCTTCACACCAAGTCAGAGGAAGCTGGAAATATTAGCGCACATTTGAGACTCCTGTTATGTGAGAGGGGGCAGGCATTTATACGTTTTTTCTTCTGTCTACTCCTTTTGGATATCATCTCTGTTCATATGATTGATCTGTAAAAGAGGAAAAACAATAAATTAAATACATAAATAAATAAAAGGTTTATTCCATAAACCCTTTCATGGGAAAAAGATTATTTGGTTATAATTTTAAAATGGGTTATCAGGATAATTCAGGTCACTATAATCTTAAGGAATAATAGACTAGAGCAGGGGTGGGCAATAATTTTTTCCATGACTGGGCCAAATTGCTCAACACATTTCTGCATAATATTAATTGTATTTCTTAATAAAAAGCACTATATAGCATTGTTTTGTCAAGCTGGTAAGATTGGTAAGAGTATATGTTAAGCAATGAAAAAGTAAGGTTGCCAAAACAAAAAATAAAATAAAAAAAACACCTTTAAAATAAAAGCAATACAGTTTTAGTCCATGCATGAGGTAAAATTATAAAATATGTTTATTTTGTAATTCCAAATTAGCTTAAAGGGGCTGGTCAGCTGAACAATGCCCAGGTCTGGACTAGAGTATAATTGTGAGAATATTATAAGTTAAATAATTAAGTTATGTCACATTAAATTTACTTGAAAGTTTGATTTCATAAAGCATGGTCACACAGAAGCAAGGGCATCTATTAGACAAAGGAAATGAATAAGAATTAGATTTCACTGTTGCTTGGCCATGCTGTCCAGGGCCTATACACTATTTTCTGATCTGTGTTGTTTCATCATCAAAATCATACCCGGAGTTGTGTTTTGCGTCATTCACACATGTTTAACACACAAACACTGCAAGGTGCAACAGAGCATTTTCATCTTTGGATGTACACAGATTATTAATAAAGGATTACCAGTACTAAAACATATGTGAATGAAACCAAAACACAGCTCCAGGTATGCTTTTTGAGGAGATAACATTCTAACATAACTTAAAGCTCACAAGAGTCAATGTGTAATATAAAACCTTTAAATTGTAACACTAAAATGATATATTGCAACATCCCTATAGTCTCCATTGATGTCTTGTCTATTGTCGATACATATTAGACTTTGTAAAACTGTGTCACGTAATGTCACTGAAGTTGTCTGTAAATCCCGGATGAGCTGCAGCGTCACCTGAAGTGGCCTGACGGGGGACGTGATATGGAGGCCTAAAGAAGTGGAGGGAGGACAGAGACGCAGTGAACAATGAAGTCAGATGGGGTGAGGAGAGAGAGAGTGCAGTGGGGTTATGGGAGTTCTAAGCTGATTTGCAGTCAGTGCATATGTCCTCAGTGTGATATTCAATCTCTAGACACAACATAACATCAGCTTCGTCTGCTATGCATTGAGCTGGGTTTTCACTGTCAATGTTATAGAACGTATATTGTGCAGTAATTAAAGTGCCCATATGATGCTATTCTTTGATCTATGTTATAATGTTGTTTCCTCATCACAAGCATACCTGGAGTTGTGTTTTGTTTCATTCACACATGTTTATCACACAAACCCTGCATATTTAGACTGAGGGCCTGTTTACACGAGAAGGCTTACGGGTAAAAACAACAAAATATTTTATCGGAACTGCCTTTCGTTTAGACAGTGACAGTGTTTTGGGGGCTTGAAAACGCAAAAAACTGAAACTGCCCCCCAAAGTGGAAAACTTGAAGCGTTTTTGTCTACGCTGCCCAAGACGCAAAACTCTGGTCAAATCTGCAGACATCGCATACGTGTTTACGTCACATCGGTCCATATATCAGTGTACTTTGTCTGGCAGGACTCCCAATCCACACCTTGTTGCGCCTTCGTTGCTTTGTAGTCTAACGTGGTCTGAAGCAATAGTTGAACTTCTTCGTCTGACCACACCATTTTGCTACCGGTAGCCATGTTTTGTTTTGCTTTTCACAGCGCAGATGAGAAGAAGGAAGATTCTACGCATGTGCGTGGACATAGTGATAATGTATCACAGCACCACCTAGCCGCCTGGCATGCATACCCAATCGAATTCTACACACTATTGTGTAACCGTATGCACGCAGATTTCCTCCTCCCGAAAACGCTCGTCTAAACATGGAATAAAAAGTGAAGACGCGACGCCACTCTTGCATCTTCTGTTCAGATCGTCATCATATAAACGTAGAGTTCTTATCTCAAACAGAAAACACTCTGTTGCGCCTTGTGATGTCATGTGGTAATACAGGAAGTGCTCCACTGTGTTTTCAAACTCCATACACCTTCACACCTTCACTAGAATCATTTGGATACACTCAGCCCTGGAACTGCCAATCTCTATTGCACAAAAAGTAAAAGGAGCTGTTAACTTGAAAACTACAAACAAATGACATCACAAGGTGGAAAAGAGCATTTTGAGCTTTAGATATGTAGACAAACAAATCATAAAAGGTTACTCAAACATGTGTGAAAGAAACAAAGCACAAATCCTGGTATGTTTTTCGTGATGGTAACAACTTTAAACATGGTAAACAACATTATAACAGAAGCCCCTAAAGTCCCTCTTCAGGAAAAACTTTGAAAACACTTGACAAAAAGTATAATATTTTGGATCTTGAAAGTTATCAGGTATTTATGGATGCTTGCCTTGTTTTTAAAGTTTTAAATGGAGTCGCTCCTCCACCATTAATGGATTTTATAAGTAAAAAAAACTACTAACCGAGTTCACACGAGAGCATTGAACAGAGGAGACCGTAACATATAGAGACGCAGGACCAAATTTGGCCAAATGGTGACGTCTATCAGAGGATCACAGTCATGGAACACATGACCTGCTCATGTCAGAAACTCTGGGTCCTTCTCAACCTTCAAAAACACGCTGAAACATTGGTTGAAAAATAATCAAACATGCTCACACAAGTAGACTTCTCTGGGACTCTTAAACTCAGAGAATGGTCTAATGTGGTGAATTTGCTGTCATGTCTATGTGCACATCTGTATCTCTTTTGTGTGTTTCTCTAAGTGACTGCGTGCACATGGGAAACTCCAAACCGATTGCAAAGTGATTGGGGTCGTAACGGCTGCATGTGCACAGGGATTGGTTTGGATTGGGATTGGTTTGCCCCATCCCCCAGGAACCCCTGGCCTAGGCGGATAGCAAACCACTTGGCGTCGTCATGTGAACGATTTCGGATCGGATTAGCATACTGCGCATGGGCGCCAGGAATTTCAGGAATTTCACCCGGAATATGTAAGAGTGGTAGGGGGTGCCTCTCAGTACCAAGTACCAATTGTTGTTAAACATGGCTGCGAAGAAATCAACAAGCACGCACTACTGGACATACTAAGAAACTGGGTTCATGCTGCACCAGGTGCGAGAGATAAACATTTAAAACTTTATGGACGGACGGCGCACAAGAAACGCTAGTCTTTAACAGAAGATAGCGTTGAAGATGGAGCAGGCAGGTTTTGTTCGGATGCCTGAGCAAATCAAAATCAAATGGAAAAACCCCAGGGCAGCGCATGCCACAGCCAAGAAGAACACCTTCTATTCTGTTCTGCCTTAGGACAACGGATGTAAAGTAGCTATTGTGCTAATTCCGGCATATTTACATTGATGCCGTTTGTTGTCATGTTAATAAATAAATACAAAAAAATAAACTTCAACCTTTAATGCTGTGCTGTGTAATGCTTAGGGGTTAATTCTCCAAAGCCCTTATATAAACGTACTTCGTCATATTCATTTGGAGTTGACACAAAAACAGTTAGATCTGTGCATTGATTCCATTAGTCTAAGCGCTCCTCTCCCAGCAGGGGGCGTGTGAGTGAGCTGAGCAGCGAGATGACACACTGCAGGATTATAATTGGTGGCGTGCTGGGAACAGGCTGCCTCTAATTGACTCAGTGTGGATTAGACTTCACTGTGTTTTTTACTTTAATCAGCAGCCAAAACCATGACAAGGACCACCCACGATTCAGAGACACACCCACTGCCACTAGACCTTTCCACTTCACAGAGTATTATTGTATTATGGTGTCTTTACAGTGGATGTTCGTTCTGATGAAGTCACCAAACGCACAACTTGTCACACGTTTTTCTTCTTTTTGAGTCCTTGGAGTCGAGAGTCCATCTTATTTGTTCTGATTATGTCAAAAACTGTCTTTGTACATAAGAAAGTGTAGTAGTGACCAGCTTTGTTTTTAGCTCAGGATGCCACTATGTCAGCAGGTGCAGGTCTTACACCATCTGCTGGTGCTTTTTATAACTACATCAGACTGATATGGTGGAGGTAATGCCTCTACAAAGTCTACGGTGTACAAGCACGGTCTGTATATACAGTCTAATTGGACATAGCTAACTCACAAGCCTCCACTTTTGAAATACAGCTCTGGAAAAAAATAAGAGACCACTGCATTTTTTTCTGAAATCAGCATCTCTACATGTATTACAGCCATTCCATTCCAGTGTGTGTTGAATTCCAACACAAACACAAAGCTGAGCTACTTCAGTTCTTGCACCAGGAGTGGAATAAATGCAAAATACCTGTGCAGAGCATGCCAAGACGCATGAAAGCTGTGATTAAAAATAAGGGTTATTGCACCAAATATTGATTTCTGAACTCTTTAAGTGTAAACATTAGTATTATGTTGTTTTTAAATGAATTTGATCTTGTTTCTTTGCATTGTTTGAGGTCTGAAAACTTTTTGTTATTTTGACCATTTGTCATTTTCTGCAAATAAATGCTCTAAACGATAATATTTTATTTTGGAATTTGAGTAGAATTTCAGTAGTTTATAGACTCAAACAAAAATGTTCCTTTTGCCCAAACACATACTTATAAGTAGAAAAATCAGAAAAACTGATAATTTTGGAGTGGTTTCTTTTTCTTTTTTTTTTCATGGGGGCGCTTCTGGCGTCACCAACTTTGTTTCCAACTGACTTTGTATTAATTTTTTTTTAAATTATTATTATTTTTTCATTTTAGCCTTAAAACGTTTGTATTAACCCACACTACATGCTTCTGGTGTGTTTATTTTGCTATTTTGTCCGTAAATAAATTCATATTTCTAATTTAAAGCTCCAAATTCGCCTTTATAACTGCTAGCATCATGAGCCTCATTTGACTGGAGCTGAACACTATGGATGATGTCACACTCCCACACAGTCTACTTCTTTATAAAGTCTGTGTGTAAAAGGTATAAGCTTCCAAAAATACATAATTCAGCCCATTTAAAATGATCAGGAAAAATCTGGATTGGTGTGTTTTAACTCGTGACGACCCTGGCTCTCCACTCAGCTGACGACCGCGTTTGATGTCCGCTATAGATGAACGATAGTCGCTGGAGCATATTTGTTCTGTATCTGACATGGTTGTGGTTTCTGTGTGTTTTCAGATGATGTGTTGGCGAGGGACGCTGGGGAGTGCGTAATCTGTCTGGAAGAACTGCAGCAAGGGGACACCATCGCCAGACTGCCGTGCCTCTGCATCTACCACAAAAGGTGAGACACTCTTTGAACGCCTGCCACTTCTATAATTCTGCACTTCTCCTAATGAAATTCCTATACTCTGCAATAAAAGACTGAATGGACAAAAGGTGCTTATATTGATTTATACTGAAGTTATTTTGTCATAGGCTTAAAGATGCAAAATAGTCTAATTCTGATGTGAGATTGATAGTATTGATAGTAGATATAATGAGTAGATGAAAATGATAATAGCTGAGAAGGCTTGTTTGATACAGAAGATGATCTTTGGGCAGAATTAAATAGATAAAATAAAAAGTTAAACTGAAATTAAACAAAGTTGTTTCTTGGTGAAAATACACGATACAATGTAAATCTTCAAAGTTCAAAGTTCAAAGTCAGCTTTATTGTCAATTATGTGTTCAACATAGAGTGAATATACAATACAAAACAAAAAACAAATACAAAAACTTCTAAGACAAAATCTAAAAGCAGCGCAAAGAATAAATAAATACCTATTTACAGATGTCAAAAATGTGCAGTGTGCCTCAAAAATGTACAATGGAAGATGCAGCAGTGAAATGTGCAGTAATGTGCAGTAATATGACGAGCTGACGAAGCCTCTCGGATGAGCGGCGAAACGTTTTCGATCAAACAAACTTTGTCCAGTTGACAAATTGAATTTCTTCTTTTATCATGGATTCTACCTGGACGACTGAGGGACTCTTCACGTATGAAATGTAATGTTCTGCGCGGACTTGTCAGATTCAGTAGCTGATCTCGCGGTGATCCACGAACTTTGTATGAAGAAAACGCGAAACCCACAAAAACAAAGCAGGTTAAAAAAGCATTGCAGCGCTCTCAAGTCTCACGCTTTGAGAGTGTGACACACGCAATTCGACGTGTTCACACGCTCACACGCCACACATGGTATTTCTCACGCAAATTTAGTTACGCAATTCAAGCGCAGTGCACAGCGCTTCTGTGCCCAGAAAATCGGTTAGATAATGGAGGCACCGCGCGTCGAAAATTACGCAGTCTCACGCACGACCCCGCTCAAAACTTGAAAGCCCTGGCATTGTAATGTGCGTTACTGGCATTGTAACGAGTAATATATTACTGATTTTCTTCCCTGTAATGCGTTACATAACTGCGTTACACCAAAAAGTAATGCATTACAGTAATTAATTACTTTTGTAACGAGTTACTCCCAACACTGGTTATATCTCCAGTTGTTTTTCCGTCATTACATGTTGTTAAATTGTCACTGATTGTATTGCATCTTTTCTACTCTGCATCTCCCAGTCGGCGGCGCGCGCATGCGCAGCGGCCCCTCCCCTAGCCCACTCTATCACTGTCCTGCCTGGTTAGTGGGGAAACGAAATTTCGAATTCACTCTATGTACATGTACATGATTGTTTTCGACAATAAAGCAAACTATGACTATGATTATGGTGACTATGACTAACTTGGCCTGGTGGAGTTACTTACCCGTTACCATGGAAACAGATAATGTCATACTGTGGAACATACCAGGCAAAGCAATAACATGGTCCTCCACCACAACAGTTACACAGTACAGCTTTAAGATAAGAAAAACAACTCTTTGCACTTAAAATAAGAAACAAAATCAAATGTTGCTTGAATTTAGATATACACACT
Source organism: Paratrypauchen microcephalus (assembly GCA_036785185.1). Taxonomy (NCBI): domain Eukaryota; kingdom Metazoa; phylum Chordata; class Actinopteri; order Gobiiformes; family Gobiidae; genus Paratrypauchen; species Paratrypauchen microcephalus. The sequence goes on from JAVJIX010000020.1 coordinate 2,678,166, forward strand.
TACTCCATTGTTAGATCATTTTACTTGTCAAGATGAATCTATTCAAATAAAGTAAAATATTCTTAATTTAAGTCATTTTTACTCATTGCTTTTCACAGTGTACAAGTTCTCAGCTCCTGATCAAACGTCTTAGAAATAAAACAGTCCCCTAGCTCAGTCCCAGTGGTACATATTTTACCCAGGCAATTTTGAGCAGTATGTCATGATGTCAGAAGGTGTCAGCATAACTGATGCAAGCCTGGACTTTTCCATCAAGTAAAAGCGCGCCACATATCATGACTGCACATCGATACTGCCATGTCAAGACTATAGAGTTAGCAATTTCGTATTTGAAACCTATTCCCGTATAAATAAATACAGTCAATGAGCAAACAACATTAGGCAGAGCTTGAAGTTGAAGTTTGTGCTTGTGAATTATATAGAATTCCTAGTGGAGGACGTATAAATAATAAAGAAGAGTAGCCAGTCGTATAGGCCATAATGTTAGCTGGGTGCAAACTTTAAAACAAAACAAATATAACAGCACTAATGAAATGTTGGGTGTGTTTAGCTGTATAGACTCATGGTTCGAGATTAATCGGTCCTGTCCTGAACACCCATCTGACTGACCACTGACCACTGGGCCCACACAAAGACTGCACCAGGTAATACCCCAGGCTTCTTGAGTAATTAAAGGTTACACAAAATGGATTCTTGTGAGCTTTAATTAATGTTATAATGTACCTTCTCAAAAACATACCTGGACTTTGCGCAACCCTTTATTATTAATTCTTTGTCAACAGAATCAGCTCAGAATGCTCTGTTCCACCTTGTGATGTCATTTAGTGTTCGTTTTCAGGTTAACACCGACCTTTTTCATTTTGTTCAGTAGAGATTGGATATTCCAGCGCTGAAATCAACCAAATGATTCTAGTGAAGGTGTATGGAATTTAAGCACATTGGCGTCTGTATCACCACATGACATCACAAGGTGGAACAGAGTGTTTTTAGTTTGAGAGAAGAAGTTAGCCTAAATATGTCAGATATGTGAACATGAGTGAATGACACAAAACACAACTCCAGGTATATTTTTGATGAATAAACAACATTTTAACATAGACCAGAAAATCTAAAACAATGCATGTGTCTATAAAATACATTTCTATTAATTATACTGTGATTTGTATGTTTCTGTGCAGAACCTGGGGTGGCACTGATCAGAACAACTTGAGACAGACACAACAATCCCATATTTATCCAGAAGAATCCATCATTGTCACAGCGATTATAACTTCTTCTTGTCAAACCAAAAACACTTGAGCTCAGAAGCCATGCTCCATTATGTCTGATTCAGAAACACTGTGGGCTCGTCCTGTCCCAGGCCTTGAGCCTGAAGACGGATGGAGACCGGGACCCTATTGGAATAATTATGGGGATGCAGACAGTGAAGAGTGGACTTATAGTTAGAGGAGTGGTTTTTCTGTTATTCAAAGTGTATGTGCAATGCTTTGCTCATATTGACCGATCCCAGATTTTAATATGAGTTTGGATCCTTTAAAAAAAAATACATATTGCTTTTATTATAGATTTCATGAATATTAACAAGACAGGCACGCTAAACCAGGGGTGTCAAACTCATTTGGGTCCGGGGGCTGTATCCAACCTACTTTGATCCCAAACGGGCCGGATCAGAATACTCATGGCATATATACCCCAAAAATAGCAATAAGTCCAAATATTTGTCCAGAGAAACGCAAATCTATTACAGACTGCTGTTTCTTTATCTTCTGTCTTCTCAATTCTCCATTCATGTGATTGTATTGTTCAAAATGCCGTGTCTCGTAGTGGCGTTTAAGATTATATTCCTTGAGCACCGCCACTTGTTGCAAACACACCAAGCATACAGGTTTCCCATTCACCTCCGTGAACAAATAGGAATTAGTCAATTTTTCTTGGAAAATCCTGCACTCGGCATCCACTTTTCTTATTTTTGTCATTTTACTGATGAGGGTGTCACGGTCAACAGTCAAAATGATGGTCCTTTAAGAGCGTTGGGAAAGAGGCAAGTCTTAATTTGTGCTGCTCTGGTGGGAGGCCATGCACAGAGGCACTGGAGACGCTGCTATGCTAAGCTGCTGAGAAAAGAGGCGCAGAAAATTACGAATATTTTAATAGAAAATTTAAATATAATTAAAATATTTTAATAGAATATCAGCCGAGGGCCTGATTAAAGGCCTTGGAGGGCCGGATCTGGCCCCCTGGCCGCATGTTTGACACCCCTGCGCTAAACATTTGGTTAAAAGAACACAGGCTGATCATGGATGACATGACATCATCTGATTCCAATTAGATTAAATTTCAATTAATTGCAAAGCCCCAGTGCAGTGGTTATAGAAAGGTCCTGCACAATCATAGACTATATATAAATGGACATAGCTAACCCACTAGCCACCATGTTCCAAATAGGAAATGTTCATGTTCAACTGACTCCAAATTTGCTCCTACTCCTGCTAGCATCTTGAGCTTCATTAGACTCTATGGGTGACACACCCTTAGTCCACTTTTTTATACCATCTGTGTGCATAATGTATTCCTTAAGAACCATCTGCTTTTGTTGGCCTTGTGTGTAGAACCATAATCAACTTTTTCAGCATGTTGAAGTGTATAGCTTTTCTGTGGTGATGAGCATTGCAGACACGAAACAGCTGCAGATGCTCGGCAATGCCCTGCAAATGGAGCCCTGGTGAAACTCAAGTCTTTGTTTATAAGTTATAATACATACAGCTCTGGAAAAAATAAGAGACCACTGCAAAATTATCAGTTTTTCTGATTTTACTACTTATAGATATGTGTTTGGGCAAAAGGAACATTTTTGTTTGAGTTTTTAAACTACTGACAACATTTCCCCCAAATTCCAAATAAAAATATTATCGTTTAGAGCATTTATTTGCAGAACATGACAAATGGTCAAAATAACAAAAATGATACATGTTTTCAGCCCTCAAACAATGCAAAGAAACAAGATCAAATTTATTTTAAACATAATACTAATGTTTACACTTAAGAAGAGTTCAGAAATCAATATTTGGTGCAATAACCCTTATTTTTAATCACAGCTTTCATGCGTCTTGGCATGCTCTCCTCAAGTCTTTCACAGTGTTCTTGGGTGACTTTATTCCACTCCTGGTGCAAGAACTGACGTAGCTCAGCTTTGTGTTTGTGTTGGAATTCAACAGACGCTGGAATGGAATGGCTGTAATGCATGTAGAGATGCTGATTTCAGAAAAAAATGCAGTGGTCTCTTATTTTTTTCCAGAGCTGTATAACTGCATTAAGATTAGCACTAAGGCAGGTAACATCTTGCAAGACAAGCAGTTAAAATGTCAATTTGCGATCTTTATAAAAATATATAAAGTATTTTAAACGTTCATTCTACTATCAGTCCACTCCTTCCTCCTGTTATAGTGAAAGCAAGTAGAGGACACAAAGACAAGGCGTAGAAGATTTGGACAGATGAACTATCCTGTGTAATATACAGCGGGCCACTCATCTCATCACAGGACAGTGCCAAGTCTCATGCAGACTGGTCTAAGTGTGCTTCTCATAGAGCTTCTGACCTCCTCGCCAATTCGACCATAACTGTAATCAAACAAGTCCCCACAGCACTTGTAGAGTCCTCCTGAACGCACAAGTGTGTGTATGTGGGTCTAGAGGAAGTACATGGGGAGGAGGAGGAGCAGCGATGTATCTAATGCTCCTGCTGCTTTGTGCATGTGTTTGTGCGACAGTAAGAATAGTGGATTCACAACGAGAAAATATGAACTGCCTTTTGAAAGATACGCCAGTCACTTTCATAATTTACCAAAGAAATGCTATCACTGAGTTTATATCCATTTTAGTAATGTAAGATGGTGACATTATATTATATAACATTATAAAATCAAGGTCAGTAATGGGAACAGATTAAAAAGTGACTAGACTAGAGCCGAACACAATGGGTAACATCACACTCACTTAGTCCACCTCTTTATAAAGTGGGTTTGTTATTTTGACTTGACAGGCTACTTCTACATACCATCAGCTCTTTAAAGACTTCATATATTAGTTATTTATTACAACATATTATTTACCTGTTTATTTTCCTTCACATGTTGAGAAGTTACCAGAGCCACATGGTCCACTATTCTTCTGTCTGTGGTGTGTGTTGTCTGGCTTCATGTGTGAATGTGCACTGTGTATGTGACTGAGTGAGTACAGATGTGTAACTGTGACTGGTTTAATGTTTACAGTGCAGAGGTCCAAGTCTTCAGTCTGTGTGTCAGCCCTAGCTTCTTCTTCACGATGTCCACACAACCGTTTCTCCCAAAGTTGATGTATGTGACTGTGACATTTCCCGAAACGTGGACAAACAGATGGAGAACATACTGTATCTCTTATTGTTTACATTGAATGTGCTTAGAGACTGACTGAGTTACAAACATAGACTGTATGTATATATATATATATATATATATATATATATATATATATATATATATATATATATATATATATATATATATATATATATATATATATATATATATATATATATATATATATATATAAATGTACTGGACTGGTATATATAGTCTATGGTTATAATAGTATATGGTTATGGTTATAAGAGGTGCAATAGAGACAGTAAGAGCTGGACAAGCACAAGTTTAGTTCACTGATTAAAATGCCCTACTACTGTGATACAATGTAAAAAAAAAATAAAAAAATATGAGGATGTATTGTAACAAAAAAATACAGATATTTACTCTGCTCAATATTTTACAGATATCATTTAAATAATCTAAACAAGCAAAGAGACATTACTAATAAACATATTGTATAACAAGTTGTGAGTATTGCAAATAGCACTTTTAATAGATATGCTCTGCTTCCAAATGAAACAAAAGTACCGTAACTACAGTGTCACCTTGTTTTGTTTTGAACAAACATATTATAGGTTTTATTCACTGCTCTAAACTCCTACCTCCTGAATAAAGCTCATGAATCGCATGCTGCATTTGAATAGTTTTGAACACACTGAAAATGTGAAATGGTCACAGGTTTAGGAGAGATGGTTGTGTAATTGTTGTTCAGTTTTATATTAAAGAGTTTGTGTGTGTGGATGTGTACATGTGTACATGTGTGTGTGTTAGCTGCTGGGAAGGCGCCTCCCTCTCAATGCTTCTGTCTCCATGTGTCCCACAGACTAGAACAGGTCTGATGGTAGCTCAGACCCAGAGGACTGTAGTCCCATGTGGAGCAGTGCCACTGGACTTATTTATTCATTTGTTCATTTAACAATATTTGTTTATATTACAATCACGTGAGGTGTAACTCACTCTCCAGAACGAGCTGGTATATGAAGACAACTACAACAAACTGCATTTACAACGCTACTGTAAACAAATGGTGGAATAAATTGTGCTAGATGATATACTCAACTGACTGTGTGTCTTGTTTGAAGATCAAAATATATAACAGGCTTCTACATGAGGCCTTCTGTAGGCACACGCTTATAACAATATCCATTTTTGTATAAATACATGCGCATGTATATATTATGTAGGATAGAAAAGAGCATGATATATTGTGGTCACGTTGCGTCCCCCAGTGGGTGATTTTATTATTACATCAAGTAGCTTTTAAAACTCTCAAGACTTTGAAAGCCTAGTAGTTCATAATATTCACCTCTCATGCTTTTTGAATGTTTGTAATAGCATTTAATGAATGAGAAACAGTTTAGCATGCTTACTTTATTGAACATTGTTTGCATTATTAAACTGCTAATCTCCAACCAGCTTGGTAAACATGTAAGACCAGTGCACGAACACACAAGTATGAATGGCCACCTAGTGGCGGTAGCGCGTCACTGGTTACGTCCTGCTGCCTTATATCAACACGAAGAAGTAAACGCGGCTTTGTGATTGGTCCACGAGGCGCGGCGGCAAAACAGTAAAACAGGAAATGGAGACAAACAGCATTAGACGCCTTTATCGTCATCAACAAGATATGTTGTTGTAATTAACTAGTTTCATTACATGTCTAGCGCTATGGAGTCGCAGTCGTACCTTCCAGTGCCTCCGGGAGTCGGGATGGAGGAAAATTTTCTTTCACTCGACGATATTTTACTGTCCCACGAGAGGCTGCCCACGCGGACAGAGTGCACTTTTCCTCGTCTGGGCTTTTTGGAGAAATCCACCGACTCCCCAGACATACCAGAGGTGAAATACACATAGGCTCACGCGGATATGAAGTGTGGGGTATAAGTGACTGCAAGTATTAGCGTTAGATGTATGGCCAATACAGATGAACTAGACTGGTATATTTTTCTCTCCTCCGTATCAGGGTTCAAAGTTGGAGCTTCCACTATGGCTGGCCAAGGGTTTGTATGAGAGGAAGAGGAGAGTGCTCTCTGTGGAGCTGCCCAAAGTGTACAGGGAAGGCTGGAGGACGGTATTCACTGCGGACCCTAATGTGGTGGACCTACACAAGATGGGGCCATACTATTACGGCCTGGGCTCGCAGATGCTGCATTTTGACAGCCCTGAAAATCCAGAGATTGCTCAGGCACTGCTACAGGTTCGGACTTGTAATAACCCTTTCTTTTATTAGATCTGTTACCCAAGATCTCAACACGGATTTTACATGTTACAATTAATAGATGATACACTACCATCTTTCATAATGTCTCAAATGGCAAAAAATGGGAAACACAGGTCTGAGTTGTTTGTTGTGTTTGCACAAAATGATAACACAAGGGGGAGCCATAGTATCAGTTAGTTCCTACTGTTCCTACTGAAGCAGCGTCCAAAGCGGGGTCTGTTATCTTTGCAACTTTAACACTGAATACCAAGTTTATCTTACGAAAAAAAAAAAAAAATTGTAAAGGATTTGATGTGCTGGCATGTTGTTTATAGGAAAAATCTATGTAATCCAAGGCTGGGTCAAGGTTACAGCCTGCAGGTGGAATACACTATAGAGCTGCATTTAAATTGAATGGGATTTGGGCTCCAGATTTGTATAGCATAGACTTGTATACACGTATACACGCTGTATACACGGTAGTTTTCTTAATTATTCTGTAGACTGTGGCCTACCAAAGCCTTTATATTGTCTATAAAGCTCTCCTATTTAGATTTGTAATTAAATGTACTGTATGTACTGTGTAAAGCCAATGCAGCCTGTTCTTATAAATATACATTATTTTATTATTATACACCTATAATATACAACAATACTGTTAATATTTGAGTGGTTGTCAGTTATTTGCAATCTCTGATGTTGTCTTTCCTCACATCCACAGACATTCATTGGGCGTTTCCGGCGAACAATGGACTCCTCTCAAAACGCCTACAATGAAGACACGTCTGCCCTCGTGGAGAAACTGGACTGTCTGGAGAAAGCCCTGTTCAAGTCCGGCCAGAGCGGTCTCAATGGTTTCCAGAGCTGGGAGAAGGGCCAGGACTCTCAGCTGACCGCCTCCAGCCTGGTCCTCAACTACCGCAAGAGGAAGATCAATGATGTGCAGCCTTAATCGTGCACAAATAACAGGACTCAAGACTACAGACTTTCATACAGACATTTTATTGCCAAGTTGTATTTTGTGGGACACATTTGAGATGATTCTTTAATTTCCTTAATCACATTGTTTTAATTAGGCAAAATGATATTAAAAATTCTATTAATTATAATTGAGTTTGGTTTCTTTTGCATCATTACCATTTCTAGTGTATGACTGGAAAAAAAAACTCCCTGTGAAAACAAAGATGAGCTAAGAAACTGACAATGACCTTTCAAGTGCTGAGGCTGTGATTCATTCATGTGTGTTATAGTTGCCAGGTAACCACTTACAATTTGACAGTTTTTGCCTCAATTGCCTAAAAGCAGAGACTGGATTATAGCCTGGCCTTGATCAGCTCTGGAGGGGATCCCACAGGTCGTCCAATAACAGTGAGGCTGTTTAATCTCTTTTCCTTCATATGGATGAAATGGCCCGAGGCTCTGAGCTTCATCTTCCCTCTGAAACACTGAGAAGAGTGTGTTTTGACTGTTTCGATTTGATGTAGTGTTATAATTCACAAAAAATATGCTGGTGCTTTCTTGTGAAAATACTATTCAATGTGATATTCCATAAAGGTTTCCCTGTATTTTAGTTGGAAGCTGAATAAAGGAATGAAAATGAGCAAAATGTTGGCTCTTCTGGCATTTCTCTACAGCTCATCTGCCTTCTCATCCTCATGCAGTTGCTTGTGTCCATATTTGATTATTTATGACTTAATTTAACGAGTATACACAAATAAAAAGGCAGAAAAGCATTTCATAATCATGAAAATAAAATAATACTGTCCACATTGATGAAGTTCAAATGCTTGAGCAACACAATATTTGCATTGTTAAAAATCAAGGAGCATGGCATGAACCAAAGTGAAATTATGATCAAAGGAGAAGTTCAATTTGTCAACTGGACAAAGTTTGTTTGGTTGAAAACGTTTCGCCGCTCATCCGAGAGGCTTCGTCAGCTCTGGTTATTGTACTGGTTAGACCCTGCTTATATCTAGCTGCCGGGAGGCGCGTCCGACAATGACAAAAGCTCTGAAAACGATCCCCCTAATCTGTCTCTTTGTTTTTCAAATTACTCTGACGGCTGTTTCGACCCCCTATTCAACGTCTAACGACCCTCTCCACCCCTCTGCCCTGGCTCTGTTTGACTGGTCTAAGAATCGCATTATAAATGGGAGACAAGTTATGTCTCACTCCCCCATTTCTGTCAAAGTGAAATTAGAAAGACTAAAGACATGTCACCTGTAAATCGACCTCGTTCACGAACTTAACTGTAAATTAATGAAGGATTGAGTAAAATCTAGCTTGGCCTTGTGAGGCTGGTAAATAGCTTAGGCCAAACCACATGTTCCGTGTGAGAGTAATCGGTAAATTACGAACACAGATCAAAATGATGACCGGTGTAGAGAGGCTAACGCTGTAATACAAAGTGTTGATGAACAGTAGGTCTAGAAGGTTACCAACACAAGTCATAAAAATCATCAGGGGTTCAGGGGCTGCTGAGTATGGGCAGAAGGAAAGGAGAAATCGACTAACCTGTGGTGTCACTAGCCTTTTCCCTGTGTGCTACTGAAAGTATGAAATCATAGACATACAGTCTTACACACATATCATGGGCTTTCCCTGACTCATTCAGTGTATGTCAGATCTCTCTGACATGTACCAAGTTACCCCTGGACCACCCAGTCACAAGATGGTGTACTACTACTTTATTTATTTATTTAATCTACAGTATGTGAATCTAAAGGAAAAGTAATTTTACCTTTTTATATTCACATTCATGTTCTTGGACACAGCTATTATTTTCCTAGTCTCAATTGTGCCCTGCCGTTGGGCTCCCATAAAGGTCAGAGAGGGAGAAATAAGGTGGGAGGACACAAAGTCTGTCCACACTCCACAGAAGGTAACCAATTACATTCTGATGTACTACAACATATTATACATATTGTTTTACAAAATGACAAAAAAAAAAAAAGATGAATCGTTTCTATGTGACCACCTTGAGAATGTGTGATCTTGCATGATCTCAGAAGTTAAACAGGGTTGGGCCTAGTTAGTTTTGGAATGGGAGACGGCTGCCAATAGACCGGATTATCACATGATGTCATAATCTGGAAGTCGGCCATTTTGGGGGGATTCGAAGCTCTGCGTACAGTGCATTTATGCCGCTAAGTAAAAAAAACTAAAATGGTCAAGTATTGGGTGGTGACTTTTTTTTAGCTGAAAACGCGCGGTGCCTGCATTAACTAACCAATTTTCTGGGCACAGAAGCGCTGTGAACAGTGGCTACAGTTTTGAATTGCTTTTAAAAAATTCAGCGTGAGAAATGCCATGTGTGGTGTGTGAGCGTGTGAACACGTCGAATTGCGTGTGTCACACTCTCAAAGCGTGAGACTTGTACATGTACATGTTCATTTGATTCATTATCCCCTACAGTAAATTGTATTACAATGTTAATATTTAATCTTTGTAAAACGTGAATAATAAAAAGCAATATACTAGTGCTTAAACACGTTACACATGTAATACAAGTATGCCGACCTTTGCCATCACAATATGCTTCTCTCCAATTTTCCGCACTTTGCGCTCTCGTACCATCTCCACCATGTACTCCACCACCCTTGTTTTGTATGAATGTGGTTTGCGAGTGAATGATTGGTGTTGTTCAAATGGGCAACCTCGCTTCTTCTTTATTTTTTCATCCAATTTATTGCTGATATAAATACAAGACTATTAAAAAGAATATTAACATGCATGCAAATTATTACAAACACACATATAAGAAATTTTTTTTGAAAAGAGTGATGCAGTGTAAAGCTTCTTTGAGTTTCCAAAAAAGCTCTATATAAAACAAATGTATTACTATTAGGAAAATGTTTGATAATGTGGGTGTGTGTGGGCGATTTGAGTACTAGGTGTTAATGCTGCTCCTCTGACAGACAGGCTGTTTAGAGGTTTGGTTATAGTTCAGGCTGATATAAGCTATTGATATTGCCTCTGGCCTGTTTTCATTGATCCTGGTATAGGATTGTTCTGCCACAAGACTTCTGACCCCACATTAAAACAACCACTTCCAAATCCAGACCTTGTTTACACATATTATAACTACAATAAATTATATATACTTACAGTTCCTTATTACTTTAAACATATTACTGTAAATAATCTTTCTTTAGTTTTTTTAAGGTCACTTCCCTGCATGAGTCTGGAAACTTTTTTTGGGAATCTGCTGGTGCCAGTATCATTTATCCAGGCTGGTATGTAAGTGTTGGATTGTTGATTTTAATGTCATACAATTCTAAATGTCATACAATGTCATACAATTCTAATATAATGTGTGGCCATACCTGCCTGTCAAAGCCTGATCCCGTCAGATCTCAGAAGCTAAGCAAGGCAGGGCCTGGTTAGTACTTGGATGGGAGACCACTGGGAATTCCAGGTGCCACAGTGCGGCGCCAGTTGCAAAAAAATAAAAAAATAAAACTGTCGCTGTGTCCTTAGGCAAGACACTTTACCCACATTGCCTAGTATGAAAGTGGTGTGTGTGTGAGTGTTGGAGGTGGTTGGAGGGCCCGATGGCGCAGATAGGCAGCCTCGCTTCTGTCAGTCTGCCCCAGGGCAGCTGTGGCTACAGAAAGTAGCTTACCACCACCCAGTGTGAAGTGACAAGAACAAGAACAATGAACTGTAAAGCGCTTTGGGTGTCATGAAAGGTGCTATATAAATGCAATGAATTATTATTATTATTATTAAATCTTACTATGTAACGTGTCTTGATATTAGCATGAAGAATCTTTTATTACTTGAGCAAAGTGTAGACTTAGAGGTCCTGTATTCCGCTTTTTCTGAGCTACATTATAATGTTGTTTCCTCATCACAAACATACCTGGAGAAAGCACTCTGTTCCACATTCTGATGTCATGTACTAATACAAGAAGTGCTCCATTGTGTTTTTTAAACTCCACACACCTTCACTAGTATAATTTGCCCATCTCTACTGAAAAAAAAGGTAATAGGAGCTGTGAACTTGAAAAGTACCACTTCATGACATCACAAGGTGGAACAGAGCATTTTGAGACTAATAATAAAGGGTTACTTAAATATGTGTGAATGAAACAAAACAGAACTCCAGGTATGTATTTGAGAAACATTATAATACGGCTTAAAGATCACAAGAGTTAATTTTGCATAATATAGGTTTCCTTACATTTACATTTCTATCTATTGTTTGATAAAAGACAAAAGGGCTAATATTTTCTAACACTTCAATGCTGGATTTGTTTTACAAGACACACTATTTTACGTGTGTAATACGCGTTACTTAGAAGACACAATAATTCAGATTCATCCCCTTTTGGCCTGATGTGACTGCGGCATGTCTGTGTATCCTTGAAGACAGTTAAAGTAGCGCCAGGCTGAGGGCAAGGGTCCAGAGAGCCGACAAATAAAACATTAATATCACCTCTGGCTAGTGTCTACTTTAAGGACCTGTGACGTGTGGGATTTGTGAAACATACACAATTAAACAGTCCTTTCCACAGTGCTCTACCTTTTCTACATAAAAGGATGTCTCTGTCTCTCCTGTAATAGTGTCTGTATCCTGTGATTGGTGATTGACGTGCTCTGACAGGCGCTTTCTATTCTGGGTCTATGCAATTATATTTCCGCAGCTGTATTCAAACTCTCTCCATGTTCATTACCTTTGTCCTCTTAACCCAGAGTGCATTGTGAAACCTTGAATGCATACTTGTACTAGCATTAACTATAAAACCTGGCACTCAGTGTACTGAATTTAAATTTTACCCTTTTAAAATAGAAGCCATAGGGTACGCTTGTGTTGAAATATTAATTTCAGTGGTTCAGAAATGACCTCGTCCTTAATATCAGTCATGACCACCAGTCATTAACAACAAACTGAGCACTTGTCGAAACCTCTCAATCACCACCAGAGTATTTTTTCCTGTATTCAATTAGCAGAGTCTTCGTCCTCTGATTTGAAGTTTGGGGGTTTGAATCCTGCTCTTGACATACAATGGCCGTTTCCCAATTCACCAACGGCACACTTGTGAGCGTCCTTGGAACGGGATATGCGTCATATCGGGATATGCGTCATAGCGCCGTTCCATTCGTTTTTTTCCCCCTGCACTGTCGAGACGAGCCCTGAACGGCGCCGTCGTTTCCATGGAAATCGGGGCGTGGACCAAGCGCGCAAACATGCACGCTTCGCACACTTAAAAGCCCCAGCATGCACAGCGCGGGAGGATATATGACTACAAAGACCGACTCGCCAGCGACATCCACAAGTGAGAGTTGCGACGTCACTATAAAATATACGTACTGGTTCACCTCACCTACAACTATGCTACATGAAACTCTTCATAAACTACGCTAAACATGTGTGGCGGTAGCCGTAACGGCATAGATCACGGCACCTGTATTACCGTTCACATGCTTTTTCCCCTTACACTTCTATATTTCCTTTGCTGTTGTAATGCTGGATATTCTACAGTATCGCCATGTCCAGCGTTTACTCTAAGCTGCGCACTGTTTGCACATTTTCAGCGCACAAGAAAACTTGTGCAGCGCACTGTAAATCAGGGATGAAAGAGCTTTTAGCGGATCTCCGCTTTTTATTCAGCCGCGGGGTCTTTTTTTTTTTTTTATATCTGCAAAGTGCGAGCCGCGCGGGGGGGTTCATTTCGGATGTGGAGTTAGTGTGTTTGCTCAGACACATTAAAAATTAGGGGGAACATTGGCCATGTCCCAATTCCAAGTATTACTAGTCGCAATAGTATAATATTTTTGTCTTTAGGGAACAAGGAGCAGACCACCCGGCTCATTGAGCTGAGGTGGGACCTGTTCCATTTCGCAGACGCCCATGTGAGAAACATAGTGCACTAAGGACAGAGCGAGTGTGCGCCGTCTCGACGACAGACCGAGTGCACACTCACAAGCGTGCCGTCGGTGAATTGGGAAACGGCCAATATCATTGCTTGAGCAGTCAGATGTCATGGCTCGCGCTCCCCTCCTTCCTTTCCCCTGTGTGTGTGTGTGTGTGTGTGTGTGTGTGTGTGTGTGTGTGTGTGTGTGTGTGCGCGCGTGTGTGTGGGCAGAGTCTCCCACGACGAGTGATTCCCTTCACCTGGTGGGCAATCAAGATCACCCGGGCATATAAGATCTGCTCTCCAAAGAGACTTTGTCAGACTGTTCTGTTTGTCTGTTTTCTGTTTTGTTCCACATTACCTTAACCCTTTGTCTCCTGAGTTTTTGGTTGTTCATCTCCAGAGATCTCTGCCTGTTCCAGCTTGCGTCTCTACCTGGTCTGTTAAATAAATTCACCTTTTCTCTATTTGGTCCAAGTCCATTTTTTGGGTCCCTCCTTTATTAAACTGTAACATCAGACACACTGACCCACAGGTTGGCGGTGTGATTCTAGCTCCCACAGATGAAATTTATTTATGTGTTTATTTATTTTTAATGAATTAATTACAATGCACATTAATCAACATATGAGCAGAAGCTGCACAGTAAATGCCAGAATTAGCTATAGAGCTAAATTGCATCTCAAAGTCAGCTCCTAAGACAGGCACAGAACACATTTACAATCACAATATAAAAGACAATATTTACAATAAACATTAACACGGTTAGTAACAAGTCAATTCTGTCATCTTGCTCTTGGGCAAGAACCCACCTTGCCTCCAATGTTTGTGTACGCTGGTGTATGAGTGTGTGAGAGAATGGGTGAGTGGTTCCTTGATGTAAAGGGCTTTATGAAAATGTGAGCAGGTTATTTAATTGTATCTGTACAGACTCTGCAGTGTGGCTGGGTGATATGGCAATAAAAATGTAATCTTGATCTCTTTCCTGTGAAGATATTTTGGCGATATCATCATTCTGTGATTTTGTTTCTACAAAATCGTGACCCCTCCTCCTACTCCAGAGGCCAACCTCTGCTTCAAAAGTGCATCACCGGTCACTGCTCCCTCCCTGTTCCACAGACCACTAGAGACAAGAACTGTTATTAGCAACTCACAATCAGTCTGTATGCCTGCCCATTTTCCCAGCTTCTATTGATATCAAGGACAGAAAGTACACTTACTGAAATATTTATCATTCCCAGGAGTTAGGTGAAAGATCATTTATTCACTGTAGTGGTCGTTATGATAGGTGCCTTGCCTTGAATTGATCCACTTAAATAATGATGCTTTTCTTATTCCCTTTCCTGTAGAACCCTGTCGTCCAGACATATTGTCACACACTAAATCTTTCATTTTGCTTTTCATAGAGCTCTGCCAGTGGATTCCAGGAAAAGCCAAAGAGGAACAGTACACGCCCACAAGCGAGAGGAGATGGACCACCATATAGAAACTAGCCGCATTGTCATTGGAGACGTATGGATCTAAATGATTGAGGTGATCTGCTCTCAAAGCTCAGCCTAATGAGAGCTGAGGGGCTAGCTAGCAAGATTAGCCGTATCTGAAGCGACGCCCACATCACACTCACACCCTACAGTGCTGGCACTCGAGTCGCAGCTCCCACAATGCCCTGCTGTCAGCACTGAGGAGAGGTCTGCTTCATTATCTGGAGCAGGTGGCAGCCCAGGAACAAAATACTACTGAAATATGTGTCAGACTGCTATACGTAGTAGGTCCTTAATAGCTAGGTTAGTTTAGGTTAGTTCTGTATTTGTGTAAAAAATGGCTCATGCATGCATTTTTAGTGTTTACCATATAGGATAAAGCTGTTGATTTTTACATTTGATTTACTGAAATGTGTCACAGCAGTGTCCGGGGGAACCAGGTGAACACAACAGGAAAGGCTGTGTTCTTACTCCGCTCTGATGTTTCAGTTGGTGATAAAACAATTCATTCCCTCAAAGTATTTCCTCTGGAAGGTCTTCTGCCACAATTGCTGCCACATAAAAAGCCTGTAGCATCTCAAATGTCCATTGCTAGCTCCTTAGCTAGCCTCTTGCACTGTCTCCATGGATACAGACAATGCAAATATTGTGTTGTGAACTAACTGGTAATTGTTTGATGTTCTGTGGTCTGTCTGTGTATCTGTTAGCAGAACGCTAAGAGATAATAGCACTCAGCTCTTTCAGATCTTACCCAGCACAGGGATCTCTCTGATTGTTCTTTAGTTAACAGTGTAGTAATAATGTAGTCGTTGCCACTGTCCTCTCATCCTCTCATTTGAAGCTCATAAGGAGCACTTAGACTGACACTTCCTGACCAGAGCCTATTCAGTGCAGGCAAATCACAGCCATTTCACGAGCCTCAGTGTTATATGGACAAAGCTGCTCTAGTCACTTCGAGCGGCACAGTATGATATCTAATAATCCTTTAAGAATCCATATTACACAGTGTGCAACTTTGTTTTGTCTACTATCTGTGTGCTTACACCATAAAGCCCACTGAAAAATGAAATCTGGCCTCTGTACAGCCATAAAGTCAGTTAAGCCATGCACAGCATTTGAAAATTGTCATCTATCCCATTATTTAACTGATATTCAGCAAAGGTTAAACAATTCAGGTGAAGTATTTGTTATGACGAATGCCCGCAGCAATATAATCTAATAATAATAAGATATATCTGCCCCTTTCAAAACAAAGGTTCTTCTGTTTGTAGCGCCCACTGCAGCTCACTGGTACAAGATTTATGTCTTAACTACAGACATAATCACTTCTGGAAATTGCAAATCTACACTGGCCAATTTTCAGGCTCACAGAGCACTGAGTCATACCAATAATAGCCACAGTCGGTTCATTCATGGCTCCTGCTCCACAGCATTCAGTATCCAGCAGGATCAATAAAAATGTCTGAAGGAGTCTAGGTCTTAGATTTTCATTCATTTGATTTAATTAATTTAATAAATGTCAATATAAACCATGTTTTTTTGCTAAAGCACAGTTTTTGATGTCTTAACCTAGGGAAAAAAAGAGAAAAAAGACCGGTAGCCTTTGGCAAAGTATTATTTCCTAATAATTGAGTGGGGCAGGGGACACCATCAAGGATGCTGTCTGCGTTTGAAAGCAACAGTACTAAAATACTGAATACTATTCATGAGATTTGTTGAGTTGATAAACTGCTTAACTGAGAGTTGGAATAATCCAGGTGCATTGACAAAAACTGTCTTTTAAAAATCAAAATTGGCAACATTTCTTAATGTTGCTTAACATAGAAAAATAAGCAAATGCGCTAAGATTTATCATAGTAGTATACGAGTATTGTAATATAACTCCATGTAATTTGGATATTTGCAAAACTATACAAATACTGATAATTATACTGACTCATAATAACTGCTTTGTGTAGAGGCTAAGGCTAGAACTGCAGTCTGTGCTGAACCTGTGACTTGACTCATCTCATTTAGTGTAACATGGGCAATATGTAATAAAAAGAGAATAAAAAGCTATTTTTTGTTTCAAAGACAAAAATCCTTTATTCTGTCAGAGTGGGTGAATTCTGTTATATTTCATGAAGCGAAACCCTAGACTAAACACGCATAAAGACACTGGACCCATTTAATTGAATACTTATCATGATGGAATTGGGAATCATATAATAGAAGTAAGTGAGTAATTATAAACACTCAAATTATAAATGATAAGGTTGAAGTGTGTTATTATTCCACATTACTACCGTATACTATACTATGCTCCAGATTGTTGTTTGGATTCATTGTGGACATGCCTCATTAGGTTGGAGAAGACCGCTGGCCCCAGCTGTGTTTGGAAGTGTTTGCTGCGAAATGAACAATGAGGCTCAGATCATGCAATAGCAAACCAGCAGCACCTGTGTCTTTGAAATGAAACAGGTGAGAAGAAAAAGTATCCACCTTATGACACAACCTCTCTCCTTTTCTGATCCATGTCAAAATATTATCTGATTGTGATTATAGGAATGTTATAATTCTACTTTTACTGATTGCATTTAAGTGTTAAGTGTAATTACAATTAGATTAGCAATTCATTAGATTCATTCATAGTGCACAGTTTGTTGTTACCTCCTCTAAAACATACCTGGAGATGTATTTTGTTTCATTCAGGTTTGAGTAGCCCTTTATTATTAGTCTGTCTACTTCTCCAAAGCTCAAAATGCTCTCTTCCACCGTGTGATGTCATGAAGCAGTAGTGTTCAGGTTAACAGCTTCTTTTACCTTTAGTTCAGTAGAGATTGGCTGGTTTAAGAGTAAATATGCTGGTTTGTGTGTTAAATATGTGTGAATGAAACAAAACACAACTCCAGGTATGTTTGTTATGAGGAAACATGAGAATTATCACATAGCTATAACAACATAACTTAGAAAATAGTGTGAAATGGGCCCTTTAAGATCAGAGAGAGTGCTAGAGTGCTAAAGTGCTAAAGCCTGCACCGATGTGAAGCCCTGTCTAGTCAGCCAGTCTGGGATGGGCTAAGTAGGTCATAGAGCCTGAGAGGAACAAACATAGCAAAACAAAATGCACAGTGGGGTACAAGAATATGCAGTGTATGGTTTCAGATCAAAATAATAACTCTGTGTAAAAATATTATGTTAAGGGATGAAGCCAAGTATGGAAAAACACCCAACTTACTATCTTTTCTAATGCACATTCTTATATTTTTGTTAAATTAATTTAATGGAAAACCATAATCTACTAGTAAACGGTGTTTTATTGTGCTTATTCAGATCAGTGAAGAATATTAACAGGCTATTTCCAGCGCATAGGCCAATATGATTCAATATTCATAATGCAAAATAATGACACATAGATAAGTGGAATCCAGCAATATACAGCTCTGGAAAAAAATAACAGACCACTGCAAAATTATAATTTTTTACTGATTTTACTACTTATAGGTATATGTTTGAGCAAAAGGAACATTTTTGTTTGAGTCTATAAACTACTGACAACATTTCCCCTAAATTCCAAATTAAAATATTATCGTTTAGAGCATTTATTTGAAGAAAATGACAAATGGTCAAAATAACAAAAAAGATACATGTTTTCAAAGCTCAAACAATGCAAAGAAACAAGATCAAATTCATTTTAAAACAACATAATACTAATGTTTACACTTAAGAGTTCACAAATCAATCAAATGGTTCAATAACCTTTATTTTTAATCACAGCTTTCATGCGTCTTGGCATGCTCTCCACAAGTCTTTCACATTGTTCTTGGGTGACATTATTCCACTCCTGGTGCAAGAACTGAAGTAGGTCAGCTTTGTGTTTGTGTTGGAATTCAACAGACGCTGGAATGGAATGGCTGTAATACATGTAGAGATGCTGAATTCAGAAAAAAATGCAGTGATCTCTTTATTTTTTTCCAGAGCTGTATATGAATTAATGGAAATGTTCTGTTAAAGCATTAACTGGAAATATAGGCAGATAACTTAAAGGTCCCATGGCATGAAATTTTCACTTTCTGAGGTTTTTGAACGTTAATGTGAGCTCCCCTACCCTGTTTAGGCCCCCCCCCATGGTTAAAAGTTGCGAAATGTCTAAACTGAGCATTTGCGATCCTTTTCTGCGTTACAAAAAATCTGAGCTCAAACGGGCGATTTTGAACAAGGCACCTTATTGACGTCAGATCGAAAAAAGAAATGCAAATGCAGTTCCACCCCCGTCTGTCTGTACGCAGCGTCTCTGTAAATCACACCCAGAGAGTTTGGACTGCGAATGTGCTAGGCAATGCGAAATGCGTTTTTTTATTTGTCTGGAAGCACGTCCGAGTGTTTCTAGGCTCGGAAGTCCTTTATCTGAGCCTCTGGACCTTTGAACAGCAGTGGTTTGATTTTATTTTCTGTGGAAATTAGATTTTTTCATTGAAAAGGCTCTCCTTTCCTCCTCCACTCTTAAAGGCGGAAATGGATCAGCTGAGCGCTCAGAGCAGAGAGCGGAGAGTTTGGCCACGCCCCCACCCTCTACTATTGGCCAGCTCTTTTCTCCTCATTTGCATTCAAGCAACAAGGCCCATTATGGCCTGTCCTGAGAGAGAAAAAATACTCTTTCTCATCTTATCTCTGTTTCTCATGCAGTGTTGATTTTGAAGAAGGATTCATTTACAGTATTAGGGAACCATTAAGGAGCTATATAAAAGCATCAAGAAGTACCATGTCATGGGATCTTTAACTGGAAATATAGGCAGATAACTTAAAGGTCCCATGGCATGAAATTTTCACTTTCACTTTTTCTGTGTTTGAAAAAACACAGCTCAAACAGGTGATTCTGAACAAGGAAACTTTCTGACGTCACACTTAAAATGCAGTTCCACCCCCCATCTGTTTTTCTACCCACACTCTCTGAACTCACGCCCAGGGAGTTTGGACTGCGAATGAGCTACGCAATGCGAAATGCGTTTTTTTATTTGCCTGGAGGCACTTGTAAGTGTTTCCAGGCTCGGAAGTCCTTTATCAGACCCTCTGGACCTCTGAAACAGCAGTGATTTAATTTTATTTTCTGTGAAAATGTGTTTTTTTCATTGAAACGCCTCTTCATCACAACAGCGTCAAGTTACATTTCTAACCACGACTGTACCGGAAAAGAGAAAGGTAAAACTTCAAAATAAAATGTTCTAGTTCGTTTTAAATGAGTTGTTAAGTTCCGCTCCAAACATTTCAGTGACTTGTACTTTTGTTTACATGTTTTTGAATATTGTACTGAAAATAGTTACATTACAGGAGGATTACAGTGAATTAGAAAATATAAAATCACAGACGCCAAGACAAGATGCTTGTCTTGGCGTCTGTGTGGCTGTGAGAGTGTGAGAAAGACTTGTACACCGTAGACGTGTGTGGGTGCGATTTATACAATTGTTGAAATGACTCTTGTATTTTGACTAGAGCTGCTAGCGCAGCTTGAACGTCCGTTGTATCAAGGTATGCCGCATCTATGTGACGTAAACGCGTACCGACGTGAGCAGATCTGACCAGTTTTGCGTCTTGGGCAGTTTACATGGAGACGCTACAGCGGAGCGTATTTAACTTTTCCACTCTGGAGGGTGGTTTCAGATTTTTGCGTTTTTAGGCCCCAAAAACGCCGTCACCGTGTAAACGAAAGGCACTTCCGATAAAATATTTTGTTGTTTTTACCCGTAAGCGTTCTCGTGTAAACGGGCCCTAAGTCTTGATTTTGAAGAAGGATTCATTTCCAGTATTAGGGAGCCATTAAGGCACCATATAAAAGCATCAAGAAAGTACCATGTCATGAGATCTTTAAAGGTGCATTGTGTTACTTTTCTTGTGGAGGGTCTGCCAAATGCTTTTCTCAAAGTTCAAAAGTTCAAAGTTCAAAGTCAGCTTTATTGTCAATTCTGCCATATGTGTTCAACATACAGTGAATCGAAATTTTGTTTCTCTCTGGCCAGGTAGTGCAAAAAGACAGTGTACAAAATACAATATGAAGACAAAACACAACAAAAAACTATCTAAGACAGAGATCTAAGTTAAAACTAAAGTCTACGATCTAAAATCTTAAAACAGTGCAACATAATAAATAAACTATACTATATACAGATTTCCAAAGTGTGCAGTGTGCATCAAAAATGTGCAATGGAAGATACAGCAGTGACTTGGTCATGTGCAGTAGAATGTGCATAGGAGTTAAGATAAAATAAAAAATAAATGTGCAACAGTAGTAATTCTAGTGCAGTAACAGGAGTAAACAACAGTACTAAAATTCCAGTAGTCAATGTGCAATAACAGTAGTAAACGACAGTGCAACGGGGGTAAAATTCAATAACAGGAGTAAACAACAGTACTAAAAATTCCAGTAGTAAATGTAAGTGTACTGAATATTTTCTCTGTGGAGATGTTATACTTTGTCTGGAATGTTTCACAGTATGGCATTAAGCCTTTCTGTCTTCATGGAGACCAAACCTGACCAAGTTACAGGTCAGATCTGAGGAGAGGCAACCCCACTCACAATCAGAACCCCTGTTTTTCAAGGTATTTTTGAGCAATAAAATGACCTGTAATTTAATAAATGTAAGGTAGAGCTGTTTAATATACCGTAGAACATTCCAGGCAAAGCAAGGACATCCATAAAAACAAGTTACACAGTGCACCTTTAAGATAGCTTTTCTCGTTGCTTCTTATTCATGTTTTTGTCTCTTTATAACATTGTTGCCTTTTTTATTTTATGAATGAAATAAATCAATATTCCTTCTGTATTTACTTACTTTACTATAAATCTGCTGTTGCCACGTGATGACAAATATAATTAATGGTATTCTGTCCATTGCATTCTTGTTCATTGCCTCCATGAAATGATTTTCTGCAGAGGATATTTATAATCTGTTGTGAATCTGGAAGCTTCGCGTTTTCTTGATTTCATCCTTTGCTTGTGTGTCCTTAGTCCCCTGCACGTTGCTGTTCGTGGTTGGCTGCTCTTGTGCATCATAAGCCACGTGCTCTGTGTTTATCATCAGAACGGAGGGACATCGTCACTCCCTCTCTCTCCTTTTTGTCTGGTGCACCCACAGACGTCAGGCGGCTGCATACACTCCAGCTCTGAGCGCAGGCACAGAATACCACAGCTCCAGCTCTACTCACTCCACTGAAGGTATGTACGCCTCGTCTTTGTAACACTACGCCCTAGTCTCTGTCTAATAGAGAATATCATCATAGCGGATTTATCTAAATGATGGTGTAGAAAGGACAGATGAGCTGGGAGGGGGAGGATGCTAAAATGAGGAGAGCGCTGTTGGCACAATGTGAGAGAGAAGACTGTTGCTCTGTAAGGCTTTGTACTCGACATTGTACTTCACCTCCCACCACCCCTGTAGTCACGTACACACAAACATCTCACCGTCTCCGCAGCGCGTGAATAAGATTCGACAGGTTGGATTTATTGACCTAGTTGGAGATATAGTGCTCTATTGACTGTATGGAGGAGGTGATGGAAGTGTGCCCACAGACAACAACAAAAAAAACCCTCCTGCTTCCAACTGCATAGTGCCAGTTCATGACCATTGCAGCTATAAATACTCAGCATGACATATCAAAGTTGGTATTCAATAGCTCTGATCAAAGATACAAAGAAAATGTGAAACAAAGGAGCAGTGGAGAAAGGCTCCAGGCTGAACTCACATTGAGACTGAAAGAGACAATGGATGGGTGAGATGATTAATATCACGACAAAACCCGGCTCAGACCAATGTCAAATTCATTGAAGATTTGCTAATGCTCGGTGAAGGAGCAAGGGAGGGATTAGCGCAGTGTTAGCCACACCCCGCTTTTGGGAAAACAAGTGCTGTCTGCTGGTGGATGTCACTTGGAAGAACACCTGATGAGCCCCCTGGAAGTCTGTCTTGAATATGAAGACATCCTTATTTTATCACCAAAACCCACAAAGAAGAATGTGTATTTTTTACTTAAAATGGAAGCCTCAGAAGGACATGAAGTGACAGTGAAGTGCTGTTTTGCTGCACCCAAAAATAATTTATGTGCACCATTTGTACTGGTATTATTTATTATAGTCTGAAACTGCTGGTCAGTAGTAAGTTATTGCTCCTGTTTTAGAGGTATGATTTATGCATATTAAACTGTTCTTCTGGGGAGAGAACAACTGCCACGTCATGCATTTCTGAAAATTTGGCATTTTCTATTCCTGTGATGGTCTTTTTGGCTTTCGGTTTAACTCTGCAGTCACCATCAATATCCAGATTCCTTCGTCTGTGATTGGTATTTTTCTGGCTCCAAGTTAGGGTTTCAAATTTTTTCTCTAGTAAAGACATTTTGTTCAGCTCATATATGTCTCCTAATATCACATTTCTGGCCTCATCATGACTGCAAAAGATTCAGGCAGAAAATCGTCTCTGCAAAATAAGTCATGCTGAAAAAAATTAGCTATTGAACTCAATTCTGGCCACATTACAAAAGCAGTGAAATAGTAACAAGCTGAGTGGTCTATTTTTGTTTGTGCCTATTGCATAATTCCTCTATTCAGTGCCACCACTCCCTTTTTTTGAGAGATTTTTTAATACTGTGTATAAAGCCTCTCTCTGCCTCTCCGGAGCTGAACTGGAGATGAAGTGTCTTCCCTATGGAGTGGTCTGTTTCACACCTCAGCTGTTCTGAATAGATTAATACAGTAATACTCTGTGTTTCTGCATGCACAACAGCGATGCTTGGGCTCTACTTGTGACTGACACAGGTGAATCATACACATCAAACATTGTATTGTTTACTTGAATCTGTATCAGAATGTGACCCTAAATATGTGATTCATGTAATGTCAAATGTTAACATATATTTTCCATTTCTGAGGACACTTGTATATTTTTCTGGACTTTTATGGTTAATTTTACAGACCTTGTTAATACATTATAACTCATAGCTTATATCAACATTAACACAATATTTTTGTCAATACTGGCCACCTTTAGTAGCACAGAATGAATAGTGGTTTCTAATCTAATGGGTTTTGTTGCTGTCAGCATAGTGAATACCCTTTGTGTATTTCAGCCAATCGTTCAAGAAGTTAACATTGAGTTACCTAGCAACCATCAAATGTCACTTATCTCCTGAAATACCCATGATGCACATAGGCACAAAGCTGCTGCTACAAGTGCTACAGCCACAATTATATGCACTGGGTGGAGCACAATAGCCAAACCAGTGGTTACTGTTTCTTTGTAGAAACATGAGCCTCGTTTCCATTGGTTCACTTTGGAGCGGATCGGTATAGGCCGCAACTGTCTCCACTAAAGTCTAAAGTGACTGTTTGAAGGGTCCGAAGAGGACCCCTGACTCACTCCCAGCGGGGCCAGGGCTGGTACTGTACGGAGCCAGGTGTGGCGAACAATCAAACGAGATGATTGGACAAGAGAGAACGCAGAGTTTGGATAAAACAAGACGGCAAAAAGCAAATAAACATAAAATAATAATTTCTCACCAAACACCGACTTGATATTGTGGTAAACCACTGTTTTTCCAGTTATGGAAAAATGTTGTGCTGACTCCAAAAACAAAGCTAACAGCTGTTTCCTGTTTATGGTTACACACGTTACTGCGTTTAAAGATCAAACATATATTTACAGGACATAATGCCTCTGATATGAGACAAATCCAATGCATTACATAAAGAGACACTAAAACATGGCACACTGGCGCAGAGAAATTAAATAAATCATCTAATTTTCACAGCACCACAAACTAAACATACTTTTGTGAATTACTGTGTTGAGCCCTATATTAAGTATAATTAAGTATAATTCAGATTCAGTTTAAATTTGATTTATTAAGAATTATTTTTGGGTGACATCAGTGTCTCACAAACAGAGCCCTGGCCCTGGATCCTGAGCTCTGCCCCTGGATCCAAAGTCCTCAAAATGGGAATGGAAACGCAAGCAAACCCACTCCAAGGTGCTCCCAAACCGAGCTGGTCCAGTGGAAAAGGGGCTCTAATAGATAGCCCGATGGATGTATGGCCACTATTGCTCTCTACTTTCTTCTGTTTGTGTATATTCAGTATTTTTCCAGCTTATACCAGTGTCACGTTTCATGTCAGCAGTGTTCTATTGACATTTTTCATTAGCAGCATTGACATTGATTGGGTTATCTCCAGACCAGTCCATGTCTGTGATGTGGTGGACGCTCAATTGAATGTTCCTATTGATTACGCTGTTTGTCCCTGGGGCACTTTAGCTATTCAAAATAAACTGAACCTATCCTTTTCTTATGGCTGGACAGTTAATCAAATGTGAATTGACAGCAAGATGAATTCATCTCTAATGTTAGAGCTCAACTTGGGTCATTTTAATGGGGAGATCTACAGCTAACACTCAAAAGTCTTGTTTATGTTCAGGAAATCAATATGGAATTTGTTTCAGTAAGACAAAATTGTGATAAATGAAAATAAGGAAAATAAAAAAATACTGTTTTGTCTCCCAGCCCCACCTGATGGTCAGTTTTGTTAGAGAACATCTTTCAGGCAAATTTAACTCATGAAAATAAGCTAAAAACTATTCTCCTTAACCATATCTATTCTTTTGGCAAGTGACTAATCAAATACACAAATTTCTACTTATATTCAGATAAAATTCCTAAGTCAATCAGCTTTATTCATGATAGTTTGTCCCAGTATGTCACTTAGATGGGGTGCCGTTTAATCCTGCCATTATCAACCAGTCCTTTTCAAAATACAAGCTAGGCATTGAGCATTTAGGAGTGCATAGTTAAATACTGCAACAACTCCTTTGCTCCTTGGAACCCCAAACTCTCCCACAAGCCACCCGCCGCTCTCCCAACAGCCTGACAAAGGAGTTGGCTCAGGGTGCTAGCCCAGGGTGCTGCTGTGTGTGCGTGCGCTGCGTGTTGATGTATTTCTCTACTTCAGCGTTTCTGTGCAGCTCTGTCTGGTAGCTACATTCTCAGACAAGATAGTGTTATTTAAACTAATGAGAGTCACGAGTTTCAATAGTTTCAGGTTTGTTTCAAGTCCCCAAATCTTCAAGATAACCAGATATTGGTTATTTTAGCTGTCCCCCATGTGTATTCAATATTATTGGCTAAGAATGCTCTGATGTTATCTGAAAATCAGCAATTACTTTTGGGTAATCTCACATCAGTTGGGTCAGAGCAGTTGGGTTTAGCGAATTTCCCAAAAATTTGGAGCCAGATCACGATTTTGATTTCATTACTGTTCATATAAACTTATATCAGTATCTTTTCATTGCCTTGACGTGGTGTAGCTGTCGTCTGTTGTTCATTGCAATTGGTTAAATCCAATGTCAGTCAATGAGAACATTGCAGAGGCTGATCAATAGGAGAAGTGGGCAGGAAAAAGTGTTTTTGTTTGAGCATATAACTGCATTCAAGTGTAAATTGGTGAATTAAGATGTGGCTATTGATTTGATTAGAATAACTGATTAAATGACATTGGACTAAGTAATAAATACATGATATAATGGAAACTTTGTAAATGACCCACCCTATTTAACATTTATAACAGCCTGAAGACAGTGAGGTATGAAGGCTCAGGATGTTACCGTTTATGAGGTTTGAAGACTGGCTCTCACTGCAAAATCCTACATTGTTGCTTCAGTGGTAAATCACATTTAGAGCAGAAAATATGACAAGACATAAAGTGAAGTAAAGACACTTATTTTGCTTTTTATTTTTCTGGTTTTATTACATACATTGTTTCATTCTGTAAACAAACAGACCACAGTAGCCACTTGAATGAGCACTGAAACATCTTCACTTTAAAACTTGTATCCAATTAACAGAATTACATTTTCCTTTGCTTTAGTTCACCACTGTATGCATCTGTACCTACTGGCTCTTCAGTGCTGATGTGAAATCTACCAAAATATATGGACATAAGGATATGTGTTGTGTATAGTGGCCTGTCACGATAAATTCTGAAGTTATATTTAATGCTGAAGTAAATATAGACAATAACAAATTTATGCCACTAACACAATAATCCTAAAGCAGATTCAAAACACAAAAACTATTCTGTATAATATTGTTCAAAACATCATGAACTGCAATAAATAAACAGCAGAATTCAACCTTTTACAGCTTTAATCTCAGCACGCACCCAAAAAATAACGACAAATACAGCTCTGGAAATAAATTCGAGACCACTGAACTTTTTTCTGAAATCAGCATCTCTACATGTATTACAGCCATTCCATTCCAGCGTCTGTTGAATTCCAACACAAACACAAAGCTGAGCTACTTCAGTTCTTGCACCAGGAGTGGAATAAAGTCACCCAAGAACAATGTGAAAGACTTGTGGAGAGCATGGCAAGACGCATGAAAGCTGTGATTAAAAATAAGGGTTATTGCACCAAATATTGTTGTCTGAACTCTTAAGTGTAAAAAATAGTATTATGTTGTTTTAAAATGAATTTGATCTTGTTTCTTTGCATTGTTTGAGGTCTGAAAACATGTATCTTTTTTGTTATTTTGACCATTTGTCATTTTCTGCAATTAAATGCTCTAAATCAGGGGTGGGCAAACTTTTTGACTCGTGGGCCATAAAGGGTTCTAAAATTTGACAGGAGGGCCGGACAAGGAGCAAGTGGATTTAGTGGATTTTTGGTAAAAAAAAAAACACTAAAAATAACATGTGATATGTATAGAAAACATGTGCTTTATTTCAATTAAAAATGAACAGAAGTATTACAACAAAATGTCCATCTTTCAAGTTCCACAGTATTTAGCTCTTTATTAAAATTGCTCTTAAAACACAGGGAATTTTATTAGTAAAATACAGCTTTTTTATTGCTAACGTTACTATTTTAAAGCACTGAAAGTTCTGTTCTCCTTCAGGTTCTTTCGTTCTTTTGTTGACTGTTTTGTGGCAAAGTGACGGCTGATATTATATTTTTTTAAAAACCGCTACAGTCTCTTGGCATATCAGGCATACAGCAGCTGATAAGTATTCTGTGAAAAAAATATTTACTTGTCCACTCCTTATTAAACACTCGACATTCTCTGTCCACTTTTCTTTTCTTAGCTCCGCTCATCTTTACAGGAGGGCTGAGGGGTTAAAGAATAAAGCACAAACGTGGAGCAAAACGCTGCACCTCAACAAAAGTCAATGTATGTAGTGCCCCAGCTATTGGAAAATGCCAGAATTGCAGGGAAATTAAAACATTAACATTATAAGAAAAACTGATAATTTTGCAGTGGTCTTTTATTTTCCAGAGCTGTATTGACCCCCAAAAATATTGTTCCAGCTATCATATTAAACTATAAGTCGATATAGTAATTATTGTGACATGGCGAATGGATTATTTGGGATTATTTGGGATTATTTGGGTGTGTCTCTCCTCACACAGCCTCCTGCATACACACTGGACCTATCTTCTGCATAGATAATACTACACGATTAGCCTGCATGCTTTGAATTATGTATTTCCATCCTACAGCGGCCTCTTGTCAATGTCTGGTTATTGAATAAGCATGAGCAGGCTGTCATCTTACACATATCTCTAAAGCAATCTCATTTTTACGTCTCTGCAGCTTCCAAAGCAGAAGCTAGGAATTTGCCCGGGAGCCGAGCCAGAGCTTCAAACAGAAAATTCCCTCAACATTTGGTGGCAACTAGTTCCAGGTGTCACACTGTGTTCGAGAATCACTTGAGGACTGTGCCCAGCTTTGTACCCTTTTCCGTTTCTCCATCGCATGATAGAATATGTATGTCTCTGCTAATCTTTGTGGACAGGTCTGATTTCTTTCCATTGAAATCTACGAGGGCATTTTGTGGTATATTGTCAATAAGACTACTTTAAGATGGTAGTCGGCGTTACTGAATCAGACTGACAGAACTGCAAATCCCACACAACACTGAATGATTATTACTACTGCAGCTTTGGCATGGGCTATATAGTGAATGCTGTCCATCAAAATACAATATGCAGACTAACAAAATTATTGTAATTACAGCAATTAACAGGCACCAGTCCAACCCATTTTAAAAGTTGTGGTCCGGGATGTCAAGATTTTTTGGTTAAAGGTCCTTTATTACTCAAATTTGACACTTGTGAGTTTTAAGCCATGTTACAATGCTGTTACCTCATCAAAAAACATACCTGAGGGAGGTGTGTTTTCTTTCATTCGCACATATTTGAGTAAGCCTTTATTATTATTCTTATTATTCTACATCTCCAAAGCTCAAAATGCTCGCTTCTACCTTGTGATCTCAAGTTAACAGCTACCTTGATTGATAATTCCAGGGCTGAAATTATCTAAATGATTCTTGTGAAGGTGCATGAAGCTTACGAACACAGCAGAGTACTTCATGTATTACCACACTGCTTTGTGTGTTAAACATGTGTGAATAAAACAAAACCTCATTAGATCATTGATCTGAAAATAGCATAATTTGGGCCCTTTGATCGATAATTGTAATTCTGGTTACTGTATACTCATAAGAACAGAAGATACTGATACAGTTTTCCAATGTGTAGTAATTTTTATTGAATCTATATACAGAATGTAAAGCCAAAAAGATTTATTTCATTAATCTGGCGTTAAAGAAATCTCTCTTATCCCTTAAAGTTAGATTCATTATTTAAATTCACAGGGCTAAATAGCAATGAGGTGGAAAGAAGCACATATAAAAAGTTTAACATTTGTGGAATTTGACTTGGCAAACAAGGTTTACACATCAGATGCCCCAGTATGCAGCTCCATGTATGGCCTAAAAGCTGGTGGCGCTGTTGGTTGGCTGTGTGCTCTGTGTTGTTCTGCGGTCACTAATGGAGTGTGGGCATATACACTTGACCATTTGCTGAAGTGTGAATGATACATGATTTTGCCCCTCACTCCCAGGATGCACCAGGACACTGCAAACACAAACATGTTTTAGTTATAAGTGTTTTGGCCAGTCCTGTCTAGGTCAAAGCCCACAGCAGTAAAAATAGAACGACACTGTGGGAGTCTGTATCATTGGCTCAAAGTCATCGGAAAGGTGAATGGAATGGAAAGTGTTGTTTGCATAACGCAAGTCAAACTGGTCGATAACTTGTGTTGTTATTGACCGTTGGATAGGTAAGGGGAGCTTTATTTGTGGTCAAGTTAAAGTGTCCATTTGTCATGCCTGATTCACCAAATGCTGGTGTACCATTCAATTTTTTGCAGTTTTGCCACAACTTTTTATTGTTACTTCAGTATGTGCAAAAAGCTCCTCCACTGGAGACCACACGTAGATCATGTAAAAAGATGCAGAACCCCTGTGGACAAACTGTCTTCACAGAACAGTGGCTCAGTCACTGCACTTACATTTCTGCCTGACCTCACACTGACTCACTATGGGAGGATCCACACAATGACTGGTGGATGCAGTTGCACACAGTTGTCACACTAATACTAATACAAGCTTTAGAGAAATGTCAATGCGAACTAACACACGTATGCTAGTGATCTGTCCAACTTAAGTTAAAATCCAACATGATTCACCCAACCCGAAGAAATGGGTTCAAATGCTGGGATCTGACCCAAACCCACGCACATTAAAACTAATGTATTTTGCACCACTGCAGCTGGTCATCATAGCTACAGGAGTACTTTGTCTTGCAAGCACAAGGCTTTGTATGCATAATGTAAAAATTATGTTAAAGTCATGATTTGTTTTACTTTTTACACTCAACTGCACTATTTAGGACCCGTTTTATATGGCTCAAAGGATATAGTGCAGATTGAAGCTGAAGGTTTGTGGTTTGAACCTTGCTCCGAGCATAATAATTATCATTGGTAAGGCGATCGATCAGATCCCGTGACCCATATGTTGGTGGTGCATTTTCAGATGAAACAGGTGAACATTGTAGTTGTGTCCTTGGGCAAGACACCCACCTTAACCCCGGTTACTGCATACACTGATGTATGGTGTGTGCGCGCACGTGTGCATGCGTGTAAATGTGTGCAAGTGTAAAAGTAAGCAATGTCATAAACATAGAGGTGCTCCTTATTGATCCCCTTCATTGGATACCTGTGAAAACATATCTGTTTGAGCCCTGAATAAAATATGGCTTATGTAGTGGCTAGTGCCTGACCACACTGTCCATGAACCATGTAAGAAGAGGCGGTGTCCCTGGAGGAAGCCACTCAGGAGCATTTCAGGTCTGTGTGCACTTCATTGAGTCCAAGCTCTGGCATCCGCCTCTCTGTATGGCGTCAGGAAGCACCGGCCTAACTCACATCGAGGCCGTCTGCCCTGCTGGCACCCCCACCACAGACACAACCAGAGACACAGACACAACCACAGCTACAACCAGAGACACAGACACAACCACAGCTACAACCAGAGACACCGACACAACCACAGCTACAACCAGAGACACAATCACAGTGACCACCACAGACACAAATAGAGACACAGACAACCATAGCTAGAATGACCGACACAATCACCACGACAACCACAGCTACAACCACAGACAAAATCACCACAGCGACCACAGACAACAATTATGACTACAATTATTAGGTTTAAATCTCAAAAATGGCCTTTGCACATTTCATTTTTTCTGTGCAGTTTCATTTTAAGTACACCTCATACAATTTGAATAAGACTGTTTTCCAGTTTTTATCATATTATTTGGCAGTTGTAGTCCCTTAGTGGTGCATATAAACACCTTTATGACATTTTTATAGCTGTCCCTAATGGGTTTTCAGCACCTTTTGTGTATTAGAGTCAGAGAGCCAACATAAATGCAAATGTATACATAGAATGTGCACTTCTTAGAGAAATGTTTTCAACCAAACAAACTTTGTCCAGTTGACAAATTGAACTTCTCCTGTTATCATGGATTCTACCTGGATGACTGAGGGACTTTTCATGGACAAGTTAATTTGGCCGGGGACGTTTCGCCGCTCATCCGAGAGGCTTCGTCAGTTCTGGTTAGAGTGCTGGTTGGGCACTGCTTGTATCTAGCTGCAGGGATGAGCTAACTATACTGAAATTATTCTGAAACTATCTCAACTATTTGTCTGTCAACTGTTTGTCTAACCAGCACTCGAACCAGAACTGACGAAGTCTCTCGGATGAGCGGCGAAACGTTTTCAACCAAACAAACTTTGTCCAGTTGACAAATTGAACTTCTCCTGTTATCATGGATTCTACCTGGACGACTGAGGGACTTTTCACGCTTCTTGGAGAACATGTTAACAATTTAACGTGGACAAATTAAACATAGACTGAGATGCATAAACAGACCAAATGAAGGATTATTTAATTTAACACAAATACATGAATCACTCTGCGCCTTGTTTTGCCATTATTATCAGTGATGATGAGTCATTAATAATGGATATCACTTTTTAAACATCTAATTTATCAGATTTTTCTGAAAAATATAACCATAAACAATGAATAATGTTTATTGCATCTTCCCTTCTTCCTTAATGAAACTTAATTATCTTGAAATGTGTTTTATAATTGTTTCTAAATTAGATCTGCAGCATTAATCACAATCAAATCAAAATCACAATTTGAATGCATGCGATTAGTAAATCACATACTTTCTTCCACAAAACATCCATGTGATTCTTGTATTAGTTTCTTAGTTCATATTTCTGTCTTTTTGTCAATTCTTATGTTTAAAGGTACTATGTTACACAAACCTTTAAGTCATGTTATAATAATGTTACCCCCTCAAAAGCATACCTGGGGTTTTGTTTAGTTACATTCACACGTTTGAGTAATCCTTTATTATTAATTTGTCTGCATCTCCAAAGCTCAGCATGCTCTGTTCTACCGTGTCATGTCATGAAGCGGTTTTCAAATTAACAGCTACCTTTTACTTTTAGTTCAGTATAAATGGGCAATTCCAGAGTTGAAATTATCCAAATGATTCTAGGAAGGAATTTAAAAGCACAGTGCAGCACTTGCTGTATTACCAAATGACATCACAAGCTGTTTTAGAGAAGAACACAGCCTAAATATGCAGGATTTATGTGTTAAACATGTGTGATTGAAACTAAGTAAAATTCCAGGTATGTTTGTGATGAGGAAACAACATTTTAATATCCTATTATTAAAACATAAATCACAAACCTGATTGCAAAGTGCAATTACATACAGTATACATATATTTTTTTCCAATTTCCCCAGAGCTATCCTAAACTACCTTCACTTGTTAGGAACGAGGACCATTTCGATTGAACATTATTTACTACATCTGCATATGTATGCTACTATAACTCTGTACTGCAGTGTGGTAGACTTGCCTAAAGACATTTGGCTGAAACATTCCCCTGAAACAGTGAGTTGCTGCCCAGCCCTAGTCAGCCTCGTCACAAATCTCCAGAAGAGCCTCTCCGGTGCTTATTTAGCTTCAGGCCCCCTCCAGCACTGCAGTGGGCACATACTTTCTGTAGTGTTGTGTTGTGCTATACAGTATATTAATTCACTGCCAATTTATTCTCCCAGCACGAACTGAGAGACACTTAAAAATAATGGCACCAGCTTCTGTAATTGCTGCCTTGGGCTTGTTCTTTAATTTGTTGAACTGGAACAACAATGGCGTATTTGTTGATTGTAATGTGGCCATTTGTTGAAAGACTTTAGTCAATTGATTTTTCTAGGATACCGTTTTGGATGATAATCACCAGTTATTACATTTTAGGCTTTGTTGATATTAGGAATGTATTTATTTGTTGTGATGGTCATTGTAATTTCGCTTTATTTAATTGGATTTACTCTATTGAACTGCTCACTACTAGGCGAGCAATACAGTCCTGAAAGTGAGATGTGCCCTCCAGGTGCCCTCCACACGACGACACACATTTGCCCCATCAGCATGTCTTCTCAGAATAATCAGGTCAGGCTGAACGTCACTGCTCCATTCTGATAATATTGTGATGAATATGTGTTTTGAGACCCAATCTGCACTCTTATTTTGGTAGAAGTAAATAATAATAATAATAATAATAATAATAATAATAATAATAATAATAATAATAATAATAATAATAATAATAATAACAATAATAATAATAATAATAATAATAATAATAATAATAATAATAATAAAAATAAAAGACACAGGCCTTTATTGGAGTAGCAGCAGTAGTGTTAATGAGGCCAGGAGCTTCATGCTAACCCAACATGAGTGGGCTTTACTTTAATCTGAGCTCACACCTTTCCACTGCCAGCTCCTCTCCCTCAGCCTGCACCCATTTTAGGCCCTTATCGGCTACACAGATAGCCACAACTTTACTTCTGGCATACTTGCAGGTTGTTAATAAAGACTACCAGACCCATCTATTGCAATACTTCTAATATGTTTTAAGTGTTTACAGACATCTGACGACTGTACCGACTTTTCATTTCATTTCATTTGATTCAAGATGCTAACTAACACTCAAACTGAGCTTCTGTCACCCCTGGATCTGTACTGAAGTGCTTATAGTTTAATAAGAGGATCTTATATTGTTTAGACTTCAGAAATCAGTCAATGTATTTGAGTACTGGAATCAATGTACAAAATTTGGGGGTGCTTATTTTTATAGTGTCAGAATTTTTGCTAATAATCCAGGGATTAAGGTACAGTTTTCTTATACGGGTTTAATTTTTAATCTGTCCCATTAGAATACATTTAGGCTTCAATCGCCCTATGCCCGTCATTGGCACCCATCAATAATTTACTATTCCATTTCCAGTGATAGAATGAGCTGTAAATGCCGATAAGTGGGTGTAAGAGGTGCACTCAGTTTTGGACCTATGTAGTGGCTCTTCAGGCGAAGGTGTGAGTTACAGATCGAATTTAGAACTTTTTATTTTCTGGAAAATTACACGTACCTTGAAAATTGCATTCAATAGGCCTATCTTGAACTTTTATTATATGTGAGAAACAATAAATTGCCCACACCATTTTTAAAAAAATCCTGAATATTGAGGTATACCATTGTATGACAGTGAAAATATATGGCTTTGTGATCCCTTTATTTTGTGGCTTCATTCAGTTTCACTAAACAACAGTCATTTTGCACTCCATTGCCTCTTCATAGTCTAATGGAGATCTTTGTCATTCATATGAATTAAACAGCACAGTACACACGATCTAATCCATCTGACAAATATACCTCATTTCAAACTGTGCTGCTCATTAGCTGCTAGACTTCTGCAGGATATTTACACTGAAATGACTGCTGGTTGAAATAGGACAAACCTTTATGTAAAACAGTTCACTCAGATCAATATTTAACCCCATCTTCCTCAGTACGTTTTCTGTGAGTCTGTTTACGTTTGTCTCTGTTAGTCGGTTCTGTCCCAGTTTCCAGTCATCGATCCTGTTTACATTATGTGAAACTTCCTCTCCACATAATGCTGTTATTGATTTCCAGTGGGGCAGGAAGTAATCAGCAGCAGCCTGTTGAACAAAAGTCAGGGGCCAGGAGTAACACTGGCTCCAATCTCATTCATATACAGTGTGCATAATGGAGGAGGCTTTGTTAAAAATGTTCAGTTATTTATGTATACTGTTCTCCTTTGAGTGGGATGTTTTTTCTTATTAGCTGAGGTTGGGTTGTGCGTTGTGACGTGCGCGGCTTGCAGGAGATTGGAAATTTGATGGTTTATTAACATTGTGACATCTGTCAGCGTGGACTTAAAGAATGAGTCACCTCAGCAGTCGCAGAAATAACACCATTTGTCCCATTCACCCGTTGATGATTAGACATCTTATTACACATACTCAGCACTGTCATTACACTAGTGCTATGGAATATTAACAAAATGTAGTTATTGCAGTAGTCACTGTGAAACTTAATATGTTGTGTTTAGTTTGAAGAAAAACAAAATCCGATTGTGATGTTTTTCTTCTTCCCACTCCTTTACATTTGCTATATGTATGTGCATGTGTTTGTATGAGTAAGAAGTAAGAAGACAATACCTCTTATATTCACCTTTTGCCACCTTTATTGAGTGTGGACTGAATGAATAATGCACCGTAAAGCACTTTGGGTGTTGTGAAATGCCCTATATAAATCCAATGATTGATAAATTAATTAATGTAAATGTAAATATGGTATACTTGTACCTTCTGTCATAAGCTCAAAATAAAATCAATCAAATCTGGTGAAATCTCCATCTCATTGTTAAAGTTTGCAGCTCTAAAACACAGACCACTCGACCTAGTCTGCCTCCGTCCTGCATGTGAATCACAGGTAGATTCAACCAATTACAGTGAAGCGTAAACTTGCTGAAGAAGTTAGTAAAATCTGCAGACTGAACAAATCAGACAATGAAATAATAATGGCACTCACAAATTTAAGAGACGGTGCAATACAATGTCCAATATGTGGAGACACTGGTATGGCTGTCTTTTAAAAACATAAATGTTTATTGTTTTGTATTGTCAATGTCTTTGCCTGTTTTAAAAAATGGACCATGAGTCCGTAATAAAGATGAATTGAAAAATTGAAATATGTTATAACCAGGAAGCAGATACGACTGTAATAAAAGTCATAAGGTTAACCTCAAGGGAGCTACTATTATGATGATAAGTATAAGGCTGCACTGTTCATTTGAAAAGGCAGGACTCTACAGTATCATAACCATGGTGGTCAAACGGAGGTGGACTCTTGGCGTACAAGCTGAAACTATTCTGATAATAAATGTAGGTTTATGGTACAATTGTAAGATACCTTTAAGACAATGCATTTCTGATTTATGCTTTAAGTTTAAGGGATGTTTCTATTTTTTCAGTCCCATACTCAAAGTGTGCATTTTATTATAAGAGCTTACCTTTTTGTCCTGTTAGGGCATTGTATAGATGTATTTGCAACTGTTTTGTTAATCTTTTGTAATCTCGAGTCTATTCATTAACAGTAAAAATCATGATATTCATTTAATATGACCCACCTCTAATTACAACACAAATTGAATGCAACCAGAGAAAGAAAAGTAAGTCATTTTTTTTTGCATATGACTCACTGATAATAAAAACAGAGGTACAGTCATTTCAATATTCCACTGCACATAATTTTTACACCCTGCAGCCTTAAGTGCTAATCTATATGCATGGTGCAGAGGATGGGTTTAGCATGAGC
Source organism: Paratrypauchen microcephalus (assembly GCA_036785185.1). Taxonomy (NCBI): domain Eukaryota; kingdom Metazoa; phylum Chordata; class Actinopteri; order Gobiiformes; family Gobiidae; genus Paratrypauchen; species Paratrypauchen microcephalus. The sequence goes on from JAVJIX010000020.1 coordinate 2,715,247, forward strand.
CTGGATTTGTTCCCACTCACACTCCACAGCTCAATCACAGCAGACGAGGTCACACCACAGGCCCCGTACGTCTGCACTGTCAAATGTAAAACACACTAGGAAGACTTGTGGCCAATGTGCCAGAAGACATTTTTATTAAAAACATGAATGATGAATCATAAAGTTATTTAAAGGTGTGTACATTGGAGGCTATGCACTTTTCCATGGAGTTGCTTTGTGTGGAATGTTCCACAGTGGCAATAGCATTATCTTTCTTGCATTTTCAATAATTCAGTTTTATTTATTAAAAAAACATCAATTCTCACTGTGAGCTGGGCCTCCTCTCCCAAAACCTCCATAGAGACATGCTGGTAGCAGACCCTCACATGGAATAGTTACATAGTGCACGTTTAAAGTAAATCTAGTACTCCCTTTGTATTTTTCCCCACACCCTCAGTCGCATCTCAAGCCAGAACCAGTCAAAAGTATCAGATTTGTTTTCTTCAGTGACGCATGTGAATTGGTCACATCAGTTACAAACAAAACCACATTCCCCTCACTTCAGTTTAACAGAGTTTTGTGCTTCGCTCATTGATTCTGCTGAAATCCACAATGTTTTTCAGCCCCCCTGCTATATTTTTTTCCTTTCTTTTTTCCTTGTTAGACATATTCCATTTCTGTGCCATACTGAGCTGGCAGTGTGCTGTCAGTACACCACAGAAATAAAATATCTATGACACTTGTAAGCAGCCATTTGTTTTGATACCACAGAATGTATAAAAAAGCGGACTAAGCGTGCCCCACCCATAGCGTTTAGCCCCACTCAAATGAAACTTGCGACGCTAATGGTTAGAGGAGAGAATTTGAAGCCAGGCTCTATATTATGAATAGGATTTTTTTGATGAATGACATGGCAAAAAAAAACACAACAAAAAACACCATGATCATGTAGAGCGAGTTAATGTGAACATTTTAAGATCAAAATGATGAGGCTCACAGCAGCAGTTACAGAGATTCCAATGTTATTCAATGGGAGCCAGGGTCAGAAGAAGAGGAAGAGGTGTATATATTTATTATATATACACTCTATGTTTGATACAGACTGACCATGGGTGTCCCTGATGGGCTAATCCACCTGTCAGTCATGCCTAATGAAATCTGTGGAGATTTCCCTGTGACCAGACTCACAGTATTGAAGAAGTTCTGGATCAAGGCATGACACATCTTATATTGTAGAAAATGATTGATTTGTCATAAAAATACACACTTCAGCCTTAGGCAAAACATACAAATTCATGCCATTGTTGTCTAACCCTTGATGTTATCCTGGCCCCTGTTCTGGAAAGTGAGTGCATGTTTAATAAAAGCACACGGCTGCATTAATGCCGAGCCCATGGTGAATTTGGGATCACTGCATCTGTCTCAAAGAGCAGCTCCACTCCTATCTTTACCCTGTCCTCCAACACAATGCCTCAGATTGACACAGCCTGCAGTGGGCCTGTGCAGGAGGAGGACAGACACACAAAAGCAGAGGCGGCACTACACTGCTGTGGTCACATGTGTGTTTGTGAATGGGTCACCAAACGGCCATTATAGGTTATTTATATCACAGGCCAAATGCTGAATTCTCCAGTGTAAGAGAATGATCAGGGGAGTTCATGTTAGCTTTGCTTGTGATAGTGCCAAGCTTGAGTGCGTTTTTGAGAGGCTATATTAGGTTATTTTCTGGTCTATGTTATGACGTTGGTTCCTCATCAAAAACATTCCTGGAATTGTTTTGTTTCATCCACACATAAATAACACATAAATCCTACACATTTATTAGTTATTTAGTTCTTCTCTCTTCACCTTGTAATGTCAGGTGCTCCACTGTGTAAATGCCATACACCTTTACTAGATTCATTTGGATCATTTCAGCTCTGGAAATGCCTATTTCTACTGAATTAAAGGTAAAATGTCGCTGTTAACTTAAACTACCACTACATGACATCACAAGGTGGAACAGAGCATTACTGTCACATGTGAATGAAACAAAACTCAACTCCAGGTATGTTTTTGAGGAGGTAACAGGATTCTAATATGACTTAAAGCTCACAGGAGTCAGTGTTGAGTAATACAGGACATTTAAGCATTTTATGTTGTATTTTGTTACCTAGACTAGTCTTTGTCTTGTACTTTTTGCTACGTGTGATGTTTTAGTCATTGTGTTTGTCTTGTACTTCTGCTAGGGGTATATGTGACGTTTTAGTCATGGTGTTTATCCTGTTCCTGTTTATCAGATGTTTTATGTTCACTGTGGGCATAGGGAGTGCTGCAATTTCAAATCCTGTGTGCAACCTGTACATACGTTTTTTGACAATAAAGATGACTTTGAACTTTGAACTTTGGGATTTGGAGTTTCCCATCTAGGAATTTCTACCATAGGAATTTCCCATGTTTTTGTTAATAATGATGTGTTCAAATTCAACCAGCGAGAGTGCAGGATCCAATTAAGGTTATAACAAACTAATACCTAATTTTACTAATCAATACTGAGACTAGTATTAAATCTAGTGTCTCTTTATCAATCAAGTATGAAGTATTGACACTGAAAAGAATTTATAAAATAACATTTTTTAAATATAATAAAATGTTACAATGGTCTGGATGTATGTCAATATTACAAGACTATGGTAATGTTAAATAAAACTACTATTTCATTTTGAAAATGACATTGTACTGTGTGTGTGTTTTTATCAAGCCTTTTCAGTGGCGTCAAAATCCGGTTTTAATGATAATACTATGGCATTATAGCATTCTCATCCCAAACTATTTGCTTTTTGGGCTAAGTCTATACCTGGCATATACATAATGCCCATTTTAATACCACCGAACTATAAAGTGCATTAGTTTGCATTGTATTTTTATAGATCTACTGTTATTTCCACAGATAATAATAATTTTGCATTCAACACAACCCTTATCACATCCTTACATAAATTATTCGAATTGACACAATGTATTTCTGTAGTGGGGCACGCTATAAATGGCATCCTGTGCACCCATGGAGCAATTTAGAACTATTACTGATGACTCTATGCTAAAAAAATGACTGCACATATTCACCTTAATGCCATATACTGTACATCTGGAACTGTGTATTTTACAGTGAAATGAAAAGCTGTAAGTAATACAGTAATCCCTTGTTTATCGCGGGGGTTAGGTTCCAGAAATAAGAGAAATCCGCGAAGTAGGACAACTTTATATTTTACAATTATTCTACATGTTTTAAGGCTGTAAATGCCTCACCACACACATTATACGCTTTTCTCAGACTGGAATTAACATTTTCTCACATTTCTCTCTCGTTTAAACACTCAAACTTTCATAGATTTTCAACAAAATGTATTAATAGTGAAGCATGGGGGGAGACACGGCTCCGGGAGCCCCGCTGTATGCGCGAGGAGCACGAAGACATAAGTCACTGGATCCGCAGGAAGCACCGCGCTCATCCAACGGCACTGCCACGTCCCGGGACGCGACGCGCACCAACCCCTTGGAGAAGTGCGCGACACGTGCACCCCTCATCGTGGTCAAATCCGTGACAGAGCAGCACGACCGGCGCGAGGCCGCGCGTACACTGGGGCTGCGAGCACGAGATCGAACCGCGGCGCCCGGACCGCGTCCTCTCAGCCCGAGCCACAAACCAGCCGCACAAAACCAGCAAAGAGCGGCACGTGGTGGTTTAATCCTGGTTTAGCCCTCGTCTAGTGCCGGTTTAGTCCAGGTCTAGACCTGGTCCAGTCCTGGTTTAGTCCAGGTCCAGTCCAGGTTTAGACCTGGTTTAGACCTGGTCTACCTGGTTTAGTCCACATTTAGTCCTGGTCTAGTCCTGGTCTAGTCCCGGTCTAGTCCCGGTCTGGTCCTGGTCTAGTCCTGGTCTAGTCCTGGTCCCCCACGTCCCCCATCTATCAATCGGCAAAGGTCTACAGTCTCTTAGCCAATCAGGACGCAGAACACAATGTTACACTATAAAAAATGTTACACTATAAAAAAAATTGAAAAAAAAAAGAAAAGAAAAAAAAATCCACGAAACAGCGAGGTGAACCGCGATAGAGCGAGGGACCACTGTACCACGTTATATATTTAACCATTTTATACCATAAACATACCTGGAGTTGTGTTTTGTTTCATGTTTAAGTAACACTTTGCTTTACTAAGCTGTCTACATCTCCATCTTTTACATTTAGTTCAGTAGAGATTGAAATTATCCAAATGATTCTAGTGAAGGTTTATGGCATTTAAAAACACAGTGGACCACATGACATTTTCTGTTTGAGAGAATAACTCTAAATATGCAGGATTTGTGTGTTAAACATGTGTGAATGAAACAAAACACAACTCCAGGTATGTTTTTGATCAGGAAACAACATTATAACATTGATCAGAAAATACTCTAATACGGGCCCTTTAAAAGACCATATTATGCTGACAAATGCCTGTTACCTAGTGTTAAATGTGTCATACGCCCTTCTAGCTGAAACATGAGCCTTTTCTCTTTTCTCTCTAGTTTACTTAAAGTTAGACATGCATTTTAGCTTTCTATATGCGTACCAGATTGTGATTTATTTTTGCGAGTAAACTGACGTATATTGAGTACATTTTCACTAACAAGCCCAAATTGTAGTTCAGATGGGCTCCCCGAGGTGCTAAAACTAGGACAAACTGTCATTTCCATCAACAGTCTCAACAAGAACATAAACTTGTCACACTGTTACACTTTAAGCTCTCTAAAAATACCAGCTCAAAATGTAACAATGCAAAGAAACTAGTCATTAAAAATATTATCCTTATATTTGTGTTGGAAATTTGTGGTAAACGACTCTAGATCTAATTAAAGTACATCAAGTGGAGAAGGTGAGCCAGGCCTAATGAGCTCGGAGTGAGTTGTCATGGGAACGGTGACTGAAAGAACTAATATGAAAAACAAAAAATTGAGCGTGGAAAGAGGACGCATCCAATTTGTTCCTTTCAAACTGCTGTGAAGGCAGTGTCTAATTCAGAGGAGGGCTGAGCTTAAAGAGACAAGATTGTTTTGGTGCTAGAGTTTCTGTGTGAAGACACATAGTCAAGTCAAAAACAATGTCCCCAAACTCTGCTCTCAAGCTGAGATAAATGGCTGTTTCATGTAGTTCTGCCCTTCGCCTTGAGAGTCAACTAAAATGTACCCTTATTACTAGGGATGTAACAATATCCAAATCTGTTCATGCTGTGCATCTCACAATACAATATTTATTTCAATATTTTTGGAGGCTAACAAAATTGTGAATATGCTACTTTTCTGTCATAATCCAAATAATTAAGATTTAAAAGTGCTTCATAATTGGACTGAAACAACAAGCAAAGGATCATGGTATGTGTAGTTAATGTGTTATTTTAGCACCATAACAATGAATTTAAAGGTACAGTGTGTAGGATTCGTGGCGCATAGGTGGTTAGTAGCTATTCCACTTCCTCTTTTGGCTACGGCAGACCTCGAGGGTCACCCGGGCGCGCCGTAGCGCCGACAGCTCGCGTGCCCGCGCACGAACCGCACGCCGCTGTATACATAAAACGCGGTCCCCCGTTCACTTTTTTTTTTTCTTTTCGCATGAAAACACACAATCCCGATCATTATTCATGACAATCTACACATCAAATGAAACCTTACAGTCTCCTCTTTTTGACTATTGCAGGGATTTTTTTTCCCTGCAAAACAATCACTCCCCGAGCACATGGGGCTTTTATACAGAAAAGCACAAAACGAGGTTTGTTACTTAGCTTACCTTTGAAGGCTCTGCACAGGTCAAACTCTGTATTTCACCATAAACTTGGTCTCAATCTGTCCATAAGGATCCAGCGAATAAAATCCAGTAAAACAATTTAGTCCAAAATACGTGTTAGATCCATTACGAGTGTGATACAGCAGCATGCTTGTTTACACGAGGCTCCCCCCTTCCCCCCTCCCCTTCCCCTTCTCTCCTTCGCTCCTTCGCTCCCTCAGGCAGCGCGGCTGAGCAGCTGCTAGCAGGAGCCGAGGCGAAGGATGAGCCCAAATGTCCTTCTGCGGCTCTCGTATTCAAAATGGCTGCCTCTATATGGGGAAGATCCCCCTTTTATGTGACTATATCTAAGTCCAAAAGAATACTTTGATTTCATGATGGAAGTGAAAAGGCTTGGAAAACAATGTATTTTTGAATGGGTATCTTAAATTTCAGTAATTAACAGGTAAAAATCTTACACACTGTCTCTTTAAGCAAAAAAACAAACAAAAACAAAACCTTTATATACAGCTCTGGAAAAAAATAAGAGCCCACTGCAAAATTATCAGTTTTTCTGATTTTACTACTTATAGGTATGTGTTTGGGCAAAAGGAACATTTTTGTTTGAGTCTATAAACTACTGACAACATTTCCCTCAAATTCCAAATAAAAATATTATCGTTTAGAGCATTTATTTGCAGAAAATGACAAATGGTCAAAATAAAAATAGATACATGTTTTCAGACCTCAAACAATGCAAAGAAACAAGATCAAATTCATTTTAAAACAACATAATACTAATGTTTACACTTAAGAAGAGTTCAGAAATCAATATTTGGTGCAATAACCCTTATTTTTAATCACAGCTTTCATGCGTCTTGGCATGCTCTCCACAAGTCTTTCACATTGTTCTTGGGTGACTTTATTCCACTCCTGGTGCAAGAACTGAAGTAGCTCAGCTTTGTGTTTGTGTTGGAATTCAACAGACGCTGGAATGGAATGGCTGTAATACATGTAGAGATGTTGATTTCAGAAAAAAATGCAGTGGTCTCTCTTTTTTTTTTTTTTCCAGAGCTGTATATTGTGATTCTGTGATATTATTGTGGCAATATTTTGGTTATTGTTTCATTCCTACTTATTAGTTTATAACGTTTTCCAAATCGATTCTTTTCTGTTTAATCCTTAAATACATAATTACAAATCCTTTCAACCATGTGTTCTGACTGTGTTAATAGACAGTAAATTCAATGAACTCTTTAAACCATTGAAAGCAGGAGCTGTAGCCGCCCAAACACTTTACAAAAGTTACATTTCTGATTGAGAGGATTGAATAAAATGTCTCTATTTTGTTTCCTCTTGTCATCTGTCTGTCAATCACCAGAACAAGACACAATTAGCAGTTTAGCTTTTTTTCTTTTTTGAATTTGCCAAAGTGATGATTCAGACTGCAGTGTTAAGCGCCACCCTTTTCACGGCCTGTCTGAACAGAAGGTGGATAATACTTTTTTACATTTTTCTTAATAGTCTGTGATGTTTGGCCAGTTTGGGTTCAAATCTGTAATAATAATATTGTTAACATCTGAATTTTGTTACAGTCTGTTCTTACCTCAACTTACCTCTCCAGACGTGTGCGTGGCTACACATGCACAGAGTGATTAACTTATTGCAAGCATTTGATCAACACGGAGATGATCAATCGGCCCCGCTGTTTGCCTCATGGACTATTTATAGATGCAGCCCAACCTTTGCCTTCAGCAGATGGACCTGTGATGCTCCAGTCAGATGCAATGTGTTTAAATACCGCTGGCTGTCATTAAGAGTCGAGACAGGTCAAAGTTGTCCACAGTGCTCACAGACATGATGTGTTAAAAGGAAATACAGTGGAGATGAACCGGGTAGACCGAGATCTCCACACAATCAATTGTTGTTCTGTTATAATGTTTATTTACACTACGGAAATTTATTTTTTTTAGCATTAATTCAACATTATTAATTTACAAAAAATACAGTTTAAAATTTACCACCACCTGCTTGTCTCCATGGAGATGTTATTGCATTACCTGGAATGTTCCACATATTACGGCATTTCACTTTTCACCATGGAGACCAGCAGGTGGCACCACCAGATGATATTACAGATCAGAACTGTGAAGAGGCAACCCTGCTCACAGTAATGAGGCATGTTTTTAAAAACACCATGTTTAATGCCATTCTGTGGAACATTCCAGGCAAAGCAAAAGCATTTCCATGGAGACAATATGGTGAGTCCCTTATCAGAAGTCAGAAAGATAGATAGATAGATAGATAGATAGACAGATAGATAGATGTTTGGAGCAGCCAACAACAGATGCATAATAGACACAGTATATAAGAACAGAATAAAATAGATAAATTGATTTAACAATATGGCTGGGAAGAGTTAAAAATAAAGGTTCAATTTACAGCAATATATACGTAATATATAAGTAAAGCTATAAAACAATATGAGGAATAATATGAACAACAATATGTACATATACGTACATATATAACATACATGTACGTATATAAAGGCAGTAGCTCGGTTGGTAGAGTGTTTGTGGACATAAAACATCACCGGTAGAGCGGTCAGACCCACAGGTTGGCGTTGTGATTCCAGCTCCCACAGATGAATGCTGTTGTTGTGTCCGCACACACTGGTGCACAAACATGTGAGTAAATGGTTGTGTGGTTTCTTGATGCAAAGCAGTTTGGCTGCCTTGAAGGTCGAAAAACGCTATATAAAAATGCGACTGTTTTACCATTTAAAGTTAAATATCGTGGATGATAGAAAAATAATGCCTCTGAAAAGGTAAACCTGTCCTATAAACTATAAAATGCAGCATCCAGAACCATTCAGTAATAGTGCAGTGAGTGGGCACTGAGCAGCCAGACAGACAAACTTACCCAGTGTAATATAATGTAGAATGACTTCACCACCACTGTGTTACTTAAACTCACAAGAGAGGAATTTTTAGGTTGGAGCGTTAGAATGTTAGGTGATAGGGGATGGCAGAAGCACGAGCTGTCTAGCAGCATCTACTACTGTTTAAAAGCAACTTTGTTTGTTTGACTTTCTATGTATTGCTTTATATTATAAGTTTAACCGCATGTGTACTAGTTTTAGCATTGATTAGTACCTGGGTAGGCCTGTCACGATAATTACTATATCAACTTATCGTTCAATATACAGCTCTGGAAAAAAATAAGAGACCACTACAAAATGATTTTAAGTTTTTTATTTTTTATTTTACTCCTTATAGGTATGTGTTTGGGCAAAAGGAACATTTTTGTTTGAGTCTATAAACTACTGACAACATTTCCCCCAATTCCAAATAAAAATATTATCGTTTAGAGCATTTATTTGCAGAAAATGACAAATGGTAAAAATAACAAAAAAGATACATGTTTTCAGACCTCAAAAAAAGCAAAGAAACAAGATCAAATTCATTTTAAAACAACATAATACTAATGTTTACACTTAAGAGTTCAGAAATCAATATTTGGTGCAATAACCCTTATTTTTAATCACAGCTTTCATGCGTCTTGGCATGCTCTCCACAAGTCTTTCACATTGTTCTTGGGTGACTTTATTCCACTCCTGGTGCAAGAACTGAAGTAGTTCAGCTTTGTGTTTGTGTTGGAATTCAACAGACGCTGGAATGGAATGGCTGTAATACATGTAGAAAAAAATGCAGTGGTCTCTTATTTTTTTCCATCAACTTATCATTCAATATATGAAAATTGGAACAATATATTTTGGGGGGTCAGTGTTTATGGTGTGTATAATTCCTGCAATAATGGGTATGTTTCTGCTATTTTTTGTAGTAATGTACAATTTTAGGTTTAGAGGGTTTAATAAATAATCATCTGTGACTAGTTTTTGGTTAATTCTGCTGTAGCAAAAGGAAAATTTGAAGGACAAAACCCCGAGCCAAAAACAAAGCAATGTGCTCTAGTCCATTCAGTGGAGCGAAGGCTGAAGAGAATGTACCACCACAGACGGGTAGAGCAGCATGGGACCCCAGTCTGCTGTTCATCTCCATCACCACTCCACTCCCTTGAGGATAGTGAGGGAAAGATCATAGCCAGAGAAAAGAAATGGCTTGAGATTGGAGTTTTTGTTCTCTCCTATTTGCAATTTCATCCTCAGAGCTTAATCAAAACAAAGAAAACAATAGTCTGTATACTCAGAGATGTGAAAGCTCCCATCAGTGCCTTGAACGATTATGCTAATATGACTTCACAGTTCACACTTCTCAGCTTTTGTTTTAGATCAGACCTGGATGAATGAGGGATTAAACAGATTTAATTCTACTACTTATTTGTAGTAGTAGTAGTAGTTTTAATCATACTATATATTTAAAATGAGTTTACATGATAATCTTGCTTTATTGTTATTGTATCAGTGTATCAGTTATCTTTAGATTTTTTTTTTCCCTTTCAGCTGTAGAGTGCTTAAATGAAATATGCTAACTAAAGATTCACTGATGCATGTTTATGGTGTTCAATAGTTTCTGAAAAATAATAATTTACCGAGCGATAGCAGAGATAAAGTTGTGATATATGTTTTATTCCTTTCAGTGAATTTCCAGTGAAGAGAGCTGGGTGCTGCTGCTGTATCCTATTTGTCAGAAAATGATATCTTCTGAAGTTTTTGTTCCGGTTCTTGCCTAAAGCAAGTGTCAAACTCCAAGAAAACATTTCCATCATGAAAAGCGTAGAGGGAGACTGTCTGACAGGCTATAGAAAATGAGGGCCAGAGATGTAGGGCCAGTTCCTTCACTATTATCATTATAAGTTTGCAGCTCTCTGACATTAAAAAAAGCCAATGAAAAACTCACCAAAACATCTGCAGAGTTTAGTTTGTCCTTTCTCATAAATTCTGCCTCCTAAAAATCTGAAGAAGTGGAATCGTCTGGTGCATTTAGGGTACTTGCAAAGTCATCATGTTGTGCAATGAAAGTATTAATAGTACACTGACTGACATGGCTTAGATAAAACATACTTGTTCACTTAAAGGTGTTGTTGCTTTGTCTGAAATGTCCCATGGTATGGCATTAAACATATCCAGCTAGCATTTATTCATTGTTTCTATTGCTCAAACATACAATAATTTCTTCTGTGAATAGGAGCGACTCTCCACAGTTCGGAAATGTATTGTAGCGTTGTGCTGTAATCTGCTTGTCTCCCTCATGATAGATTTTAGGTTGAATCTTTACTGTGGAGCATTCTAGAAAAATAATCACATTTCCCTTATGGATCAATAAAGTTTGTCTAAGTCTAATTTCCATGGAGACGAGCAGGTGGCGGACCCTCCACTAGAAATGTTACAAAATGCACCTTTAAAGATGCACTGTGTAACTTTTCAGGTGGAGGATGTGTCTTTTATCACTCAAAGATACCTATTAAAACATGTACTCTTAATGTAAGTGACCGTGTCTCTTCACAGATCTGTATCCAGCTGATCTCCATGGAGATAAATAACTTGAATGTCTTACTATGTAACATTCCAGACAAAGCAATAACAGATGAAGGTTACTGGTGTGATGATGGTGGACCATTCACCACAAAGTTACAGAGTGCACCTTTAACTGAGGGCCTGTTTACACGAGAACGCTTACGGGTAAAAACGACAAAATATTTTATCGGAAGTGCCTTTCGTTTAGATGGTGACAGTGTTTTGGGCGCGTAAAATGCAAAAAAGCTGAAACCGCCCTCCAAAGTGGAAAACTTGAATACTCTGTAGTGTTTTCGTCTACACTGCCCAAAACTCTGGTCAAATCTGCTGACGTCATGCGTTTACGTCACATCGGTCCATATATCAGTGTATTTTGTTCACACCTTGTTGCGCCTTCATTGCTTTGTAGTCTAACGTGGTCTGAAGCAATAGTTGAACTTCTTTGTCTGACCACACAATTTTTTTTTTGCTACCGGTAGCCATGTTTTGTTTTGCTTTTTGCCGCGCAGGTGAGAAGAATGAAAATTCTACATATGCGCGTGGACATAGTGATAATGTATCACAGCACCACCTAGCCGCATGGCATGCATACCCAATCGAATTCCACACACTTTTGCGTCACCGTATGCACGCAGATTTCCTCCTGAAAACGCTCGTCTAAACGTGGAATAAAAATTGAAGATGGGAGGCCACTTTTGGGTCTTCTGTTCAGACCGTCATCATATAAACGTAGCCTGAATTGTATCATATCACATCATAACTCTTTAAAACAGTGTTGAATGTACTAAGTAATCAATTAATAGATAACAAAGAAAGACATAATGATCACTCACAGAAACCAAATTAACCTTGATAAATGTTTAGAAATAGCAGACCCTCCTGAACATAAGAATAGCCAAGTAATCCTATTCTCACGATGCTTTTGTCTACTGTTTCATTTAGAAGCAGAGTACGTGCTGTATTTCTTGTGCTAGGCTGTGAGGGTGTCTCTGTCACTGACACAGCCCCAGAGCGGCTCTCCAGCTCAGCAGTCCACTTTAATTACACTTTAGCGGGATATCTTTGGTCTTTTGTCATGGCCAAGGCGATGGCGCTGCTCCATGCGCTAGTGTCTGTCACTAGGCATTTCTTCAGCTTAATCAGAAATGCAACAAGATAAAAAACATACATGGAGATGCATTGTGTTTTCTAAATGTGGATAGTTGAGCTACAGTTGTATTACACACCTTTTCTTTGCGTTTTTTTGTTGTTCATTGTTGGATCAGTAGCGATGCTATTAACAGGTTTCCTATCATCACAAATGAGTCCTTGCCCACATGCTTTTCCTTCTTTTAAAATCTTTGTGTTTGTCAGTTACTTATAGTATACTATTTTATTTAGAACAGGATACAAAAATTCTTATCAGGGACCATAATGTCATAATGTTTTCCTGTTACTCTCGAGGCGATGCAAAATGTACTAGAGAACATGCATTGCTTTCCATTCCTACTGCAGTAATTCTCACCAGGCCTATTTCTCAAGGTTTTACCAACACTGAAGTCCATTCATAAATTATTCATTAGTTTATCTAATTTAATATAATAATTTAGACTGAATGACGTGATGCTGGAGTCAAATCTAATAACCAACACACGCCTACATGTTTTTGGCCCATGAAGACACTCCTACTGTGACAGATGGTATAGTGTCCGCCCTCTCCTTGTCTATGATTTTTTTAATTTTTTTTATTAAGACTAGATGTGTTCTTGCCCAAATATGGAGTCACATTGCAGTACTTCCTGTCTTTTGTTTATTCTACCACCTCAGGACAATGATAAACAGTCCATTTGCAGAAACATAAAAATGTGATGATGTTCTGACTAAAGGGGTGAATACTGATGTGTGTTGCCATGGTGATTGCAGGTTGGTGTCCAGGATGGCGGGGAAGGAGCAGCAGTTCACGGAGGAGAAGCCTCTGCTGCCTGAGCAAAGAGGAGCCGACTCGGACATGGTCAGTGCACTCTGCTCTGTTAAGGTCATGTGTCAACAGATCACAGAACACTTTGGTTTTTCCATCCACAGACTCAAGCTGGGCTTTAATGTGGTATTTTCTGATAAATGTCCAGTGTTTTTTGCTTCTATAGGTGGAATGTTCACAGTTTTACAGCTCCCATTTGAGTGAAATGTAATCACAATATAATTTAATTTACAATAATTTAATATTCAATGTATATGATGCTATTAAGTTCCATTAAAAAGTGAATCTCATAAAATATGCATATTCTTAAAATCCACTATTATAGTTTATTATATAGTACAAATAATTATTAAACTAACCTCCCTGTCAAATAAACCAATAAAAAAAATAAAAATAAACCTTTGATGATGATTAGTAGAATAACAATAATCCCACTGCATATAGAATATATGAGATTCACTTTGACTTTTTCAGAGTTCTCAGTTTTAACCGTTTGTGTTTTTATAATTTTTTCATTGACATGTCATGGTGTTAACAACTGTTGTTTAATCAGTTTAATAATTATTTCATTAGAGATACACACCACTGACCACGTGATGGACGCTTTTCAGTATTTCTCATTAAAGTATAGGATGTTGCTCTCTGACATTGTGAAGTGGTGATTCACACACACACACACACACACACACATTCAAAAGATTTAATCTATTATGGCGATGTATTTGGACCTCCCACATCTTTTCTTGGACTATTTTTTCTCTTCTGTTTTGAGAATACATGAAGGACATAGTGACAATTCAAATTCAAAGACAATTTATCAGTCAAGACTTGGTGCTAAGATTTGATCCCTAATTTGCAGTAAATAAAATTAAAGGGCCCATTATACACTATGGTCAGATCTATGTTTTAAAGGTCCCATGACATGGTACTTCTTGATGCTTTTATATGGTGCCTTAATGGTTCCTTAATACTGTAAATGAATCCTGCTCCAAAATCAAGACTCAGTGCATGAGAAAGACACATGTACACAGTCAGAGTCAGAAAATATCTCTCTGAACAACTCATTCTGGGCCTTGTTGCTTGAATGCAAATGAGAAGGACAGAGATAGGTTAGAGGAGCGGGTTGGGGGGGTTGCAAATGCGCAGCTGGTTCCTTGTTTTAGCGGTGCGCTGTCTCCCACTTCTGCATTTTAAGCGCGGAGGAAGAAAGGAGAGGCACTTCAATGAAAAAAAAAACACATTTTCACAGAAAATAAAATTAAACCACTGCTGTTTCAGAGGTCCAGAGGCTCAGATAAAGTACTTCTGAGCCTAGAAACACTCGCACGTGCCTCCAGGCAAATAAAAAAACGCATTTCGCATTGCGTAGCTCAATCGCGGCCCATCCAGACGGGGGGTGGAGCTGCATTTTTCGATGTGACGTCACATAGTTTCCTTGTTCAGAATCGCCCGTTTGAGCTGTGTTTTTTTCAAACGCAGAAAAGGACCGCAAATGCTCAGTTTACACATTTCGCAACTTTTAGCCATGGGGGGACCCTAAACAGGGTAGGGGAGCTCACATTAACGTTCAAAAACCTCAGAAAGTGAAAATTTCATGCCATGGGACCTTTAATGTTTTTTGCTCATCACAAACACATCTGGAATTGTGTTTTGTTTCATTTACACAGTTTAACGCACAAACCCTGCATATTTAGGCTAAGTTCTTCTCTCAAACAGAAAAGACTTTGTTCCACCTTGTGATGTCGTGCTGAAATATTGTATGTGTTCCACTATGCTTTTAAAGTCCATACTCTTGAATCATATGGATAATTTCA
Source organism: Paratrypauchen microcephalus (assembly GCA_036785185.1). Classification (NCBI taxonomy): domain Eukaryota; kingdom Metazoa; phylum Chordata; class Actinopteri; order Gobiiformes; family Gobiidae; genus Paratrypauchen; species Paratrypauchen microcephalus. The sequence goes on from JAVJIX010000020.1 coordinate 2,730,256, forward strand.
ACCCTAGAATTGACTATCTTTCCTGAACAAAAGGTAAAATGTAGCTGTTAACTTAAAAACTGTCACTTTTGGGCTTTGGAGATATAGACTGTGACTGAAACAAAACACAACTCCAGGTATGTTTTTGAGGAGGTAACAACATTATAATATGCTTAAAGCTCACGAGAGTCAATGTGTAATATAGGAACTTTAATACTTATGGTTCAGGAGTCGATCTGTCTCCCATGGTATAGCCAGCTGGGGCCTAATATATTGTACTCTTTTATTAGAATCTGACCTTATTAAGTTGAGCTACAAGTGATAATCAATGTAGACATAAACTATGCTGCCCATAAACATGTGCCCAGCAGCTGTAATATCTTGTGCCTAGTGTCAGCTCATAAGTTGTAGATTAAACATTGTTTTCTTGAAATACATTTGGTGTCATATATCAGATAAATTCCTGAAAGGGACAAATTTGTAAATATTTACAGGTGCATTGTATAACTTTACTTGTGGAGGTGTTAGACTTAAATCTAAATCTATTGCTTTGCCTGGAATATTTTACAGTATGGTATTAATCCTTCCTATTTTCATGGAGACCAAACCAGACCAAATTACAGGTCAGATCTGTGGAGAGGCAACCCTGCCAGAATTCCTGTGTTTATTTTTCTAGGTATTTATGAGCTATAAAACAAACTTACTAAAAACATAGTATTAAGTGTAAGGTAGAGCTGTTTAATGCCATACTGTAGAATATTCCAGGCAGTGCACTGACATTTCCAGAGAAACCCCTAACCAAAAAGTTACTTTAAACAATCTTCAGTTCAGTTTAATGAAGAGTTATTTGTGTAAAACATGCTTGACTGTTGATTGCCATTTGTTTATTTACTGAAGGGTAAACTTTATCCTCTCGATCCTGCGCTAAAAGCTTAAGTAGAGCGGGAGTGCAGTGGAGGAGAGTGGAGAGCAGAACAGAGCTGTGGGTGGTTACATAAAGGCCACTTGTTCCAGTCTCAGTAGTACCTAAGCAACAGGTTGTGTCTGAATCAGGGGCCCTCAGCACTGTAGCGATGGTAACGCTGGAGACAAGCCAGGGGCATGATGTGAAAGCACAATTTACCACTGAAGAACATTACATTATAGACCGCAACATTTCAACAGTTTATTCAGAGGGTTTATTACAAGGCTGAGCCATGATACGAAAGATGAATGGTCTGGAGCAGTGTTCCACTGTGTATAGATGAATGAAACTGTAATATATATTAAACATAGACTATATATATATATATATATATATATATGTATATATATATATATATATATATATATGCCACATTCCAAATAGGAAGTGGTAAAAGAGGCGCTTCCATCAACTCTTTTGAGACTTTGCATTGGAAAATTGTCACCCCTCGCTCTGTAACTGCTGTAGTGAGCCTCATCATTTTGGTCTTTAAACGTTTGGATTAACCCACTCTAGATGATCCTGATGTTTTTATTCCACTATTTTTATAAAAATGAATAAATTTATATTCCTAGTATGGGACTGGCTCCAAATTGGCTCCTATAACCGCTAGTATGGTGAGCTTCATTTGACTGGAGCTGAATGCTATAGGTGACGTCACACTCCCTTAGTCTACTTCTTTATACAGTTTGTGATTCTAACTGAGACATACTAAACTAAAGCTAGAAATAACTTATGCTAAAAACAGCAATATAAAAAAGAAGTTTTTAAACTGGCCTTCAGGTACTTTTTTTGGTCTTGTCTTTGCAGACTTTGTAGACTGTTCCAAAATAGTAAATTATTTTAGTGTGACATTGCACTTACACGTTAACGTACCAGTTCATCTCCAAGGTTAGACATGACAGATGCCATAGTTATGCGTAAACAGAATTAACTATATATTTCTGAATAGGCTGTTTAAGAGACTCATTTTTATTAGATATTATCAACCAAAAGTTATAAATAATCCAAATAGACACCAATCTTTTGTTCATAATAATTTGGACTTGATCCCTCTCATTTTTCTTTATTTTTAGTACTTTGAACATTTTATATACATACAGAAGAAGACATCAAATATATAAAGTATTTGTATTTATTTATTAAAGGGACAAGGCATATTAAAAGACAAGCTGAAACAACATGTACTTGTAAAGAACAAACATGTACTTGTAAATATACAGGACTGCAGCCAAAGCTAATTTCTATCCTTAGTCCTTAGTAAGATGAAGTAATGTAGTATGTAGTAAAGAAAAAAGGTAATACAGGTAAATAAATCTACATTTAAAAAATATATTTTATATTCAAATCCTCAAAATAGTCTCCCTAGTAGACTTGTATACCTTTATCTTTGCTACATAATTTAATATATCTTACTTCATATATTTGATGTCTTCTGTATGTATATAAAAGGTTGAATCAGATAATGTGTCCAAACTTTTGAATGGTAGTGACAAAAATGAAAAGCATCGTAGAATTCTTAAGTCCCAAAGTGCTCATGAATGATGATTTATTTTGTCTTGAATTGATCAGAATGTGTGACCTCCATGTCAGTGACCTTAAAGTGCGGCGAGTGATCAGCTCTTGGCACCATGACGACAGGCTGAGTCAGGGTAACTCTGCAGAGCTGTCTAAGGTGCAGCCAGTTCAAACCAGGACAACACAGGAATTGTGGAGGATTTAACGTTAGCAGATGCATAATACATACTCAAGTGAGACACCCTGTTCTGTTGTGGATGACCAGCAAACGTGGCTATCTAAATAATTATTGTGTAGGATGGTGTTAAAATAATTTCTGCCATTTGAAAATATTTTAATTAAGGGAAGGATTTATAGACTTAAACCAATTTTACTGATCCACAATGGAAATTATTTGGACACAGTAGTTCACACAACACAATAAATATAATAACAAAGAGCAAAAAATGGTAATAATAAATTCAAAATAAGTAGCAAAAATAGCATGTCTGGTGTTACATAAAGCATAATGTATGCGTACAAGAAAAATAAAAATATAGTAAATATATCTGGGCTATTTAAAAGAGGTTGTAAGGAGAAAGTGCAATGATTCAGCTGTGGGAGCCTGTTGGAGAACAGTTCTATTAAACAATTGTTGAACTAAGTCATGTAAACAAGTCTAATTGATATACAGTATTTCCATTTGGAGAGCTGCCACTATGTCCTTCTGTGTCTGTGTAATGCTATTCTTCTAACCCAGTGTGTCCATTGGCTTGATATACAGTGCCGTGAAAAAGTATTTGCCCCCTTCCTGATTTCTGTGTTTTTTGCATATTTATCACTCAAAACATTGTCAGATCATCAAACCAATTTTAATATCACACAGAAACAACCCAAGGAAAGACAAAATTCAGTTTTTGAATGATGATTCCATTTATTAGTGCACAAAAAAAATCTAAACCTATCTGGCCCTATGTGAAAAAGTAATTGCCCCCTTAATCTAATAGCCAGTTGAGCCTCCTTTGACAGCAATAACTGTAACCAAACGTTTGCGATAATTGGTGATGAGTCTTTCACACCGCTGGGGAGGGATTTTGGCCCACTCTTCTATGCAGAATTGTTTCAATTCTGCCATATTGGAGGGTTTTCTTGTATGAACTGCCCGTTTAAGGTCACACCACAGCATCTCAATCGGATTTAAATCCGGACTTTGACTTGGCCACTCCAAAACCTTAATTTTGTTTTCTTTGAGCCATTCAGAGGTGGACTTGCTGGTGTGTTTTGGATCATTGTCCTGTTGCATGATCCAAGAGCGCTTGAGTTTGAGGGCACGAACTGATGGCCGGACATTCTCCTTCAGGATCTTCTGGTAAACAGCAGAATTCATTTTTCCGTCAATCACAGCAAGTTGTCCTGGTCCTGAGGCAGCAAAGCAGGCCCAGACCATCACACTGCCACCACCATGCTTTACTGTGGGCACCATGTTCTTTTTATCAAATGCTGTGCCATTTTTACGCCAGATGAAACGGGCTGCAGACCTTCCAAAAAGTTCAATTTTAGACTCATCGGTCCACAAAATGTTTCTCCAAAAGTCTTGAGGGTCATCAAGGTGCTTTTTGGCAAAGGTGAGACGAGCCTTTGTGTTCTTTTGTGAAAGCAGTGGTTTTCTCCTGGGAACTCTTCCATGGATGCCATTTTTGGCCAGTGTTTTTCTAATGGTGGAGTCATGAACACTGACCTTAACTGAGGCCAACGAGGCCTGTAGTTCTTTCGATGTGCGTCTAGGTTCTTTTGTGACTTCCTGAATGAGCCGTCGTCGCACTCTTGGAGTAATCTTAGTTGGTCGACCACTCCTGGGAAGGGTTGCAACTGTTCCCAGTTTCCTCCATTTTTGAATAATGGCTCTGACAGTGGTTCGCTGGAGCCCCAGAGCTTTGGGAATGGCTTTGTAACCTTTTCCTGAATTATAGACTTCTATCACTTTTTTTCTCATTTGTTCTTGAATTTCTTTGGATCGTGGCATGATGTGTTTGTTCTTGAGATGTTGTAGCCAACTTCACTTTGTTTGACAGGAACTATTTAAGTGATTTCTTGATTCAACACAGGTGGTGACAATCAGGTGTGGGTGTGGCATGTAGAACTGAACTAAGTTTTCTCAAAACTGTGGTTAGTCACAGTTAGTTTGTGATTTAACAAGGGGGGGCAATTACTTTTTCACATAGGGCCAGATAGGTTTAGATTTTTTTTGTGCACTAATAAATGGAATCATCATTCAAAAACTGAATTTTGTCTTTCCTTGGGTTGTTTCTGTGTGATATTAAAATTGGTTTGATGATCTGACAATGTTTTGAGTGATAAATATGCAAAAAACACAGAAATCAGGAAGGGGGCAAATACTTTTTCACGGCACTGTAGGTCAGATTCACATTATTAATGATCTTCAGTTTCAAAATTCCTTCGGGAGACATTAACTATGCTTTGCTTTGTCAGATGGCCTTGACCTTCATGCATTATGCTGGTGCTGAGTCACTGTACTGTAAAGACACCCTCATGCTCCTGTTTCAGTGTCCCCTGCTCCATCATGTCTGCATCACTGAGACTCGAGGTGGACAAACATCCCTAGGTTTATATGTCACTAGAAACTCTGGTTAACAGAGTTTCTACTTAAAGGTTCTACTTCTAGAGATGGATCAGCATGCAGCCATTATCTACAAATAGATTGATTTTATGAATGAATGGACTATGAGTAGCTTTGTTTTGATGTGTGGATATTTGTGAGACACATGCTGAGGCCATCCACATTAGGGTTGCAACGACTAATCAAATGATGTGTGACTGTACTGTTATGGAAATCAATTACTAATTTCATTATTGGGAACTGTTTCAAGAATATACCTTAACACATTTGCTCATAAAAGCAAAGTCTGTATTTTGTTTGTTTTTGTAATAAACAAAAATAATAAAAGTTAGTTGCAGCCCTAATATGCCATTCTCTTCTACAATATTGTACAAGGCTACAATACTGATTGCCTGTGCTCTTATTAAGGGCCTTGTGTAACAATTTCCAGCCTTCCTTTGCAACCAAACCCAGTCTGTGACAGAGTTGATGGGCTGATTTCAAAACAGAACTCATGTGTGTGAGTCTATGTTGCTGTGTGTTGCTTTGTGTTGCCGCTCTGTTCCCAATAACCGCCTTGTGCTTCATGTTCCACGTTTAGACAGAAAAAGGAGAGGATGCATCGGGGGCCCAAGCGCACCCCAGCCCTGCGCCCCTTAACCCCCCTCCCCCCAGCCGCCCCACTCACCGCTGGCATGCCTTCGCACGGCACTGGCTCCGCCAGACCCGCCGTCGGACCAGCGGGCCCGTCCCGGTAACTACAGAAAACAGCGCTTCACTAACAGTACTAACCCTTTCTACATTATTCTCTCTGGTGACACTGTGTGCACTCCTCACCAAACTCCATACTGTAGTTAACATGGATTATCCTAACACACGTAGCTCCTACTTTTTAGGATCTGACCATGTTAGTAACCCTGGTACTGTATCAGTTTAAGTTGCATAAAGACAATGTAGTGTTATCAAGCCTGTAACCATTGCCATTACACTACACTGTAAGATGATAAAAGGACACTCAAAGAGTTAATCTGGAAGTGCCTGAGTACACTGCGGTTACAGGAAACTCAAGTCCAGAGACTTCCTGTCCAATCAAGCATCCTCAAGCTCAGGCTTAATCAACTTTGTGATCCTCCAGGACCACATTAGTTCAGTTGAGAGCAGATGTTTTTCTGCCTTTCAGCACAAAGCCCTAAATCTGGGAAAATATGTGCTCACTAAGAGAGTGTCCCAAGACAAAGGCACAGACTTCAAACACAGCTTGATACATGGAGATGAATCGCTCTATGCACTGACCCGGATCACCTGCACTTCTCTGGATCTGTGCTGCTGACATGCCTCTCTGAGCCTCTGACAAAGAGCTGCACCACTGTCCCGCATCGGCTGGGAAAATAAGAATAAGAATGCCACCTGCTGGTCCGACCAGTCCATAGCTACTCTCTTCTATCCACAATATGAACCATGTGCATGTGCAACAGAATTTCCCCCTTTACTTCTGTTAGCACAAAGAAAATAAGTTTGCATAATAATACATTAATGCTGTTTGTATCATATACTGTTAGGTACACAGTATGCAGCTTCAGTTATCACTCTAGCTTTTGCCACTACACACTACCAGGGGTGGGACTCTATTGAATGTTGTTTTGCATATACTTTGCCCCAAGTATGACTGACCAAACACTGAATTCTAGACACAACATAAAAATGCAAACTGATCATGTGCACAATTGTGTATGGATATTATAAACACTATACACTTTTTAACCTGTCCATGAACCCTCAGTTATTGAAAATATTCAAATATTATTCAGTAAAGCAGTGACTGAGCCCCACCCCTGGCCATGCCATTGGTCTGTCCGGATGTGTTCGTCTCTGTGTTGTCTGTCTGGTTCTGTCTGGTCCTGTGCTTCACTCTTACTTGTGTCTGACTTTTCCTTCATTCTTAATCTTAATCTAATCCTGTCACATTTCTTGCAGTATCCCCATGTGAACCATGACACATTTGTGCATGTTTAAAACTCATTGTACAACAGCTGTAAAGTTGGAGCTACTCTCACCACATCTGCATGTCCTCATTTTAACTAAAGCCATGCTGATGCTCTGTAAAGGAGCCTGGAGGCACAACCGCTGTTTGTGGCTGTACAACCCAGGTCCTTATACATGTGGAAGTCATTGTAGATTATTTACACCTCAGTGATATGTGAATAGGAAAATTGGGCAGTAACATTACAATAATATTGTGGTTCCACCTGGTGAACACAAGGTATACATTAATGATTCAGTGATCCAGATTACTGCATCTCATACCAAATGAACAAAATCATTAATTTAACCATATAATAATAATAACATGATTCAGAACCAGAAAAGCTTTATTGCCACAAAGTACCAGTGTGTTTCGACACATGAGTTTTCATGCAAAAAAGAATATTCCACAAACAAGAATTTTCCTTTTGTCTCTGAGCTGTGATTTATCAGTTCTCTTCTATGATAAAACACAACAGAGAGAGAGAGAGACAGTAGCATCAACACTGAGCTCTTTCCAGTCTTTGTGCCCACATACTGTAAACAAGTGTGCTGGTCCAGCAGTCCTTCTGAAGGCAGCTGGTCTTCTGCTCTGTCCACTGTTGCTCTGTGATACTGGATCACCACTTTCTCCTCTTAGTGCTTTTCTTCTTTATGTGCACGTGACTCTTCTAAATAAAAGGAGGTCTCACTGTGGTGCTGTTGTCCATTTGTCGTTTAAACCATCGCCTCACTGCTGGAGGCACTCAGATTTCCACAGACATACTTTTAATATAACAAATTATTATCAACACTGGTGGGATACATTATGTCTACAAACCATTGAGTAGATTGACAGTTTATACTCTGTTGTTGCGTCCCTGGGCAAGGCACTTCACCAACAGTGCCTGTCCATTGGCCATTATGATTATGACTGGAAGGTAAAAAAAATACACAGACACAAATGGTTATCCACATACATTTCTAGGCCTATAGCAACTGTTTTACTGATGGAAGTCTGTGTGTCTTTACCCAGTTTGTGCATGGGTGTGTTCTGCAGCAGTGGAGGCATTCTGTAACTTGTGACAGAAGAATATTCCTCTGTATTCTCACTTTTAATGCTGTCCTCTGCCTCAGCAGGAGCCTTGTGATCAGCTGATGCCGCCTGGAGACTGGAAGGTAAGGTTTCTTATCACTGTTTTGTTTTTACTTTATTAGCTCTATAGACTTCTGTAAACAGTGTAATCTTCAGCTCATATGAGGATAATGCTGTGTGTGCGGTGGAGGTGTTTTTATGACTACATTGTGTATTCTGCATCCTGAAAGGTAATACACCACCAGACCATTTATTGGCTTGGTTATGAATCAAAGCATCTATGAAAATTATTTTTGCAGAACTATAAGTAAAAATTACTATATAATTATAAAATTATATACCTTGACACCATCTACTGGTTATAAATGTTATACTTGAATGTGTGTTTTGTTTGTTTTTTAAATCCCGCCATTACATTCTTACAGTTCACTGTTCCATGTCTTAAAATAGTGTTGAGTTGAACAATCATCATGGTGTAATCAAGTATGGAGATTAAAGTGTAACTGGAGCAGGAGCTGTTTTGAAACAAAGTCTAAAATGTCTTTGAAGATGTTTGATTCCAGTTGAGTAGAAATAATTTTATTAAATGTCAGCCACAAAAAAAGATAGTAAAGATTACCAAAGCACCCTAAAGTTCAATGTGGTTCTGCAAACCACATTGAAGTAAATGTATTATGGAGCTCAACAGTGTCTTCCTGCTCCTGTTCTGGAAGTCAATTTCCCATTAATTTTCCCCATAAACTTTTCAAAAAATTTGTTGAACCAGCTTCGTGCTAACTAATATCCATAATGCAGTTGTTTTAAATCCATAAAGGATGTTTAAAACACAAGATTTTGCTAAATGTTTTAATAACTTAACAGTTTATAAAGTTTCAGAAAGAGATTTTAAATACAGTTATTGATCTTGTGGTCATTAGATACCACATAGCTGATTATCTCCGAGCAAGCTTTTGAACTTTTAATATACATTTTTTTAGAAAGTCTATAAGAAAAATTGAAAATTTTGTTTTAGGACCGAGTGGTGGACAATCACTGCTGAGCTCCATATGTTACACTTTACAGTTTTTAGAGCAAATGTGACTTATATTTTTTAAGTAGGTTGAGTCTGACGCCCTCCATAGGCCAGTAGGAGGATCACATGTGTCCATATCCACAGGGAACAGATGTGTGAAAAGGATTGTTTCTCCATGATTATGTGATCAGTGTCTCAAGTTTGCTCCTTCCACCACACCTAAGTCTCATGGGGCAAACTTCATCCTCCAGAGGTCGACAATTACTGAGAGCCTTAATTATTATTAGGCAGTAAGTGATTCTAATTAAAATGTCTAATTATCATTCAATTACCCATAATATTAATCATGTATGGGTCATTTCATCCTAAATATTTGAGAAGCAATATTAAAAAGCAATACTAATATATTAAACTAAAGTAAGTATGTAAAGTAAGAAAATTCAGCTGTTTTGCTTGATTTGATGATAGATAATCTTCATTAGAGAGAAAAAGACTGAGTTCACGAGCGACATGCATTTACACTCTAAATAGTCTTTTTAGCGTTTTGCTTTTATGCTTAACATGAGGTGCTGTAGATACTTGATAGAATCATGTGGTCATTTTGAAATTCCAGGTTGCAATGTAGAAAATGTTATGCATAGGCAGTTGCTCTTACTTGAAAAGATGATTACAGAGTAATAGGATCATAGCGGATCGCTTGCTTCAGAGCATGGACTTGTTAAATGACAAATAAATCAGTTAACCTAAGATGAAACACTGCAGGTGAATAGGAAAAAAAATAAAATAAATAATAATCATAATAATCATAATAATAATAATAATAATATTAATAATAAGCATTTTATGTGAAAAAATAATAACCCAAAATTAGCCCAAATTGACATTCAGGACATTCAAAACAGAAACATGGAAAGAGTCAGGTTTAAATGTCTTGCTTCTTTTTGTTGACATATTAGAACAAAATTAATAAAATATGACATATTAGAAAAACCACCACCCACAGGAGGATCCATGGGGGCTGGTGCGTTGAAATCTGGGCAGCAGATCAGCTTGGACTGTTGCCCCCGTGACCCAAATACTGGATAAAGCGGGAGATGATGAACTGAAATGAAATATTAGAAAAAATAACTAAAAAAATAATAATATAATAATAATAAGACTTGGAATTAGATTTTAAGATTTAAATTAGATTAGATTTTTGTCAAAATCTTCTTAAGTTAAATATTATATAACTTGGTGTCTATAGGTGCTACTTTAAAGGGTGATTCTTATGTTCGTGTGGGGAGTCCCATATAACTCTATACAGGTGCAGAGTGGACAGTTTTGTTGTTTCCTCATGAAAGCTTATATGTTAAGAGATCAAACTGGCCAAAAAAACAAACAAAAAATAAAAATACTGAGTTTAATCTGTAGTGTCTCTCCTTAACCTAAATCAATATAAAGTTACATTAAATACAAAACAGTTTTAGGCTCGAACATGAATCAGATCTGACTACACTAACTTTGTGATGACAGCTTCTCCCTGAAAGTTAGTTTAGGCCGTCGTGTGATTTGTCTTGAGAGGTGTGTTTAACATCACTTTACACTGCATTTGAATCCGTTGTATAATCACACAACAATAACTAATGCCATTTTGTTATCTTCTGCCTTGATGCACTACAGTTCATTTTGCTATTGATGCTTTGCAGTGACATCACGATAGGAATGTTCTATAATGCATTTCTATTTGTGGAATTTTCAGCGGTTTCCGTGATGACATTAGCAAACACTGTCAAAAAATATACGATTATATATGTAGAAATACAAAATGGATTTAAACAACACATTTTCAGGAGCCTGTGATGATCAATACGAGTGGTCATGGTCCTGCTTAGGTGTTTGATTTTCAACAAAAAAGTGAAAATGAAAAACATTCTCACTGCTAGCTAATGATGTGATTGTAATTGTATTAGTGAGAGACTTGTTTAACACCACAAATCAACTCACTTGTTATAGTTCCCAAGTCAGCTGTAAAACTCAAATTACATCTAACTTAAGTAAAAGAGCTTCTAACAGAGCAGTGCTTTCAGTTAGCATCACACCCCCAGGGAATGTTGATGACGTCAGCTGCAAAGTATCAATAGATTCTCTTGCGGGTATCAAGGATGATGGATTTTGTTATAGATTTTATTTGCATCAGACTCCACAGGCATGTCTGCTGTGACAATGGCTGTGCTCTCCTCACATGCAGCTCACATGCAGACTGTGTGTTTAAAGATGAGCCCGTTTTGCTTAGTCAGCCGTCGAGCGCTAATCTACACAGAGGAGAAAGTCAGCAGCGGAGAGGCCGCAGCAGCATAGTGGGCTTTAGGTAGAGTTGCTATACTGAGGCAACAGGAAGAGAGGATAGAGACAGGGAAAAGGCCCGGTGTATCGAAAGAGAGCGAGCGAGCTCTGCTGTCTGCATGCTCCATCACCCCACACCGAGCCTGCACGTACACGGCCTCCTGCAATTCTCCGCATCATAGTTATGGACATATGAACATGTATTTAGCAGCTCTAATTCCCATGAATCAATTATCAATCCTGTAATTACTGTCAAGCTTATCTATCCTTACTCAATGTCACATAGCTCCAAGTGTATTGAATAAATATAGACAGAAATAGACCAAAAAGTGCATTACATTGTGGCTTCCTGTGGTTGGTTTAAAAAACATAGATTTACTGACCATAGACCATAGACTGTGTAAAGAAGTAGGATAGGAATTTATTTATGGACAAAATAGAGAAATAAAAGATAAGATAATCCTTTATTTGTCCCACAATGGGGAAATTGCAGTGTCACAATGCAAGTTTCAGAAACAGTAGTAAAGTATGAGCATGCATCAAAATTAAGATAAATAATAATAATGCATATGTACAATCAACTAAAAAACACAATACTGTAAGGTTAAAAGGCACAGGAACGCTGCACAATAAATGTCTTTGATTCTGAGCAGTGAACAAACAATAACATCTAAATCATGTATAATAGGTTAATCTGAACATGTTAAGACCAAAATGACAAGGCTCACTGCAGCAGTTACAGAGGGGTGACAATTTTTCAATGTATTTTTCAAGTCAAGTTGAGTCGATGGAGCCAGAAACATGCCCATGGTCACTTCCTCTTTGGAACGCGATGGCTAGCGGGTTAGCTATGTTGATTATACAGTCTATGTACAAGATGCAACTGAGGGATATAAGTGCAAAGAATATTGGATCTCTGGATTGGTATTTTAATCAAGTCATATTGTCATCAGATTAAAAATAAAGAAAAGAAATTATACAGGTCTAATTAAATTTGCTGCTCGCTCTGTGGCTCGAACATGAAAAAGCAAATGGGACTATTATAAAACTCTGAATATAATAGTAGAAAAATAATAATAGTAACAAAAACTAGATTGGCCTTGTTGATTCTATTCACACAATATATCAAGTAATTTTTCATACAAGATAAAGTCCTGAAGACTGAATATACTGTAATGTGGAATACAAATGTCATTAGATAAAAAGATAAAAGTTTGACAATGTTTATGAAATACAAATTGGCCTTAAATTACCTGAAAAGCGTGTGCTAGCTGCTCATGTGGATGTTTTAATCTAGGCTGTTTCATGGCATTAGGTGTGAGCCAAAATGAATTGAATTTCGCATTGTAAAATGAATCAGTTAATTGTTGGTCTTACAGGTAGTGATAGTAGCGTGGCCTGATTAAGGCAACAGCAGGAGTACAACAAGGTTAGAGTGGTGCTGATGAGAGCTGCTGTCGACTGCCTCTAGACTGACACCAGCATCGTCCAATCAGACGCGGGGGAGGCCTCACCGTCAGCCAATAGCGTGTCTTGTTTCCTTCAGGGGCTGGAGGGAGGGGGGGATATCTGTGGCTTGATAAGTAGCAGGCGTGCACAGGCACACAGACAAAGGCACAGTAGCAGCATCCTCTCTGCTCTACCACGAGTAGTACCCCAGGACCTAGTCACCACACACCGGAGAGGGGCTTGGCTACCACTCGCCGTACATCTGCTCCCGAATTCTCACCTCCCCTCAGTCCGCCTGCTGAAAACATGCCCGAGTGCTGGGACGGGGTGAGTGCTGCTGGCATTGTCTGGGCAAACTGCACTTTTGATGCCAACCTTTGCATAGGCTGCTCATGTGGATGTTTTAATCTAGGAATTAGGTGTGAGCCAAAATGAATTGAATTTCACATTGTAAAATTAATCAGTTAATTGTTGGTCTTACAGGTAGTGCAATTAAATTCTTTCTTTCTTTTTTCAATGCAGGTAGTGCCACAGTCCCATGTATTTTTTAAATACTTAAACAAGAGTAGAATCTGTAGTATAGTTTAACACAGACACTTGTCACAGTGTAGTTGTGTATCTAAACCAATGCAATAACTGAACGTAGACTCCAAACAGAATTACATTGTTTTGAATTGTAACACATCTCTAGAATAACATTTACACATGCTTGTTTTGCACTGTCATGGTGTTTTACCTGGCGTATTAGTCAAACCTGTATAAGGTGCAGTCCAAGTGGGATAGAGGGTCACTGTGCAGCTGCCCCACTGACACACTTTAACACTATGGATGCTGAGCAATACAGAGATGCTCCCTCTGCTGCAGATCATTGTGCATGTGGACTTGTGCTCTGGTCGAAACAGGAAGTCTAAACTATACTGTCATCCATTTTGACTACCTGGTGCACAAATATGCCAAGATGTGCAAGCAACAATGTTACGCAGATGCGATTTTCAGATTGAATTTGATTTGCAAGCATTCATTAGAGAAAAGGAGCCTCGGAATGTGTGAATTAGCATGCTTTGGGTTCATTATTGCAGTTTTGAAGGTCACTGCTTTACAAATAATAGCCAAAGCGATTGTAACTGGATCAAATTGTCAGTCTGATTGGACTGATGTGGGATCAGAAATACCAGATTACAGTAGATTAACTCATTGCTTTGGTGCGTTGTGTCTTTGTTTGCAGTGAGTGGGGGTTTGTGCACTTGGCAGTGGCTGATTCTATTATAAGCCTATGGTAATGGTATACTGTTACACTGATAAGATGCTGCAGTGGAGATGAGCAGAGGCAGGTGGACCACAGCTTATTTCCTCACTACATTTGCTGCATGCTTAGGGTTAGGGTTAACATTTCTGGAAAGAATGGATGTCATCTTTTAAATTTCAATTTTATATCCTGATTATTTTGGTGTGTAAGAGAAGCTGCAGAGCTGTTTCCTTACATAGGCAGACAAAGCATATTTAATGTGAGGTATTTTATTAGGTTGCAAATGTTTTATTTTATTTCAGTGACAAATAAGTTATTTTTCAGACAATAAATTGATAAGATAATGAGAATGCATTATATTTTCAGTTCCATTATTCATTAACACTGAAAGATTTATGAAGCAATATAAAAAGGTCAACAAAACAAATCAATGACATGTGTGACTGCGGGGTTTGTCTATTTGCTTTTAGAGCAATAGACTGTCTGTCAGCATTAATCATGTCAACAAAGGAGCAGAGCACATTTTAATCCCAGCACACTCCACTCACACCTCCATTTTGAGTGCAGCTTTGACCACAATGTGCTGACAAAATGTGGGTCAGCAGTACAACACCGTACTATATACATATGCAGGGGTTGTCTTTTTATTTGCTTTATGGAGAGGTTTATTTATAGAGAGAAGCTCTCATCTTCTTGTCTAGATTAAGACATTTGCAGAGTCATTTGATGAGATTTATGGAGAACTGGACAATGCACAAATTATAAAATTATATTTCATTATTCATTGCCTATATTTCACTGAATTGCTTTTTGCTTATAGTTTTCCTAGTTACATAAAATTTTGTTTTAAATCTATACATAGGGATAGGGATATAGCGATATAGAGGTATAGAGATCACAGTAAAATATTTACTTGGTGTTGGACCAGTCCTATGACGTAAAACAACATGTAATACATTTAGAAATAGACTTGTTGAAGTCCTGAGGCCCTTAGCGTTGACAAATCAATGTGGTTATTCAAAGTATCTATCTAATGGTGTGTCCCATTCAATGTAGAATACAACCAGGACATTTTGTGATAAGGTGTCATTGTATTTCCTGCTTCTTTCCTTTTATCTGAAATCATCTCCATAAATACTTGAGTCCACCTTTTGTCTGCACAGTGGGGGACCGGTTGATGTCCTGGGAGGGTTCTAGTCCATTTACTATTACAAAACCCTGTGTGACACTGTCCCCAGTGAGTTAAAGGACTGTTTATTTTGTATTACAGGAACACGATGTCGAGACCCCTTATGGGATGCTGCATGTGGTTATCCGCGGGGCGCCCAAAGGGAACAAACCTGCCATCATCACCTACCACGACGTGGGACTGAACCGTGAGTCTGAGGCGTCTCTGACACATGTGTCTGTACGAGGTGTTTTTGTGCTTTTACCAGAGGCGATAATGAGCTCCCATCTTTTACTCCCTTATTCACATCTCAAACAGGAGGCCATGTCACCCATGTGGAACTGTTAATTAAAATAAACGCGCACAACTTTACTTTTGCACGCTTTTACAGCACATCCAACCACCAAGTATAAAACAGGTGTGTGGTTATGTAAGAGACTCAAGGTAGACCAGCACACAAGTTCTTTTAAAATCAAAGTAAATGTTTCAAAAGTCTGAAGAGTGTTGACTGTTGAAAACATATACTGTACTTATAAATATGTACTTGTACAGTGTATGAAGGACACTGTGTTTGTGAGAGCTCCTGTGGGACAATGGACAGAAATGATCACTGGGCTAAAATCTAGTGCGTTAACAGCATGTTCACTACCAGTCAAAAGTTGATGAGCTTCTTAATGAAGTCTCCTGAAACTGTTTTCTCAAAAAAGATTTTTTTTTTTTTTAAACTACATTCCATATTAATTAATTCATTATTCAATTATTCATTATTGCATTTATATAGCGCCTTTCAAGACACTCAAAGCGCTTTACAGTTCATTGTTCATTTACTCCACATCAGTGGTGGTAAACAGCTATTGTAGCCACAGCTGCCCTGGGGCAGACTGATATGTGTTCGTTCATCATTTTTGATGACTTTAAAGAGAATCTACAATGTAAATAATCATGGAAATAAAATGAAAAATAAATGAAAAAGTGTGTCCAAACTTTTGACTAGTAGTGTATATCAAGTATGTTCATTTACACGCACAGTTCCCAACAAATAATTAATAATAATAATAATTACAAATAATATAATAATGCATGTATGTTCATTAAATACTTTAAACCCAACATATTGTATCTAAATGAGGCCATCTAACATGGTTTGGGCTCCACCTAGGCCTGTTGTGATTAAGTTAATATAAATGATAAACAATAATATTAAAGCCAACCATAAAACACAAGTATCCATAAAAAGTATTCTTAATGTACAATATTGTTAAACAAAAACACAAACTACAATAAATACATACAGTAACATAATGACAGTTAGTTTGTATCTATAATGAGGTTCATAATTCAACACTGTACAGCTCAAATCTCATCATAGTATAGGACAATAACCAATGTTTTTTACCCACGATAAATATTGACCCCAAAAAAGTATCCTTCCACCTGTCCTTATGTCTGTATTTATTGAGCGATAAGTTGATATAGTTTTTATCATGACCGGCCTCATACCGTCTGAGTGGTGATTTATCCAACAAAGAAGGGCTGATAAAATGGATGCTATTTGTGTGTAGGTGAGGTGGAAATACTGCAGCAGCGAAACAATACAGGCTACATGACAGAAAGGGGATTCAGAGAGTAGGGGTACATTACTGTGTCAAATTTAGTGCCTGAAATAGAACAGACCGAGTTAAAGAGTCTGATGTAGTGAAAATGTAGGTCAGAAAAACATCCCAGCCGAGCGTATGTAGGAGGGAGGGGCCACTGCAGAGCTGCATCAACATGGACCAGAGCATACACTACCGTTTGTGCATCAGATCTGAACCATTGTGACCCTCTCAAAATAATAGGTAAACACACCAGCTTATCCATCTACTGACATAGTTATGTAGATTGAGAATGAGAATATTGCTGCAACCCTTACAGTTTGTGCATAAGATCTAAACCCCTACAAACAAACAAAAATGTATGACTATTTGTGTTTAATGCGTTTATTTTGTATGTAGTAGATTATCAGTATACTAGACCAGTCACCAAGCATTTTCACAGTAGCATGCAGACAGCCCCAGGAAGTAAAGGGAGGACACATAATAGAGCTTGTATGGCCAGACATTTCATTCTTAAATAAAACTGTGATGATGGAACCAGTTGGGATTTTTCAAAAATTGCAGCAGAAGTGAAAGGAGGTCAGTGAGCCTGATGCTGGAAGAGCCTTAGGGATGAGTCAGCATTATTCCACAAGAAAGTGGGTTGCATTTGGCACTTGGGTTATTTTAAGATGGAGGTGTAAGTTTGATAATTAAACAGGTACTAATATATGCAATATTTAGAGCTGGTGTTTTTGTCTATGCACGTTGGACAAACACAAACACAGGCTGTACATTTTCTATAACACCGGTCTACACATTTTTGGACTTGATCTGCTTCCGAGATAAAAGTGGCTAAATCTCACTTATATTAATAAAATGAACTGAAAATCAATTGATAACTGTGCTGGTTAGCTAATGTACACAAGATATTTAATGATATTGTTTTACATCAAAATCGCATCTGTTTATACAATAGATTTTGGCATTTTTGCTTAAAAATAATATTTATATTTTGAAAATATTTAACTTAATCCATCAAGAAATAAACAAGAAATATCTTAAGACATCAGGTGTACACAATTTCGAGGCATCTCTCTTATGTGAAATCCAAAAATATTTTATGTTAGAACTCTAGACGTATTAAAATGATTGGAATGTGCAGACAGGCTTTCAGATAGAACTGGTTGCTTGTAGACACACTGTACCTTCTGATAAACTACCGTTTTTCCCTTATTTTGCATAAATTTCCTATTTTGACCCAATACTATATCTTGGAAACTATAGCCAATCAGCACTTCTGACTTACTTTTTCTTTATTAGTGACCTAAACCAAGAAAAAATTTCACTACTTTTATTCCGGAAGCATTTTGCTTGAAGACCATTAGTAGTTTTTTTGGAGTATGTTCTACAGTATATACTAACAATGGCTACTATTTACTATGTATTTATTTTTATTAATTTATTTAGCACAGTTCATAGAAACAGGTGTGACAGCCCAACAGTTAAAAATGCATATGTATATGACTATATTATAGTTCATGTGCAAGGGAGTGGTAGAAGCCTATGTGAAACTTCTAGAAGATAAAAACATTTTTCATCATCAAAGCTCATGATCAAAGACAGTATAAATAGTAAAAACTCTTTGCATATATTGTTTTTTCTCTTTTACACATTACATTATTGCAGTCAAATATGATGACCACTCAAATATCAGCTTAAATCAGCTGAGATAAAGTATAAAGACACTGTACTCTAAACTGGTTTCTAGTTCTAATGTGACTTGTGTATTTTGGCTATGAAGCTGTTGCATTCCTGCTCCTCACCCTAACCCAGTTGTCATGGCAATTGTTCCGTTAAATTAGCACCGTGGGCTTGACCCTGAGGATGAAAACAGAGCGGCTGCATGGCCTGGCCCCAGCAGCACACTTGAGTGAAAGTAGGCCAGGGCTACAGCAGTGAGAGCACATCTTTTATACATGAAGCACTAGTGCAGCTCCATAAAGTGGTGCTGAAAACAAATTGTCTTCTAAATGAAAACAGACTGCAAATATTCAGTAACAGTAGGTTTTATTAGATTATTTTTGTTTCATAGAGTACTGGACGACTATTGTAGGTGCAAGAGCGCTATTATAGGTGCACTTCAATAGATAAAACATCATTATCAGAGTAAGTATAAAATTTTACCATTTATATTTTAGCAGATAAAAGAAGAAGAAAATACCAAATTCAATTCAATTCTGTCTTGAGGCAGTGTCCACCGGCAATTTGACCAGAACAGAAAAAGCCACTTGGATGAGCTGCGAAAGGTCTTCCAGTGCGTAAGAATACAGCCGTATCACGCACCACGTTTTGCAACAGGGGAACTCCCTTCCCGGTGCGTAACAGGGATTCCCCTGGCAGCGTGCTGCGTGATACGGCTGTATTCTTACGCACTGGAAAATAGTTCCCACCCAAAATGACCAAGGCAAGCTCTCCGTGTTGATTTGCACATTTATTTGCACTCGATATGAATGCGCACTACACACAAAGTAATTGGGAAACGCATCGAGCAAATTAATTCCTTTTGGCCGAAATCTTTCTCTGGCTACGTTAGACTCCAGTCTAAGGCGGAGGAGCACCAGATACCGCTGCGGTCAGTGGCGACAGACTCGGACAATGGCTGGGTGAGCAGGAAAACGCTTTCCACCACTTATTTTAGTCTCTGGACTGTGGGGAGATGCCCAAATTTGACCTGGGGGTGGCATATCCCTTTAAAAAAGTTTTGTCCAGTTGACAGAATTTGTTTGTTTGTTTTTACAGAGTGAATTAAAATTTTACAACACCACAATACTTACAGACAGATATTTTCATGGGCCAGAAAACGGTTAACAGGATTTAAACACTGGCAAAAGTCTAGAACAATATGGCGGCTAAGGTAGCTCAGAGTACACAAAATAGATAAACTCAAAACAAAAATATTCTTTCTCCACTGCGGCAGAGCAAAGGGAGTACAGAAAATGTTTGTACAATTATTTATATTACAGTATACTATTTATATTACTAATAGAGCATTGATTAACCATCTCTAGCAGTATTTATCCTGTATTAAGAGGCCTTATGAGTTATGCCATTATTCAATGGCATACAAACAGTCTCTCATGTTAAAGGGATAGTTCAGGTTTTTTTTAAAGGTCCCATGGCATGAAATTTTCACTTTCTGAGGTTTTTGAACGTTAATGTGAGCTCCCCTACCCTGTTTAGGCCTTGTTGCGAAATGTCTAAACTGAGCATTTGCGGTCCTTTTCTGCGTTACACAAAACCAGTGTTGAAACGGGCGAGTTCGGACAAGGCACCTTTTTGACGTCAGATCGGCAAATGCAGCTCCAGCCCCTCCCTCTGTCTCCGCTCAGCGTCCCTGTATATCCCGCCCATAGAGTTTGGACTGTGAATGCGCTACGCAATGCGAAATGCGTTTTTTTATTTGCCTGGAGGCACGTCCGAGTGTTTCGAGGCTCGCAAGTCCCTTACCCGACCCTCTGGACCTCTGAAATACCAGTGGTTTAATTTTATTTTCTGTGTAAATATGCTTTTTTTCATTGCAAAGTCTCCCATCTGTCTTCCTGTGTTAAACACGGAAGCGAGCAGACAGCGGTGCCGAGCTGCGCTCCCCCCCCCCCCCCCCCCCCCGCTCCTTAGCCAATCTCTCTGTCCTTCTCATTTGCACTGAAGAAGAAACACCCAGAATAAAGCATTTTAGACACATATCTAGCCTCATGAAGACTGTGAGAGTCATATCTCATGCAGTGAGTGTTGATTTTGAAGAAGGATTCATTTACAGTATTAGGGAACCATTATGGAGCCATATAAAAGCATCAAGAAGTACCATGTCATGGGACCTTTAATGTGAATCTGTATGGCATCCCCTTCACCAGTGTCGTGCATTAACACTGGCTTACCCCTGACGGTGTCCTCTGAGCAGAGTTCTGCCCCAGTTCTGGAGCTGACGAAAGTAGATCCGGCAAGTTAGTGGGGACAGTTAATAAAGCTTGTTTTTCTTCTCAAAAACAATATTTGTCCAAAAAGTGATATATTTGCATCACAAAACAGTTGCACACGGAAAAGTCGGAAGTCTAAATCGCGTGGTGCTATTTTCTCTCGAGTCGTATCACTGCGCACCTATTATTATTATTAGCCTGTTCATTTGTAAACATCAAGTGAACAGCTAACTTGCCAGACCTACTTTCATCAGCGCCTCAGAGGACACTGTCAGGGGTAAGTCAGTGTTAATGCACGACACTGCTGAAGGGGATGCCATACAGATTCTTTTTTTTTTTTTAAACAGAACTATCCTTTTTGGCTCAGGGTCAGATGCACAGATGGGCTCTTCTGTCGCTCTGTGAGGGTCACTGAATGTCATCGGATCTGTACAGCCTTATTTCCTCTCTCTTTATCTCTGCCCTTTTCTCTCTCTTTCTCTTATTCTCTCTCTCTCTTTTACTCCTCTCACCTGAGCTGCCCTCTGTCTGAAATCCCTTTGTCCTTCTGTGTCCCGCAGACAAACTGTGCTTCAACGCCTTCTTCAACAATGAGGACATGCAGGAGATCACCAAGCACTTTGTGGTGTGCCATGTGGACGCCCCTGGACAGCAGGTCGGAGCGTCCCAATTTCCACAGGGGTAACAGATTCACTCTAACAATAAACATATATACTTACATATTCAGATCTAATAAACATGTATACTTACACATTTAAATCTAATAAACATACAGCTCTGGAAAAAAATAAGAGACCACTGCAAAATAATCAGTTTTTCTGATTGTACTACTTATAGGTATGTGTTTGGGCAAAAGGAACATTTTTGTTTGAGTCTATAAACTACTGACAACATTTCCCCCAAATCAGAATAAAAATATTATTGTTTAGAGCATTTATTTGCAGAAAATGGTCAAAATAACAAAAAAGATACATGTTTTCAGACCTCAAACAATGCAAAGAGACAAGATCAAATTCATTTTAAAACAACATAATACTAATGTTTACACTTAAGAAGAGTTCATAAATCAATATTTGGTGCAGTAACCCTTTATTTTTAATCACAGCTTTCATTCATCTTGGCATGTTCTCCACAAGTCTTTCACATTGTTCTTGGGTGACTTTATTCCACTCCTGGTGCAAGAACTGAAGTAGCTCAGCTTTGTGTTTGTGTTGGAATTCAACAGATGCTGGAATGGAATGGCTGTAATACATGTAGAGATGCTGATTTCAGTAAAAATGCAGTGGTCTCTTATTTTTTTCCAGAGGTGTATACTTATATCACATGGTCCCAGTTTTCTCAGGGCTAAGAGATTCACTCTAATAAAAATATAATCATTCAGTCTAATAAACATATATTCTTAAACATTACAGTGCCTCACTGGTCAACAAATATGTGTGATTGTGCCTCTCCACAGGTATCAATACCCCACCATGGATCAACTGGCTGGAATGCTGCCCACTGTAGTTCAGCACTTTGGGTGAGTACTTTTCACATTTAATGAACAATCAAGGCAAATGTTTAAAGATAAAAAATATTATATATTACACAAAATTGACTCTTGTGATCTTATAATGTATAATCAATGTATAATCAAAATCATACCTGGAGTTGTGTTTTGTTTCATTCACACATGTTTGAGTAACCCTTTATTATTAGTCTGTCTACATCTACAAAACTCAAAATGCTGTTCCACCTTGTGATGCCATGAAGCTGTAGTTTTCAAGTTAACAGCTATTCCAGGACTGAAATTATCCAAATGATTCTAGTGAAGGTGTATGGAGTACTTCCTGTATTACCCCATGACATCACAAGGTGGAACAGAGTGTTGTCTATTTTAGAGAAGCTTAAAATATGCAGGGTTTGTGTGTTAAACATGTGTGAATAAAACAAAACACAACTCCAGGTATGTTTGTGATGATGTGACAACATTATCACAGATGTTATTACATAATTTGGGCACTTTAAAAAGATGGCAATTTTTTGAATCTTCTAACTTCATTTATTGTATCTCAACATTAGGCCAGTAATGTTCAATACAGCATCTCACCACTTAAACTGATCATCTTAAAAAGTCACTTTTTAGTTGTAACGTATTTATATTTATTTGTTTATACATTTGACAAGGTTTAAAAGCATTGTGGGGATTGGAGTTGGAGCTGGAGCCTACGTCCTGGCCAAATTTGCTGTAAGTGATTTATCTACCTACCAGTATATCAGACTTACTGTTTCTGTATGAATAATTTATTGTGGTCTGACATTTTTTCAGCTGATCTTCCCTGACCTGGTCGAGGGGTTGGTTCTGCTCAACATTGACCCTAATGGCAAAGGCTGGATCGACTGGGCTGCCTCCAAAGTAAAGTCAGCCAAGTTACTATCTGTTAACCTTTTTATGCTCTTATAATGACTCTCTCTTCTTCTCTTGTAGCTGTCCGGTCTGACCAGCTCACTGCCTGACACAGTGCTGCCACATCTGTTCAGCCAGGTACACAGGGTCACATTATTGGTTTTCCAAATTTTAGTTGTTGAAATTTTGAAATGAAAATAGCTACAGTAATTAAGATGATATAATGTCCTTTGCAAATGTTAATGCTCCTGGAGTTGTTTACAATGTGAACCCTGAATAGATTCCTATAGCTTGCAAATTTAATTCCAATTGCATTAGAAAAACAGCAATTGCAATTCATTTTTATTATTATTTTTTAAATCCCAAAATAGCAGAACCCTTTATTATAATATAATATATATGGGACAATGAAGCTATCTTCAAACTATATGTTACAGGAGGAGCTTGTGAGCAACACAGAGCTGGTGCAGAGCTACAGACAACAAATCAACAACAACATCAACCAGTTTAACCTGCACCTCTTCTGGAACATGTACAACAGGTGAAGCAGTAGATCACACGAACAAAGACCCTGCATCAGACAAGATTCATTATACTGATTTCCAAAAACATTCTTGACTATATAAAATTTACTACCAAGGACATTTTATTTTCAAATATGATTTGATTACACCTTGTATTTAAACTGTAAATAATTCCAAGCACCCCCTGTTAAGTTCCTGGTTGGTACATCATTGTAGTGATTTGTATGTTGCTCCACATCAGTATGGATATGAATTCTTAACAGTACAAAACTTAAAGGTGCACTGTGCAACTTTTCTGGTGGAGGGTCAGACACTGTTTTGTGTCCATGGAGATATTACTCTTTTGCCTTGATTAATTCACAATATGGAAATAAACTTGGTAATCACTTGGGAAATTCTTTGAACACAAAAGCTCACACATCACAATATATTATTATTATTGTGGTACTTTATGTATTTTTGAGCTATAAACACCTGTAATTGAACAAATGAAAGGGACGTACAGCTCTAGAAGAATAATATATAAGAGACCACTGCAAAATTATCAGTTTTTCTGATTTTACTACTTATAGGTATGTGTTTGGGCAAAAGGAACATTTTTGTTTGAGTCAATAAACTACTGACAACATTTCCCCCAAATTCCAAATAAAATATTATTGTTTAGAGCATTTATTTGCAGAAAATGACAAATGGTCAAAATAACAAAAAAAAGATACATGTTTTCAGACCTCAAAGAATGGAAAGAAACAAGATCTAATTTATTTTAAAACAACATAATACTAATGTTTACACTTAAGAAGAAGAGTTCAGAAATCAATATTTGGTGCAGTAACCCTTATTTTTAATCACAGCTTTCATGTGTCTTGGCATGCTCTCCACAAGTCTTTCACATTGTTCTTGGGTGACTTTATTCTGGTGCAAGACCTGAAGTAGCTCAGCTTTGTGTTTGTGTTAGAATTCAACAGACGCTGGAATGGAATGGCTGTAATACATGTAGAGATGCTGATTTCAGAAAAAAATGCAGTGGTCTCTTAATTATTTTTTAGAGCTGTATGTTTATTGCCTTAGAGCTACAGTGCACCTTTAAACTACATGTGTAATACAAACTAAACGTCTAATTTAATGCTTTGATTGCAGCCGAAGGGACCTGGATATGAATCGTGGCGCTCTCAATGCCAAGACTCTTAAGTAAGTCAGAATACACTGTGTGTCTGTTTTGTATTTCACTTAAATATTAGAAAAAGACATCCACACAATAAGTCTTGGTACGTTTCATTACACCACAACACAACCTCATAAACAATTATCTATTTTGATACCGAGCGCTTTACATATAAGATTCAAAAACACAACCGTAATAATTACCATGTTTCCTACTCTGTATTGTAATATCTTGAAATCCATGCGCTGATTTAATTTAATACTTTTTGGGCACAGAGGTGAGTCAGCAGTTTCTATTCTTCATTAAAAAGATGAGATACATTTTCCATCCATCCATTTTCTTCCGCTTATCCGGGGCCGGGTCGCGGGGGCAACAGTCTAAGCAGGGACGCCCAGACCTCCTTCACCCCGGACACTTCCTCCAGCTCCTCCGGGGGGACCCCAAGGCGTTCCCAGGCCAGCCGGGACACATAGTCCCTCCAGCACATCCGGGGTCTTCCCCGGGGCCTCCTCCTGGTGGGACATGCCCGGAACACCTCCCGAGGGAGGCGTCCAGGAGGCATCCGAAACAGATGCCCGAGCTACCTCAGCTGGCTCCTCTCGACGTGGAGAAGCAGCGGCTCTACTCCGAGTCCACAGGAGGACAGCCCCACGTCGCTTCTTCGGGCTTCGCCCGGCCGGACCCCGTGGGGAAAGGCCCGGCCACCAGACGCTCGCTGGCGCGCACCCACCCCAGGTCTGGCTCCAGGGTGGGGCCCCGGTGACGCCAGTCCGGGCGATGTATCTGGCCTTGTTATTGAACTCATCATAAGGGCTTCTGAACCGCTCTTAGTCTGACCCGTCCCCCAGGACCTGTTTGCCTTGGGTGACCCTACCAGGGGCATAAAGCCCCCGACAACATAGCTCCCGGGATCATTCGGGCACTCAAACCCCTCCACCACATTAAGGTGGCGGCTCAAGGAGGGGGAGAGATACATTTTATTTAACAAAATGACCTCTGTGACAGTAAATGACAAATGGATGACTCAATATGAATAAAATAATTTTATATTTCATTTTATTTTTATTCTTTATGAGCTGTAAGGCAAGGCGAGTTTATTTGAAGAGCACAATTTGTACACAGAGTAATTCAAAGTATAAGAAAGACATTAAAATCACAACATAAACAGATCAGAACATAAATATCAAAAGATCATCAGTTCTTTTATAAACCCTGTTTTATTTTTCAAGAAGTAAAAAAGTAAATGTTATGGAAATAAAAAAAAAATATAATACTTTGCATAAATGATTCAATCACTGATCCAAATGATTGTGTATTTTTATATTTTAAAAGTTTGTTATAGTGAAAGTATATATACTATAAGCTGAGTGTGGTGTGTTGTAGGTGTCCGGTGATGCTGGTAGTGGGAGACAATGCTCCTGCTGAGGAAGGAGTGGTGAGAATACTTTGTCCTTATCTCTCTTTTTTCTTGACCCAGTTTTGTTTTTTGTGTTACATCAGCCCAAAATAGCCTCTCATTATGTTGGCATGCACTTACGCTTAGTGCCACTTTGACGGTTGATCAAACAGAAAAGAAAAGTATATTTATATGTTTATGTAGGATTATAATGACAGTCATTATTATAAAAGAAAATGCTTGGTACCAGACATCAGTTTGGATAATACTTGTCAAAACTGACAATTGCAAGGTTTTAGTCAGATTAGAATGTTGTTGCCTTATTAAATACAAGCCTGAAATTTTGTTCTGTTTCATTCACTTATGTTTGATAAATCCTGGTTCATTTTTTGTCTGTCTGCATCAAAGCTCGAAATGCCCTGTTCCACCTTGTGATGTCATGATGTGGTACCTATTACTTAGACTTAGACTTAGGTCAACTTTATTGATCCACAAGGAAAATTATTTGGACACAGTAGGTAATATGAAAGAGTAGAGAGATCCTCTGGCCCCAGTCCTCCAGCCGCCCTGTCTGTCTGTCTGTGTGTGTGTCCATGCGTGTGGGTCCAGATGGCCTTGTTCTGTTCTGTCTCTAGGGTTTCCTGTTAAAAGTGGCCCAGATACGAATGCTTCTGCACCACTTCATCTTGACACTAAATCAAATCACTGCTGTGGTATGACCGCAGGGAGATGGAGGGATGCAAGAGGGAGGTCTAGACCAGGACGGCCTCTAAGCAGTGTAACTTCTCCAAATGTGACAGAGGAAGTGT
This sequence comes from Paratrypauchen microcephalus, assembly GCA_036785185.1. Lineage (NCBI taxonomy): Eukaryota > Metazoa > Chordata > Actinopteri > Gobiiformes > Gobiidae > Paratrypauchen > Paratrypauchen microcephalus. The sequence continues at coordinate 2,757,438 of JAVJIX010000020.1, forward strand.
GAGCTGTAAACAAAAGTAGCTCTATTGGAAGAGACAGATACAGGTCATATAGATAATTCATGCTCCAAGGCCACTGCGGCGCTGTTTAGTGATTTAGTCCTCCACTTTAAATGCTAAACAGAATCACCCATCACCCATCTTATTTACTGACCGTACAAAATTAAGAATATATAAACGTATATATCAACTGGATGTTTCAATTTTAGAGCAATACGAGATTTAAAAAAGAGGCATTTCAATCATGCGTCTATAGGACTCACAGTGGAACATTAATTATATTGGTTAATCTTCTAAAGACATTTTATCATTTAAAGACATAATTATCGAACAATATCACAGTTCTTTTTCTTGCGATCATGTGCATTTAAACGTTACAGCTTTACTGTCATGCTGTATTCTTTATATCCCCATAGAGTTAGTCCTATGTCCATGCAAGTGAACTAAGTGTGAAGTTATAGTCACTATATTTAGATTATGCGGCCCGTATAGAGTCATATAAACGTAGATACTACATAATCTATAATGATAATGTCAAACAGTGCCCTGCATCTCTAATGCATGTAATGTATTCCTATTTAAATATTTCATACAGTGGATGTGGCTGTAGTGTAAAAACCATCATCCAGACCATGGTCATGTTTTCAGCTAATACTATAAATTATACAGTATATACAGTAGCCTATGTATATGTCCTTATATAGACATAGGTTCTTATGCCGAAAAACCGACAGAATCAAGTGCAGTATTTGGACATTTGTATATTGAACACATACATAGCATAGAAAGTATCTTATTCATGATATTTTTTTCTTAGTAAATTTTAAGAAAATTTATTAGTAAATAGCTTATGTCTATTTTTCACACTGTTGACACTGTGTCTGAAGGATTAAAGCTTAAATCCGCACTGCTGTGTGTGTGTGTGTGTGTGTGTGTGTGTGTGCGTGTGTGCGTGCGTGCATGTGTTTGTTTACACGTGTGTGTGCACATTGGTGGGCTCTGCGGCGGTGACTCATCTCTGCAGCACTCTGCAGTATCTGGGTCACTCACATACATGCACTCTGCCAGTCCCCACTACAATATATCAAACACAGACACTTTCATTTATAATGCATCGTAGTTTCAGCCTCAGCATGATCCCTTTGTTTCTCAGGTTGAGTGTAACTCCAAACTGGACCCCACCAACACCACTTTCCTCAAGGTAAAACTCTCACTTGATTTTGAAGCAGTAATGATACAACATGAATATAATCATACATAATCACACATCACTGATAGACTAGAGGCACAATTTTTAAAAGACTATTTTAAAATACATGTATTTGTATGGTGCTCCACTGCACAAGATAAAGATTTAGTTTTCTTGCTTAACAGATGGCTGACTCTGGTGGACTCCCCCAGATCACACAGGTAACCTTTACACAGCATTTTACTTTATCACTGAATAGTACAGAAGAGCACATGCCTGTTATTCAGCAATATTACATATTTGAAAATTGCAAATTTGATGTAGTGTAATTTTTATAGATGTCATATTTCACTTTGAAAAGGATCACAATGAAAGAACTAACTAATTAATTTAGCTTAACCATATGCTCAACTATTTTTGCAGCCTGCAAAGCTGACTGAAGCCTTCAAGTACTTCCTTCAGGGAATGGGCTACAGTAAGTATCTAGTTGTTTATACAAAGTGCTCATAGAATTGCCTCAGAGGGTTTATTAACTGACCCTCTGTCTCCTTGCCCTGTTTCTCAGTCGCTTATGTGAAGGATCGGAGGTTGAGTGGAGGGCCAGGTACTGCCTCCTCCCTGTTCACCTCTGACCTGTTATTACTGCCCTCCTCCGTAGCATTGGCATTTTAAAATTGATTTCTGGATGATTTTGTGATGACTATAATGTTTGGGCTGATTTGAACTGTTTTGCTGTCATCTTTAGCCTTTTTGTTTATTTCTTCCTTTGCCCTTAAGGACATACAACTCCCATCTTTGTTTTGAGTGATTTTTCCTCCAGTGGAAAAATAGTTAACCTACTCCTCTTTCCCCCATCCCTCCATGTTGCCATTGCATCTGAAATGTTTCTCTTTGCATGGCACTCAACTAGCTCAAAGCAACGCCTTGTTAATAAGAGCTATTATATGATTCTAATAACAAACCAATTTTTATGAAACACTTTTACTACATGGTGTAGTTATATATTTAACAATACAAACAAGTGGTCACAAATCTGGTTACCCACTGTGGCCATACCAAGCCTGATTAAATAGAAGACTAGTGTCGGGAAGGGCATCTGGTCTAAAACGTATGCCAAATGAATAAGTAAACAAATCTGAAATACTCCCAGAGGTCAAAAGTGATTGTATTGTCTGCATAGCGCATTAGATTGTGCTTATTTACACGTAATAGTAAAACAAATAGAACCAGCTGGTATAATAGTGGTCAGATATTTAGCACATTCTCTGCATCAGTTTTCTTTGTGTAACAGTGAACCGGACCCTGAGCCTGACCATTGCATGGAGCTGTTAATGTGCAGAATCATTAACAGCTTTATCCACTTGTTTAGTTGTAGACAGCCACCTCTTCTCACTAGCTGCTCAGAAGGGTCTCTCAGCATGACCTCTCCATGTCCCCCCTGTGAGCCTCTTCTCAGTCCCATCTATCCACATATGGTCACTGGCCTGTAGCGTACTCACAGCATTAGAAAATCATAAATGCAAGTATTTTAACCCAAAACATACTCAAAAATAATTACCAAAATGCATGTATTGTGAAGGAGACATAATATGAGCCTTTATGATATCACTGGGCTCAATCTGCTTCCGAGATAAAAGTGGCTAAATCTCATTTATATTGACAAGATGAACTGAAAATCAATTGATAACTGTGTTGGTTAGCTATTGTATTCAAGATATATAATGATATGATAATAATAATATATATTATATATATTGATATATGTTAAAACTCTAGACATATTAAAATGAATGTATTGGAATGTGCAGACAGGCTTTCAGATAGAACTGGTTGCTTGTAGACACACTGTACCTTCTGATAAACTACCGTTTTTGCCTTATTTTGCATAATTTTTTTTATTATATTTATATTACTATTTTGACCCAATACTATATCTTGGAAACTATAGCCAATCAGCACTTCTGACTTACTTTTTCTTTATTAGTGACCTAAACCAAGAAAAATGTCACTACTTTTGTTCTGGAAGCATTTTGCTTGTAGACCAGTGTATTTTTACATAATATTGAATCAGGAAAAGAAAATTGTATTGCCATTGTCATTGAGAACCTTGAAACGATAGTATCAATAGTCCATTTAAAACTCTTTTAATTATAAGGTAACTGACCACATGTGGCTGTATAGACCAATGGGATGAGAAGAGCCTGTATAATTCACACTCATATATGCCTCTAACATCATTTTGTCTTTTCAGTGCCCTCTGCCAGCATGACCCGCCTGGCCCGCTCCAGGACGGCCTCTCTGACCAGTGCCAGCTCCACAGAGGGGGCTCGTTCTCGGGCTTGCACCCACTCCGACAGCACTGAGGGGGTGGGCGCGGTCACCCAAACCATGGAGGTGTCCTGCTGAAGGGACAGTACAGCCATAGAGTGAAGGAGGACAGAGGAGGGGGAACAGAGGGGGATGGAGGGTGGTCCCCAGTGACAGCAAAAAGCAGAGGGCTGGACAGGAGCAATCTTTATAAACTAAACAAAGGGCGTTAGTTAGTGCAAAAGGGTGCAAACAAGTTGTGGAATTATGGGTATATTAAAAAGGAGTGGTAACAGTAAAAAGCCAAAGTAGATTATTTTCAGGAGGTGGTTTCCTCTTTGATTTAGTGCCATTGTTGCCTTTTCTTAACAATCGCCATCTCATATTATTTTTGCAACATAAGAACCTCAAAGCTATTCGCCACTCATTTTATTTGTGCATCTAATCTGTTCAAATATGCCAAATTGTGGCTCCATTTAAGTGATATGGTAAGGAAGCTCTCTACTGATTCAGGTTTTAGTCCATTGCTTTTTGCTGTCAGTGGTAATTATTAAATAAGAGGGAACAAAATGAAGTGTAAATGTTGCATAGGTCCAGTCTGTTCTCACTCATCTCCCTCTCATCTGGTCGTGTGCCCCGTTGGCCCCTGCCCGCTGTATGATATCATAACTATTAATACTACAACCCCTCCAGACCCTGAAAAAACTTTGTGACCCAGCACTTGACAACTAGGCTAATATTTTAACTCTTGAAGTGTCATACCTGTGTTTACTGAGTGTTTCCTCATTGTTTTGCCTGCACCCTTTGACATGACTAATCCACCCCCCTAAAAAAAAAAAAATCTTAAAGTGTCAATTCTTCTCATACAGTATGTCAAATATAACTAAATGTTACGAGATATGGGTGGTTAGCACTAAGCAGACACTATGACAGTATATTGAGCAGAGCGTTTGTTATTGTTATTGACTACATCTCTCTCTCTCTCTGTTGTTTACGATTAGACTAAAAGTGAGTGGGCGTGCCCAGGATTTGACTGACAGCAGATCACAGCCTATCATAGTCAAGTGCACAGATCTATAACGTATTAAGGGGATGTGTTAGCTATTAGTGCCAGAGTATAAGTAGTTCACCTCATATTTAAAGCTGCACTTGGTGAAATACAGTATAACAAATGTAAAGTTTTGCGTTCTAGTAATTCTTTGCACTACTGAGTTTTTTTGTTAGTTATGTTTTTGATTTTCCATAAAAGTGTAATTTAATAATAAGGATTTTATATTGCCACACATTATTTCACAGATTTAACTATGAACAAACTGTAAGAACCTAAAATATAATATGTTATACTATGGTTTTGAAAGCAGTATGGTCAGTATTAACTCATTATCTTGTGTATAGCTAATTTTGAGCTGAAAGACAATCGAATTTAATGACAATACAACGACTAGTAGCTGGTGTAGCATTAGACTCACTAACAAAAAGCATGCACAAAAGCAAAGTTTTTACTAAATTTTTGAAAAAAACACCGCACATGGACACTGTACGGCCACAAACTAATGAGGAATGTAATAAAAGGCATTGCTGAGTGCAGCTTTAAGCGGTGTGTCATCCATTCTGAAGACAATCCACTACATCTATGTGTTAGGCTAGAAGAAGTGTAGTGTACATGCATGTGGACGTGAGCATAAACTTAGGCCGTTTTAGTCTATGAGTACGAGTAGTATTGGCAGTGTTGTGTGTTAGATATTGGTAGGGTCTTGATACTTTGCAGTGTCATCACGCTGGGGGTGCTCTACGATGCATCTCTATTGGTCGGAATGTTCAGCAATTTCCATAGTGACAAGGCACACATTAGCAAACAGTTTTAAGATGAAAAACAAAAACAAAATTGATTTAAACAACAAATATTCAGAAGCCTGTGATTAATACGAGCGTTCATGGTCCTGTTGAGTTTGATTTTCAACAAAAACGTGAGAGAGGCTAATTGAAAACTGTCATTTTATGTGTGAGAGACGTGTTTAACAGCACAAATCAGCTCACCTGTTGTAGTTCCAAGCGAGTCAGCTCTTTATAGTCAGTCTGTATTCAAATAAAGCTCAGATTAGAAGTGAACTTGAGTCACAGAGCATCAGATTGAGTAGTACCTTCAGTTAGCGTCACACCCCCAAAGAATTTTGATGACACCAGCTGCAAAGTATCATTTGGCAGTGTTGTGTGTTAGATATTGCTCATCCCGACGGTGTCTCCTCTATTTATTGTTTCTACATTTACTGGAGATTTTGGCGATTAGATGATGTTCCAAATGACCAACACGTGAACAAAATCACACATTCAAATAAAAAAATCTGAAACTGACTGTAAACAAAAAAACAGTAAATACCAGGGGAAACTGCGTTGTTCTTATTAGCACTCTCAATGTGGATAGATGCTAGTTAGAGGCATGGTCACAAACAGTGTTTTTGATGTGTAGCTGCAGTGCATGCATGTGGTACAGCAGTGTGCTCTTTGTGATCTCTTACTTGACAATCATGCGCCAACCCAAACAAAACTGGACCAGGGGCCAAGCCAGGATCCCAGTGTTAAATGTATGTGCTAGTTATTTAACCAGGCCTTTCTTTACTGCACCTAGCCCCTTGACTTATGGATGTACCAAAGCTAACACATACACACACACACAATAGCCCCCTTGCTGGTCTATCTAGTCTAGTGAGTCCTTTTTCATTGCTTGAGTGTGTTCAAATGTTAGATGTGCGCAAATGCTACAGTTATGCTGTCAAGTGTTTTAGCGTAAAGCCTGTACATGAATTGTCCCTTTTGATTTGCTGTCTTGAATTGCTTACTGCTATTTTATGTGTAAATGTCAACATGAAGGATCAAAAAGGGGGCTACAATTGAGAGGGCTGGGTGCTTTAAGGAAATGACAAATTAGACACTTGAATTGCTTTTGTTGTTTTGATGTGCTACGATATACAGTGTATCCATTATGTCATTGGTAGAAAATAGATTAGTTCGGCTCTGTACTGCTGTCTTGGCCTAACTTCTGATTTGGGGTCCCCTTGTATTTTGAGCTTAGTAATGTATAGTTGTTATTTACCAAAGTTGCCCATTTTCCTGTACTGACTTTTCACAAACCCTCTGTCCCCTGCCAGTAGGGGGCGTAGCTTCCAAATGCTGAGGTGTGCTCCTATCTCTGAGGTAGCCTGTAAGTGCTGGGGCTTTTTTGGAGCCATTTGGGCGCCAAGCTCGGAATGTAGGGCAACTCCCAACCTCCTTAAAAGCATACCCCTCCCTTTTACAAATCACAAGGTGCCCCAGTCCTCACAGGCCAGCCTAGTCACACCCTAAAGGGCTATCAGCTGAAGTCACTTTGTTAGTTCACTTAGTCTGTGTAATGTGATAGTGTTGCAATGTCAGTGTGTTTGCACCAGGGGGCCCCAAAGAGCACAGGGAATAGAAAAAAGTGTGGCTCATAAAACAAGAGAGAGAGAGATTCTGACAGTGGATAATTGAATGTTTATGGAAAAAAAGAATGTTGTAGCTTGAGAGATTATTTCAGATTTTAGATTACTCTGCTCTTTATTTTAATAATAATTGCTTATAGCTGAGTTGCTATCATTTCATAATTCATCTCCACTTTGAAAAGGCCAATTTCTTCCTCAAACAAAAGCAAAACTGCTGGGGGTCTCCTGAATGTATTGTCCCTATTTGAAGTGCTGTACTGTATTGTGGACCCTCACCTCCTCATTAACAACCTCACAGTATGCACTTCTCTCCTTGTCTCTCAATATTTGGATATTCTACCCTAATGCATAACTGTTTAGTACAGGTGATTACCTATTTTTGTTCAAATTCTTTTTAATACTTCCAGGTATCAGTTTACTCCAAACCCAATACATAAACCCCTGTATAAGTGTTTCATAGGGGTCCGCAAAGGGACCAATGTTCTTTGTCATTTTGAATGGCGTGTCGCCCACTGCCCCAAGACCACATTTCACAGGTCATAACAACAAACATCTAAATTGGAAAGAAAAAATGAAAACAAGTGTGCATTCACAAAGATAGCATCAAAGCTGGATGCTTGTGAAAAGGCAATGCTAGACTACTGAAAAGAAAAGAAACATGTCTCTTGAAGGTGTAAAAAGAGCATTACTCCAAGTGAGAATCCTGTCACAGAATCAGTCCAGATCTGTAGACCTCATCCTCTTGGCACTTATTGGTCACCCAAACTGAACACTACTGTATTGTGATGTACACTTTATGTTCCTCTCCTCTTGGACTTTTATAGCAAAAGTAAGGTGTAACCTCATATTGATATACTTCTATTGGTTATGTGTACTACTGCTATCACTACTGCTATTCTTACTGCCATTATGATTGATTTATATTGAGCAATAAGTTGACGTTTCATATTTTGGGAGTGTTCCCAAAAAGCTTGCTTCTGTTCACAATAGTAGAGGGACTTAGTTGCTTGGTTGTTATTCAAATGTGTACTGTAAAGATGATCTATATAAATACATAGTAACTGTCTGTCTGTGTAGTAACTAATAAAGACATTATGTCAAAGTCATGTGCTGCAACACTTTTCATTCATCTGCAAAGGAAGTATGGGGAGATTAAGTTTAAACACTTTTATCAGAAAAAAAAAAATATTTCTTTATTTTTTTTCATTTATCAAACATGTTAACAGCAGAGGGCACAACTGACAAAGTTCCAGATGAGACAAAAAAAGGTACATTATGTAACTTTCTATAGGCTACACGTCACCTGCATGATTTGAAATCGACAGTTAAAACCATCCTTCAGAATATTCTCAATGGCGATGGATGGGTTATGCCATACTGTGGAAGGTTATAGCCAAATTTATATCATTTACATGGAAACCAGCAGGAGGAGTCCATTCTCCAGGTCAAATAAGAGGCAGGTTTGTGGAGATGCAAGTTTATCTAAAACTTTCAGTACAATAAACACTGTGATGCTTTAAAGATAAAACATTAAAAAGATTAAGGCTTATTTAAGAGGATGAATGACTAAAGATGTTTTTCAAAAACAACTTTATAGGACACCATGTTGGCTTCGGCATATGAGTGGAGCATCTGGTCCACCGGGCTGTAGTTCAGAAAATATATATTGGGGGACATCTTTTGGAAATAGATGCCAACGTTGAATTTCTCCTGTCCTGTGGCTGTGTCATAAGAGTAGAAGATCTCCTCTGTGTTTTTGCTGACTGCGCGTGTGGCATACAGCACCCCACAGGCCATGAAGGTGTTGGTGGCTGCCTGCTTGTACAGCGAGGTGCGCCAGGTCTGCCCCAGCTGCATCCCCTCTGGCCTGTGCTCCACTCGGGACAGAACCAGGTTCCCATGGTCCTGGTTGGTGGTGTAGATGACCCACACCCCAGACTCATCTGTGGCCAGGTCCAAGTCTGTGAATGGGAAACACTCGTCCAAGTTGCAGAAGTTACTTTTAGAGTTGAACCTGGACACAAGAAATTATACTACAGGTTAATTATTTTACATGTATGATAAAAGGAGAAATTCAATTTGTCTTTTTACATATTTTACTTGTATTTTGTTGATACTGTATTCTATAATCAGTCTGGTGGAATTTTTAACTAAGAAACACTACTCACAGAAATCTGTCACATAACTTGTTGTCTCTTAATTACTTAAAGGTTGCATATTGCTATGATATCATTTTGTGGCAGAAAACCGTCCAGAGGAAATACTCCAAGAGGAAATACTTTGAGGGAATGAACCATTTCAATAAAAAGCAAAACACTGGAGTAGAGTAAGAGTAAGGCCATTCCTGTTGTGTTCACCTGGTTCTGCCTGGACACTGCTGTGATGCTGCAGGACACAGAGGAGGGACACTTTTGGCTCTTTCTCTCCTCAAACTGCCCTGACACAGATCTGTTGACCCTACCTATCCAGTCTTTCTGTAAGGTGTACTGAAACCTTTGACTGGGACACAAAAGCGACTGAGAAAGGCAGTGTAAAGATGACCCACAACTCTCTTTGTCTTATTATTATTAAGTGTTTTATGTTTGTACCTTATCACCGAGACAAGTTCCTAGTTTTGTGAACTCTGTTCACTTGACAATGGCAATAAAAAATCTTTCTGATTCTGATTCTGATTGCATAATATAGGACCTTTAAATAAATGTAAGGGAAAGGGGTGCCTTGAAGAAGTATTCACAAACAAGACCTGTTTATAGAATAGAGTTATAGAACTGGTTTCTCAATTAAATTTTCACTCACATCTTTGGAGAATAAAATGAACAAAATAAAATATGTTTTCCTTTTAATTATACGTCATGACAGGTTGCTGATACAGGTTGCAAATATTATTACTTTTATCATCATAGATTTTCTTCAAATTGATTATTTCAATTGGAATTTCAATGAGTACCTGGTTCCTTTTGGCAGCTGCAGAGTAGTCACTGTTTTGCTGGTGAGGTTGAATCGACACACCGAGTCTACGTTGTAGCAGTTGTAGTACAAAGCGCCTGCATACATGACCACGTTGGGCCCCTGCACTGTGTTGGTGGTGGGGTTGGATGGATGGATCATGACATTGCCTGCAAGAAATATAGCATGATAGTATTTACCTGTTTACTTCCTCTTGTCTTCAAGAAGTGATTATGTACACAACCATGTTTGTACAGTGCTCTTGAGGAAAGTTCTCTCTTCCCTCACTATTTAACACTACTTTTACTCAATTAGGATTTTATGTACAGGTCTAGTGTTAAGCCATGTGATAATGCTGTTACCTCCTCAAAAATATACCTGGAGTTTCATACATGATGGAGTAAGCCTTTATGTTTAATCTGTCTACATCTATAAAGCTCCAAATGCTGTTCCACCTTCTGATGTCATGGGACGATAATTTTTAAGTTAACAGTGTCGTTTTACATTTTTTTCAGTAGACATTGGCAATTGTAGGGCGGAAATGATCAAAATTATTCTAGAGAAAGTGAATGGAATTTAAAAACACAGTGGAGCACTGCCTGTATTACTACAAGATGGAAGAGTGTTTTATGAGAAGAGAAGAACTCAGCCTAAATATATGCTGTTTGTGTGCTAACATGTATGTGAATGAAGCAAAACTCCAGGGATGTTTTTGATTAGGAAATAACATTATAACATAGATCAGAAAAATGCATAATATGGGTCCTTTAAGAGTGTAGGAGCTCATCACTAGATTAAGACAAATATACACCAAAACAATTGCTCTACCACACAGCCCCATTTAATCTCCTAACTTGTTCTGACTTTCTTGCACTCACCAGGTACGCTGATGCCCACCACCAGAGAGCTGAGGGTGGAATACTGGCGCACGTAGTGGGCGAATCTGTTGCCAGAGGTCATTGGGACGTACCAATACCACTCCTCCTTCCCCTCCTCAGGCTTTGGGTCTTGGCCCCAGGCTCCGTACTTGTAGCTCCCTGGATACTCCCCTGCGGTAAAAATCTGCGGGCCAGACACATTCTGAAAGCGCCCATGTGGACATGCCCCTGCAAAATGTGGGTGAAGAGGAGACTGAAGATTGATAAAAGTCAAAATAAAAAGTTTTTATGATCCTGGGGGCTATGTTCTTTTCATACCCCTTGTAGGGTCACCCCTGGTATGGATGGGTCAGACTAAAAGCAGGTCAGAAGCCCCTATGATGAGTGATTCAACTTTAGTGGTTAGATATAGTTGGCCTCACCTCCACACACAGCCTGGGCTCTGGAACTCCTTGAGAGTTGTGTTCCTGAGAGGCTGTCAATATGTAATAAAACTAGCTGGTAAAACACTTGATATTTTTCTATGTATGACCCAGTCTCCAGTTTGAACTTTGCTATGACTGCTCTGTGGTAAGAAGAAGGTGAGAATATCAAATAGTTTTCAGTAGCCATGGGCTGACCTTGAAGTGAAACTACAGATCCCCCAAGCCGCTTCCTCTTTAAACTAAAACAGCTAATGTTAACCTTTCTACAGTGTGTGCGTAGGGAAGGGAGGGAAGAAGTGGTCCTTACCGTAAGGGGGCAAAGTCGGCGAGGCTATGGACGTTGGACTGTTCCTACATTGGTCCAGGTCCCTCTTGAGACGCTGGTTGGTCTGGTCTCTTTTGACCACCTGCAGAGTGTCGTAGGCCTCCAGCTGCTGAAGCTCAGCTCTGATGGCACTGATCTGAGACAAAAGGAAGTCAGTAGGCAGGCACTTGGGATACTTAGTTGCGCTCGATCCCCACCTGTTGTGTGGTGTTCTGGGCCTGTTGTCTGTGGGTCATTGTGGTAATATTGAGCCTCTCCATGAGCAGTCTGATCTCGGTGAGTTCGTTCTCGATGACATGAAGAGCCAGGACTCCGTAGAGCCCTCCGTCATCGTCCTGCTCCAGCTCAGACATGTCCTTCTCCAGCTGAGGCAGGCGGCGCTCCAAACCCAGCAGAAGACTTTCCAGCTCCAACGCCTGAAGAGGCACACATCAATGAGCTGTGTTTACAAACTAAACTGTGTGAGGCCAGCATTTCTGTTTTATGAATGAGATGCTTTTACGTTTGTTGTTAGTTTGCGTTTTATACACAATGTTAATAACTGAACAAAAAAATAATCCTTTGGGTAAAATAGCTAAAATATCTTTACTGAAGTACGAGTAGTGTTCCTGTAAAGGAGCACAGATCTCATTATTTAAATCTTTTAGATCTTGCACCAGTCTGTAGTGGCCAGCGCCTTGTACTGCGCGGTGGTCTGCTGGGGAAACAGCACCAGTAAAAGGGACATTGGGCGAATCAACAAACTGATCCGTAAAGTTGGTCACGTAATTGGCTGTGAGCTGGAGACATTTGTCACAGTGAGGGACAGGAGGACACTGGACAAACTGCTCTCCATCAGGGACACTCCTGCTCACCCACTGCTCCAGACCATAGAGGGACAGAGGAGATAATACAACTGTACAACAACACACCCACTGCACCAGACCATAGAGGGACAGAGGAACTCATTCTCCTACAGGTTCCTACAGCTCTGCTCAAACAGTGACAGATACAGGACTACATTCATACCATACTCCATACAACTGTACAACAACTCACCCTTATGCAACAGATAACCCTATGTCTGTCAATCATCATAGCATCTTTGCACTGTTTTCCTTACAATCTTGTATATATAATTGTGATGTATTACTTATTACTTTATATTACTATATTTCTATTTTTTATTTACTTGTACACATACATTTATATAATTATGCCTTATTTCACACCAGTGTCTTGCTATTTTTGCTACTTATTTAGAATTTATTTTTCCATTTATATATATTTTTTCTCTTTGTTATACTACTGTGTCCAAATTTCCCTTGTGGATCGATAAAGTTTGTCAAAGTCTAAAGACACCTAGAAAAACATGCATTCTACTGTGCATGGGGTCTCCATAGATTTGACCTGTGATTTGACTTAATGACATCACCTACTTGTCTCGATGGAGATTGTGAGTGTAATAGAATTTAAGTAATTTTTCCTCCATGTACATCTCTCAATTTAACAGTGACTCACAGGAGCTATAATGACATGATCATCATCTTCCCTTGGCATACCGTTATCTAAATTGGGGCACATTGCTAACTAACTGGTGCCTCTTGGCCTTCATAGTCCCACATCACTTACTTTATAAACGTCCTTTGGAAGCATAGTCAAGGGGCTTGAACACTCAAAGATCATACTATGTTCACTTTTGAAATCATACTACAGTATGTTGAGTTTTCAGCTCTTCCTGGGTCCGTATTATTGATGTAAATAAACTTCTCCTGTTTAAGACATCCAGTTGGTCTTTGGTCCCTTTCTTTGAAAAGTTTAAAACTTCTACAACAGTGAGGAAGTGTAATACCATATTGCTGACCATTTCAGGCAAAGGAATAACATCTCCATGGTGATAAGCAGATAGCATACCTTCCACAGAAAAGTTACTTAGTGCTACTTTAATGTAATTTTGCTTACACTTGCAGTACTTTACCTTCTGTGGACTGACATTGTTGTTACAGTCTGTCACACTCTTCTGGGTCGTGTTCAGTTTGTCATAAGGAAAGGGCTCAGTGTTGGACAGCTCACACTCACAGATGTTTGAAGTTGGTGACTGAAATAAATTTAAAAAAAAAGTACACAAATATACACCAATGTTTAAATTTGCAAGTGTAATTTTTTGTGTAAAGAAGTTTGGAAAAGGGACTACAATACAATATAATTAGCCTGATACTGCTCACTTTTAGAAATAAATTAAACTGAAATTCCTACCTGAAGAGACAATGTGACGAGAACACATAAAGACAGGAGAAGACTCGGATTCATGGTGCATTCGAAGACAGTTCTCAGTGACAGTGTTTTCATTTCCATATACTTCAGAGGTGTATGTCCACAGCGCACTCATTTTAAAGGGGTGGGGTTTGTGGTCATGACTAATAATGGGGTTTCCAATACAACAGCTCGCTTCCTTTCTGTCGTCCGGAGTCTGTAACATGGGACTTTCTCTGAATCAGAAAAAACAGTCATCGCAGTTTGTTGTGTTTTTTGATATAGTGCCAAGAAAACACATGTCCATAAATAAGAATATTTAAATACCTTATGAAATACACAAATCATATACCAAAACAAAAGAAAGCTAAAGAAAATGGTTCAGAAAGAGAAAACAAAACAAAACAAAAATCTTTTTTATAATATTAAGCACTTCTACACCGCCTTGGACTTTTTCTTATGAACATTCAGTTAAATTTATGTTTCTTAAGAAACAAAATATATGATAATATATTTAATTTTTAAAGAAAATTATGTTCTTTCCATCAGGTAATTAATATTAAACTACGACAAAACATGCATCATTATTTTACATTTTCTTCATTGTAAATTGTAAAATGTGTCTAAAACCCCTTAGTAATAGAAACATCAACTTTCTGTTCAAAACTGCAGAACTCAAAATGGCATTTCACAGTAGTATTTCATTGTAATAAGCAGAAGGTTTTCAGTTATTTGTTTTTACCTGAAAAGTGGCTATGTGACATGTCTGAATCCAGACACAAACATACATTAATCAATCACAATATAACTTTGAGTAACGATCACAGAATATTGTTGGACAAAATTCATGAAAATCATTCTACTTATCATGCCCCCTTTTATGGTGCACAATGTAACTTTTATTATGGGAGTTTGCCATCTGCTTGTCTGCCTGTTTTTGCTTGTTCCACAGTATGCATTATGTTTTCTGGCTTCAACTTTATTTTCATAAAATTATGACTTTAATGTTTATATTTTACAGCTTGTAGTGCCCACATTTTTAAAGGTAAGCATAAAAATTTAAAAGGGATGTAACTATTCATTACATTTACATCAATTAGCAAAACAGCTATTGTTAATTTTGTTATTTTTGACTATGGCATATGGCAGTTGCACCTGATAAGAGACATATTTTTGAACACAAATTTACACCCTGTAAATTTTCCATGTTTAGATTTATGGAATTAAATAAACAGTCTTACAAAAACATTTATAGGAAACAAATATTTGGTATATTTTCCCTTTTTGTAAGTTTCTTTATAACTTGTGCAGTGAATTTGCTCCACGTGAGAAGTGTCTTGGAGAAACCGTGAGAACAAAGCTGCCGATTTTGCAAAAGGAAGTAAGAGACTTATAAAAGAGGAAAGGGAACAGGGTTGAACGTGACAGTTGGGAAATTTTGGGGTTTCATATTCACATGCAAATGCCTTCTGTCCCATCAGTCTACGTCACTGTGAATCACATTATGAAAGAGGAGGAGGAGCTCGCCAATATTAATACACCTTGTTTTTGAGTTGAACTTTATTTGTCCAACTCCTGACGTGATGCTACTGCTGCTTCTGCTAGTCTCACCAATGGTAAGTCATATAACGAATATTGCACATAAAACAAATTATAATGTTAAAATTAGGGCTGTCAGTTTAACGCGTTAATTAGATTAATTAATTACACTGCTAATTAACGCGTTATAAAAATTAACGCAATTAATTATGAGCGGCAATTCAATGCGCGCGCATTTTTAATTTGGCGTGCGGGGCCTTTGAACGGCGAGTTTATTTATAAAAACGTGACGGAGCAGGTCCCTCTTGTCCCTGGACAGTGATGACGTGATGAGAAATGCCGTGCTACCATTGGTCGGCACAGAGACGAATGCACTTCTAATAGGGGAGAGCATGTGAAGACATGTAAGCCCGTCTGTATCTGCTGCGCTCCACGCTGAACCCTTTTCAATTCCCATAATCTCTCCAGCGTGTTCTGCCGTGACTAAGGGTGCACACTTAGAAGTTTTGACTTAGCCAGTTTTGCCCATCGTATCACGCTAAACCCGATCATTTACTCACCCCGCACTGCCGCCTCCTCCCTCCTCCCGTGGTGCGATGGTCCGGACACATCCACACCGGGAGTTTAAATCCTCCTCGAGGGTTCCGGGGGTGATGTGAGCCATGAGTAATTTTCACGGACAATTATTTGTATTCTCTGTATATTTGAAGCTGTGTATATTATTTATTGATGTTGCATGAAAGCTGCTGTACGTGCTCACCTTTTGGCCCCAGAAATATTTGCCATGTATTAGTGGAATGGTGTAAATTAGCTTTCCAATTAATGTTATGTAATGTGGGAGGGGGAATGGGGGTCTTGTCTTGTTTACAGTGGAGACAAAGAGAGTGAGTGAAAAACTTAGACTTAAAGGGGAAGTCTGCAGTCTTTTCACTGTACCACTATAAATCACACGTCTGACACCTTTTTTGCACTGTGGGAGAGCACAATAAACCACCTAAAAAAATGTATTTAAAAAATGTGATTAATTAGATTAATTAATTACAAATCCTGTAATTAATTAGATTAATTTTTTAATCGTCTGACAGCACTAGTTAAAATGCAATCACACATTTTCTGAAAAACCTCTTAATATTAAAAATACATGCGTAAGCCACAGATATTGTCTATTTGTCTCTCTTTGACTCTTTAATCACAAGAGCAAAAAACTTTATACATCACAAATTGAATTTCTCCTTTTATACATCACGTATACGTCATTTGATGATGGTTATGAAATATCTTGTCACTTAAAATGAATATTGATGTTATAGATCCAAATTGTAGATGTATGTTGTGAATGTGTTGCAGGTGGGCGGTGAGCGTGTGATGGGGGTGAAGGAGGGGGGTGCGTGTCTGTGCTCTGTGGACTCTGGCTTGTGGACGTTCCCTGTGCAGAAGTACGAGAGCATCCAGCAGCACCTCCAGTCCTGTGAGGACTCACTGCAGAGCCTCAGCCAACAGGTGACACATCCATTCACACTGTGTGGACCAATTCTGATCCAACATGGTTAATGACATCTGTCCAGGATAATATCAGCATTGTGTTTGTTTCTCTCAGTACATTTTTACTCATACTAAAATGCTCTCTCAAAATATATACTAGTATAGTAAAAAAATATTAATCTACACTTTCTCAAATTGTTTTACTTTTATTAAACAATTTATTCACTGTTATTCATTATAAAATACAGTATGTTTTTTAAAACCCACAGGGAGGAATGAACCACTTTTTTCAAAAATTACTCAATCAATTCTTTTATTTATTGTATTTTAATTTTGTAAACAATATTGTATTGTAAATAATATTTTTTCACGCATTGTATTGTAATGTATTTTAAGTTGCAGATTTTTCAATTAACTGTCCATACAATTTTGGCAAATGCTTTCAATTGAATCATTATTGTTTTTACAGAATAAACCAAAAGAATAGATGAATGAATGATGTTACGTGTCTCTCAGGTGCAGCTGTCCAGTGATCGTCTGCCCCACATCCAGTCTCTGGTGGCTAATGTGACGGCCCGTCTGCAGCCACATCAGTACCTCCAGTACAAAGGTTTGTACTCTGCTCTGGGCCTGCGTCAGCTCAATACTGAAATCAGCCAGCTGCAGGCGCACGTGAGCGCAGTGCACAGCCAGCTCAACAACGAACACACACAGGCACTCACTAAAGAGGTATTCATTCATCAGTTTACATTGTGATATAAAATATAATATTATGAATTACAAATGTTATGGCAAATGCCCAGTACATACATAAGTTAAGGTTTGCCATTTTTATGAATTGTAAAATTGTCTTTGTGACGATTCTTTTAGGTTGTGAAACTCCATCAAAATGTGAACCGAATGAAGGTGACCGATGACATCAACCTGATG
Source organism: Paratrypauchen microcephalus (assembly GCA_036785185.1). Taxonomy (NCBI): domain Eukaryota; kingdom Metazoa; phylum Chordata; class Actinopteri; order Gobiiformes; family Gobiidae; genus Paratrypauchen; species Paratrypauchen microcephalus. Next base: position 2,775,146 of record JAVJIX010000020.1, read on the forward strand.
TCACTGAAAGAGCAAGTGCGCTATCTGAAGAACAGAGCCGAGACCTGTAAATCGATTCCCAATGACTTCAGAGGTGAGCCACTTCAATTAGACATTTACAGATATTACATACCCCTAATTGTATTGTGTGTGGTATTCAGCCCAGCATCAATACTGCAGCAAAGGTTTGATCAAAAGCATCAGCGAACCAGTGGCAACAAAGATCAGCCCGTATGGAAAAGGCATCATTTCAGGCTCATGGGGTAAACAGGCTCTTCAGAACACTGAAAAAGACGAGCAGGATACGTACTGGGTGCTGCCCCTCCTCAACAGCCACATCTGGGGCAATGTTCTACGAGTCTATCCAAACTATGACAACTTTATGACCTCCACCAACCACAAGGACTACATCTTTGCCCCGTCCCAGACCCACCCCAACGCCATAGAGGGTCCCAGTGCTGTGCTGTATGGCAAGGGACTTTACTACCACTGCTACAAATCAGAAGACATTTGTCGATATGATCTGACCAATAATGACATAAAAAGGGTGAGACTCCCTGGTACTGGGGTTGGCAATAATAATAAGTTCCCATACTGTTACTATGACTGCCGCACCCACAGTGACATAGACTTAGAGGCAGATGAAACTGGTCTGTGGGCTATCTATGCAACAATGGGTAATCACGGCAACATTGTAGTCAGTCGGATCATATGGGACAGTGAGAACAAGGCTTTGAATGTAACCCAAACATGGGAGACAAGGGTGTTTAAGAAGGCAGTGACCAATGCATTCATGGTGTGTGGAGTGCTGTATGTAACCAGGTACAACAGTGACAACAGAGAAGAGGTGTTCTATGCTTTTGATACAATGACGGGACGAGAGGACAGCACTCTGACACTGCCCATGGAGAAGGTAGCAAAGGGCGTGGCTAGTTTGAGCTACAATCCCACAGACAGAAAGATCTACATGTACAATGATGGGTATCTCCTAGCTTACCAGGCTAACTTCTACTGAAGGACCATGTGCTTGTAGCCAATTGCACATTCAAAATAGGTATGTCTCTGAACTGGTAACTATTATGTCAGTTAAGTTGAGAAAAATATTTTTCCAGTGTTCGCAAATTATTTGCGACTTTTATACAATGAACATTTAAAATTGTACAGTGTGTTTAATTTCTGGACTGGAGTAAAAAATAAAGTGGCACAGTAGTTGAGTTGATTGCCCTGTCACCACAGCCTAACAAAACGAAGGTTCTTGTGCAGAGTTGTGGTTGGGTTTCTTTTGGGAACACTAGTTTTCTCCATCATCTTAACACATGCACAACAGGCACAACCCCAAGCTAAAGGTAGTCCTACTTCCAGATCTTGAAATGGGGTCCTTTTTTCCCTTAAAGGATTAAGTACATTAAGCATAAGCCTTGATAAAGTTTGGATAAACTGTATTCATGCATCTGATTTGCCATGGCAAGCTCTGAAAGAAGAGATCCGAGGTACTCAGTAGTATGAAGTTCTTTATGATAGCTTGGATAGCCAAAGTGTTTCAACACTAACATTCAGTGTGGTCAATGAAGACATGTTTTTTTTTCATATTAAAGAGTGCCTTGAATCTCTTCTTTTCTCTTTCATTTTCATTAATATTGGAACGTCAATCATATTCTGCTTTTAAATATCTTTCGGCCACATCTTAGTAGAACACAGACTGACCACAGACTGTAAATACAGACAGTATATGCTTTTGACATACTGATGCATTCATTTTTCCAGTTTTTTTGAGCCCTGAAAGAGAAAGAAACATAAAACTACTTTTTAAATAATGTCATCAGAGTCATAAAAGTGTACTCATGAAGGGCACTCTGGCTTTAAATCCTTGAAGTAACACTCATATCCTGCAGAGGGCAGTGTGCCATTGTATTTTCGCACCAGGAGAAGAGACGTTGCCATGCTTTGGCTTTGGCTCTCAGCTCTCCCGTGCTGCTCTCATAATGACAGAGCAGGCGTTGATCCTTCTGGACTGGGTCTGTGTCGTACAAGGCTGTGGTCAGAATGACTGGTCTCTTTGGTGGAAAATAGACTGGAACATGTTCTGTAATAACACATCAGGCTACATTCTGGTCTAATCCTCTGCAGACGCACCCTTTCAACATCTGTGCCTATAGTTACATCTCAGTAGCTAGAAAGCAAAGCAAAAGCATTCAGTAATAAAACTTCTGCAAATTGACCTGTTGTATGTTGTACTCACATGGACTAGAAGCACAATATTAGCCCCTTATATACACCGTAGCTATGCACTCTATGGTCATCCTTAAGGTCCTTTAGACACAAAATTGACCCTTGTGACCTTTAAGTCATCTTATCATGTTGTTACCTCCTCAAAAACATACAGCTTTGGAAAAAAAATAAGAGACCACTGCAAAATTATCAGTTTTTCTGATTTTACTACTACTTATATATGTAGGTATGTGTTTGGGCAAAAGGAACATTTTTGTTTGAGTCTATAAACTACTGACAATATTCCCCCAAATTCCAAGTAAAAATATTGTTTAGGGCATTTATTTGCAGAAAATGACAAATGGTCAAAATAACAAAAAAGAAACATGTTCAAACCTCAAACAATGCAAAGAAACAAGATCAAATTCATTTTAAAACAACATAATACTAATGTTTACGCTTAAGAAGAGTTCAGAAATCAATATTTGGTGCAATAACCCTTATTTTTAATCACAGCTTTCATGCGTCTTGGCATGCTCTCCACAAGTCTTTCACATTGTTCTTGGGTGACTTTATTCCACTCCTGGTGCAAGAACTGAAGTAGCTCAGCTTTGTGTTTGTGTTGGAATTCAACAGACGCTGGAATGGAATGGCTGTAATACATGTAGAGATGCTGATTTCAGAAAAAAATCCATACACTTTGACTAGAATCATTTGGATAACTTCAGCCCTGGAACTGCCAATCTCTACTGAACTAAATGTAAAAGGAGCTGTTAACTTGAAAACTACCACTACATGATCTCACAAAGCATGGAACAAAGCATTTTGTGTCCTGGGGATGCAAACAGACTAGCAAACGCCTGAATAAAAACACAACTAAAGGTATATTTTTGAGCAGGAAACAACATTAAAACATGGCTTAAAGCTCATAAAAGTCAGTTTTGTGTAATGTAAGACCTTTAAAATACCTGTTGCACCAACCAGTTTACACATGGAGCCCGATCTTGCCTCTGATCTTAGCACTAGTGCAAGTTTGAGACGTGGAGCTCTAAACAAGAGGTGTGCCGTGCTTCAATATAATTTAATTTAATTTTGTGACCAAATTATTCCCGTTGTGCGGCTTTGGTTAGTTTATAAATTTAACAGTCAGTAGGTAGGCTACATCAGAACCGTAGAAAACTGTGCACAGAGCTGGTACTGGACTCAGAGATCAGCACGCACATTCTTTGACAGCTCGGGGCTGTGCCAGCAGAGCGGAGCAGACACACGCCTCGGATGTGAGGCTCTCATGGCAGGACAGCGACAGTAGTCAGTAGAGTTTTGTACAGAGGTGTATAGTCCACATGAGCACTGCTCTGTAGCCTATCGACACCTGCACATCCTGCTCTGTGCCCATATCAGTCACTTGTGCAGGACAAATGCAGGTCATGCAGTCACCCTCCCCATGTGTTAATGGTTTAATCCATGTGTGTCAATGACAATAAACATATTCCATAATCCACAAGACATCCACCTGTGTGGGAATAAAAGCAGTGGACACCCGTGAAACTAGAATGCACACTCGTACCTCATGTGAGAGACATGGTGATGGAACCAGGACAGGCAGGAGCGGGTGCGACCAGGCGAGAGCAGCGGTCAGTGGGTCTGCTGTGGGATCGGGAGTGCATGAGATAGACACTGGTCTGCTGCATAATGGGAGGCAAATGAAATAAGGAACGCAGAGAAAACTAAAAAGGTAGACGTGTGTGCTTGGACGGGCTTACAGGGGCGTGGAGTGTTCATTACCCACGCTGGCAGTGATTTTAAATGCCACAGCGGTCACAGATTGGTTGAGATGTCATCACCATGTGCTGACCCGGACACGCCCCTTTGTTAACACTAGCACTAGTGCTAAGACTGGGGGCATGAGTACTGAACAAAATGCAGTTCACATTTTGGCGTACATGTATTACAAATGACTTTTAATTGTGTTGTCAAGGCTGATGAGAGTGAACAGGAGGGGAGGAGGGAGGCAGCAGGAAGTCATCTCATTTAAATGAGAAATTACACAGCCATTTTACCTCCCTCCACAGCTCTCAATCCACACAAATCAACTAACGTTTCTACAAAATCATCAAAGATTTAATCGCCCTGTTTTCAGGACTTTTTCATATTCAGAATATTTAGATGCCATTTATGCACAGCTAGTCATGAATTGATTCCACCATTCTGCGATCTATCAAAAGATTTTGTATAAATTGTTAATCACCATGGCAACTGTCCTAATTTTTAATCTTTTTCAAAATATCATAGATATCTTCTATATGATTATACAAAATGCATAGCTTCTTAAATTAAATGTGCACTGTGCAACTTTTCTGGTGGAAGGTCCGTCACCCGCTTGTCTCCATGGAGATGTTATTGCTTTGTCTGGAATGTTCCATAGTATATCTTTAAACATTTCCATGTAGTATTTATTCAGTACAGGTGTTTCTACTGCTCAAAAATTCAATTTCTTCTGTGAATAGGGGCAAGTCTCCAGAACTGTAAAGTAGCGTAGTGCTGTAACCTGCTTATCTCCCTCATCATAGGTATGTTTAATCTATACTCTGGAACATTTCTGTGAAGACATCAGGTGGCGGACCTTCCACAAGAAATGTTACAGTGCACCAGTGAATATCATTTGAGAATATTTAGAAACTGGTTTTACTCGTAATTATTTTAGCTTTGATATTTGTGACATCATATTTTACATTCGTGAAGAATCCCTCAGTCGTCCAGGTAGAATCCATGATAAAGGAGAAATTCAATTTGTCAACTGGACAAAGTTTGTTTGGTCGAAAACGTTTCGCCGCTCATCCGAGAGGCTTCGTCAGTTCTGGTTCGAGTGCTGGTTAGACACTGCTTATATCTAGCTGCAGGGAGGAGCTCCCTACCCTGAATTCTTCTGAAACTATCTCAACTAATTTGTATTGTGATTCTCTCTTTTGTAAACAAACAAATTAGTTGAGATAGTTTCAGAAGAATTCAGGGTAGTGAGCTCCTCCCTGCAGCTAGATATAAGCAGTGTCTAACCAGCACTCGAGCCAGAACTGACAAAGCCTCTCGGATGAGCGGCGAAACATTTTCGACCAAACAAACTTTGTCCAGTTGACAAACTGAATTTTTCCTTTATCATATTTTACATTGCATTATATGGTACTTTAAAGCCACTGCGAGACCTCTGTCCTCATCTCTGTGTGAATCAGGCTGAAGTCAGATAAATTGTGGAGAAATGTCAGCAGATATAAACCAAAGTCACTTGGGAACAGAACAAATCAATGGAGCCTTAACTGGAGGTGAGTCACGGTGTATGACTTCACATGGCCTCGCTGATCCTGACTGGATATACTGTTATTGAAGACGTCACCATCACTGCTGATTTTTGGACCACTGTGTGTGAAGCTGTTTCTATTTGTTATAAACTGAACAGACACTTTTCTTGTGTTTGTTGTCCAGCTGATTCACTCACTGCATCACCATTACCGGGTTTGACGTGACATCACAACATTCTGTAGGCCAGTATTATTTAAAGGTGCACTGTGTTACTTTTCTAGTGGTCTGTAACCTGCTCGTTTCTATGGTGATGTCATTGCTCTGCCTGAAAATTTCTGCAGTATGACATTAAACAGCTCTACCTTACATGTATCAATTACAGTAGTTTGATGCCTCAAAAATACCCAGAAAAACAGGAATTCTGACAGCAGCAGGGTTCCCTCTCCACAGATTTGACCTGTTACTTGATCTGGTCTGGTCTCCATGAAGATAGAAAGGTTTAATGCCGTACTGTGAAGTATTCCAGACAAAGTAATAACATTTCCAGAAAAGCATTTGACGCACTGTCCACCAGAAAAGTTACAAAATGTACAAAATGCACCTTTAATACAGACAAGGGGCAGATAATAAAATTAATATTATGCCATTATGTTTACTTTATCTTCAAATAATGCACATTTTATTGCACATTTTACTAAATCTGTAAATAGGTATTTATTCTTTGCACTACTTTTTAGATTTTGTCTTAGATAGTTTTTTGTATTGTCTTTATATTGTATTTTGTACACTGTCTTTTTGCACTGCTTGGCCGGAGAGAAACGAAATTTCGATTCACATATGGCAGAATTGACAATAAAGCTGACTTTGAACTTTGAATTATGATTTTTGTGGGGTTTCTTGGGCTGTGTCAATAGAAATAACCAGGTTTATCATTTATGAATTTAGCTTTTGGATATTACAAGATAAAGTACAATCCCCTATTTGGGAGTATGGCATCATATTACAGAATTTGAAAACCACCAGTAGGATTTTTGAAACGACATTTGTACTGAAATGAATATTCTGTTTTGTATGACAAAATATAAAAGTGAGGGAGTAGTGTGTTCAAACCCAAGCCTGTACATAAAACATGCATTTGTCATAGTAAATGTCAGGGTGTTAAGCCTGTGTCTATGGTGATTGTTTCCATGGATATAGATTTAAATGTAATGCTATACTGTGGAACATTCCCAGTACAAAAAAGAAAAACCTGCAACATCTTAGTGAACATCAAATGCAATGATTCTACCCTCCAAAGTAGTGCTGATCCAAGACAAAAGAGAAAAAAAATGACAACCTGGTTAAAGGGCCCACATTATGCTATTTTCTGATTTATGCTATTATGTTACCTGGAGTTGTGTTTTGTTTCATTCACACACACATGTTTAACACACAAATTTGCATATTCGGGCTAACTTTCAAACAGAAGCACTTGTGATGTCATGTGGCAATAAAGAAAGCGCTGATTTGGATAATTCCAGCGTTGGAATTGTTCATCTCTATTAAACTAAAGGTAAACTTAACTTATACAGCTTTGTGACAACAGAGCATTTTGAGCTTTGGAGATGTTGACAGTCAAATAATGCAGGATTACTCAAACATGTGTGAATGAAATAAAACACAACTCCAGGTTTTTGATGAGGAAAAAGCTCACAAGAATCCCTTTTGCACGTCAACACAATTTTCAGTGAGTCAAATGTAAAAGATGCTAAACACTAGCATTTAGGAAGTATTCTGACACTATGATGATGCTAAAAATGTGTAGCAGCTTATCAGGTTATATCTCTATAGACGTTTTGCGCGCTTGCCATGGCAACTGAATCCTTTTGGCGTTCCTATTCGAGCTTTATCCAACATATTCAAATACTGACGAAAACTTAAGGTCAGTGTAACTCCAGAGATGTAGACCCAGGCAAGAGAAGGGTGTATCTACAGTAGGGTGTGACAGCTTTCTTCTATATGAGGCTCCAAATGACAAGGCCGTGTGCAGTTTACAGATATAAATACAAGTCAAACTGCAGGCTTTGTGCTAAATGACAGGGCAGAGGGAGAGTGTGTGTGGGTGGGGCGAGCTGCTGTGTGGGCTCCACCAGGACAAACCAAGTGTATTTTTGGTCTGGTCTTATTTTGCTTTTCTCTCTCCACCGTGTGCAACTGTGCCACAGATGTCCAAACACTCATTTTACACCACGGGCCCTCTCTGACTGTGGAAGTGGCACAGTCACTTCAAGCAAATTGGTGTTGTACTGTTACAGAACACGGAAAGCACAACATCTGGGTTTCCATTGGTGTGTTTGAATAGTAATGTAATGTGCTTATGTAGGGAAAGCTAGGTCGAATCACAGCATTGGACTTGAACTTAGACAAACTTTATTGATCCTCAAGGGAATTTATTTGGACACAGGAGCTCACACACAAATAAATATAATAGCAATGAGCAAAAATACAAACGGTAATCATACATGCATTTTGTAGAGTAGTCCGGTCATAATCTACAAAATAAGTAGCAAAAATAGCCCGATATGGCATAATTATACAATAATACACAAGAGGTGGGTAAGGAGAAAAAGTGCAAAGATGAAGTAGTACTTGGCAGGACATAGGGGTGTCTATTACATAAGGGAAAGTTGTACAGTAGAATAGAGTATAGCAGGGGTGTCCAAACTATGGCCCAGGGGTCAAACCCAGCCCTCTGACCATCTTTTATTGGCCCCCAGGAATCCTGCTGAATTGGCCCAAATGATCATAAAGCCATTGAGCAGTACTTTTGACTTCAAATTCCGGGATCTTGATCACTGCAACATCAATAACAACTCACTGCATTATGATAAAGACTTAAAATTTGCGTTCTAGGACTTCTAAAGGTGTTGTGGCTCCGTCAAACTCGTATAAAATGCATCTATCTGAAAGTCTCACCATACTCACCAGCTGTCTACGGCCCTCCGCTATGAATATGTTTGTATATGTGGCCCTGGGTGGAAAAGGTTTGGACACTCCTGGAGTATAGTATGAATGTAAGGGAAAACAGCAAGTATAATGGCTGCAACTAAGATATGGGAGGCTATTATTTTTCAATAAGTTATTAGACTGTGGATAGAATTGGGCTCAGATTAAACTATAGTGATTCCTTGAGGGTGTGAGGATACTTAAACAAAAACAGTTAGATAAAACAGTTTTAAATAAAAACACATTTGCATGTGATTACTGCTTCATCTGAATCTTAAAAGCACATGTTTTCATTATCTCTATGGATTATTTAATTATTAAAGGGCCTGTATTGCACTTTTTTCAGATCTGCTATAATGTTGTTTCCTCATCCACCAATATTTTGTTTCATTCACACATGTTTAACTCACAAATTTTGCATATTTAGGAGTTCATTTCTGAAAACGGAACGCACTCTGTTCCACCTTGTGATGTCATGCAGGATTTGTGTGTTAAACATGTGTGAATGAAACAAAACACAAGTCCCATGTTTTTGATGAGGAAACGACATTATAACATAGATCAAAAAATAGCGTAATATAGGTCCTTTAAATTAGCTAACAATTATCCAATTTGTCAAATTAGACAAAACCAAAACAAAATTGCGTGAAAAGTCCCTCAGTCGTCCAGGTAGAATCCATGATAAAAGGAGAAGTTCAATTTGTCAACTGGACAAAGTTTGTTTGGTTGAAAACGTTTCGCCGCTCATCCGAGAGGCTTCGTCAGCTCTAATAAGAATACTGGTAAGACACTTGCTTATATCTTGCTGCAGGGAGGAGCTAACTAGCTAACTACTTTCCGAAACTATCTCATTGGTTTCCGTCTTTTGTTTCTCTGGCGTCTAGATAACGATCCCTATTCATCCCTACAATGACTGTTTTTCACACCTCTGGCCCTGACCTGGCTAGCCCTATTGTTCCCCTGTTTGCTTGATCTAGGCTTAAGAATGGAATTATAGATGGGAGACAAATTATGTCTGACTCCACCATTTCTGTTCAGAGAAGGATTCTCTTTTTTGACAAAAATTGCCTCTTTAACTCCCCTCTCAAACCAATTCTTTTCCCTGGCTAAGATCTGAACCTCACTGTCCTCAAAAGAATGGCCCGTGGCTTCTAGGTGAAGATGTACGGCAGATGACGGTCCACTCTGTCACGCCCGTCTGTGTTGGTACATCCTCTTGTGAAGTGGCTGTTTTGTTTCCCCAATATAGCGCTCACTGCAGTCCTCACTACACTGAATGGAGTAGACCACATTGCTTTGTTTGTGGCTCGGTGTTTTGTCCTTTGGGTGGACGAGTTTTTGTCTTAAAGTGTTTGTGGGTTTGAAATAAACTGGGATTTCATATTGTCTGAAAATCCTCTGTAGTTTTCCCGACACGCCAGCCAGGTACGGAATCGCTACCCCTTTCCTCCTGGGTTCGGATTCTCTATTATCTTGTTTCTTGCCCTTGTCTCTCTTGGTTTTGGGCAAGGGCAAGAAACAAGATAATAGAGAATCCGAACCCAGGAGGAAAGGGGTAGCGATTCCTTACCTGTCCGGCGTGTCGGAAAAACTACAGAGGATTTTCAGACAATATGAAATCCCAGTTTATTTCAAACCCACAAACACTTTAAGACAAAAACTCGTCCACCCAAAAGACAAAACACCGAGCCACAAACAAAGCAATGTGGTCTACTCCATTCAGTGTAGTGAAGACTGCAGTGAGCGCTATATTGGAGAAACCAAGCAGCCACTTCACAAGAGGATGTACCAACACAGGCGGGCGTGCCAGAGTGGACCGTCTTCTGCCGTATATCTTCACCTAGAAGCCACGGGTCATTCTTTTGAGGACAGTGAGGTTCAGATCTTAGCCAGGGAAAAGAATTGGTTTGAGAGGGGAGTTAAAGAGGCTATTTTTGTCAAAAAAGAGAATCCTTCTCTGAACAGAAATGGTGGAGTCAGACATAATTTGCATCCCATCTACAATTCCATTATTAAGCCTAGATCAAGCAAACAGGGGAACAATAGGGCTAGCCAGGTCAGGGCCAGAGGTGTGAAAAACAGTCGTTGTAGGGATGAATAGGGATTGTTATCTAGACGCCAGAGAAACAAAAGACGGAAACCAATGAGATAGTTTCGGAAAGTAGTTAGCTAGGTAGCTCCTCCCTGCAGCAAGATATAAGCAAGTGTCTTACAAGTATTCTTATTAGAGCTGACGAAGCCTCTCGGATGAGCGGCGAAACGTTTTCAACCAAAAATACTTTGTCCAGTTGACAAATTGAACTTCTCCTTTTATCACAAAACAAAATTGAATAAACCAATTGAATAAAACCAAATTAAGAATAATGATCACTGTTTTGTTTTTTTTTGTTTTTTCTTTCAGTGCTGCTTATTTGTGTTGGTTTGAGTACTGATTTGGACTTGTCTTTTGCTTGTCACAGTGTTGAAATGTATCAAGTGAATTCAATGGATTTGAAAACATGGATTGACAGCATTGAGATTTTTCGTATCCTCAAAGTTGCAGTTTGGTGACATTTGTTGTTCTCTGGACTCCCTGATGATTTTATGAGTCAGCGTTTAGTCCAAGTAATAAACGTGACTTGATGTATTGAGTCAGCCAACATCAGAACTTATCAAACAGAACCACCTTTCAGACCGGGACACTCAGGCAGCAGGCAGCTGCCGTTCTAGATTTTAGGGATAACCCACCCCCAACAAGCAGATGTTTACTTTGAATGTATAAAATAGTTTTATTTCAGATGAAATATCTATGTTGAAGATAATGATTGGAATCATAAATAGGATGCCAAAATTCCAAATTATGACAGATATAGAAATTTTTCAGTAGAAATTAAATTGCAGAACTCTCTGTTGACTCAGCGTGAGGAGAGCTCAGTGAAGGTGGATAAAATAACATGAGTTAGATTTAGACACAGCACCCTTCAGAAAAAGCACAAAGCTGCTATTTAGACCAGCCCAACCCTAAGGGCCTCTCCCTCTACTACAGTTTCCCCTTCTACTGAACACGGGTTTAGCTGGTGCAGAAGAATCTGCAGGCCACTACATGAATTGTCCCATACACTGCAGTGGATGTTCATGTATTCAAAGTAGACATTTTCTATAAGAGATTAAATCTGTTTACTGTGTTATATTGTTTAAAATATTGCAAAATGTCTGATCAAAGGCATGTTCCTTGTGAATGTGTTAGGCTGAGAAGGATGGGCACCTGGGAAGTGCCTCGAAGCCTTTTAATCACATAATCTTTAATGGACTCATTCTTGTTAGCAGCTCTTGGCCCCAGAGTGACTTCACTCTGCCCTTGTCCTTGATAATCACTATGCAGCAGCATGCTTTATTGACACATATTTCTAGGAAAAGCACATCTCTGAATATGCAAGACTGGAAAAACACAGATGACTGGCATCTGCTTTGGGCCTGAGATGGGATTTGATGTGAACCATTGAAAAATAGAAAATTTTGCATCTTAATGAATATTGAGACCACACCGGTGCACCGGTACTTAAGTTAATTAACCTCTTTAATGTGCATATCTTCTCTAGAGAACCACTCATTCGTTTTTTGGCCAATATGTATGGAAGGGTTTTTTTTTTTTTTTCATTATGTAATTTAAATTTACTACAAACTCACCCACAGCTCTTTTTTTCCTACTACAAATCTTTAATAGAGCAGTGTATCACATTCAGAGCAGTTACTCTTCAAAATAAAGTGTTAAAATAAAGCAGTGTGTGTATTTGCAAATTGACCAAAACAAAATATTGGCCTATGCTGAAGTTGATATGCGAATAGTTGATATGCTAAAAAGTCTGATATATTGATCTATTTCTAGTCTACTCTCTCCTCTCTGGTTCTGGAAGGTTCTTCTGGTAGCAGCCAGGGGACGATGCAGTCCTCATTAGAGATGAGGACTGCAGCAGCAGCTCTGCACTGATAACCTCTTTCCTCTTTCCTTCTCACTATTTTCTTTAATAGAGTCGCTACAACACAAAGGGCTCTGGGGTCAGTGTCCCATTATTGTACAATTTCAAGCTGCGGCATTATAACAAAGAGTAGGGACCTAAAAAGGGATCCACAATGCTCATCAAAGTTTAAGGACCATTTGTAATAAGTCTTTTCTAACAATGACATACATTCAATAGAAAATATCATTATTCTCTCTTGATACATTTATATATTCAAATGATGGAGGTACAATAAGATATTGGATAAGGATGATGCATCAGAATGATCCTGTGGTCTGTTCAGACACTGGACAGAGCGAATGTGGTGGTGAGCAGCAGCAGCTATCAGAGCACATGTTTATTAAAACTCCTGTGTGAGGGTGTTTATTGTGAACTCTGCACACAACAGGATATGAGTCGCTATTTCTCTGATATAAATTCAGATTAACGCTATCGGCCTCTGCGAGCTGGATAAAAGGACTGTGATCTGACAGTGCACATGTAATAAGCAACACAGACCAGGCATTTCAACACAAATCACCCTGCTACTTCAATCCTGTCCTCTGCATTAAGCATTTTGGAACCTGCTTCCTATAAATCCATGTTAAACTGCTATGTCCCAGAATGTTCATGTTTGCAAATTGTACTCATCATGTAAAAGTAGGAATACCATCTGATCAGCTAAAACAAGGAAATGGATCAGAGAGCGCACAGAGAGACAGCGGAGCGTTTAGCCACGCCCCCACCTTCTACAATTGGCCAGCTTTTTCCTCCTCATTTGCATTCAAGCAACAACGCCCATTATAGAGTGTTCTGAGTGAGGAAAATGACTCTTTTTCAGCTTATCTTTGTTTCTCATGCACTGAGCAGGATTCATTTACAGTATTAGGGAACCATTAAGGAGCCATATAAAAGCATCAAGAAGTACCATGTCATGGGATCTTTAAAAGTTGTGTTGTGTTGAATCAAAGAGTCTAATTTTTTGAAGCAGGGCACAGGAATGATGCAAATACATAAGTCAAGACATAACACCTCTACAAGGACAGGTCAACACAAGGCTGGGTCATTTCATTTTTTCTATAAACTTTCAGAAAAAAATATATATATATTAAAAATCTGAAATGTAGGTGGTGACTAATGATCACAAGACCTATAATTTTATTTAAAATCTGTTTCTGAAACATTATAAACTGGTAAGTTATTAAAGCATTTCACAGAATCTTACATTATAAATGCTTTTTGGATTTAAAGCAATGGATATTACTTAGCACGTAGTCTTTGTACTATTTTTTAAAATGTGAAAAATGGATGGAAGATTTACTTGTGGAGCATTGTCTGGAGCATTCATTGTCTCTCTCAGGGCAACTGTTAAGCTCCATAAAGGACAAATATGAAACAGCAAAAGAGTTTTTATGTTGTTTCTTTTAAGTCAAATCCACTTTTCTCAAGTTCATCCACACAACGCAGTTATACATGATACGCAGAAAAATCCAGGGGAATCAGACAGACATTGTACTAGTATACATTTACAAATTATAAATGACTGCTAGTTAACCTAGACCTTGAATATAAATGATTTTCTCTCACTAAACGCATTCAAACTGCAGAACAAAACAATGAACAATATTCCTGCTTGAGATTTGGGAGTGCTCTAAACGATTCCCTCGCTCCTGCCAACTTCTCAGCCATTTCATCAGGACATGATTTATGGCTGCTCAGCTTCTATCCGGAGCCAGTATTGATGTTCCGTTTGACTCGAGTCTCAGTAGAAATCGAGAGGAAATGTGTGCCGGAGGTGTGTGCGTGCATGTTCAACAGATATACTACTGTAAGCTTCTCATGCTGAATCTGCCCCACTCATAACTGACAGTAAATCAAGAAGAAGAGGCCTGCTTTTTGTGCTTTCAGTATGGCCGACTCAGCAAATATGAGCCTGCCAACATGGTTTGTTGCTACTATTTTATAACCAGACATAAAAATGCATGCATATATACATGGGTTAGATCAATATCTTTCAGATTTACAGTCATGCCTAGTTGTGTAATTGAACATTTCAATTGGGTAACTTTTGTTTAAATCACAAGTGAATGATGGTTATAATATAAGGGAACAGGCCAGTTATAAGAGTCAGTTTTATGACTGTGAAGTCTGATTTTGAAAAAATCTGAATAGGCCTGTCATGATAAGAAATTTTGAAGCATGATATATTTGTACGGAGATATACATCAATAAATGATAATATTGAAACTACTTTATGCCACTGACACAATAACAATAATGCAAGATATTTCCAGTAAACATTTTTAAATAGACAATATCATTAAAAGAACTGTACTGCAACATAAAATGTACTGTTACTGGACACTGATTAGCCATAGAAGTCACTTATTCAACCTTTTACAGTTCAAAAATACATATATTTCAACCAAAATATCCCAAATCTCTTGGTGACACAATAAATATTGAGTCCCAACATATATTCTTCCATCTATCATATATTTAACAATAAGTCGATATAGTAATTATTGTAACAGGCCTATGCCCAAGTATAGTAAATAATACTTTATGACTTCCCAAAAAACTAATATTTCAAAATCATCCATCTCTCACCATTCCAACCTCTCACCCTTCACCTCTCAATCTATTTTTTCACATGTTAAATAGATGTCTACCCCTTCTAACAATATAATGCTGTATCAGATAAAAGCGCAGTACCTCATACCTGGTATGAGGTTGGTCATATGTGTGCCCTGTTTTAGCCTCGTGCTCCAAGAGGAAACCCAGGTGGAGCCTGTTGAACTCCCACCTGCTCACCATCAAAGTACCTGCACTGTGGCATTTACAGCCTCCCACCAACAGCCTTTAAAACCTCAGCTCGCATTCTGTCCTCCCCTTTACAGCTGCACCTGTTTGTACCATTAATCCACCTGCGAAATCAGACGCAAAAGTCAGATTTTCAAATTACACTACAATTAACCTTCTATTTTAACCAATATTTGTGTTCCTATGTAAACTCTTACAGTATATACGTGATACAAAGAGAGCACTAATTCAGATATTGGGCTTACAGGGCTTAATTCAGGGAGCAGCCTGTATTAATCTGATCAGACTAGAGCTAAAACTGCTTAAACAACACGAGAACAAAGGAATACAGCAGGTCTGGTCTCAGTATTGGTGGGTCTATTGCACTGGTAAGTTGAGCGTTTTTTTCGATAGTACAGCAGAGGCCAGGTGCACTCCACTCAAAGCATTACAAATGTGTATCAGCCACAGGGATCAGCAGAGACGGCCATGCAGCTTCTACCACAGCCCTGTTAATGCTGTACTACACCAGGCTGCAGGTGTTTGAGTCACTCAGACACCTGCTCCCCCGTCATGCACTGTCATTCACACTGTATATAAATATATGCTACTGCTTCACTCATGTGTTCCCTTTTATCTGTTTTTCCTAACACACAACCAAAAGTGTGCACAACACGTTGCATGGCATAGCCTGAGTCACTGTGTGAACACTGTGTGTTCTGTGTGGAGTTTGCATGCATGGTCTGGGTTTGATCCCCGGGTCGCCCGAGCCTTTCTGTGTGGAGTTTGCATGTTCTCCCCGTGTCTGGATGGGTTTCCTCCGGGCACTCCGGTTTCCCCCACCAACCCAAAACAAGCTCCAGGTAAAATCCTCCAGCTGTGGTCCTGACCAAGCCTAACAATAAGATCATGGAGATGGGTCCCCGGGCGCCTGAAAGACGAGCTGCCCACTGCTCCTGATGGATGGGTTAAATGCAGAGGAATAATTTCCCTACGGGGATGAATAAAGCATGTCTTCTTCTTCTTCTTCTTCTAAACTCAGAGGAGTATTCTGGACTAGATTTAGTGTCACCCAAATGACCACGGTATAGTAGAAATTAATGTAGGCTACTTCTCTCACTGCAGATGTATTGGGCAAATTTAGGCATACTTATTATAAAAGATTTTTAAACAAGAGTGCTTTGGTATTAGTGTGCAAAAAATAAAGAAAGACCACCCTAAAATCATCTGTGACTGAGCTTAGGCTAATTAATGGAGTCTAGTATTTTGTTTCTTTCATGTGGAGCTTTTTAATGGTCTGTGGGAGAGTCTGGCTCCCAGTCTACTCTCTACTACACTAAAGTAAAGTGCCACTGATGTAAAACACAGTAATTTAAAAAGGTGGCCATTCCCATCTTACAATATTTAGACTTATACTTTTACAATGGAAAATTGCTACTTCGGTTGTGTATTGCAAAAAGAAAAAGTGAATAGGAGTATACTAGTAACTCAGAGAACACCCAGATACGAAGATGTATGAAGTCTGTTGTAAAATGTTATGACAATAAATCTACTTACAGGTTGACTTCATAGGTAGGCCTATATTAACTGTACAAACTGAAGTACATTAAATGACAAAATCAAAACGTAAACTACCTTCGATCAAACCCTTTCCTACGAACATCACATCAAAACACATCACCAAAACCGCCCTCTATCACCTCCGCAACATCGCTCGCCTCCGCCCATCCCTCTCCCCCCAGTTTGCTGAAACCCTCATCCACGCCTTTGTCACCTCCCTCCTCGACTACTGCAACAGCCTGCTCTACGGTTCACCCTCCAAACTCCTCAATAGACTCCAGTACATCCAAAACTCTGCTGCCCGCCTCCTCACTCACACCTCCTCCCGTGAACACATTACCCCTCTCCTCAAAGATCTCCAACGGCTCCCCATCCCTCAGCACATCCAGTTCAAACTCCTCACTATTGCAGGGAAGTCTCACATGTCCCAGGAATAGGTGGACCAAAGACCAAGTGTCAAGTATCATTATTTATTTTATTTATTATTTATTTTATTATTATTTTTGTTCTGAAATTCCTATTTTTTCAATAATTTTGGAGCATGTTTGGATGTTGTTGTTTTTTGTTACACATACCACAGATGAAAATAAAAGAAAACCACTAATTTATCATGTGTTGTCATTTTGATCTATTTTTATGACAAGTACTTTTTGTTGGGTATATTATATCGGGTAAAAATTACCCGGCAAAAGTGATGGTGTTACTTTTTATAGCGAAAGTGTTCTAGGGTTAAAATATGTAAGCCCTATAGGTTAAATAAGCCACTCATGTATCAGTCATTTACCTTAACGGATGATTTATTTTAGATCAGTGATAGACCATACCACTACAAGTCCCTCAGTGCCTCTGTAGTGACCCTGTGCTCCCCCTGAGGCCCATCAGGGGCCCATCAGGGGCCCATCAGGATCCCATCAGGAGCCCATCAGGAGCCCGTAGCCCCATGTTTCTCTCTCTCCACTTCCGGAGGTGGCAGCTACGGAAGTGGGCGTGGCCCCGGGCTCCTGGCGCTGACGTCAGCGGCGCTGTTCAGGGCGCTGTGGTGCTGAACACACTACAACACAACTCTCACGGCGGCTCCTCGCACATCCGTCAGTCAGTGGCTTTATGGGCTGTGTGCTGCACAGACCGGCGGTACCAGGGCTTTAGGACACGGGCAGAGCGCGCACACCGACAGCAGCGGCGGAGAGCACATGTGGGGCACGTTTATGACAGGTACGCGCCTTTTCTTCTCTTTTGGCACAGTGGTTTAAAACGCGGGAGCAGCTACTTTGATTTCCCAGGTTGGTTTGAGGTGCTTTTTTCTTGAATGGCTTCCTGACCGGAGAGCTTAGCGGGAGGAATGAACCCGGACTAGAGTATCTGTGCGGCCGGTGCTCGCTCATAGCCGCGCCTAACCCATTTGACTCGTATTTGCATGATCCCATATGAACCATGGTCCGGCTGCCCGTTCACAAACGCGGACAAACAAAGAGCGCTTTACATAAAACAACAAACGCATTTAAACTGCACCCAAAGGTACTCCACAAACTATTATGTCAGGATTTTTCTGCGGGAGAATATGCAATATGCAGAGATAGCTTTTTGATGTAGCTTACAACTGCGGGGATCTCTTCCCCTTTTGGCCCCATTCAGCTGTGATTTTGTGATGACTCAGTTCAAATTGTAGCCTATGTCTTACTGGTCTCTATACACATGGGTCACTGTGGTCCAGACAGATGTGAATAAATATATAATTTACACCAGGTTCAAGAAATTGCAGAATTCAACTTTCCCTTTGAAGTAACATTAGCTGGGACAAAAAAGTAGGATATAAAAATATTGTAATGCGCACCCTTTCTACCACCACTACTACTATATACAGTATTGACACATTTTTAATATATAATTCAACTGAATAGAGGTGTGACTTGTAATTGCTTACGGAGCATATTGAGGGTTACTCTGGCCCCACCAGGACTCGCCCTGCTTATAATTGCCTGTGTAAAGCGTGTACAGGATGTAGCCATACGGATGTCACTAATGGCTGCTGAAAGCTCCATGACTTAACCTATGATTTACAGCGGAAATGGATATAAAAGTATAAAAATCTAAAATATAGGTGTGGGACGAGACACGAGATTGGATCTACGAGAATGAAACAACAAAAGATTTTGACATTATTATAAATAAACTGCGCAATCCAGTTCCCAGCTTAGCCTCAACATTTATTTTTTAAATTGATTTAATATTTCTGGTGTCACTGTAGCACTACTTCTCCACAGCTTCTCCGCAACTTCTCCAAAAATGGAACTCGCCAGTACCTAACTCCATATTAATCCAATCCAAATGTAAAAACATGGGGAGACAACTCAGACTTTCTTAAACATGTGGTGTCAGTCCATTATTAATGACACCGCCACATTAATATATATTTACAAGTACAGTGGTTTCAGTTCTGTTGATTCAGATGATCACATGTCATGATCTCCCATCCTATTTTGTTCTTCCTAGTTCACTTGCCTGTGGTTAGTGTGGCTGCTCACTCTTCATACTTAAACCCTGCATTTGCATGAAGAGCTCCTTCCGTTGTGCTTTCTGACACCAGACTGGCCGATAATGCTGTTTATAGAGAGCTCGCACAGGCACCCATGTTGGGAGGTGATGGATTCTGACATTTCAGCATCTCACAGATATTCCAAAGGTGACAGTGCTGACTTCACAAAGCTTTCTGGTCCTCTCTAAAAATAGGTACTAGCCATTTTCTGCTTAGGGATGCACCGATCCAGCTTTTTTCTGTTTCGATATCAATGTCGATACTAGGACAGAGACTGAAAATGTTGCATCCCTAGTTCTGCTTTCCTACCATCTGGAGTGGTTTATGTGTTTGTAATTGTGCACTTATCTCCCGTTTACTTTATTTAGCCTTGTGTCTGTCTATAATCCTACTCATTTAGTGAAAAACTGCTTTGCTTTTGCGTCTGAAAGGATAGGTTAATGTGACTGCTGCTGGGGCCCTGGCTGCCACCCGAGCAGACGGCGTTTCAATATGTTCACATCTTTCACTGTAATCTGGAAGTTGGCCATTCAACAGTGCTTTTAATGACGTCTGCACATTAATCATTTGTTAACCTTCTGTTGATGGTTTTTCTCTCAGTGTTGTCTTTTAAAACACTGTTAAGGTCTGGCTCTGCGTTTCACAGTGGGAGGAAAACTGTGATGTTGAAACACAATGTTAGTTTAAGTAATGGTGGACAAAAGCTAAGAAATGTTTAGTAGGCCTGTTACGGTAGAAATATTTAGCTATAAATGATCATGTTTAAACTACCTTATACCACTGGCACCATAAAAATAAAGCAAGCAGTTTTAATTTTAAATCGATAGTATGATTAAGAGGCCTGAGCTGCTACAAATAAACATCAGAATGAACCAATAATTACACTCAGAAGTCACTTATTTGAAAGTGCACTGTGTAACGTTTGTGGTAGAGGGTTTCCCACATGCTTGTCTCCATGGAGATGTTAAAACCTTGCTCTGAATGTTCCATAGTATGACATTGAATTGAAATCTTGCTCTTAATGTAATTACAGATGTTTTTATTGCTTGTAATTTTAATGAAAAACATGTTATTGTACTGTAAGCAGGGTAACATCTCCACAGATCTGCAGATGCTTAGCGTCAAACTCTGGAATATACATGGCAAAGCAATAAAATCTCCATGGAGACAAGCTCCAAAAAGTTACACAGTGCACCTTTAAGCTTTTACAAGCCAAATGTTATTGTAACAGTATAACAGAATACCCCAAATCTCCCCATACATGATCAATATTGAGCCGCAAAATATATTGTTCAGACTTTCATATACTGAACGATAAGTCAATATAGTATTAACATTGCTTAGGTTTTTTTTTAGCTATTTTCTTGATTCTTCATTCATTACTTATACTTTAAATATAACCATGGGTGTGGTTTCTCTGTAGTGTGACTGTGGCTCTTTGATTGCAGTTATTGCTCATTCCATGAATCACTTGATAAACCATATGTACTTGCCTGTGTTCATTCTGAAAACACATTCAAGATCATTTACCTCACACAATCAGCCTGAGCCCATCTCCAAGCTCACACTATTGATTGACAACTTGATTTATAGCTGATCCCTTCACGTTTTGATGCTCGTCTGTGGCCCTCCCAGTTCAGTGATGCTTAGTTTGAGTCTTTGACACCTGATACTGCTTTTTCCTTGTGTGGAGCAACTGTGGTGGACATTTAGCACTGTTGTCTCTATGTAACAGTTGACATCGATGACTGACTCTGAAGTACTGTGTTTTGTAAGCCTGAGCCAGACTGTATGTGTCAGTACAGCCAGATACAGTCGATGATAACATTCACCATGGCAACAGGTGGAATATATGTAACTTTAAATTAACCTTTAATCCTTAAATTGCTTTACACATGCTTGTTCCTCACTGCAGGGGTTCCTGGTCTGTATCAGTATCTGTCAAAAATGGTTTGGGACTGTGGTAAACTGACAACAGAATATGTGCAATGCTGAATAATTAATATGTAACCTGTAGCTCCGTCCATTTGTCAGAGCAGTGAAAGTTCAGGGGTCAGCAGATAGTTCTGAATTCTTCTCACATCACCTCAATGTCCAGGCCAGATAGGACTGGCTGTCACAATAACAAATTCTAAAGCATGATATAGTGCTACAGAGCTAAACTTCGATAAACAATAACTACTTTGTCATTGAAACAATAACAATAAGTAGGGCTGTCAGTTTAACGCTTTTATTAGATTAATTAATTTCACTGCAAATTAACACATTATAAAAATGAACGCAATTAATTATAAGTGGCAATTCAATGCGCGCGCATTTTAAATTTGGCGTGTGGCGAGCAAATTGCTGTCAGGGCCTTTGAACTGTAAGTTTATTTATAAAAAGAATGAAGACGGGACTATGAACAAGAACGCCGTGATTTGTAGCTTTTGTAAAAAATAATTTTCCGATCACCGAAGCTGCTCCAGCCTGACGGATCATTTGAACGATAAACACGTCCGGACAAGTTTCCGGTGATAGAGCGAGCGTGAGCGCACTTCACCAAACTACCAAACCACCAAACCACGCTCGCAGAATTTGGGAAATGAATGAGCAAAGCGACCACTTGAAAACTGACAAACTCAATCGCAAAGTGGGTTTGTTTGTTCGTTTGCTCACTCGATCGCTCGCTCACTCATTCACAATCTTTCTCTCCCTCCCTCTCTCTCTCCCTCTCCCTCTCTCTCACACTCTTAAAAAGCGATTAATTAGATTAATTAATTACAAATCCTGTAATTAATTAGACTATTTTTTAAATCGCCTGACAGCACTAACAATAAAACAAGATAATCCCAGTAAACCATGTTTAAATAGACAGTATCATTAAGAAGAATAAATACATAACAGAATCAACCAATAATTAGCCAAAGAAGTTATTTATTTAACCTTCTACGGCTCAAATCATATCATGTTACAACAAAAATACCCCAGAACGCCCCACTTTTGTAAAGAAATTGTACACAAGAAAATATTGACCCCAGAATATATTGTTCCATCTTTTATATATTGAACACAGTAATAATAGTAATTATGGTGACAGGCCTACCAGTAGATGTAGAGTAGAGTGAATGGTGCTGTGGCTCGTTGCCTGCATGTGCCGTCTCTTCGACATGAGGCAGGAGCTCTGTGCCCACCGAAGACTGGCAGGAGGTTCAGATGCTGCTGACATTGGACGATCTCAGACATCTTCAGGTTGTGCTGTTAGTGTGATGGTTGGAAATGTCATGAAAGCACAAGAAAAGTAGATATTGTGTTTTTAGGCTTGCTGTTTAGAGTACTTTGCATGTCTGTAAACACACTGATTTTACTACTTTTGAATGCAATCTTAAATGTCTGTGTTCAAACAGCTGCCCACTGTGCTATACTGTACGCTACTATTGAGTTGTGTAACAGACACTAATGCATCCAGACATACAGGATCTGAATAGAGCAACAAAACACCTCTGACAAGTGCTTTTTTACCAATACACCAGGCATAAACATTGCCCTTGTGTCAATAATGGAATATTGTCAAAGCTTGTTATCCTATATTGGAAATGAATCCCAAGAGATATAGGCAGAGCTCCCCATTTTATGAAATAATAACAACAAAATAATGTGCATTTATTTTCTAATGTTGTACGAGGTACAAAATGTCAGAACATTACCTTTTATTTTTCCACAATTAGTTAGAATGTCCGATGAGGCAACTTAATTATTTGGCAACTGAGAATCTCAAAGTAACACAACTTTTTTTTTTTTTTTTTTCTTGTCAAAGCGGCTACACAGAATCCACAGTGCATACATCTGGCCATCAGCTTCTTGGGGGACCATTTACTTCTAAGGTTGTAGCAACAAACTTCACTCACTCACGTCACTAGCTGCGTTGCTCAACTACCTCATGTTGCCTTTTTCCACTCAAATTCCCTCCCTGCAGTGAAATCACAAGCTTGTTTCAAACCATTCCAAAGCCATCCTGAACCACGCTGTGCCTTGTTATTCAAATTGGCAGATCGACTCACTTTCTGGAGCTTTGTTGCAATTAATATTTTATAAAGATGATTAATAACTGTTAGCTAAATTGTGGATAAAAGTATAACAACACGCTCTTTCTCTTGCTAAGATCTGAGCCACTGCTTCTTGAAGACAGGTTGTATTCTCAGCACATGATTCCTACTAGAGCGTATGGTGAGCTAAAAAACACAAAATTACTGCCAAATTTCCAAGTTGCTGCCTCTCTGAAGACACTTCTCCTGTGGCTGGCAGACCTGTTGGGTGGGCGTTCGGTGGACATGGCGTCTGTTGTGTCCAAAATCAGCTATGAGCGAACGCCTGTGGGATGAGCTATTTCAGAGGATCATCATGGTGATCCAGGGACAGCAGACTTAAGGTCACATCTGCTTGGCTGCACATCTGCCTCCGATCAGTCTCTCCTGGCAGTGACAATGTGAATGAGTTTAATTTTAAGATAGAGATTTTCACTAAGCTGGAACAGCATTAAAGGGATATGCCACCCCCAGGTCAAATTTGGGCATCTCCCCACAGTCCAGAGACTAAAATAAGTGGTGGAAAGCGTTTTCCTGCTCACCCAGCCATTGTCCGAGTCTGTCGCCACTGACCGCCGCGGTATCTGCAGCTCCTCCGCCTTAGACTGGAGTCTAACGTCGCCAGAGAAAGATTTCGGCCAAAAGGAATTAATTTGCTCGATGCGTTTCCCAATTACTTTATGTGTAGTGCGCATTCATATCGAGTGCAAATAAATGTGCAAATCAACACGGAGAGCTTGCCTTGGTCATTTTGGGTGGGAACTATTTTCCAGTGCGGAAGAATACAGTCGAATCACGCAGTACGCTGCCAGGGGAATCCCAGTTACGCACCGGGAAGGGAGTTCCCCTGTTGCACAACGTGGTGCGTGATTCGACTGTATTCTTCCGCACTGGAAAATAGTTCCCACCCAAAATGACCAAGGCAAGCTCTCTGTGTTGATTTGCACATTTATTTGCACTCGATATGAATGCGCACTACAGAGAAAGTAATTGGGAAACGCATCGAGCAAATTAATTGCTTTTGGCCGAAATCTTTCTCTGGCGACGTAAGACTCCAGTCTAAGGCGGAGGAGCTGCAGATACCGCGGCGGTCAGTGCTGACAGACTCGGACAATGGCTGGGTGAGCAGGAAAACGCTTTCCACCACTTATTTTAGTCTCTGGACTGTGGGGAGATGCCCAAATTTGACCTGGGGGTGGCATATCCCTTTAAAGGGCCCATATTTTCAGATCTATATTATAATTTTGTTTCCTCATCACAAACATACCTGGAGTTGTGTTTTGTTTCACTCACTCATGTTTAACACACTCACGCATATTTAAACTGTGTTCTTCCCTCGAACAGAAAACATGCCATGTAGTAATACAGGATCTGCTCCACTGTGTTTTTAAACTCCATACACTTGGAATCGATAGAATCACTTCGTCCCTGGTTTTCCAATCTTTACTGAACTAAAAGGCAGCTGTTAACTTGAAAACTACCATTAAATGACATTGCAAGGTGGAACAGAGCATTTTGCTTTAGAAATGTAGATAGACAGATAAAGGTTTACTCAGGCATGTGTGAGTGAAACAAAACACAATTCCGCCTTGGGTATGTTTCTGAGGAAGTAACAGCGTTATATATGATCTGGCTTAAATCTCACATCACAGTCGGTTTTCTGCAATGTAGGACGTGTGTAGAATCCCTCAGTCGTCCAGGGAGAATCCATGGCAAAAGGAGAAATTCAATTTGTCAACTGGACAAAAGTTTATTTGGTTGAATACGTTTTGCAGCTCATCCAAGCTGCTTCTTCAGTTCTGGTCAGAGTGCTGGTGGACACTGTCAAATTAAATTTCTCCTTTTGCCATGTAATATAGGACCTTTAAATAGAAAATGACTGAATCACCATAGCAATAAAATAACAGGCATCAAATTAAGATGATATTTTTATTGTCATATTACCCAGCTCTATAATTGTTATTGACATCACATCAGTTAATGTATATGGACTCATTGCTGATGATTTGTTGTGGTATTTTAATGAGACAGCTCAGCAGAGCCTTCCTGCCAGCAGCTGTGGACCTTCTATAGTACTTACTTCTATAATATCCATCCATCCACACAACAATTGCCTATTTTGATGTATGAGCTAATGGCTGCAACCATTTAAGCCTTGTGTATGTTTTTCCTACAGAAACAACTTTGTTTATGTTTTATCCAATTTGACCCTTTTATTCCCATCAGGGGAGTGGAATCAGCATCAGTCTCTGAGTATTGGGTAAAGACCTATTTGCAGCAGGACAAGAATAATGTAATTGTATACTGTTATTGTAATGATTTCCCTGTATTTTCACATAAGAGAAGAAGCTTTGAAGACTTACAAAAAACTTGTTTAGTGTGAAAACAGGCCACTTTCTTGGTTGTCAGATGTATTCCATCCACCTATACTTTTTTTTTTTTTTTTTTTTTTAAACTCTGGGCTTCTATGAGAACATGCACAAGTATCCATTTTACCGTGTGGTCTGTCATGTTCATAGGCTGAGGTTGCTGGTGTGGCCCGGCCCCCACCCTGTTCTAAAAGTGTAGGCTGTGTTTTACCAGGCTCACTTATTCATGTGCGCATACAAGTGGACATGGCCTATATGATTATTGCATGGAGCTCCTCATGTCTAATTAGCCCTTACACTGCTGATTACAGAGCACTCTATGTATGAATGTAGCCTGCCTCTTCTGACCATCCATCCCTCTCATTTGGACCTCAGACCTTTTGCCTTCAAGTGGGTATATGTCCTTCCTCCATCTCTCCTCCATCTCTCCTCATCCCTCCTTCGTGTCTGCGTCCTGCATGTGCTCTCATCCCCTGCACCTCCATCTGTCCCTCCATCTCGCTGGACAGATTCTCAGCATGGCCAGGAAGCCAAGCTCATCTCTGTTTGATGGGATGTAGCCAAAGGACAGTGTGTTGTTACAAGTATCTGGAGAAATTAGCGGAGCACATTTGCTTGTCATCAGTACTTTTTTATGATTTTTGTTTGAGTATAGATGTTTAGTTTGATACAACTGGGTTATGTTAAGGTTAAAGTTATATTTTATTGTGCTTATAGGGAGATTTGTACTCCCATCCTTCAGCACTTGTAGATCTTGGCTGATTTTTAGGTTCTAGGTTGATGGGGAAACTGAAGTGCTTGGAGAAAACCCACCGTGAAGGGGATTATGTAATTCCACAGAGAGGCCACAGCAGTCTGAGAGTCAAACCCAGGACCTTCTCACTGTGAGGTGAGAGTGCTCGCCACAGCCACCAAGCTCAATGCATTTAGCATTAACTCCAGAAATTTAGTCCTAATGATCACAGTTTGAGTATCCAATTGCTGTACAGTACTACACTCTATTTTTACCAGTGCAATACTACAATGCCTACATTAGTACAGTTTTGTGCTCACTTTGATTTTCTACTATTATTCTACCACTTATCCCTTTGTATATACATTAAATGGTGACTATGGAATACTTTTTTACTAGCACATGATGATCTTTATAGCTTTATATGAAAATAATATAGGAAGACTGAAAAGAACCTGTTTGAAGTGTTCTTTATAGCTTCATTCAGTGGCATTAACCTCTGTGTGCTCTCACATATGAAAAGGTTACATAGATTATCTGACACATCCTCCACAGCAGCACAAACCTGCACTCGCACAAAGACAAAAGCAAACAGGCTCTAATCCTTGACTTGTTGTAAATTGCTGTGTTGTGATCATCTCAAATCCTATTGCGGATCTGATGGAGGAGCCTGATGAGACATGAGACACTCTTTGACCTAATGTCCACAGTTAATGCTCTGTGTGTCTTCCTCGGGCCCCTGGGCTTTTAGTGCTCCACCCTTTCTCACATATGCTACACTTACACCCTGGATTTATAGTTTTACCTCATTATACTTTGACCATTCTTGCTGAGTGGTGGGAGATATATCAGAAATGTATAAATCACAGTTGTTTTGGAGATATGCAAAATGATCATATTCAGTATTTCATTTATTATTCAAATGTATTAGATGCTGTTCATCATATAAAATGACATGTCTGCGCTTACACATTACAGATGTATGAAATATTTGAACCTCATTCAAGACTTTTACAAGCATATTTTGGCTCAATTAAAATAAAATAAAATCATAAAATAATGATGAGGCATAAAAGTATTGTTATATTAATTTCCGTCAATATTGCACACACTTAATGCTAATAATGCTACGTCCACTCAGGATTTTTTTACTATAGGCTACCTCAGACTATAAAAGTATCTGCCAAAATCTGATACCACTGCAGTGTTATTGTTGTGGATACCTCCAGTTCTAGCACTGTTGACATTTCTATGTGCTTGGCTCTATCTGTGACAATACGGAATGTGTCCTTCTGTAACACTTATCAGTTTCCTTGATCAGCTTGTATCAGAAAAGTGTTTTTCTATGCACCTATCAATAGGCTGGGGCCAGCTTCGGTGCTGTATCTAGGGCACTTACTGTCAGCTCAGTCCCTGTTGCTACAGAAGCATTGCCAGACTAAACTGTTCTAGACTGGAATGGACAACACTATCACAGTGTCTTCATGTCTCCAGGTGCTGGGTCCTGTACTGAGGGCAAATAGACTTTTCCTGCATCATGGTTTCCTTCAGCTCTTGGTCTACTTCAGTTTATACTACAACACTGGTCTTATTCATAGTTATCAATCTGACACAAGCAAAAGACTATTTACAATAAGTAACATGTCTGTTAGATGATCTGCCATTCCATGGAGATGTCATTCCATTGCCTGAAGTATTCCACAAAATGTATCTTATATCTATTCTTGAACACACGTTTTCACTGCTATAAAAAAAACTACAAAAACATGCATTTTTAGTGTGAGTGGGCTTGCCTCTCCATAGATTTGACTTCTAAAGACTGTTGATGTCAGCTGCTTGTCTTCATGGGGATAGAGAATGCTATACATGCTATACATTCCAGGCAAAGAAATAACATCAGAAAATGTACATAGTGCACCTGTAAGTCACATTATTGAAGTTTTGACTGGAAGGGCATCAGGCATAAAATATTGCAAATATCACTTTGTTTGGCACTTAACAAAAAGAGGCCAACCCCCAAAAAAAGCAAAATGTATGAATGCTGAAATTAGGGATTGCAAATAGCACCAAATTCATAATGTCATTTAGTAAATCTCCATTAGATTCATAATACTCTTATATGAGTGTCATATGTTATTCCTGGTTATTAATAGGCCGCCTCTTATATTTCCCTACAGCAGCTATCAGAGCAGAGCAGACATTTGTGTTGTCACAGCGACGCAGTCAACAGCCGGTGTGTAAATAAGGACTGTGTCTGTCGTCAATAGAGCGCGCTCATTTGTTCTATCAAAGACATTTAGCAGAACAAATCTGATGTGTCCCACTGTAAAACTCCACATTTCATTCACATTTAAAATCATTTTACGCTGAGAACAGGTCTTCTGCTTCACTATACCATCAAAATTGTGATCTGGATTCAAGGGCTATGTATTTTTGTAAATGTAAATTAAGGTTGCAAATGTAATACTTACTATATCGATTTATTGTTCAAGTTAGATGGAACAGTATTTTTCTTAGTACTAGTGGGGAACTTTGTGTTATTTTTTTTGTACAATGAAAATATTTGAGCTGTAGAGGGATGAATAAATAACTTCTACAATTCATTATAGATACAAACTAATTATTTAAAGGTGCACTATGTCATTTTTTGCTTGGGGGTCCGTCACCTGCTTGTTTCTATGGAAATGTCATTGCTCTGCTTGGAATGTTCCACAGTATGACATTAAACTGATCTACCTTACATTTATTCAATTACAGGTGGTTTTATAGCTCAAAAATATCTACCAAAGAGCTGACCTGTAGCTTGGTTTGGCTTGGCCTCCATGAAGCTAGAGAGGTTTAATGCCATACTGTGAAACATTCCAGACAGAGACAGAGACAGAGACATCTCCATGGAGAATTTGACAGACCCTCCATCAGAAAAGGTACATAGTACATCTTTAAGTATTTAGTTATGCTTTTTTTTATTGCAGTTTGTGTTTTTTAACCAGATCATACATTTCAAATCATTTTTTGGGCATAATCCTTCTTTCAGTATTATCGTTTATCATGTATTTCTTCAACAGTATATCATTCAGAACGTGTTATCAGGACAGGTCTCGTTGTTGTGTTTGTCGTGGTAGTTTGGCAGTTGGCCGGTCAGTGGGAACAGGCTGATGTAGGGATTAGGACTCACCGCTGTACCTCTAGACAGGATTTGGGATTGGTGAGGTTAATCTGGAGTTATATTTGGAAAGGGTGTGCGCCGCTGTTTTTAACTGATTAAAAGACACCAGCATCGTCATTCAGACCGTACTTTCATTCACTCATTCCAGACAGCTTGCTTTTTCTGGGAGTTTTCATTGTTTTGTCTCCTGTTTAATATAGATTTGACTTGACTGTGACCTTGACCCATCCCTCAGTGCAGCTGGGCTTGGTCAGGACTACACTGTTGATCTTACGGGGCATTTTTTAAGTTTAAGTTTATGGTACATGTTGGTGAGCTTTGTATGCCTATAAATTTAATATGGACCTCAACCAGGGCATTTTCAGGCACATTTTTGATGAATTGTAAATATGTGATATGAATATTCTGAAAATTTTGTAGAAGGCAAAGAGAGTTTTGGGATGCTATAAGGCAGAGGTCCCCAACCTTTTTTTTCTCATAAAGATTGGTAATAAATAAATAAATAAAATTCAGAGACCGGTGGAGGGGTCAGAGCTAGTAATAACAATATAAAATGCTTATAACTCTTAAGCATAGATTGAAAAAAAAATCTTAATAATTAGGGATGCACCGATCCACATTTTTTCACTTCCGATCCAATCTCGATACATGGATTTGGATATCGGCCGATACCGATACTATTCCGATACCAAAACTGTTTGTTTTCGATATTATCATCATTATTGTTTAACTACAAATAAACTCATCTCTACAGGCAAGTAGGCCTATGATATGAACAAGTGTATGCATGTGTGTCCCAAAAGGCAACTTAAAGGTACACTGTGTAAGATTTTTACCCGTTAATTACAGAAATTGGAGATACCCATTCAAAAATACAGTGTTTTCCAAGCCTTTTCACTTCCATCATGAAATCAAAGTATTCTGTTAGACTTAGATATAGTCGATTTCACCTGCATAAAAGGGGGATCTTCCCCATGTAGCGGCGTCCATTTTAACTACGAGAGCCGCAGAAGAACATACTGTATTTTGGGCTCCGCCTTCGCCGTTTTATTTATAGCTGTTGGCACTGGCCCGTGGATTTCACACACTTTCACTTTCGGGTTAATGGCGGGTTACGCGTTGCTTGCGCATACCGCCACCTACTGGTTCCTGGGAGATTCTGCTACTTATTACTGTTGTTTATGACCCTCGAAGTCTGCCGTAGCTAGAACCGGAATTGCAATACCCACCATCCACCAATGCGCCACCATCCTACACAATGTACCTTTAAGGCAAGTGTAGGTCATAAAAGAATGCCAGAAGAACAGGAAATCCTGTGATATTAGCCCCTCGTGCACAACGAGCTGCAGCGTGTGAGCAAAACAGCCCAGACTAGAAACTGCCATGTCTTCCATCGCACCTTCATGTTACTTGCATTGTCCCGTAGAATTACATGCACTTTTTCTAGCAGGATCTCCCAGTGGTTTAACATCTCTGTAATGGATGCAGCAATTGTAGCTCGGTTGTGTGAGCACTTTTTTACCTGGAACGCCGCACAACAGAGCCCGTGTGAATCGCGGTCAATCCAGTGCACAGTGAGGCTTATCAGTGACATTGGGCAGACATCCGATGTCCAAATATCTGTAGTAAAGCTCAGATCTGGAACTCTTTTTATCTTCTCAGCTAACTTGGTTGACACTCGGTTGTAGAGTTCAGGTAGCACAGTCTCTGATAATATCTCCTGGATGGTAAACTATATCTTGGCACAACATAATCCATCAGGCTTTTATTGAGGGTCGCAATGGAGCTTCCGCCTCTCGGTACAACGGCTTTGCAAACATCGCACGTTGCTGTCTTGCTTTGAGGTGTTTCTAGTGAAAAGTATTTCCACACAGCGGACATGTTGTGACGAAAAGCTGGTTCGTCTGCTAGTTCGCGCTGCTACTTCGTCTGCTAGCTGGCTGCAAACTGGGGAATGGATTTCCAGAATGGAGGCGTGTTTCATCATTACTGTGTGTCTCATTGAGAAACGCCTCCGTTAAGGAAATCCATTCCTCATTTTGCAGCAGGAGCAGAGCAGCCGACAGCCAGGGAATCACTTGATAGATAATGATGTATATACAGACATGGCTCATGGATTGGAAATTTTCGCAGGTTGGATTGGAAATTTCCGATCCGTGAATTACGTTGAAATCGGAACCTGATACTAATACTGGATCGGATCGGCCCCATCTCTATTAAAGGTCCCATGGCATGAAATTTTCACTTTCTGAGGTTTTTGAACGTTAATGTGAGCTCCCCTACCCTGTTTAGCCCCCCCCCCCATGGCTAAAAGTTGTGAAATGTCTAAACTGAGCATTTGCGGTCCTTTTCTGCTCGGAAGTCCTTTATCTGAGCCTCTGGACATCTGAAACAGCAGTGGTTTAATTTTATTTTCTGTGAAAATGTGTTTTTTTTTTCATTGAAAAGGCTCTCCTTTCCTCCTCCGCTCTTAAAATACAGAAGTGGGGCCAGCACACAGCGCACCGCATTTGGCGGCGCATTTGCCCCCCCACCTCCCCACCCCCCACCCGCTCCTCTAACCTATCTGTGTCCTTCTCATTTGCATTCAAGCAACAAGGCCCAGAATGAGTTGTTCAGAGAGAGATATTCTGACTCTGACTCTGTACATGTGTCTTTCTCATGCACTGAGTCTTGATTTTGAAGAAGGATTCATTTACAGTATTAGGGAACCATTAAGGCACCATATAAAAGCATCAAGAAGTACCATGTCATGGGACCTTTAATAATCATGTTTGCTGTTTAGTTTAATTTGCACCATATTTAGGTTATTTAGGTTATTCGACCCAATATACTTAACCTTAGGTTATTTAAATCTAGTGCTAGACTAAGAGTTTTAATTTATTTTTATAAAGATATAAAATATTTTTCTCTGGGATCCAGTACCAGATGGCATGCAGCCTAGTTTTGGGCCCTGGACCAGTGGTTGGGGACTCCTGCTGTAAGGAAAGACATATGTAATTTTGAACAAAAAACTAAGTGTGATTTTTCTAACAATAATACCAGTTAATTAAGTCTGCAATATGTATTTAAAAGTAGATTTCTTCATTTTAAATAACTCCAGGAGTAGTAATATCTGAGAGAAGACTGAAATATGAAAAATATGAGAGAAGACTGAAATGAACTTAAATAGTTTTAATTTGATTGCAATGTTTTATACAGCCCTAATAGTTACTTGTGCAGCTCATTCAGTCGAAATCCGCTTGTTCCTTCAATCTGTTAATTGTATTTCTGTCTTGTATATTCTCCATCATAGCCACATGGGAGACTGAGAATAGAAGAAGGATCACGAGGAAGTTGAAAATCAGGTTATGTTGTAGAGCAGAGCCACAAGCCCACCCAGCAGCACAGCCATCATTGACCTCAGTAATTACCTATGGCCTGGCTTTTATCACTGGTCTGCACTGCACGCAAGCAGCAGAGGGAGCACTGGCAGGTTATGAAAGACCTTTAGAACAATGTGTGGTCAAGTTTAAAGAGCCCATATTATGCTTTTTTCTCATCTTTTTTCTGTTATATTGTTGTTTCCTCTTCAAAAACATACCTGGAGTTGTGTTTTGTTGTTTGATTCATACATGTTTAACACACAAATCCTGCATATTTACGCTGCACCCTTTTCTCAAACTGAAAACACTCTGTTCCACCTAGTGATGTCATACAGGTGATACAGGAAGTGCTCCACAGTGTTTTTACACTCCATACGCCTTCAACTAGAATCACTTGAATGATTTCAGGTTTGGAAGTCTCAGGTTAGCCAGTCTCTACAGAACAAAAGATAAAAAGGTAGCTGTTAATGTAAAAACTACCACTACATGACATCACAAGTTGGAGCACCAAGATTACTCAATGTGTGAATGAATCAAAACACAACTCTGATTATGTTTTTGATGAGGTAACAACATTATAGCATGGCTTAAAGCTGACAAGAGTCAATTTTGCATAATGTAGGACCTTTAATGTAACAATGCAGTCCTTTTTAACTCAGGCAGGAAGTGTTTTATGGCCAATGGGGAAAGGGAGCGCTGTAGCACCTCTTGTCATTCACTGTTATTGCCTGCTCCTGTTGAGTTAGCTGCCTGTTCTTGTACTTCAGTGCGCCTCCCATTTGTCTGACAGTAGAAAATAGTATTGTCTGTATTCACTCATGGCTCTAATGCTTGTTCTCTATTGATTTTTCTGAGTGCTTTCTTTGTGATGTTATGTTATTTGTTGTTAATGTTAATTAATTTTTCAACATTGATTAAATACATCTAGGCAAACATTTTACACGCTGCAACATAATTCATAACTGAATTGTCTTTAGTGGATGTCAAATGTTAATTTATCATGGACTCGTGACATGAAATACAAATAAGGGCATATTCACGAAAACAATGTAACACATATTGTGCTTGAGTGGCCTGTTATATACAGCTCTGGAAAAAAATAAGAGACCACTGTAAAATGATCAGTTTTTCCAATTTTACTACTTATAGGTATGTGTTTGGGCAAAAGGAATATTTTTGTTTGAGTCTATAAACTACTGACAACATTTCCCCTAAATTCCAAATAAAAATATTAGAGCGTTTATTTGAAGAAAATGACAAATGGTCAAAATAACAAAAAAAGATACATGTTTTCAAAGCTCAAACAATGCAAATAAACCAGATCAAATTTATTTTAAAACAACATAATACTAATTTTTACACTTAAGAGTTCAGAAATCAATATTTGGTGCAATAACCCTTATTTTTAATCACAGCTTTCATGCGTCTTGGCATGCTCTCCACAAGTCTTTCACATTGTTCTTGGGTGACTTTATTCCACTCCTGGTGCAAGAAGTAGCTCAGCTTTGTGTTTGTGTTGGAATTCAACAGACGCTGGAATGGAATGGCTGTAATACATGTAGAGATGCTGATTTCAGAAAAAAAAAATGCAGTGGTCTCTTACTTTTTTTCAGAGCTGTAGTTATACCACACCCATAGGTATGATAATATTATCATTTGGACATTTTAAATTGCAATAATAAAAGAAATAAATCCACTGACTTCTGCATTTGAAATCTGTAGTGCCCAATGGGAGCAGATATCGCCATAAAAGTCATCACAACAAAGAGTAGGCAAATCGATGGATAGTTGTAGATCACTCTAGCAAGCAGCAGATTTGACGTGATGCGATTGTAATGTGATTTATTTGTCTCTGCATAATGATTCTGGAATGAGTTTTTCAGCTCGTGGAAAAGTGAGCTGTTTTAATGTAACCTTTGCTTTCTCTTTTGTGCGAGTACGGGGCTGTTATTTGTCAAGCCGCTCAGTCATAAACAACATTAGGACCAGATCTGAATACAGAAAGCCTTGCCGAGATAGAACCTTCCTTTTACAACTAAACAATTCCTGATATAATGCACTAGCACAGATATAAGGTACAGTGTCTCTCGATGGTGACATGTGCGTGCTATTGCCTGAACTTTGGGCTGTCGCTATGGCAACCTCCACTATGCCCCATGACAGTGATAGTCTGTTAGCTCTCATGTATTTAAGCTACTCACTTTTGCCTCATTTTTCCAATTTTTACTGCCATCATTATCCTTTTGGCAGATATACTTAGACTCGGGAGGGTCTTAACGATGTGAAATTATTGACATTTAAATTGCAAACTCAAAATCTATTCATGGGTTTTTATAAGCTCTTTTATAAGCTCTTTTCACCATTCAAAAGAAATGATATTTGGTTTTGAATTGTTAATTGTTATGGCAACGGTGCTAATATTTCATCATTTTGAAACCCATTTCTCATACACCAATACACTGCCATAATACATAAGCCCAGCTCTTTTATTGTTAACTAAATAACACTCAGTTGCTAAAAATGTTAAGAGTTATTACCACTGCAAAAATACTATTCTAAGATGGGTTTAAAGGTGCACTGTGTAACTTTTCCGGTGGAGGATCTGCTACCTGCTTGCCTTGATTATTCCACAGTATGGAAATAAACTTCACAATGTAATCACAATGGGAACAGATTAATGGTCAGATCTATGGAGAAGCAAGCATGCACGTGGTAAGAACAAATGCAAAAGATACAGCTCTGGAAAAAAATAAGAGACCATTCCATTTTTTCTGAAATCAGCATCTCTACATGTATTACAGCCATTCCATTCCAGCGTCTGTTGAATTCAAACACAAACACAAAGCTGAGCTACTTCAGTTCTTGCACCAGGAATGGAATAAAGTCACCCAAGAACAATGTGAAAGACTTGTGGAGAGCATGCCAAGACGCATGAAAGCTGTGATAAAAAATAAGGGTTATTGACTTCTGAACTCTTCTTAAGTGTAAACATTAGTATTATGTTGTTTTAAAATGAATTTGATCTTGTTTCTTTGCATTGTTTGTGGTCTGAAAACATGTATCTTTTTTGTTACTTTGACCATTTGTCATTTTTTGTAAATAAATGCGCTAAACGATAATATTTTATTTGGAATTTGGGGGAAATGTTGTCAGTAGTTTATAGACTCAAACAAAAATGTTCCTTTTGCCCAAACACATACCTATAAGTAGTAAAATCAGAAAAACTGATCATTTTGCAGTGGTCTTTTATTTTTTTCCAGAGCTGTATGTTCATTGCCCTACTGTGGAACATTCCAGGTAAAGAAATAACATCTCCATGGAGGCAAGCAAGTAGCAGACTCTCCACCTTAGGTTAAGTAACATAGTGCACCTTTAAATCTCTATACATGTATTTTTATTTTGTTGCATTTTTTCATATTTTGAAGATTTAAAAACCCTTAATACAACATGTGTCGGTATAAACAGCACTGGGAGCACAAACATTCTGCACCTTGGCTCTAGTTCCTCACTCACATACCATCTGAGCAGCACTTTATTAGCTTTGTGAACTCTCACCCATGCTTGTACGGCAGTTTGGCTGAATGAAGGGAAGGCTCTGGTGCACCACTCAAACATGCTTCTCCAAAAAGAAGCCAAAAAGAAAGGAAACCTGGTCCTTTGAAGGTAAAATTTATGAGCTTTTAACCAATATATCAGTGTTTCCTCATCATTAGCTCATGTGTACTTCAGTAATCCTGTAGTGTACTCCATTTGAGACTTGAGTGCTAAGAACATTTCAGCAAAAAATCACCCTACGGATCATATCAGTGACAGTAATAGTAGTAAACCAGCTTGTTAGTTTGAAAAGCACCATGAATCAGTTCTGCATGTTTCTAATAAGCCCTTTCTCATCATTCCATTTGTGTGGAACATATTGTAAAATAATGATCTGCATTTGTTGTAGTTTAAAGCAGAACTATTATGCAAAATTGACTTTTCAAAGCTTTTAGATCATTTTATAGTCATTTCCCCTTCTCATTTCCCCGATCGAAATTGTATTTGGAGTGAAAAAATAATGGTATTGGAGTGCTGCATTGGATTTAAAAAAAAAGGATTTGCAGTGTGTTTATTGATGGACATGAAAATTGTATTTCTGTTTGGAGTGATTTGTTCATGTTTGAGTAATCTTTAATAGCTGATTTTTTGCCATTTTGCCGATCAACCCCTGTTTTCACACCCCTGGCATTGCCCACTTCTCTGTACTTACTTCATTCTCTAATTTTATTTTCTTAGTCTGTGATACACGCAGGATTCAGCAGCATTGCGTAGTCATTTTGGTACAAATGAAAAAGGAATTTGCTACTGGCATGATTGGAGTGACTAGATGGTAGCTAGTTAGGAACAAATTCTCTACAAGGCCTCTACTAAATTGAAAGTTTATAGATAAAATAAATAAAGAAATAAATAGAAAAGATAAAATAAATAAATAAATATTTCCTACAGTAATAAGATCCTCACTGGTTTGTTTGTGCAGATACAGGTTTCTTTCTACGCTTACAGTTTTCATAATAGAGCATGTGTGAGCACTGGCGGATCGCATAACTGATACCACTAAATGATTGTATTTTTTTTCTGTCAACTGGAAGCAAAATCAATTTTAGTTCATAAATGTCAGCCTTAACAATTACACAGGTGAACATCCACTACATTTTCATTGTAATTGGAATTATAGTTTTCAATGTGATGACGCTGAATACAAAGGAGTAGTTACAAATGTGGCACAAATCAGTTTGACGTGATTCAAATATAGCATCTTGCCGTGCTCTAATATGCAGAATCCATGATGACGTACTGTAGCGAGAGTGTCAGCGTCATCCCAGCTCTCTTCTCTGTGTGGTTATGGGCAAAGGCTGTGAGGCTAACAAGGGGGGAGGGGTGAAGGTTAAAGGTCACTGGGTGAACATCAAAACATGAGAGGAAATTGGATGGGATGTGAGCGAGCATGTTCAGCGTTACACTGTCTGTCTGTATACACAATGGCCAGTAGTTTGGAAACAATGGACCCAATTTAATCTCTACAAGGGTAAAGCTGTTTTAGTCTTACATAAAATACCACTACTTACTGGAGTAGTTCGGTCGTTACCAAAGTCTGCAGAGCTACAGCCTTCCTATTTATCTGAAGATTGTACAGCATCCCCCATACTCAATGCACTCAATTCAAAGCAATATGTAATGTTTTCCTCTCATTTTTACAACAGTAAACAGTACAGTAACAGTACATATCACAATGCCCATGGGTTTAATACTGATTTAATGTAGTAAATGAAGCAAATAATTTATGTAACGTTAATTTCAAACTCAATTTATGCTTGCTGTGGGGAGAACTGTTGGGGGCCACCCCAACAGTGTCTCTGAGAACCTCCACTTTGGTAACACTGGTCTACAAGCAAAATGCTTGGTTTAGGTCACTAATAAAGAAAAAGTAAGTCAGAAGTGCTGATTGGCTATAGTTTCCAAGATATAGTATTGGGTCAAAATAGGAAATTTATGCAAAATAAGGCAAAAACAGTAGTTTATCAGAAGGACATTGTGTCTACAAGCAACCAGTTCTATCTGAAAGCCTGCCTACATTCATATATGTCTAGAGTTTTAACAGAAAATATTTTTTGATTACACATAAATTGTGTCCACCTGATGTCTTAAGATATTTCTTGTTTATTTCTTGATGGATAAAGAAGTGCAAGTTAAATATTTCCAAAATATAAATATTATTTTTAAGCAAAAATGCCTAAATCTATTGTATAAACAGATGCGGTTTTGATGTAAAACAATGTCATTAAATATCTTGAATACATTAGCTAACCAGCACAGTAATCAATTGATTTTCAGTTCATCTTATCAATATAAATGAGATTTAGCCACTTTTATCTCGGAAGCAGATCGAGTCCAAAAATGTGTAGACCAGTGTAATCACTGGAACTGTTTTTCTCAAAGAATCACCAATACATTCTAATCAATGAAATTTTGACACAGGTTGACAAATTTTGCGTAGAATATCAGAACTGTGAGCTTCCATGTGCCACTGAACTTGTCCTTGAGCTGGGCAACTCTTTAGACTTTTGATTCTTGTCCTTTGTACCATTTCTAAAAGCTTCACAATACAGACAGAGAAGAAAAGATGTAGGCGTCTGTGATGAAACCATGTTCTGCTGCTCAGTGAATGTATTATTGAATGTGCATATTGTACAGACATCTGTCAGACATTATATTGATCGTTACAGCACTGTACCATGCTCCAGCCCTCATTGTGCACCGAGCTCTCTGGATGGCTACCCAAATGAGTAAATGACACTGGGTAATTATGAGTCACGACTATAAATTGTCTAAATGTGCCTAGCGTGTTTGAGCTGTGTGCTCTGAGCTAGACCTGGTGCTCAATCACACACTGTACTGTGGTCATGGAAGGATAATGACTGGTAAGGAGCCTGGCTGGATGACATTAGTAATTCATGGTCTAATTGAGTCGCTTTATTGTGTTCCTCGCAAGGACACGGACGTGAGCTCCAGTTTAATAATGACACTAGTTAGAGCTGATCACTCTCTGCTGTGAAGAAGAAGAAGAAGTAATGGTGAAGTTGTAACTTGAGGAAAGGTCAGATGCCCAAATTTGCCAAGATTCATGAAACAGGAACACAATACAAACCCTGCTATCTTGCGCAAAATGACAATTGCTGCTAGGCCTGTCACAAAATGCCAACTGCTGCTAGGCCTGAAGTTTTATATATTGCTGAAGTAAATATAGACGATAAACAACAATACTGAAACCACTGAAACAAAAAAGAGCAGATTTAAACCACAAAGTTTTAAAAGTTATTAATTCAACCTTTTACAGCTTTAATCTTATTGTATAGCCAAAAAATAACCACAAATTTCTGAGTGGTTCAAAGAAAATGTACAAGTGATAAATACTGACCCCCCCAAAACATATTGTTCCAGCTTTCATATTGAACCATTAGTTGTTATAGTTATTATCACAACAGGTCTAACTGCTGTGCATGTATTAGGCTCTTGACAAATGGTTACCCTTCATGGCCGGAGTTTTAATATCCCCCAAGGAGTTTAAATTACTAGTTACTAAGTTATGTGCCATGGTTAATAAATCATTGACTACATTCTGGACAATATTCTTGAGTAATAAAATTGAAAACGTCTTCTTTAAAGGACCCATTTTGTGCTATTTTCTGATTCTCTATTGATATTTCTCTATGTTATAACAATTCCTCATAAGATTCCTCATCACATCTATACCTGGAGTTGTGTTTTCTTTCATTTGCACATGTTTAACACACGCTACTGGGGGCGGCAGTAGCTCAGTGGTAGAGCGCTTGCCTGGTGATCCAGGGGTTGGCGGTTCGAATCCCGCTCTTGACGGGTGGAC
Source organism: Paratrypauchen microcephalus (assembly GCA_036785185.1). NCBI lineage: Eukaryota > Metazoa > Chordata > Actinopteri > Gobiiformes > Gobiidae > Paratrypauchen > Paratrypauchen microcephalus. The sequence continues at coordinate 2,815,598 of JAVJIX010000020.1, forward strand.
CACATGTGATCCAAGCTCCCACAGATGAGCGCTGCCGTTGTGTCCTTGGGCAAGACACTTAACCCCACCTCGCCCCCAGTGTCTGCGGACACTGGTAGCCCCCATGGCAGAAGATACATCGAGGCCCGTTGTGACGTGAGCCACCTGTGGGAGTATTCTCCAGCTGAAGTCCTGACCAAGCTGAAGCAAGATCATGGAGATGGTCCCCGGGCGCAGTAATGCCCACTGCTCCTGATGACAGGATGGGTTAAATGCAGAGGACAAATTTCGTTGTACTTGTGACAATGACAAATAAATACATATTCAATTCAATTCAATTCAAACTACAGAAACATAATACCCTCTGTTCCACCTTATGATGTCTTGTGGTAGTACGGGAAGTGCTCCACTGTGTTTTTAAACTCCATACTCCTTCACTAGAATCATTTGGAATCATTTCAGCCTTGGAATTGCCAATCTCTACTGAACTAAAGGCAAAAGAAGCTGTTAACTTGAAAACTACCACTTCATGACGTCACAATGTGGAATAGAGCATTTTGAGCTTTGGAGACTTAGACAGACTAATGATAAAATATTACTCAGACATGTGTGAATGAAATAAAACACAACTCCAGGTATGTTTTTGAGAAGGTAACAACATTATAGCATGGCTTAAAGCTTACAGGAGTCAGCTTTGCGTAATATAGAACCTTTAATCAGCAAGTTCACTTTTAGGAGTTTCATATATTTATGAAGTTATGCCACAGGGCTATATTTGAACAGAGCTGAATGGGCACATGTCTGTATAATTTGTACTTTTGCTTGATGTCCACAAAGAGCAGTGTAACGTTCCCAGAGTTTTATGTTTAGAGTGAATTGTTGGGACATTGGCCTTCCAGCTGCCTGGGCCTCCTCACATTCATTAGTTGTTGTGTTGCAGCTCAGAACAGGTGGCAGCAGAGGCTGATCCAGTTACAAGTCTCATTTCATTGTGTTTCTCATACTGATACTATCATATGCTTCACTAACAGTATTGTGTAACATTATCACTACTATGAAACTTACCAAACTGTAATACTAATAATACTCCCTACAACTGTATATAACTGGGACTGTACATATTATTTGATATTGTATTTTATATTTGTATTACTTTAATTCTGATTTGTACATATACTTGTATTATCATTAGGGATGTCAACAATTAATCGATTAACGATTAATTGTCGATTAAGACGTTAGTCGAACAAAATGCATTAATTGTAATTAATCGCTAATCGCGGACACGCGCACCCGCGTGGTCACGAAACAAGGCAACCGCGCACCGCGCTGCGCTCGACTCACAGCCGGCCGCAGTCACCAACGGCACTGCTCAGCAACCCCGGGTGTATGCGCGAGGCAAGATCGAACTGCGGCGCCCAGGAATGCGCCGCAACGTGCCGCTGCTGGTCCCGCGCGGCCGGCCCGCGACCCGGGCCCTGAGCTTCGCGCGGCTGGTCCGCAGCTCAGGCCCCGAGTCCCGCGTGGCTGACCTGCGGCCCGGGCCCCGAGCCACAAACCAGCCGCACGAAACCAGCAGCGGCACGCAGCGGCCCAATCTTGGTTCAGTCCAGGTCCAGACCTGGTCGAGTCCCGGTCCAGTCCAGGTCCAGTCCAGGTCCAGACCTGGTCCAGATCTGGTTTAGTTCTGGTTTAGACCTGGTCCAGTCCACGTTTAGTCCTGGTCTAGTCTCTTAGCCAATCAGGACCGAACACAATGTTACACAATAAAAAATAAAAAATAAAAATCCGCGAACCGCGACAGAGCGAGGGATTACTGTATTTTGTTATTCAGCATCAATACATTTGTCTGCTTTTTACTAAGGAATAATTAATTGAGGAATATACAATATAATAACACTATGATATATTTTTGACTCAGTGTTATGTTACTATAGCTTATATTCTGAAAGACCCTATTGAAACACTCAAATTCAGGTGAAAAACGCCGCTTATCAGTTAATCGTTAATCGATCGATAAGGTCAATCAACTATCAATTAATGAATTAATCGATAATTTGCATCCCTAATTATCATTATTTTTATTTTTATAATTATGTCTCATCTGACACTGGTCTATTCCTCTTTGGTTGCTATTCCATCTATTTTTTTTCTACTCTCTGTTATATATTATATTTGATGAGTGAGCTACTTACCCAAAACAATTTCCCTTGTGGATCAATAAAGTTTGTCTAAGTTTAAGTCTAATGATGTGACATATAAGTGATGTCTGTAAGAAAAATACTGATTGAATATTGATTTTATAATGACTCATTAATGTGTTAACAAACCAAGATCCTTCATCCCCCTCAGGGCACCAGTATTAAGTGATACACAATGGCAGGTATATCAATATACCGTATCATTTAATTTGATGATACAGTAAGAATATCATGGGCTGCTGTATCGATAGTGTTTTTTTGTATATTTTACCAAATTATTCTGTGACAGCGCTACAATTCTGTTGCTTGTTTTGACATTTTTACTGTTTTGCTTATTAAAATGGGTGTATTTTATTGAACTGAGTGCACTGTATCAAGATATGTATTGTATTGTATATATATTGTATGAGTTATTTTTAGTTAGTTTTAGTTGAAGCTAGTCCCTCCTAACAGTACATTTGTTTACCCTAAGCTATGATAATGCTCACAATGCAGTGATATATACACACTGACCATGGTATAATAAATTTGTATTGAATAAACTGTATATTTGTAATGTGTTATTTAAGAGGCTTACATTATGTGTCGGTGAAAGCTTGGAGCAGAGAGTTCAGACTATTTTTTGTGTTGATAAAGGGCACTGATTAAAAGTTTGAAATTTTGTTTGTATTGCACAGCCCTAAGAGAGGCAACGACTTCAAATATTCCAGTCAATAATGTCAAAGTCATTGTTTATATCACATGACTCCACGCTACATGGCCTTCTGGGAACTGCCTTCATTCATCTGCAAAATATTGTGTGTAATTATCTGCCGACAATTTTCAGGCAGACATTAAATAAGGTGGCAGTTTAACAATTTGGGTTGAGAAGCCCGAGTGCTCTTGGGAGTTATTGTTCCACGCTACTGCTTTGTGCTGATGAGAACTGTTGTCACTGACACAGCCACAGTGCTTTAATTGATTGGAAAATGTCTGTCCAGAGAGATCCACAGGGGACAGAGAGAGCTTCCTCCATCAGCCGTGAAATGATCTGATGTCAATGGGTCTAACAACGCTAATATTATCTCTTTGTGTTTGTATGACGTCACTGGAGACAGGTTTAGGTACCAGTACTTTATGTAATATATAAAACATAACAATAACACAACAAACTACTCTGATATAAATAATTACACTAAGGCTACACTATAGTGATACATAGGCCATGAGAATAATCCCAGTGAACAGAAGGTGCATTTTTAATGTTTCCTGCCCTACTATAATAATGTCTTTTAAACATTTTCTAACTGAGTGATTCGTATTTTTCTTTTTCTCAATGAATTGTAAGTTTTTTCATGAGCACCCTTAGTTACATGGATAACTCCCGTCTCTCCTGTTTTTGAATACCAGTGAATCATTTTTAAATAGACAGCATCATTATAAGGCATGGCCTAAATGGCAGCATGAACCAGTAGTTAGCTGCAGAAGTGACGTGTTCAACCCCTACAGCTCTAGTCTTATCGTATTACAACAAAAATAACAAAAATCTCCCCATTTTTGCAAACAAAGCGTACCCACTATAAATCCTGAGCCCCAAAATATATTGTTCCAACGGTCATATATTGAAGTTGATATGAGCAGGAAAAACTACTTCAAATTCCTTCTTTTGTTCTTTCCCTCCACTTTTTGCTTTGCTCTTTAATACTGATTATCATTAGACTAATTCTTACTAACTAATGTGCCGTTACAGTGAAATAAATATGCCTAGTGCACCAGCAGCAGCTCCCACACAGAAACGTTGTGTACAGTAGTCCAGGTTTTGATGAAGACTTTATTGGTGTCAGTGGCGACAGGGGCTGCATGTTAGCGGTCGGTCACCATGGTGACGGCTCCCATGCTGAGGCCGTGTGACGTCACGTGTTGTGTTTATGAGCTTTGAGGCCAGGTTGCACTTTATAAACGTGCAGTGCGTATATATATATATATATATATATATATAGAGAGAGAGAGAGGGAGTAAGTTGCTTTATACATGAACTATAGAATTTAGTCTATGAGCAACTAAAAGGGCTCATTTTAGACTATTTTCTGATCTATGTTATTATATTGTTTCCTCATCACAAACATACCCAGAGTTGTATTTTGTTTCATTCACACATGTTTAACACATAAACTCTGCATATTTAGTTCTTCTCTCAAACTAAAAACTCCAGCTTTCAGCTTGTAATGTCATCAAGTGGTAATGCAGGAAGTGCTCCATTGTGTTTTTAAATGCCACTCACCTTTACTAGAATCATTTGGATGAAAGTAAATGGTAGCTGTTAACTTGAAAACTACCACTACATGACACGTCAAGGTGGAACAGAGCATTTTGATTGTTGGAGATGTAGACAGTAATAACAAAGGATTGCTCAAACGTGTGAATAAAACAAAACGCAACTCTGGCTGTGTTTTTGATGAGGTAACAACATTATAACATGGCTTAAAGCTCACAAGAGTCAATTTTGTGTAATAGGATCGTTAACTTAATTTAGTAATTCTATAGTAAAGGATTTTATTATTGTATCAGACCAACTCCAACAACACGGTAGCAGTAACTTCTTATTTACTAGAATCCATGACTCATATTTCTTTCTCAAACAGTATAGTGTCAAATTTATTGCAGTATGAAAGTGTATAGTGTTGAATATATTCCCTCGGGTAACTATATTTCTATTCTCCTCTAACCATGCGTGCACCCAGTAGGAGGTCATTGATCAATATAAAAGTACCGATCTACACTGCACACTCACTCAAATGCGGTGCACATACTGTCTGCCTATTCATCATGAGTCCTTGGCACAGAGCACAACCCTTCAACCCTCATACACAGGAATAGTAGCATCTCTCGCTTCACTGCAGGCTCTGAGAAAGTAGATGAGAAACAGCTCTGTCAATGAAGATGCAATTTGTGGCTCATTTCTCAAAGATTCTCAACAGAATTGATCAATAGTGTCTGCTAAAGGCTATCAGGAGTTATGCTGGTGGTGGCTTCAGTACTATGGTTAATTGGCTTTATAGGGTTAAAGGAGAAACAGTATTTTCTCCTCCTGTAGTGGTGACTAGACTATAGTAACAACCTCTATGTTACTGATGCCAAAGTAAAAGCTCTTAGCAGTTTGTTTGCTTCTAACATGCTTCTATATACGCTCAATAGGCAAGGTTCAAATGACCACATATGAATCACATCACCGCAGTGCACATGTCAAAAGTCATTTGTTGTTTGTAATATTTCAAGATAAAGACCCAGAGGTGAACTGTTTATCTTTTATACCGATGTAATGTGTATAACAATGTCGATACTTGGACTTTAAGTATTTATCGACAATAGTGCTGTCAGGCGATTAAAAAAATTAATCTAATTAATTACAGGATTTGTATATAATTCATCTAATTAATCATATTTTAAGAGTGTGAGAGAGAGATTGAGAGAGAGAGACTGAGAGAGAGAGGGAGAGATAGAGGGAAAGAGATTGTGAGTGAGCAAACGAGTGAATGAGAGAACCCACTTTGGGATTGAGTTTGTCAGTTTTCATGTGGTTGTTTTGCTCATTCGTTTCCCAAATTCTGCGAGCGTGGTTTGGTGGTTTGGTGGTTTGGTGAAGTGCGCTCTATCACCGGTAACAATGGAACTTGTGCGGACACGTTTATCGTTCAAATGATCCGTCAGGCTGGAGCAACTTCGGTGATCGGAATTTTTTTTTGACAAAAGCTACAATTCACCGCGTTCTTGTTGATCTTGATGTCTTTGTTCTTTTTATAAATAAACTTGCCGTTCAAAGGCCTGAGCAGCTATTTGCTCGCCGCATGCCAAATTTAAAATGCACGCGCATTGAATTCCCACTCATAATTAATTGCATTAATTTTTATAATGTGTTCATTTACAGTGTAATAAATTAATCTAATTAATGCGTTAAACTGACAGCCCTAACCAATACACAATATGAACTGATACTAGGGCAGAGACTGAAAACATAATTTATTTCCTTTGTACATTTAAATACAAACAGCATAAAGTTAAAAAAAAAAAAGTGCTTTGTAACTACATAACAGCTTTGTAAAAATACAGATTTAATATCATGAGACCCCAACTTTGGCAAGTAAATCGTCTTATTACACCATTTTATAGACCAAAATGGGATATCAACTGAACCGATATCTAAGAAGCTGATATCCAATAAACCAAAATGTTCAATATCGGCACAAATATCCAATACGAGTATCGTATCGGTGCATCCCTCCCTGTCATACCCCTTTTTGCTTCACAGCCACACCACCTATTGAAGCAGGCCAGGGATTTCTCAAATACATGTATTTTTGGTCTCTGGCTGCTGACATTTATTGATATTTGGTCCACGGCGGTGTATTGATGGCTCGGCTCAGGTGTCTGTCTCATTATGGTGTTTCCAGTGAATAAGGCCAAAGTGTCTTGGATCAGCTCCAGTCACTGTGTAATTCTTTCACTTTTACTTGGGAAGTTCATCCTGTCACAATAACAAATTCTGAAGCACAATATAATGATAATATTGCAACTAATTTATACTAATGACACACAAACCCAAGAGCAGATTTAAACTGCCAAAAATATTCTAACTGTACAATGAACACACTTGGATTTGTAATGAGTCATTGAAGTTATTAATTGAACATTTTCAACCTTTTACAGCTCAAATCTTAATATTAAATCTTAAATAAATCCTGGTACTACACACGATCAGGACAGTAGACAGGGGGGACAAAGGGGTCTGTTGTCCTGAGCCCCAGGTTTTTAGGGGACCAGAATTGGATCCTCTTCCTGTCCTATTTATGACTCCCATTTGAGTCTCTCTCCCCCAGATCTCCAAATTTCTGTTGACAGGCCTGCACACTATAAATACTGACCCCAAAAATATATTCATATATTGAACGATACGTCAATATAGTAATTATCATGGTAGTAATTATCAGTTAATTGCTGTATTAACAATACTTATATATAATGTTATATTTGAACGATAACAGGAGAAGTTCAATTTGTCAACTGGACAAAGTTTGTTTGGTTGAAAACGTTTCGCCGCTCATCCGAGAGGCTTCGTCAGCTCTAATAAGAATACTGGTAAGACACTTGCTTATATCTTGCTGTAGGGAGGAGCTACCTAGCTAACTACTTTCCGGAACTATCTCATTGGTTTCCGTCTTTTGTTTCTCTGGCGTCTAGCTGACGATCTCTATTCATCCCTACACGCCTGTTTTTCACACCTCTGGCCCTGACCTGGCTAACCCTATTGTTTCCCTGTTTGTTTGATCTAGGCTTAATAATGGAATTGTAGATGGGATGCAAATTATGTCTTACTCCACCATTTCTGTTCAGAGAAGGATTCTCTTTTTTGACAAAAATAGCCTCTTTAACTCCTCTCTCAAACCAATTCTTTTCCCTGGCTAAGATCTGAACCTCACTGTCCTCAAATGAATGACCCGTGGCTTCTAGGTGAAGATATACGGCAGAAGACGGTCCACTCTGGCACGCCCGTCTGTGTTGGTACATCCTCTTGTGAAGTGGCTGCTTGGTTATATTTGAACATTTGAAATTCTTCAAAAAGCAGCATTAAATTATGATTCCACTATTTACAGTTTCTATTTTCTTTTGTGTTTTTGGTCATGCACTGCCGATATGATCCTTTTAAATAGATCAGGGTGCACAAAATCTACAGGGAGAACAGTGATGGTGCTGTTGACCCCGTGGGGGCTATGAGCTGCTCAGAGACAGAGGAGTGTGTCAGGCAGAGCAGTGATCCAGCAAGGTCCCAGTGTGTCTGCCATTCACCTCAGACAGTCAGACTTTAACAGCAACATCAGTACTGCACAACAAGACTATTCTACTACGAGCTATTTCACTGATTAGTTAGAGCCTTGAATCAATAAAAAGGTGCACATACCACAGGGGCTACACCTGTCAGGACCATAGACTCTATAAAGAAGTGGACTAAGGGAGTGTTGCTCATAGCATTCGGCTCCAGTTAAATGAAGCATACGAGGCTAGCAAAATTTGGATCAATTTCCATATTAGGAATAGGAATTTATTTACAGGCAAAATAGCAAAATAAAAACATCAGGGTCATGTAAAGTGGGTAAATACAAACATTTTAAGACCAAAATGATGATGCTCACTGCAGCAGTTACAGAGAGAGAGTTGACAATTTTTCAATGTAACGTTAATTGGAGCAACAGTCGATGGAGCCAGAAGCGTCCCCATGCTCACATCCTATTTGGAATCTAGTGGCTTAGCTATGTTCATTTATATATACAGTGATTGTATGATTTTCTGTGATTGTACCTATGGATCCACCTAACTCTGAGACGATACTTGCAATTTTATATATTGTAAAGTAAAATGTTCCAGACATATTGATTTCACAGTGTTATTATTGCTGTTGCATCGTTAAAAGTAAGCCATAGATTCTATTATGCTTAGGATCAACTAGTTGTAAACACTGCTCCTGAAAAAAGGATGGGTCAAATTCAGAAGTCAAATTTCTCCCATGTGTCATTGTGTGTGAGACCAAATAAAGGCTTAATTTAAATTTAAAGATCAACTAGTTGTAAAGTCACAGCTACAGGCAGTGATACATATAATGGCAATCAATACACTACAGTCTTCAACTAAATACATAAGCTGTGCCTATCACACAGTTATGGTGTGGCATAATGTGTTTTATGTGGTGTTTCTGTTGTGTTTATGTAGTCTCTGTGTACCTGGGGTTAAACTATGGTCTACCATAACCACCAGAGCTGTCAACAGGACCACTCTCCAATCAATGGGCTTTTTATTAATGGTTTGGGATTTATTCTTGGAACAGCACCACTTTATGTCATGCCACAACACAATTGAATCCAACACTGTAATTTATGGTTTTAGACAATGGCAATAAGATTATTCATTTGTTCAATGACTTAGTTTTGTTTTGCTGGTCAAAATGTGTTTACTGTTTAATGAATTAAACAGCAGTATTTGAAACGGACAGTGCATATTAATTTTAATTATCTGTCCACAGAGCATTGCTCCATTATGGCGTGGAGCCCCTAATGGAGCAATGATCCATTATGGAGTAATGTATTGTACATACTGTACAATGTATTGTATTATACTGTATTGTATTGTACATATGGTGCAATACATTTTTTATCTGTTTTTCTCTTTGTGTGCAGGTGCTGCGGAAGCCTCTCTCTCCAGTCATCTCCTTTGAGCCTTTTGCTGGTCGGAAGTCCATCTTCAAGAGAAGGCGGTTGTCATGGCACCCCGCTGCCTCCAGACTGCAACGTCTCCCCCCTCCAATAGTGGGCAATGGCTCTGAGACTATCACTACCAAACCATGTAGTGAGCCTTTCTCCGTTGTGGGGGGAGGGCCTGTGGTATTTTTAGTTGTTTGTGTTTTGATAGAGCAGGTTTTATATTGTTAAGAGTGTGTTTGGGGGTTGGAAATGGTTCTGTACAGCACTCCGTACCCCAGTGCATGCCTGCACTTCCTGGACGGCCTGTCATGGAGCCTGGTCTTCCCTTGTTATTGGCTGTTGGACCGACTGTTGGCGTCATGTGTGGCCACGTCTCTGGAGAAGCGTCAGCGCTCCAGAGACCCCTGCTCCTTCCTCAGCCTGTGTGTGCTGGTGTGGGCCCCTCTGTACCTACTGCTTCTGCTGCTCTCCCTGCCCCTGGCTCTGGTGGGCTTCATCCTGTGGGCACCTCTGCAGGCTGTGCGCCAGCCTTACCTCTACACCTACATCAAGTTAGTGCCAGTCCTCTTCTCTACTCTCATTACTAAAGTTTAGATTTATTAGTATGGTATGGCTGAAATACACAAGAGCACATTTTTTTTGTATGCTGGACAGTGCCAGTAGTACGTAGTCTATTTCCTCATATATGCACTCATGAATAAATATTTTTTCTGTTATTACTATATATTAACTTCTGAATCATAATGTGTTTCCTCTGCAGATTAGACAGGAGCCTGGCAGAGCAGGGCCAGGCAGGCTCAGGAGGACTCTCTGAGTGGAGACCTCAGGGGCGGAGCTTCTGTTTCTGCAGTGCAAACGTGTGCCTGCTGCCGGATTCTCTGGCCCGCTTCAATAACCTGTCTAATACTCACAGGAGAGCCCGAGAGGTGGGCAAGAGGATCAGGAATGGGGCCAATAGACCCCAGATCAAAATTTATATCGACTCTCCCACCAACACCTCCATCAGGTATCTGCTTTCATGGTTGTAATACAAAAACGTGCAGTGCAATTCTTTTATTTCAGTGTTTTTGCAATCTCTTTACTACTTATTGATTCAGTATAAGTGTGTCACAAAAAACAATGGGATGTCTAACTTAATTAACTAATACTATTTTCTGCAGTGCTGCCTCCTTCAGCAGTCTGGCCACTGGTTTCCGCCGCACCTCGTCTCTGGACCAGCGCCCAGAGCAGAGTCACAGCACCAGTGGGCAGGCTGACAGTGAGACTGAGCCCCTCACCGAGTGTCCTCTTCACTCCTCTGCTGCCCCTGAATGCCCCGCTCACCCCTCTGTGGAGCAGGGCTCTTCTCCATGTCCCCTGCACCAGGATGAGTCTGCCCCAGTCTGCCCCCTGCACTCCTCCTCGGACTGTCCTGTCCACAACGGGGGCTCAGCTCCAGACTGCCCACTGCATCAGTCCTCAGGGGGGCAGAACAGCAGCCCTGACCACCATACCTGTCCCATGCATCCCTCCAAAGGCGGTGATCACAACTGCCCCATGCACTCTCCTGCTGGAGGTGAGAATGCCTGCCCCATGCATTCACCTGGTGGGGCAGATAATAACTGCCCCATGCATTCCCCTGCTGGGGTAGATCACAACTGCCCCATGCATTCCCCTGCTGGGGCAGATCATAACTGCCCCATGCATTCCCCTGCTGGGACAGATCACAACTGCCCCATGCATTCCCCTGCTGGGGCAGATCACAACTGCCCCATGCATTCCCCTAATGGGGCAGATCACAACTGCCCCATGCATTCCACTGCTGGGGCAGATCACAACTGCTCCATGCATTCCCATGCTGGGGCTGATCATAACTGCCCCATGCATTCCCATGCTGGGGCTGATCATAACTGCCCCATGCACGGAGAGGGCAGCCCGTCTAAGTCGTGTGCCCTGCACAGCTCTGGTGTGCAGATAAGCATCAGTGCTCCAGAGCCTCAGGAGGAGGACCAGTCTGAGCAGCCTGTAGACACAGCCTCCATGACAGCTTCCCGGGAGTCACTCACCCGCTACCATGGCGACGGGGGCGGAGGGATGTACTCAAACAACACCTTGTCTCATGTCCCACGAACATCCGTTTTTAAACGAGCAGCTCGAAAACGGCGTCATGGAGATGAGACTTTTGACCATGAAATCTCAGCCTTCTTCCCTGCCAATCTGGACTTCCTGGCACTGCAGGAAGTCTTCGACCACGGCGCCACCACAAGGTTGCGTCACCAACTGCACAGATACTTCCCCTACATCCTGAGTGATGTGGGACAGTACGGCTGGAAGAGCTGCTGCTCCAGGTTCAAGTTCCTCAACAGTGGTCTGATGCTGGCCAGTCGATACCCCATCCTGGACGCCCGCTATGAGTGCTACCCCAATGGCAGGGGCGAGGACGCACTGGCAGCTAAAGGAGCTCTGTTCGCAAAGGTCAGAAGAATAGAATACTCTTCTTTATTTATGATTTTTTTATTGAAAATCACATTCAAACACACACTATTTGGTTTTATTTCAAACTGTGATTTTTAAAGGTAATATTAATAATGGTTTAACCCAGCAAGTTCTTTTAAGAGCTGAAAAAATGTATTTTAACTTACAGCATACAGGCTGCCTACCTGTGGTAATTATAATGGGGGACTTGAAATTTTGACCTTTTCTGCCTGGTTATTATTGTCGGTTATTTTTAGTTAATTCGTTAGTTGTCTGGGCAGAAATGTCAAAACACAGCACTGCTTGAAAATGTCATAACCATTATACAGGCCTAGAAAACGCACTTTGAGACAGACATAGCAAATTTAGTGTTGTAGAATAAATTGAAGTAGCCTGAAAGCTGGAAGAAGAGGTAGAGGCTGGTTCTAATGCCGGAGAAATTTATTTACCATCAGTACGAGACCCCGACAACTGAACTGGAGTCACTCTGAACTGGAGTCACTTTAACTGCTGTTTGTTCACTGCTCAGAACCAAAGACATTTATTTATTGTGCAGCGTTCCTGTGCCTTACAGTGTTGTGTTTTTTAGGCTGTACATACTTATTATTATTATCTTAATTTTTGATGCATGCTCTTTTTTCCAACTGTTTCTGAAACCTGCGTTGTGACACTGCAATTTCCCCATTGTGGGACAAATAAAGGGTTATCTTATCTTATCTTTATAACCCTCAAAACATTGTGATAGTGTTGTCCATTTTAGTCAGGTCTGCCAATGCTTGCAATGTTGGGAGTATTATTCCAGTGATAGCGTAAGCCAAGATCACAAACACTGAGCTGGCAGTGAGAGCCCTTGGTACTTGCATGTTGCTTCTTTGTATTTTTATTTTGATCAATTCATACAAAATCTTCAGATATTTGGATCTAATCAGATTGTGAATTGCGTAACTGATTTTAATTTTACTGGATCTCATTTTATAAAAAGTCACCGATATATTAGCTTTTCTCTTCTGAATTATGTGCAAAAGCTCATCACCCTGTTACTGCATTTCACACACACACTGAATGCCCATTGACTCTAACTCAGTAAAATACTGGCTGGAATACAGAGTTAAAATGCACCACCAGCTGTGTGCATTCATTATCATCACTTTTGAATTCCTCTTTCCGTTTCCGTTCACATGTTTCTACAGCATGTGCATGTTCTGAAACCTGGAAGTCTGTATGCGCTTTGGAGCACACGTGTGGCCACCCATCTTTATTCTCCCACAAGTTATCTGTTTTTACACGAAGGTATGATACAGTGATTTGACGCAGAATATTTTTTCTGGTGGAGGTATCTGCTTGTTTCCATGGTTTAGTTTAGTTTAGTTTAGTCTTTATTTGAAAAGGGACAATGTACAGAGACATTAAGCTCAAAAAACAAAGATGACCTGCACCAGATTATAGCTACATAGCTAGTTTCCATCTGCAGTCCCTATTACATTAAAAATTACAGTAAAAATCTCAATCAACAATAAGAAACATTCACACTGACACATTCTCACACCACACAGGAACACAGATAAACACACTCTCACATAGTCACACACACACACTCAAAAAAGTGAAACATGGATATTGTTGGCATTAAATAACTCTTATCATTTAAAAATACTTAATGTGTCTAATTTTGACGATGAAATCAAGAGAGTTTCTTTGTATTTACCCAACAACATCAATTGCTGTAATTACGAAACCTTGTTGAATTGAATCTATGTAATACAGCTGATTAAATTGCCTGAAGGCTGTCCCAGTCCGCTTTCTGTACTTTCTCGCACATGCTCAGTAAGGCAAAAGGACAACCGCTTTTTGCTGACCTCATTTTGCGAACAAGGCGTTGTTCTGGAGTGGAGAATGTTTGTCCTGTAAAATCCATCATCATCCGTCGATTTTGTGGTAAGTTCAATAATTGTTTTACAATATTCAACAAAACAGTACATGTACTACAATAGACAATTTGTATATCTGTTTTTTTGTATATGTGGTCGCTGTCGGCTATGAAACTAGCCTAGCTTTTCAGTACAGTAATCTCTCGTTTATCGCGGGGGTTAGGTTCCAGAAATAACCCGCAATAAGAGAAATCCGCGGAGTAGAACAACTTTATATTTCACAATTATTCTACATGTTTTAAGGCTGTAAACACCTCACCAGACACATTATACACTTTTCTCAGACTGGAATTAACCTTTCCTCACATTTCTTTCTTGTTTAAACACTCAAACTTTAGTAGATTTTCAACAAAACGTATTAATAGGGAAACGTGGGGGGAGGGGGTGCGCGCGCGGGGCGCGCGCGGCATGTGCACCCGGGGCGCGCGCGTCATGTGCACCCGGGGCGCGCGCGGCATGTGCACCCGGGGCGCGCGCGGCATGTGCACCCGTGGTCATGAAACAAGGCAAAGAGCGCAGTTCTGGTTTAGTCCAGGTTTAGTCCAGGTTTAGTCCAGGTTTAGACTTGGACTTCCTACGGGTCCAGTGACTCATGTCTCCAGTCCTCGTGCATCCGGCCCCGGAGCTCGGTGCGGCTCGGACTGCTTCTCATTCAAACACAGTGTGAGCACAGAGGGACGAGCACTAGGGGTGTAAAGATTAAAGGGATATTCCAGGATTTTTGACATGGGGGCTCATTTCCGAGTTAGCCAGATTGTTGCAGAGATGTGGAGACACTTTTTTAGCGAATTTCATGCAGTCTTTCCAGCTGCAGAGTTTTCTGTTGCTAGGCTAGTGCAAGTCAATGGTAAATGCTAGCCTGATTTTAATCAGGTGTTTTAGAATGCAGTCGAGTGCAAATGTCGGTTCGTTTCCTGTTCTTTAAACGTGTTTTAGAGTTAAGTTTAATTGCTAATTTAGTTCAAATCATGAAACCTGTTGTATAGACATTTTTTAGATCCTTGAATTGTGAGTGCTTTTGTTATTGTAACCTTTTTTATTTTTCTCTTCCACAGACTTGTATGTGGCAGTGCAAGGATTGTCAGACCACAGTGTCATCGAGGTCACTGCTGTTAAAACATTACAGGTTGGCTCATGGTCACTTTGGCCGTAGACACCCATACCCATGTGCACATACTCATTGCCCTTGTGTTTTTAAATCCTAGAATGCTTTCAACAGTCATCTAAGCAGATCCCATGCTAATAAAACTGTGCAGAACTTACCCGTGTAAAACGTGGCCGCGCATGAATTCTGCTCGCGTGTAAAAAATTACTAAAAAATCGATTTTCATAAAAACACATCGTCCTGAACTGTAAAGTCGAATTAATCGATTTAATAGATAAATCTCGCAGGTCTAAAATCAAAGTAGACAAGAATTTTGGTGTGTGGGATTTCATGCATACTTGCACTTAAGTATGTGATGTTTGTTTGCACAGTAAAATATGTGTGATTTGTATTTTGCGGGCTAAATCTATGTATTGTATGTTTTTGTAGAGTAAGAGTTGGAGTGGGCAAGAAATGACGGACTCTGTCAAGCTTCAAATTATCTTGGGAGAAAACAATTCTGAAAAATTGATCCTACGATCTTGAATACCAGAAGCTGTGGAAGACCTGAAACTTAAAGATCCCATGACATGGTACTTCTTGATGCTTTTATATGGCTCCTTAATGGTTCCCTAATACTGTAAATGAATCCTTCTTCAAAATCAACACTCAGTGCATGAGAAAGACACATGTACAGAGTCAGAGTAAAAAAATAACTCTCTGAACACCTCATTCTGGGCCTTGTTGCTTGAATGCAAATGAAGAGGAGGAGCAACCAACAGGTCATCAGACACAAAATGGACCTTTGCCCTCAGAAGAGAAGTGGTTCGAGACCTGCCCTTCATCGCGGATTTCAAAGACAGATGGCCAGCTTTGTTCTCCGAGAGTGAGGTAAATGTCTTTTAGTTTTAACATGATTCATTGTAAATAATCGATGTCTATGTACATTTCATTTTGCTTTTAAATCAATTCATCAAGGCTCAACAAGAATTTCAGGTGTAATGTGTTTGCCATCAAGGCTAGTTTTATTATTATCTGAATGTTGTATTTTGTATTTTGAATGTTGTATTATACTCGGCTTTTTTTTCAGCCGCGGGGTATTTTTTATTTTTTTTTACATCTGTGCAAATTCGTTGAAAGATTTTGGGTGTATATATACATATATATGTGTGTAGTTGTGTTTAGGGTCGCCAACCGTCCCTTGAAAAACAGAATCGTCCCGTATTCAGAACAAAAGTACGTGTATCTCGTATTAAACTCCGTATTATACCGTGGGCCGCGCGAGCCCATGTCTGGAGCCGCGGACCGAGCGAGTGAGCGCAGCTCTCGTAACAGCGTGTACCATTGCGTGTACACAGGTTAAACTTTATAAAACATCCTATATACCTCATCCTACCTGCCCGTGCCTCACTTAACGCGTCGCTCCTCGCTTTTTCACCTGTGCGTTTTAGTGCGCATAAGCTCGTCCTCGATGCGCTCTGATTAGACAAAGTGCAAAGCAAAAACAAATCCAATATATGCTACTAGTAGGCCTACCTGTTAATAAAATGTGTTTTTTTTTTTTTGTACTTTTATGTACAGTTTTACTTTATTATATAGCATATAGAAATCCAAATTTCAGAAATTGAAAATTTTCCAGCCGGGGGGGGGGTGTGCCGTGACTTTCCTCTTTTTTCATGATTGGCCACTTTCATCCCTGCTAAAAGGATGTTAAAAGGCTGCCCTGTATCAACTGCTTTTGTGGAAATCTGTGCATCAGCCTAACTAAGTGGAACGTATGAAATTTTCTTGCATTTTTCGCTACTGACAACTTCCCTTGAACACAAACAGCTGAGATACATTTAGAAAACTGCCGGAATTCTTCTTTAACTCAAATTCTTTAATGATATGTATAGGTGCAAGGTCAGATATCCATATCTAGTCAAGAGTTTAGTTGTAGGCAACTTGTAGTGTTTTTCTAGGATGTCTTTGAAGGTGTGGGGGCAGGACCAGGTCTCACCCCTCTTCACATGATGGGTCACATGTCAAGGTGTGAATTGGCCTGACAGTCATTTAGGTGGTAACACATTCCAAGTCCAGGGAATGGATGAGGAAATGGCTCCCTCTCTCTAGAGATAAATAATATCTGATTCCCACATCAGAATTAGAACTGATGAAATCTTTGTGAAGAGACAAAATGCTCCAAAAAGTTCCAAATAGAAGGCCAGTTGCCTACAACTAAACTCTTTTGACTAAGATGACATGGATGAATGAGAATCTTCAGACATTCATATCTCTACGACAAACATTTGTGTGATCTTATTTTGCTATATTATGTTGGGTGCTTATCATGCACATGGAAATGAATTACTATATTTTTCCCTCTTGCAGAATCCCAGTGTCGCCACACGGAGGGCATGCAACATAAAAGCCCTGCTTGTGTACTTGAATGAAGACCCAGACAAGCTCATAAAAGAATACCTGGTAAGTAAAAGTCTATGATGTAAAAAATGAGGCAAACATTGTACAATCTTAACCCATTTATACTGGATGCTGCGTAGCGCAACATTGCTCTACCTGCCGGTTGCAGCTTTGAGCCTCCTGCCAGCTGTTACGTAGCGTAGCATTGTTGATTTGTTGCCGAAGGAGTATGTTGTAATATAAGCTGAGAGCCTTACCTTTTCAATACAATTTATTTCATGTTTCTATGTGTTTCATAGCCTTAGATATTAAAGGTCCACCGTGTAATTGTAGTTTATTTCCAAAATGTATGCCCATTCACCAATTTTAACTTTTTAAGGAATATTTACTAAGTAAATAAACTAATATTTGCCTTGGTCTTGCCAGAGTAGGTGAAGCAGCCAAAGATGTGAAGGTTATTCAAAATGGCAGATTTACATTGAGAGTTTCCACCTATTCATGTATGCAAAATTTCCAAGCCATAATGAATCCTTAGAACAGGGATGGGCAACTGGCGGCCCGCATTCAGCATTTTTCAGGAAATCCTGAGGAGATGAGGACGTTTTCCTAAGTCTAGCATAGGTTTTTATAAACTTTTTTTTTTTTTTTTTAAAGGTATGAATGGGGTTAAATGGGAGTCTAACTGTAATGGTCCAAACCGTTGACTTAAAAGATCAGAGGCACACATCACCTCATGCATGCACCACCATCTCTTTCCTACAAACATTCTTTCTTTCTCTTTCTTTCTTTCTGTGTCTCTCTCTCTCTCTCCTTTAAACACCATTAAATATATGTTAAATATGTTTCATACATCCAATGTCTCATACAATGTTTCTCTGATTTTGAAATATAGGACGTGGATTTTGCTGAAGCTGCTATGGGAAAGACCACCATTGGGATTTACACAATCAAACATGAGGGGGGCGACAACACTGATCACCGGAGGATGTGGGCATCATTGTTGAAGGACTCACGGTCCTCAACAACATTGACAACATTGCCTGCGCCACCGCTCTCCTCTTTGGTGTCATTTACGTGTTGAACCTCAGCTACCCTTCTGACCTCAGGTACACGTTTGAATTTTTTCAGAAGGTGCTGATGAAAATCGGTGACCACTGCCTTTCGGACAAGGTTCAGGTTCTCAAAAACAAACTTTGTGGGTAAACAGTCCTGTTGTTGAGGATTCTTTTGGATTTTTGGGATTTCAATCTTTCAAACTCAAAGAAGTTTACATTGCATTATTCATCCACTTCAGACTCAGGCATGTTCATTGAATACAGTTTATGTATGTGTTGTTTTCTTACATCGCTCTGAGTCTTAAGTGTTGTTATTCAGGTCTGTGTCACTTTTAGCACTTGCTAAAATGTTCATCTATGTATTTTTTAAAGGTCCCATGGCATGAAATTTTCACTTTCTGAGGTTTTTGAACGTTAATGTGAGCTCCCCTACCCTGTTTAGGCCCCCCCCATGGTTGAAAGTTGCGAAATGTCTAAACTGAGCATTTGCGATCCTTTTCTGCGTTACAAAAAACCGGAGCTCAAACGGGCGATTTTGAACAAGGCACCTTTATTGATGTCAAATCGAAAAAAGAAATGCAAATGCAGTTCCACCCCCGTCTGTCTGTACTCAGCGTCTCTGTAAATCACGCCCAGAGTTTGGACTGCGAATGCGCTAGGCAATGCGAAATACGTTTTTTTATTTGCCTGGAGGCACGTCCGAGTGTTTCTAGGCTCGGAAGTCCTTTATCTGAGCCTCTGGACCTTTGAACAGCAGTGGTTTAATTGTATTTTCTGTGGAAATGTGTTTATTTTTCAATGGAAATACAATGCAAAAACACGGAAATGGATCAGCTGAGAGCTAGAGCGGAGAGTTTGGCCACGCCCCCACCCTCTACTACAGGCCAGCTCTTTTCTCCTCATTTGCATTCAAGCAACAACTCCCAGAATAAAGTGTTTGAGAGAGATATTTATGACTCTTTCTCATCTTATCTGTTTCTCATGCAATGAGTGTTTTGAAGGAGGATTCATTTACAGTATTAGGGAACCATTAAGGAGCCATATAAAAGCATCAAGAAGTACCATGTCATGGGATCTTTAAAAGAGTGTTAAAATGCCCCAGCACTTATTTTCTTGTGTTGACCAATAACTTCAAATTTGAATAAATGCAGTTATAGTTTCTGGCAATGGTGTGTGGTTTCCTTCTACAGCTTAATCACTGATTTTACACAACAATGCTGTGTTTGTATTAATTAACAATTTTGCGTCGTATGGTTCCACACAACTGTGTTGCATGAAAGTAGACTAATTTGACAGTGTATTTCTAAACCAGGCAGCTTTAATTGATTCAACATAACCGTGTCAGTTTGGTTGAACCCATCAGTGTCAAATTGATTGAATCTAACATTGTCGATTTGATTGAATCTAACATCAGCAATTTGATTGAACCTAACGGTGTCAATTTTGATGAACCTAACTATGTCAATTTGGTTGAACCTAACGGGGTCATTTTGACTTAATATCAGAACACTAAACACAAGTGATTTAACCAAGTTACTTTGAATCTTCTCAATTCAGTTTTGTAGGATTTACTACATTGTATTGAGCCCATTTTAAAGAACATAATATCATAGAAGCTATGTAACACAGTTATGTGGAACCGTACGACGCAACTTTTTTAATTAAATCCAAGGAAATATTTTTTTGAGTGCATGTTCAATGCAAAATACCATACAAGGCACACAGTTTAAAATAATTACAAGTATTTACAAAATCTTCATCTTTTAAAATTCATACTGACCTACCATTCTACATTTCGTTTATATCAGTCTTTACGTAGCCTATTGTTTATCAAGTAACAATAGAGATGCTGTTATATAAAAATTAGTGCTGACAGGCGTGATTGTTCTCCAGCCACTTTTTAAGCTCCGTTGAAAAAGTTGTATAGCTTGCCTGACATTTTAATTCATTTGGAAGGTTGTTCCAGTCTTTAATGGCGTTATAGGAGAAGGCTGTTGTCAGGGCTGCAAATGATGTTTTACGCTTTGGGATGGCACACTGCCCCCTGATGGAGGCGCGTGTGGTTCTGGTTGTGACAGTAGAGGTGTAATGAACAAAGCACAAAGCAATGATCAGCACAAGGTCAACAATGCAATGAAATGCTTAGAAGAAGAACCCGTTTACTCGCTAAGATGGTCAAGAAGTACTAATAGCATCCAATAAAAATACAAGGGAGAAAAGTAAACAATATAATAAAAAATATGTAGTAAAATATAATAAAATACAAAGGTACAGGTAGGATTAAATAAGGTGTAAGTAGAGTATTTCACAGGTGGTAATACTGCTCAAAAGAATTTCGTATTGCACATAATATAGCATAGTATAAGTATTGCACGTGGGTTATTGCACAGGTTATTGCACAGGTAACAGTAGCATTTACAGTGAGGTAGTGACACACATGATACCTTCATATAGAGCAGCAGCAGTAAACATATTATGCATTAAGTAGAGGGAGTTTTTCTTAAATCTACCATAAAAACATGCATTCGTACTGTGAGTGGGTCTAGTTCTCCACAGATCTGACATCTAACTTGGCCTCATGTAGCTGCTTGTCTCCATGGAGATTCTTAAATTAAATGCCATGCTGTAGAACATTCCAGGGAAAAAAAAGCAACAAGCAGGTGTCTGACCCTCTCCCAGAAAAGTTATGCAATGCACCGTTAACAACAAACGTGGGTATCTATGGACAGTCATGTTGCAGTGTTGGTCCAGGTCTTACAGCTGTAGATTCTGGGCAGTTTTCCAAAAGAATCCTCCCCTCTTAGTGACCCAGGCTCATTAGGCCCTGACTCCTGCGGCTGCTGAGTCTCATTAAACATGGTTCATTTGATGTAGCTCATGTCTGAGTGACTACAGCTCACAGAGACAGTGTGCTGGGTCAAAATGTGTTCATAGTGCCTTCTTTGATAGCAACTAATCAATAGGATGTTCTGAATGTTTGTAAATAGAATGTGGCATAATTTGTCTGTGGCTGTCTAAACTCCTCTAAGGTTCAAGACAAGTATTTGACACCCTGCTAGATACAATTATAAACAAAACATTATACTGTATATCGTTTGCCATAGTTTCCATCATAGTTTTGTGACTGACTTGGCCTGCTTATAACATAGTGACCCAACGTCAACTGCCTCTGCTTATTTGTCACAGGGAGAGGTCAGAGGGGCACCAAAATGTTTACCAACACCCTTAATCCTTGGTGCATGTATTAAATCATCCAGGAATCAGGAAGTATCATGCAGGGACTGTTTAATGAGTCATGAACACATTGTAATAATTATAATGGCTGTGGTTTAGTTATGACCTTGTTGTCCCAGCTTATAACATTACAAAACTAGTAAACATTTCAGGAGTTTCTTTAAAAGGAATGAATTTTCAGATTTATTACTAAAGCTAGTATCAGAATCAGATTTTATGAGCAAGTACACTGGTCTACAAATTTTTGGACTCGATCTGCTTCCGAGATAAAAATGGCTAAATCACATTTATATTGATAAGATGAACTGAAAATCAATTGATAACTGTGCTGGTTAGCTAATGTATTCAAGATATTTAATGATATTATAATAATAATATATTTATTATCTATATTGATATATGTTAAAACTCTAGACATATTAAAATGAATGTATTGGAATGTGCAGACAGGCTTTCAGATAGAACTGGTTGCTTGTAGACACATTGTACCTTCTGATAAACTACCGTTTTTGCCTTATTTTGCATACATTTCCTATTTTGACCCAATACTATATCTTGGAAACTATAGCCAATCAGCACTTCTGACTTACTTTTTCTTTATTAGTGACCTAAACCAAACAAAATTTCACGACTTTTGTTTCGGAAGCATTTTGCTTGTAGACCAGTGGTATCACATAACTGAGGTAAAATTATATTTTCTGATCTATGTTCTAATGTTGTTTCCTCATCACAAACATACCTGGAGTTGTGTTTTGTTTCATTCACACATGTTTAACACACAAACCAATACAGGAAGTGCTACACTGTGTTCAATACACGTTTATTTGAATAATTTTGATAATTTCAACCCTGGAGTTACACATCTCTACTGAACAAAAGGTAAAGGGTAGCTGTTAACTTGAAATCTACCACCTCATGACATCACAAAGCATTGTCTACATCTCCAAAGCATTTTGAGCTTTAGAGATGTAGACACACTAATAATAAATAGTTACTTAAACATGTATGAATGCCAAAACACAGTTCCAGGTATGTTGATGAGGTAACAAAGTTTTGGCTTAAAGCTCACAAGAGTCAGCTTGTGTAATGTTCTTCGAATCTTTAAACAGCTAGTGGTCCTTGATACAGTAGTAAAAGAATAAGTCTGTATCAAACTTCCTTTGACTCTCCCAGGCTTACGTTCATTGATAAACATGCATTGAGTTTGAACCTGTAGCACATATGTAGTTCTTCTTCCCCTTGAATGCCCCTCTCCTGGAGAATAGAGCAGTCAGCCTGGATCACGACAAAGTGACGTGTTTCGGGGGAGGAGAGATAGAATATTAATTAAAAAAGTTTCCCAGAAGAGGGCGCCAGGCAGTGCACATTAATTAAAGTGTTTCACTCTCAACATTTAGCCGCTCTTATAATTATTTCAGACAGCTAAATGCACGGTTGAAGAGACGTGTTTGTGCATGTGTGTAAATAATGCAGTTCAGGCGCATTACACAGATTAAGCTTTAGACAAAAAGACATCAATGGAGGGTTCCTAAATCCAGCCTTGGCCTTTAGTGACCAACAGACCTCTAATCATGTGAGGTCAGATCCACTTATAGAAACAGTGTGTGTGCGTGTGTGTGTGTGCGTGTGTGTGTGTGTGTGCGCGCGCGTGTGTGTGCGTGCATAGTACACTGCATAGTACATTTCTCCCAGGCTCAGGACCCAGTTTTTAGTTTCACTTTTTGGTTGGGGGTCTGTCACCTGCATGTTTCTATGAATATGCCATTGCTCTGCCTGGAATGTGTCACAGTCTGGCATTAAACAGCTTTACTTTACATTTATTGAATTACAGGTGGATTTATAGCTCAAAAATACTTAGAAACAGGCATTTTGATTGTGAGCGGAGTTGCCTCTCCACAGATCTGACCTTTGGTCTGGTTTGGTCTCTACAGTGATAGAAAGATTTAATACCATCCATCTTTTTCCACTTACTCCATTTCTGGGTTGCGGAGTCAGCAGTCCAAGCAGATCTGCCGCCCAGAACACAATGCACTAGCCCCCATGAATCCATGGGTGGTGGGTCCACGGGAGGACGGCCCACGTCACAACTGGCCTTGATGCACTTCTATGGGGGTTACCAGTGTCCGCAGACACTGGGGGTGAGGTGGGGTTAAGTGTCTTGCCCAAGAACACAACGGCAGCACTCATCACACACAGCCAACCCGTCAAGAGCAGGATACGAACCGCCAACCCCTGGATCAGGAGACAAACACTCTACTGAGCTACTGCTGCCCCAGATTTAATACCATACTGTGGAATATTCCAAACAAAGCATTTCCACAAAGAAAATCATTTGATGGACCCTCCACCAGAAAAGTTACACAATGTACCTTTAAACAAAGAAAAATAATATAAACTATGATCACATAAAAATAAGGGCATGAAAGCTGCTATTTCCCAGTCCCCCATTTGTTCAATAACCTTTTGTCCCTTTCTACTTCTTACATCATCTCAAGCCGAAGCTCCAAATTTGACTTGTAGCTTACTTTGGGAGTTGTAACATCTTTTTGCCTTTTGCATATTGTTCTCCGTGCATTGTTTCTTGCTTTTGTTCGCACAAAGCTCTTGCTCAAAGCTCTTCAAAGTTGGAGTGACGGTGCTTCATGCTCTTTCATGTGCTGCTGAGTTTCTCGGTTCTCAATGAATATTTCAGCTCCTTATTTCTGCTTCAATAGGTTCGCTCACCCTCTGAAGCTGAGAAACCTCGGGGAACGTTTCTAACCTTGTGTTTCCAGTAATCTTTGTGTTACAGTAGATCATATTTTTATGACAAAACACAGTACAGGCAATGTACTGTATTAATACAGGTATTTTTATGTTTGAAAAGCAGGTTGTAGGATGGGTAAGTGGATGGGGCTCCACACCTTAATATTTGGATTTGTTTGTTTTATTTTGCTGTGGTTTGCTAGATAACAAAATAGTGCATTTAATTATGTTATTATGTACCTGATTTTTACTGTCTGCAGACAGAGATAAAATATTATTTCGATGTTTTCTCTCTCATTGAAGATGTGTATGTTTTGTTTTCCTTTTTAAACTATAGGCATTATAACTTATATTTTATTTTAGCATATTATAACAATTTTAAGCACCTCATCACTTTTATTGCCCCTGTACCCCATATTCATTAAACTTAAAACAATTACGAGATCTCATTTTCTTATTCCCATAATTCAAGTCTTTAGCTGAGCTGCAGCTAATGATTTATTATGGCTTTTAGGAAACAGTCACTAGATTCTCACAGGTAAAGTCAAAATGGACATCCCATTATCCACCATCAGCCTCCATTTGTCTAAACCAACGTCAAGCTCCGAGAAAGCACTCACTAATTTAGCTTTAATAAATGTCTGAGCTCTGGCCTCACACACTTAGATGACGTGCCGCTTACCTTTATGTGAGCACTTCTGCTTGTTCTGGAATAACAATGGCACATTTGCATTTCAATGTGTCTGTATCTTCTTCAAAGATACACAGACACATTGTTAATACTTTATATTGCATAAGGTCCTTTCTATACAATAAAACAGAATGATCCATATGAGGCCTGAGAGGCTGAGGAGACAGAAGAAAGACATGGAGGATACTGATGTGGATATTGTTTTGAATACATTAATAACTAATAAATCATTATTAGATAATGTTGAATGTCTCTTTTGCAGTATAATCTTCCAAACAAGGAAGATATATTATTTCTACACTTTAGTAGGTGATTTTACAGTCCATTCGGGTTCAAACATGATATTTACATTTGTGGTGGATTTACATAAAACTGTGAGATAGATAGACATCAAATTTATGAAGCAAGATATATGGAATTATGTAGCAATGAGAAAAGGTTAAATTACTCTAAGGAAAGGGTGGTTACTTTGAGGAATTGAAAATAAAATACATTTTAATAAATATATTTAGGGTTTTTATGTAATTCCATATACAGTATCTTACTTATATTTTATGTCATCAGTATGCATATAAAATGTAAAAAGTGGTCAAAAATAAATAAATAAACGGGGAAAAAATTGAATGAGATATCTGAGCCTGTAATGAGCCTGTATCAACATGTTAATCGTTTGTACCAATACCTGCTGTGGTACTCATTTCTAATGGAGTGGAATGTAGTGTAATATCTTTACAACTTTATCTTTACAATAGAGCTGTATACAGAAGGTCATATTGAGGGACATATATTTTTATTCAACAGTTCAGATCTATAGAAACATGACTGTTGTTTATTGTTTTCACAAGGCATAGTCTGAGGAGTCTGAGGTGTAATTTTAATTTATGATGATGGACTGTAATATACGGGTCCCCGTGGCTTTTGCTTTGTTATTGCTTTGTGCGTTTTGTGCGCTAGCTGCAACTAACTTTATGATACTGAAGTTAGACCTTTATAAAGTAATGTTTGTTTTGGTGTTTTCATTTCTGTAGATATCTCTTGTAGCTCACATGGAGTTCACAGAGTTTACAGGCTATTGTTAAATTGGCTATTAATGATTTCAGGGGCAGGCTGACTTGAAAAAAGCTTAGAAATTTTACATAGAAATTGTATGTAAAACCAAACATGATAAATATTTACACTATAAATTAAACAGCATAATATTGTTTAAATGGCTGTGTATTAAGCTTTTGGTTGAAAATGTAATAGCATATATATTACAATAAAGGTATGGAGTCTGAAAACCTCTCTGATTAGCACAATTTAATTGAAAAACGACTCCAGTAAATGTTCTTGAATAAACTTAGCTGAGTAGTACCCATTCAAATGTAAAATGTACAGTGTATTTACCATTTTGTGTACTTAAATGATATATGCTATGGGCCTTAAAAAAATGACTTGTGCAACTTTTCTAGTGGAGGATCTGTCAGACGCTTTTCTCCATGAAGACGTTATTTGTTCGTCTAAAATTTTTCACAGTATTAAACCTTAGGTATTAAGCCTTTCTGTCTTCATGGAGACCACACCAGACCAAGATACAGGTTAGATCTGTGGAAAGGCAACCTCCCTCACTGTCAGAACATTTTTCTAGGTATTTCTGAGCAATAAAACTGTAATTTATAAATGCAATATAAAGCTGTTAGTTAAATGCTGTTTAATGTCCAGGTAGAGCAATGACATATCCATAGAAACAAGCAGGTGATGGACTCTCAACCAAAAAGTTACACAGTGCACCTTTAAGAAGCAAACAACTGTCTGAACAAATATTGATTTCCTGCCTTAAAGGGATATGCCACCCCCAGGTCAAACTTGGGCATCTCCCCACAGTCCAGAGACTAAAATAAGTGGTGGAAAGCGTTTTTCTGGTGACCCAGCCATTGTCCAGGTCTGTCAGCACTGACCGCCGCGGTATCTGCAGCTACTCCGCGTTAGACTGGAGTCTAACGTCACCAGAGAAAGATTTCGGCCGAAGCACACACCACGCTGCGTAACAGGGGAACTGCCTTCCTGGTGCGTAACAGGGATTCCCCTGTCAGCGTGGTGCGTGCTTCGGCTGTGTTTTTCCGCACTGAAAAATAGTTCCCACCCAAAATGACCAAGTCAAGCTCTCCGTGTTGATTTGCTCATTTATTTGCACTCGATATGAATGCGCACTACACAGAAAGTAATTGGGAAAAGCATCCAGCAAATTAATTCCTTTTGGCCGAAATCTTTCTCTGGCGACGTTAGACTCCAGTCTAACGCGGAGTAGCTGCAGATACCACGGCGGTCAGTGCTGACAGACCTGGACAATGGCTGGGTCACCAGGAAAACGCTTTCCACCACTTATTTTAGTCTCTGGACTGTGGGGAGATGCCCAAGTTTGACCTGGGGGTGGCATATCCCTTTAAGAATATAACCACTGGCACTGACTACCCCTGCTCTGCTCTGTCTTATTATAATGCTCTTGAGTCCGATGTGCTCCACTTAAAACTGAGCTACAATCAGAGCCTCCTCCACACTCCTTGTCAGTCTGGCCTCTCTCTGCTCTCTCACTGCAAACTTCTGCCTCTCTGACGCTATTCTCTGATTGGATCTAGATTCTGATTCACTGCCTATTTACATACATTACATACATGCTGTATAGCTGAGCCTTATACAGTTCTGCGACCACTGCAAAATTATCAGTTTTTTCTGATTTTACTATTTATAGGTATGTGTTTGGGCAAAAGGAACATTTTTGTTTGAGTCTGTAAACTACTGACAACATTTCCTCCAAATTCCAAATAAAAATATTATCGTTTAGAGCATTATTTACAGAAAATGACAAATGGTCAAAATAAAAACAAAGATACATGTTTTCAGACCTCAAAGAATGTAAAGAAACAATTTCATTTTAAAACAACATAATACTAATGTTTACACTTAAGAAGAGTTCAGAAATCAATATTTGGTGCAATAACCCTTATTTTTAATCACAGCTTTCATGTGTCTTGGCATGCTCTCCACAAGTCACATTGTTCTTTATTCCACTCCTGGTGCAAGAACTGAAGTAGCTCAGCTTTGTGTTTGTGTTGGAATTCAACAGATGCTGGAATGGAATGGCTGTAATACATGTAGAGATGCTGATTTTTTTTTTTTTAATCCAATGGTCTCTTATTTATTCCCAGAGCTGTATATAGTACAGGTTAGCAAGGCATGTTTTCGTATGTTTAAATAAGACATGGTACTGTGTTAAAGGGCCCATATTACGATATTTTCTAATCTATGTTATACTGCTATGTTATACTATGTTTCCACACATGTTTGAGCAATAATTTATTACCAGTCTGTCTACATCTCCGAATCTCAAAATGCTCTGTTCCATCTTGTGATGTCATGAACTGGCAGTTTTCAAGGTAACTGCTACCTTTTAGCTTTTGTTCAGTAGAGATTGGCAATTCCAAGGCTGAAGTTATCCAAATGATTCTAGTAAAGGTGTGTGAAGTTTAAAAACACAGTGGAGCACTTCCTGTATTACCACATGACAGGGTGAAGTGTTTTGTGTTTGTTTGAGAGAAGAACTCCTAATATGCAGGGTTTGTGTGTAAATGAAACAAAATACAGCTCCGGGTATATTTGATGAAGGAACGACATTATAACATGACTTAAAGCTCACATGAATACATTTTGTATAATATAGGACCTTTAAATGCACGACTGCTTCTAACTTATTATTTAGACAAGAGACAAGACTTTCCTCTGCAGCAGTTGGCACAGTTTTATACAGTGGGCTCTCTCCAGATGGATTCAAGCCTGCACTACACCCTGCAAACAATGTGAAAAGATGCACTAAGCATTCTCATTGTAGCTCTATTGTAACACAAACAACACAAACAACTACATCAAAGTCTGAGTCTGATTTCATTATGTTCAGCTATTAGCTATACTGTTTTCACATTTTCAGGCCAGTGTATGTGGTAGGCTAATTGTTTGTTTGATTCTTTATCAGGGGTCGGCAACCTGCAGCTCCGGAGCTGCATGCGGCTCTTTGATCCCTCTGATGCGGCTCAGTACTGTGGTCCCTCGTTCTAAAAATAACACACAGTCTACACTTTTCTCAGACTGGCATTAACATTTCCTCACATTCTCTCTTGTTTAAACACTCAAACTTTCGTAGATTTTCAACAAAAAAGCACAGTATTATAGAATAAAACCAAAGAACAAAACACGGTGGCTGAGTGGCTAGCACTCATGCTTCACAGCAAGAAGGTTCCGGGTTTGATCCCCGGGTCGCCCGAGCCTTTCTGTGTGGAGTTTGCATGTTCTCCCCGTGTCTGGGTGGGTTTCCTCCGGGCACTCAGTTTTCCCCCATCAACCCAAAACATGCACCAGGTAAAATCCTCCAGCTTAGGTCCTGACCAAACTGAAGCAAGAAGATCATGGAGATGGTCCCCGGGCGCAGTAATGTGCTGCCCACTGCTCCTAATAACAGGATGGGTTAAATGCAGAGAAGAATTTCTCCAGTGTGAGATCAATAAAGTTGCTTCTGCTTCTCTCTATTTTCAGGTTCTAAACATATTGTGTGTATTTCACAATTCCTCTGACCGGGCCTCTTCGTCCTGGCACCGCTCTGCTGTCGCGGGTTTTGTCAGGGAGAAAACTTGCAAACATACAGCACTTCAGAGTCACACTGCGATCGAACATTTATATAAATTTGGCAAAGCTGAACGCATTCTGTACTGTGCAGGAGACACGGAGGAGAATGACTGACGAATCAGCAAAGGTCTACAGTCCCTTAGACAATCAGGACGCAGAACACAATGCGTATTGATACACTATAAAAAAAAATTTGAAATTAAAAAAATCTGCGAAACAGCAAGGCCACCAAAAGTGAACCGCGATATAGCGAGGGACCACTGTATTTAATTAAAATGTATCTTATTTTAGTTCATTCGTTTCCTAAATGTAATTCTATGGCACAAAGGCAAAAAAACATTATATGCAGTGTTATTTCATTTAAAATTTCAAACAGGTTTTGTGGCTCCCAGTGTTTTCTTTACAGTGTAAAACGGGTCCAAATGGCTCTTTGAGTGGTAAAGGTTGCTGACCCCTGTTCTACGTCATTTACTTCTATGAGGTATCTGTCCATGGGTTTCAGAATGATTAAAAAAAAAAAAATCAAGGCTTCCAGAGCAATTAATGAAGCTAAATATTATATATTTTGAATGAAAATCAAAAATGTCACATACAGGAATCTAAAATTAGTGAATAAGGAACGTTACCTGTTTTGAATGTTGGGGTTTTAAAGGGCCCATATTACGCTATTGTCTGATCTAGTATGTTATCACAAACACACTTGAAGTTTTATTTTATTCAGACATGTTTAACACACAAACCCTGCATACTAGTTCTTCTCTCAAACAGGATACACTCTGTTCCACCTTGTGATGTCAAGTGGTAATACAGAACGTGATCCACTGTGTTTTTAAAATCCATAAACTTTCAGTAGAATCATTAGGAGGATTTCAGCCCTGGAATTGTCAATCTCTACAAAACTAAAGGTCAAATGTAACTCTTTACTTGAAAACTACCACTACATGACATCACAAGGTGTCATGTACAGTAATGTTAGAGCATTTTGAGCTTTGGAGATGTAGACAGACTAATACTAGTAAACCAGGATTAATCAAACATAACTCCAAGTATGTTTTTGAAGAGGTAACAACATTCTAGCATAAACCCTGTGGCAGTTTTTCTTCCTTGAGCCTGCTCCCAGAGTGCCCTGAGGGAATGCACTTTTAAAATGTGAAATGTCAGCTTCTCTCACAGTTTATCTACAACTCTAGAACAAAATGCCTCAGATGTCAAAACCTGTAGCCTTATCCACACAAAGCATGGAAGCATTTTTTCATTTTATGTGTTTAAAGGTCCAGTGTGTAGGATTCGTGGCGCATAGGTGGATAGTGGCTATGGCACTTCCTGTTTTAGCTACGGCAAACCTCGAGGGTCACCCGGACGCGCCGTAGCGGACAGCTCACATACCCGCGCGCGCACACGCCGCGCACCCGGCCCACAACAACGGTATTAATAAAACGCGGTCTCCCGTTCACTGTTTTTTTTTTTTTTTTTTCGCATGAAAGCACACATTCCCGGTCGTGTACCATGATAATCTACATCAAATGAAACCTTACAGTCTCCTCTTTTTGACTATGCAATTCATTTCCCGGCACAACAATCACTCCCTGAGCACATGGGGCTTTTATACGGAAAAGCACAAAACGAGGTTTGTTACTTTGCTTACCTTTGAAGGCCTTGCACAGGTCAAACTCTGTATTTCACCACAAGCTTGGTATCAATATGTCCGTAAGGATCCAGCGAATAAAATCCAGTAAAACAATTTCAGTCCAAAACACGTGTTAGATCCATTACGGCGTGTGATACAGCAGCATGCTTGTTGTTTACCCAAAACCACGAGCCTACCCCCACCCCACCCGCACCTCTCTCCCTCTCTTCTCTCTTGCGGAGCGCGCCGAGCGCTCCACCTGCTTTGCCTCCGGTGCTACCACGAGCCTTGCCGAAGGTGAAGGCGGAGCCCAAATGTCCTTCTGCGGCTCTCGTATTCAAAATGGCTGCCTCTATATGGGGAAGATCCCCCTTTTATGTGACTATATCTAAGTCCAAAAGAATACTTTGATTTCATGATGGAAGTGAAAAGGCTTGAAAAACAATGTATTTTTGAATGGGTATCTTCAATTTCGGTAATTAATGGGTAAAAATCTTACACACTGTCCCTTTAAGTGTAAATGAGAGACTGGTCAATTTGGTTACTCAAGTAGAATTACAACTGTTCACAGCAAAAACATGTTTCTAACTTCATGTGAAAAAAATATCCTTTACAAATAACCCTGATAACAAATAAAAGTACCTTATATATAGGCATGTAAATGACTAAAATCTGAATGACTCATCCTGCAATAAATACTTCCGGCGCTGGCGCGAGCTAGTTGCCCGTCACAACGCTCCTGCACTTTTCTGTAACTTTTCTAACTTTTTGCCCTTAAATCGCCCCACTTTGTAAATATTTTTTCTCAATACTGTACGTAAGCTTGGGCTGCACTCGACGCTGCATTTTTCCGCACTTTTGGTGGATTATTTACCTGTCTCGGCTTAAGATGTGTAAGGGACCCCGTTCTCTGCTCGTCTACACAAAGGATCAGCTGATGGCGATGCGCAGCGCTGTTGTGTTCCCCCGAGACAGCCATGTTATCCCTGACGAGATCCTGCGGACGACGCGCCGTGGACGCCGTGCGGGACGTAAACTCCGGGAAAAGAAGAGATGCTGCAGGCCCGTTCTTCCCTCCATCGTAACGGGGAACGTGCGCTCCCTCGCCAACAAGACGGACGAGCTTGCCGCGCTCGTTAGATTTCAGCGGGAGTACAGGGACGCTAGCGTCATTGTTTTTACGGAGACATGGCTAACACCGCAAATCCCGGACTCTACCCTCACTGTGGACAACTTTCACCGCAGACAGGACGGAGGAGAGCGGGAAGAAGGGAGGAGGACTAGCGCTGTTTCCGAACGAGAAATGGTGTAAACCTGGACACTGTACAGTGAAGGAGCAGATGTGTAACAAAGACATTGAACTGTTCGCTGTCGGCATGAGGCCCGTTTACCTGCCCCGTGAGTTTTCACATGTCATCACTCTGGCTGTGTATATTCCTCCCAGTGCTAACGCGGAGAATGCTTGTGACACTCTGCTCTCCTGCATCAGCTCTCTTCAGACTCAGCATCCACAGGCCCTATTCATCATCACAGGGGACTTCAACCATGCATCTTCCTCATCTGTTCTGCCAACATACACCCAGTATGTGAGCTGCCCCACAAGAGGCAATAAAACTTTGGACTTATTCTTTGCCAACGTGTACGAACCCCTCGTACGCAGGCAGCCTGTAGAGCCCCGAGTGGTGAAGCGGTGGACAGCAGAGAGCGAGGAGGCTCTGAGAGACTGCTTTAGCACCACTGTGTGGACTGAGCTCTGCCAGCCTCATGGGGAGGACATCAACGCTATCACGGTCTGTATTACGGATTATATCAACTTCTGTTTTGAAAACACCGTACCCTCTCGGACGGTGCGGTGTTTTCCGAACAACAAGCCGTGGATTAACTCGGACATTAAAGCTCTGCTGAAGGAGAAGAAGAGAGCTTTCAGGACAGGGAACAAAGAGGAGCTGAAGACTGTACAGAAGAAGCTGAGGAGGAAAATCAGACAGGCTCGGGCCAACTTCAGGAGGAAGATGGAACAGCAGCTGCAGCAGCGGAATGTCAGGGAGGTGTGGAGGAGTCTGAAGAGTGTCTGTGGCTTCAATCCTCCGCCCGTCCAGACAGAGAGAGATCAACAGTGGGTGAACGATCTGAATTCACAGTTCCTGAGGTTTGATCGATCACTCACCCCTCCCCCCGCACCGCTGCATGGGCTCACCTTGTCTCCTGCACAATGGCCCAGTCTGTCACCTCTTCACACCTCTGCCTCATCCCCCCAGCCCCCGAATCCACATCAAGTACTCGGCCAGACCCCCAGCACATGCCTTCGCTCTTTGTCCTTCACAACAGCTCAGGTTAGGAGAGAACTGAGCCGGATAAGGAGTAGAAAAGCTGTTGGACCAGACGGGATCAGCCCCAGGCTCCTTAAAGGAAAATTAACGTTTTTTTTTTACAATCTGAGCCTTCTTTCGGCAATAAAACAAGTAGTTTTACTCACCCATAGCAGTTTGGTGTCAATTGGAGCAGTATCGCAGAACTTATGTTGAGCCGTTCTGTTCTACCAATGATCCCGTATCCGTTAGCGTGAGTGCTCGGGGCATTACTTTGCGGTGTCCAAATAACACAAACTTTAGCACTTTTCAAATCACAGAAGATCGCTGTGTCAGGGTAGACTTTAAGTGGATTCCAAAACGCCCTGAAACCCGATATCCAGCTATAGTTTCATTTGATGATGTCATCAGAGAGGACAGTGCGCATGCGTGAACTCAGCTGTTTTGTAAACACCGCTAGTCCGAAAGAAGCTAACACCGCTCTGAACTTTACTTTTCTGTTGCGATATCGGGTTTCAGGCCGTTTTGAAATCTACTAAAAGTCTACCCTGACACAGCGATCTTCTGTGATTTGAAAAGTGCTAAAGTTTGTGTTATTTGGACACCGCAAATCAGTGCCCCGAGCACTCATGCTAACGGATACGGGATCATTGGTAGAACAGAACAGCTCAACATAAGTTCTGCGATACTGCTCCAATTGACACCAAACTGCTATGGGTGAGTAAAACTACTTGTTTTATTGCCGAAAGAAGGCTCAGATTGTAAAAAAACGTTAATTTTCCTTTAGGTCCTGTGCAGATGAGCTGTGTGGAGTTATGGAGCATGTCTTCAACCTGAGCCTGAAGCTGAAGGTGGTGCCACAGCTCTGGAAGACCTCCTGTGTGGTACCTGTGCCCAAGACACCACACGCCAAAGACCTCAACAGCTTCAGGCCAGTGGCTCTCACGTCTCATCTGATGAAGACTCTGGAGAGGCTCGTCCTGGGTCACCTCCGCTCCACGGTGAGCTCGGCAATGGACCCGCTGCAGTTCACGTATCGGCCTGGCATCGGAGTAGAGGACGCCATCATCTCTCTGATGCATCGCTCGCTGTCCCACTTGGAGAGGCCCGGCAGCACTGTGAGAATCTTGTTCTTCGACTTCTCCAGTGCGTTCAACACCATCCAGCCGCTGCTCCTGAGGGACAAGCTGGAGTGGGCAGGAGTGAACTGTGACCTGGCTGAGTGGATCCTGGACTACCTCACAAACCGGCCCCAGTTTGTGAGAGCCCGGGACTGTGTGTCTGACCTCATGACCTGCAGTGTGGGGGCGCCCCAGGGCACGGTCCTCGCGCCCTTCCTCTTCACCCTCTACACTGCAGACTTCAGACACAACACGGACAGCTGTGTCCTGCAGAAGTTCTCTGATGACTCCGCCATCATTGGTCTCATCACAGACGATGATGACGCGGAGTACAGAGGACTAACGCAGGACTTTGTGGACTGGTGTCAGCGGAACCACCTTCTCATCAACGCCAAGGAGATGGTGGTAGACTTCCGCAGACACCATTCTACTGCCCCCCCACCAGTGAACATCCAGGGAAGGGACATTGAGAGAGTGGACTCTTACAAGTACCTGGGTGTTCATCTGAACAATAAACTGGACTGGACTCATAACACAGATGCACTGTACAGGAAGGGCCAGAGTCTGCTCTATCTCCTGAGGAGACTGCGGTCCTTTGGAGTGAGAGGGCCACTCCTGAGGACCTTCTATGACTCTGTGGTGGCATCAGCCATCCTGTACGGTGTGGTCTGCTGGAGCAGCAGCTTCACAGAGAGGGAGAAGAAGAAACTGGACAAGGTCATCAGGAAGTCCAGCTCAGTCCTGGGCTGTCCTCTAGACTCGGTGCAGCAGGTGGGGGACAAGAGGGTCCTGGCTAAAGTCATGTCTATGCTGGACCATGAGTGTCACCCCCTGCAGGACGCTCTGTTGGCTCTAGAGAGCAGCATCAGTGACAGACTGATTCACCCTCGCTGTGTTAAAGAGAGATTTCACAGATCTTTCCTTCCTGCTGCTGTCAGACTGTACAATGATCAATGCTAGTCATGTTCATCTCCATAGCAACCATGTGTCATCTCCATAGTAATAATTACATCTGCAATATTATTTAAAGTCACTTTACCTGCTACTTATTTGTGTAACAACCACTGTCCATCACTGCACTGTACACAATCATCTGAGTCACTTTATTGTAGTGATATTATATATTACTGAACTGGAGTCACTTTAACTGCTGTTTGTTCACTGCTCAGAATCAAAGACATTTATTGTGCAGCGTTCCTGTGCCTTTAACCTTACAGTGTTGTGTTTTTTTAGTTGATTGTACATACTTATTATTTATCTTAATTTTTGATGCATGCTCTTTTTTTCCATCTGTTTCTGAAACTTGTGTTGTGACACTGCAATTTCCCCATTGTGGGACAAATAAAGGATTATCTTATCTTATCTTATAAATGAGTATATCTAATGCTTTTTGGCCTGGTCTGTCCCTCTTGTAAGTATATGCTCATAAAACAATATTGAAGTGAAACCTGATTTAGACCCACCTGATAGTTTTACTTTCACAAGACACACTGCATGAATAATTCATCTCACAAGAGCAGCTGTAAAGTGCAGTCAGACATGTCAAAAGAACTTCTGATTACCGTGTGCACAATTCTATAGTGCAGTGGTCCCCAACCACCGGGCCGCGGACCGGCACCGGGCCGCGGTGGCTCATTCCCCCAACCCTTCATTTTGAGTGGTCCGTCCGTGTTCCGAAAAGAGCACGTCAATTTCCATGTGCACGATGCTACGTTCAGACTGCAGGGCTTAATTTTTTTGTAAAATCCGATTTTTTTGCATTTTTTTTTTTAATGTGACTTGTATGTGATCTCCAGTGTGAACTTTAAACGCCCCAAAAGTGCCCCACATGCGCCCCGGAGGACACGACAAGGTCACGTGCAGCAAGCGTGTTCAATGTTTACGGAAGTAGCCTAAAGTTGCTGCGTACCGGAGCCAGAACATGTGCAGCTTATTTATTTAAAGGAGGAGACGGAGAAAGAGAAGGTTTTTGGCCACGGCGTTTTGTGGGGCAGTGGCAGCAACATCCGTAGAAATTGAAACGTGTTGGTGCGGAGTCGCAGACAAATGGTGGGATTGCTGCGTGCTTCGCCAATTCACAGAGTTCATGTACTATTTTCACATGACGAGAAGAACGTTTGTGAGCGCCTACTTGTACCACTCTCACTGGAGGAAACACGGCCAGGTCGGATGAACGCGATCTGGCCGTTCAGACTGAAGTCGCATGTCAAAAGATCGGATATGTATCGGTTTTAGGACAAATAACCCTGATAATGTGTCATTCAGACTGTCATTAGAAGATCAGATACAGGGGAGAAAAAAATCGGATTTGGGTCACTTCAGGCTGCAGTGTGAATGTACGCTAATATTAAAGTAAACTAATAGTGAGGAGACAGAAGAGCCTATGACCACTAAGAAAAAGAAAGCTGGATTTAACAGACAATACCAGGAGACCTACTTAAAATATGGATTTATCGCAACGGACCAAGCACGCTCTGCAGAACATGTGGCGACCCGCTCTCCAATGAGGCAGCCTTAAACGTATGTTCAAGACATCAACTGGTATTCTGGGTAAAAGTTACAGAGTAGACTGGACATAAGCAACACACTTCGGGTGTCATTGTCTCCCATTAGGCCTAGATGCGACCATCTCGTAGCAGAGAAACAAGCTCAGGGCTCTCATTGATTCAGCGTTATGGTGAGTTGTATTTTTCATGTAGTTTATATTTGTTTTGTGATGTATCTTATTCTGAAGGCATGTTTAAGCGTTACCATAGCGACCAGAGAGCGTCGGGGCAGAGAGGATGTTGTGACTCTTGTTATGTTGTTGGTGCATGTCATGAGGACGCTTTTATTAAAGTTATATACAAGTACACAGTGGATTCACCGTTACTATTATATTTATAACATGCCACAGTTCTTGTGTTGTTCGCATAATTTTACTTTTTGGTATTTATCAGCCAATATCTGCGTGCACAAAATTTTGGGTGACATTAACCGGTCCGTGGCGCAAAAAAAGGTTGGGGACCACTGCTATAGTGTGTTACACACAAGATCTTTAGGTAGAAGCTCAAATGAACCAAGAACCAACTGCAACTGTATTCAAAGTTCAAAGTTCAAAGTCAGCTTTATTGTCAATTCTGCCATATGTGTTCAACATACAGTGGATAGAAATTTCGTTTCTCTCTGGCCAAGCAGTGCAAAAAGACAGTGTACAAAATACAATATAAAGACAAAACAAAAACTTATAAAACAAAAAATGTAAATGAATAAATAAATACCTATTTACAGATGTCCAAAATGTGCAGTGTGCATCAAAATGTACGATGGAAGATGGGGGGCATTGATCCTCCCAGCTGCATTCACTGTGCACTGCAGGGCTTTCCTGTTCTGTTCAGCGCAGCTCTCAATGGTGCCTCATTAGAAGGTGGTCATGATGGGTGGGGGGGCTCCAGCTCTCCTTAGTTTGCGGTGGAAATAGAGGCGCTTCTGAGGCCTAAAAAAAATAAATCTAAGTTTCCGGTTGCCGACCGACCCTGTTAATTTGCATGCGACCCAAATTATTTTATTGGACTTAATAAAATAAAATAAATTTGATACTCAAATTAATTTTACAAGCTTTGGTTAAAAAAGAAAGAAAATAAACTAATTGCCTACTGTATTTTTCGATTTCCATGAGACTACAATCGACGTCATTCACCACGCCTGCGCTGCAATGTGCGCGCAAAATGTGCATGTTTTTCTGTGATCTGTAAAATCAGTGTTGCCAACTTAGCGACTTTGTCGCTATTTTTAGCTACTTTCTGGACCCCCCTAGCGAGAAAATTAGACAAAAGCGACTAGCGACAAATCTAGCGACTTTTTTTGGTGATCAGACGCTCCAAGATCGCGGGAGGGGGAAAAAAATAATTGCGCCGTTTTCTCTCTTTCCCCGTTCAGAGAAAGAGACAGAGAGACACAGACAGAGAGGGGCAGTGGAAGAGACACTCACCAGTCTCTCCTCTGCTCCCTCCCATCTCGTCAGATCGCCTCGGAGTCTGGTCATTCCTCTCTCTGTTTCTGTCATTCAGTTTCTCTCGTCACGTGCATATCCCTCTCATTCTTTAGAGCATTTCTTTTTTCTCCTCTTGTATTCAATCGCAATGCCACAACCAAAAGTGTATACATAAAAGTACAGACGGGAGTCTGTACTTTTGAAAAGTACTTTTGAAAAGCACAGAAAAGTTTTAAAAAGCTAGTTCTTTAGCACAAAAAATAAAAAGCTATAGCTTGCCCACTATAGCACAAAAAAAAATAAATAAATAAATAAAAAGCTTTAGTTAAACTACAGCACAAAAAAAAAAAAAAACACACAAAATAAAAAAAGCAAGCTATAGATCTTGGACTACAGCTCCAAAAAAAATATCTAAAAAATAAAAAACAAATAAAAAAATAAAAAACAAACAAGTATATGTAATAACAACACCAATAAAAGGTTAGTGTCACGGGGTGACCCCCCCCCCCCGCTCTCACGTTTGGATTGGACCGCTCGCTCGTCTAGCTACTTTTAGCTACTTCTGGGCGGGCCAATAGCTACTTCTGATGCTGGGGAGTTGGCAACACTGTGTAAAATTCTCTGTCTGTACCCATAAAAACAATGGCGACGGCGTCGCTGGACATATGCGTGGTCACGGTGAATTGCCCTTGTAAGGAGGCTCCAAAAGTTATTAAATTTGGATCGAAAACGTTTAATGAGGTACTTGAAGAAGTTAAAACATGTAATTTTGTCTCTAGTGGGAGGGTGGATAGGGGTGACAAATGGACAGACATCTCTTCAGTTTCAGGGGAGCAACTCGTCTGTGGGGTCGTCTCCCTTTTTCAGTTTAATATCGTTCACCTGCCTTCCTGACGAAGCTGCGCCCTCTACCTCCAACCCTAGCCATCCGTCGGCATTTGACTTGTTCCATGCCCAGCAACGAAACCATTTGCCACAACGTAAAGCTGCGCAAACGAGAAAAGGGGAGTTGAGGAATGATTTGATTACCTCAAGGACCGAGGAGTTGTTTTTTCCTGAGATGAATGCACCAACCAAGGGACGCATTTACTCACGGTGAGTGATGGCCTACTAGCTAGCTAAACTGACTACATTTTTGATGTGAAACCTGAAATTTTTCTTTGCTAATAAAGTGTTTCTGTGTGACTTCAGTTATGTTAGCTAACGTTAGCAAGAGACTACAGTAGCTTACTGTACAACTCAGCCAGGAGCATTAAAGTGGTTACCTGGCCAGCCAAATGATATCTCTCTGTATTTCCTATACAGCGCGATACCATTTGGACACCCTCGCTCCACCCTCGCTCCTCCGGTTAACAACGGACTCCGCGATTCTGATTCGTTCAAAGATGGTGACGTCAGTGCACCCGCCTTTGCCCGCAACGTCCCTTCCATTCAGCTGTAAAATTGGTCTTAAATGACCTAAAACACATCGATTCCTTAAAACCACAGCAGCTGACAGCTCTAGAGGCCTTTCTTTTCAAAAAATATGTTTTTGCATTGCTTCCTACCGGCTTGGTTCACGTCGCTGTCCGTTAACTGTTCTCTGATTGGTTCACTTAGCTGTCTGTCTAAGCACAACAGCAGCGCATTCTGGACCAAGCGTTACCAGACTCGCCGCTGGTACAGCGATGAGTCATGGATTCTTCCAGGCAATTAAAGTGGCAATGTGATTCTGAAAATGAACATGAAATGGCCTAAATTCAGTATGATACGGAAATATTATGTGTAAATATCGCAGGTCATTATTTTCAGTAATTGCAGTCTGGGGAAAAGGATAATACAGGGCTCTCAAGTTTTGAGCGGGGGCGTGCGTGAGACTGCGTAATTTCCGAGGGGGTGGGGGGGGGTGCAAGTGACTTTTTTTGCTGAAAACGCGCGGTGCCTGCATTATCTAACCGATTTTCTGGGCACAGAAGCGCTGTGCTTGAATTGCGTAACTAAATTTCAGCGTGAGAAATGCCATGTGCGAGCGTGTGAATTGTGCACGTCGAATTGCGTGTGTCACACTCAGTGCGCGAGACTTGAGAGCCCTGAAATAGCCTAAGTGTAACTATTTTAAATGGCATCTCGGAAACGGCTTACTAACACCCTTTTGTTTATTATTGTTTATTATTATCATTGTTAAGATTATGCAGTGCCAGTTTTAAGTTGACCAATGTCAACACCGTGTTAAATAAATGTGGTATTCAAAATTGTTTACTGCTTCTAAATTTAATGACTGCCATCTGAAAGAAGAACAGAAAAAACAATACAAAATCAGCATGTATTTTTGTAACATTGTAAGATATATTCTACATGTACTCTGGTACAGTCAACAATGGCATGTTGGAGCTTCGTTCGACTATACCCAAGTATAGAATATGCACTTAGCATTGAGATAGCTTTGGGAAATTATGCCAATGTCAGTTATAGTCTTTATTGAAATAGTGCTGCTACGGAAGGAAATAAAATAAAATAAATTTTCAAAATGTCCATATTCCCACAGGAAAAAAATAAATAAATAAAATAAATTCCCTACCTACCCATGTCTAGAACTGTCAACAAATCGGAAACCAACATTTATTTTTTTAGGCCTGAGCCCTCTTTTTAGGCCTGAGCCAGTGATGCAGTGTTCACTGTCCAGGAGAGGTCCTCACAGATGTGCACCCCCAGGAATTTGGTGCTGCTCACCCTCTCTACAGCAGCACCGTTGATGGACAGTGGGGGGTGCTGGGTGGGGCCTCTCCGGAAGTCTATAACAATCTCCTTGGTCTTTTCAACATTAAGAAGGAGATTGTTATCGCTGCACCACTTGGTCAGAAGGCTCACCTCCTGTAGTTTGTCTCATTGTTATTGGAGATGAGACCCACCACAGTCGTATCGTCCGCAAACTTCACAATGTGATTGGTGCTGACGGCTGGTGAGCAATCGTGGGTTAGCAGAGTGAAGAGCATCGGACTGAGCACACAGCCCTGAGGGGCTCCTGTGCTCAATCTAATGCAGCTCGAAGTGTTTCTGCCGACCCGCACTGCCTGTGGCCTCTCACTGAGTGCATAATATACCTCAAATATCTTAATTCTTGGCTATTACTTTTTTATATTGCTATTTTATCATTTTTTTAATGCTTTTTCAAAGACAAAGGTATATTACAACCCAAAATCTGTGAGGTTCTACAAAAAGAAAAAAAAATGATACAGTTCTCTTATTCTTATAGTCGATCCATTTGGACCATCTTTTCTCAAATTTACTTGCTTTCAACCTCAGATAGTAAGTAATTCTTTCCATCAAATAAATTTCCTCAATTATTTCCATCCACTCTTTCAGTCCCATTGAGCCACTTTTTAGCCAGTTCCTTGTTATAGCTTTCTTACTGGCCATCAGCATGATTTTAAAGATCCCATGACGTGGTACTTCTTGATGCTTTTATATGGCACTTTAATGGTTCCCTAATACTGTAAATGAATCCTTCTTCAAAATCAAGATTCAGTGCATGAGAAAGCCTCATTAACACAGTCAGAGTCATAAATATCTCTCTCAAACACTTTATTATGGGCGTTGTTGCTTGAATGCAAATGAGGAGGACAGAGACAGGCCAGTGCAGCGGGTGGGGCGTGGCCAAATGCGCCGCTGGTTCCTTGTTTTAGCGGTGCACTGTGCGCTGTCACCCACTTCTGTGTGTGTAAGCGTGGAGGAAGATATGAGACGAGTTGCATTTAAAAAATACATTTCCACAGAAAATAAAATTAAACCACTGCTGTTTCAGAGGTTCGGACGCTCGGATAAAGGACTTCAGAGCCTGGAAACACTCTCATGTGCCTCCAGGCAAATTAAAAAAACGCATCTCGCATTGCGTAGCTTGTTTGCGGTCCAAGTTCTCTGGCCGTGATTTACAGAGACGCTGGGTAGACATCCAGATGGGGGGTGGAACTGCATTTGCGTTTTTCCCTGAGTGTGACGTCAGAAATTTCCTTTGTTCAGAATCGCCCGTTTGGGCTGTCTTTTTTTCAAACGCGGAAAAGGATCGCAAATGCTCATTTTATACATTTTGCAACTTTTAGCCATGGGGGGGGGGGGCTAAACAGGGTAGGGGAGCTCACATTAACGTTCAAAAACCTCAGAAAGTGAAACTTTCATGCCATGGGACCTTTAAACAAATAAAAGTCTTCGGTCTGGATAGGTCCTTCTTGCAACAGTCCCAAGTACATGACTCGTGGGTCATTAGGTATTTTACACGTATAGCCTAGTATTTCTCCCATTACTGTTATTTTCATTTGTTTGCTTTTGATACCTGGAGTAATAAAATACCTCACCATGTTTTTCCAGCCAAATTCTTTCCATCGCCTTGATCTTGTTGAAGTATGCTGTAAGAGACACATGGAGCACCAATCATCCTCTGACAATTCTATCTGCAGTTCTGTTTCCCATTTCTTTTTTATATACAAAGTATTATTCTTATTAACATTCTGCAAAGATTTGTATAATTTAGATACGACTTTGGAGGGAAGTTGTTTATATGCCTTTATTCTACCAATTTGTTATCCTCCTGTGTAAAATATTTCCTGCTATTTTATCATTTTAATTGTATTATCTCAAGTTCTAAAGATATGTCATTAGATTACTCCATAACACTTACTGCACGGCTGCACGGTGGCTGAGTGGCTAGCACTCACGCTTCACAGCAAGAAGGTTCCGGGTTCGATCCCCGGGTCGCCCAGGCCTTCCTGTGTGTGTTCTGTGTGGAGTTTGCATGCATGGTCTGGGTTTGATCCGCGGGTCGCCTGGGCCTTTCTGTGTGCATGTTCTCCCCGTGTCTGGGTGGGTTTCCTCCGGGCACTCCGGTTTCCCCCATCAACCCAAAACATGCACCATAGGTACCTCCAGCTTAGGTCCTGACCAAACCGAAGCAACAAGATCATGGAGATGGTCCCCGGGCGCAGAAGTGTGCTGCCCACTGCTCCTAATATATATATAGGATGGGTTAAAATGCAGAGAAGAATTTCTCCAGTGTGAGATCAATAAAGTCACTTCTTACGTCAGAACCACACGTTTTGACAAAAAAAAGCCATATCCTGTCTCCCCGATTTC
Source organism: Paratrypauchen microcephalus (assembly GCA_036785185.1). Classification (NCBI taxonomy): domain Eukaryota; kingdom Metazoa; phylum Chordata; class Actinopteri; order Gobiiformes; family Gobiidae; genus Paratrypauchen; species Paratrypauchen microcephalus. Next base: position 2,859,381 of record JAVJIX010000020.1, read on the forward strand.
AGAGCGCGTGATTGGCAGGTGGATTAACCAATCAGAGAGGAGCATGCTCTGTTCGTGTGAGAAACAGAAATGTCAGTTTACATGTAAAAAGGTGAAAATATGTATATTTTGTTCTCAGTGATACAAGAATTTTGGAGTGACGACTTCCGTATTTGAGAGACGTGTTAGCAAGAGACGTGATAGCAAGTTAACAGCTGTGGTTGGATTGTCTCAAGTTAGGATGGAAGATTTTCACTCTTTATTGTCCAGCTCCAGTCCCTGCTGGAGTTGAACAGAATGTAGAAGGGACTGGCTGGTCAGGCAACCAAATCACAGACTCATTCTCATCAATGATCCTTCTCCGTAGATATTTAATGACTCCCATTAAAGGCCTATTACAGCACATCTCATTCAGTCTGGTGTGAATTCTAATTCACATTCAGACCTCAGTGATTCATTAGTGCTCCCCAATGGGATCTCCCACCTGCACCTTTCTCTGCCTGTTGTAATAGACTGACCTGACAAAGTCATCAATCCCATGTGATTTCTGTGTTTGTATATTACAGGTCCATGTGGGCACCTCTCATCAGGAGCAAAGGATTGTGGGATACCTCACCTGCACACATCTCCATGCCATAGAAGGTACAGTGCCATCTCACAACAACACAGACATTTGAAATCTGCTTGGAAACACTTCTTCCCATTTATAAAGCAAAAACACAATTTTGAATTGCGATATATTGTTGAACTAAATATAGATGAGAAACAATAATATTGAAACCATAAAACAAAATGATCCCTCAAAACGTATTCTTTAAAAAAATGTGAGCTGCAATAAATACACAACAACAGTAGTAGTTGTAGTCTGTATCTATAATGAGTCATAGAAATGATTTATTCAACTCTATACAGCTCAAATATAACAGAAAAATAACCAAAATGTTCCCACTAGTACAAAGAAAAAGTCTCCATGATAAATATTGTTATTACAGTATATTGTTCTACCTGACCGTGGTCACACACAATATGTATCACTGATTCAATGAAGCAATCTTATTTTATGATATTATTTGTCTTTGCCTTTATAGGACAATATAGGAAATGTAAGGGTAAATGATGGCGAGGAGTGGAGAGAGACATAATTCTCTGAGAATCAGTCTAATGATCAATGCATTTATTGTGCACAAATTGCAGGCATTGAAAGTGCTTTAGCAGCAGAATGGGCTCCTCTCTGCCCTATCATGGCTGTGTTTCTTAGGTCAGACAATAGTTGCTGCAGAACAGGGCGCATCCACATGTCCTGGTCCTGTTCCCATGGCGACGGCCTGACGCTGCTTAAGGCGTCACAGCCCTATTTAAAGCCTCCGGTCGAAGCCTCGTTCATTTTTTACCCGTGACACATCTCGCCTTTTCGTTTGGCTATTTCAAGACTCCTACGCTTCTGGCATGACTAAATATAGCAAGGCCAGGGCGATTTCTAAAGATACGCCAGAAAGCCTTAGGGACCAGGGTGGGGGAGGTGGGGTGGTAGTATGTGGGGCAAAACTGTGAAAAAGCCCTGGCATTTCTGTGCGTGCAGTACACGAATCATAATTTTGTGTTATGATATGTGATAGATGTAAGCCTCAAGAAAAGGTAGTTATCATGATTTTACTAGACTGTGGTCTTTGACCCAGAAAAACTTTTGATTTATTTGTTACCGAAACACCAATGTAAGACTGGAGTGTTTTTTGTACTTGCTCAGATATAATCTATTCTAAACAACTGCCAAAAATATACAGCGACAGCTGTTATAGGGTGCATATCATGCTGCATAATGCACTATGTCACTATTATCTATGTCACCATTACTTTGAACCTTTCCTTTTGATAAACCAGTCCTAACTATTGATCATCTTTATTGGCTATATATGGGTATATAAACAGGCTCTAATGAACAAACTGTGGGTCAATCTTATGAGTGAAAAGGTTCATAAAAGGAGCCAAAATTAGTTAGTTACAAATCCTCAAGATTAAAATGTATTTTATTGGCACCAACAGGTAAAGGTAAACAGGTTTTGTTTAGTGAGTCATTCATTCACATACACTCAACAAAAATATAAACGCAACACTTTTGTTTTTGCTCCCATTTTTCCTGAGATGGACCCAAAGATCCAAAATTCACTCCAGATACACAACACTACCATTTCTCTCAAACATTGTTCGCAAATCTGTCCAAATGTGTGACAGCGAGCACCTCTTCAAAGGCTGTTATGGACGAAGAACACAGGTGCATTTTATTGATGGCATTTTGAATGCACAGAGATTCCGTGATGAGATCCTGAGGCCCATTGTTGTGCCATACATCCATGAACATCACCACATGTTTCAGCAAGATAATGCACGGCCCCATGTTGCAAGGATCTGTACACAATTCTTGGAAGCTGAGAATGTCCCAGTTCTTGCATGGCCAGCATACTCACCGGACATGTCACCCTTTGAGCATGTTTGGGATGTGCTTGACCAGCGTATACGACAGCGTGTACCAGCTCCCACTAATATCCAGCAACTTCGCACAGCCATTTAAGAGGAGTGGACCAACATTCTACAGGCCACAATTGACAATCTGATAAACTCTATGCGAAGAAGATGTGTTGCACTGCATGAGGCAAATGGTGGTCACACCAGATACTGACTGGTTCTGAGTCCCCAGACCCCCAATAAAGCAAAAAAAAAAAAATGCACATTTCGGGGTGGCCTTTTATTGTGGGCAGTCTGGGGCACACCTGTGCACTGGTCATGATGTCGGATCGGCATCTTGATGTGGCGCACCTGTGAGGTGGGGTGGATTGTCTCTGCGGGGCAGAGGTGCTCGCTGTCACACATTTGGACAGATTTGTGAACAATGTTTGAGAGAAATGGTAATATTGTGTATCTGGAGTGAATTTTGGATCGTTGGGTCCATCTCAGGAAAAATGGGAGAAAAACACAAAAGTGTTGCATTTATATTTTTGTTGAGTATATGTACACATCTGCATCTGGAAAAGTGACAACAGTGAATACTGCAGCCTTAAAGAACTAAAACCCCATTAGAAACAATACATTAAAAATAAGAATACAAACACAGCATAGTATGTGCAAAGGGGGCATATAAATTAAGTATAATAAAATTACTGATATCTTGTTTAATTGTAGCATATCTTAAAACCACCTGTAGTTACAGTTAAACGGCACATACACACCCACAGTCAGCTGCTTTTTGTTTTTTTTTCCTGTATGCGAGAATTGCCGGTGGAGCCGTGAAGAACTACATGAACATTACACACTTAACTCAAGGACAGTTAATTCTAGGCTTTTGTTAGCATCCCTCCCATCCCTTTTCACACACAGAAAGAGTCCAAAAGATACTCATGAGAAAGACACCCACGGCAGCTCTGAGGCACGTCTGAGTGGTCCAAGAACTGCAGCCACTCCAATCAAACCTACCACCACCCACACACCCACACGAGAGCACAGATCTCCTCATCTCTCCTCTCGCTCTCCTCGCTCCCTCTCTCGCTTTCTCTTGCTCTCTCTTCCTCTCTACTCTCTCTCATTCTCTTTCTCTCTATTTTCCCTCCCTCTCTCTATCGCCCTCTCTGTGTCTGTCTCTCCCTTGTGTCTATAGTCTGCCCTCCCTCTCTCTCTGTGGGTGTGTCTGTCTTATGTGGCCATACCGGCTTGTTAAAGCCTGATCCCGTCAGATCTCAGAAGCTAAACAATGTCGGGCCTGGTTAGTGCTTGGATGGGAGACGAGTGGGAAAGTCAAGTGCCACATTCACAAAAACTGTTGTTGTGTGCTTAGGCAAGGCACTTCACCCACATTGCCTAGTGTGAAAGAGGTGTGTGCGTGAGTGATGGTGGTGGTCAGAGGGGCCGATGGTGCAGATTGGCAGTCACACTTCTGTCATTCTTCTCCAGGGCAGCTGTAGTTACAATAGTAGGTTACCACCACTGAGTGTGGAATGAATAAAGCTCTGTAAAGTGTCTTTGAGTGTCCAGAAAAGCGCTAATATGTATTATTGTTATGGTTATTATTACTATCTCTCGCTCTCTGTCTGCTGTCTTTGTCTCCTCTTTTTCTCCTCCTCTCTCTCTCTCCCCTGCCTCTCCCTCCCTATCTTTTTCTCTCTATCTCTATCTCCCTCCACTGCCTTTCTCTTTACTCTCTTTCCTTCCCTATATCTATATCTCTGTTTCTCCCCTATCTCTCGAGTCTCTGTGTCTCTGTTCCTCTCTCTCTCTCTCTCTCTCTCTCTCTCTTTCTTTCTACTCATACTTCCTCTCTCTCTCCCTCTCTTTCTCTCTCTCTCTCTCTCTCTCTCTCTCTCTTTCTTTCTTTCTTTCTTTCTCTCTATTCTCCCCTGTCTCTTTCTCCCTCTCCATTTCTCTCTGTTTCTCCTTTCCTCCCTCACTCTCTCCACTGTCACCTTCACTCTCGCCTCTTTATTGGATCCACCGGTAACGCTTTAAATTAAGGTTCCTTAGTAAAGTCATTAATAAGAACTATTCATTACATCACTACTGCATTCATTCAAAATTCTCCATATCATCTGGAAAGCCCCTGAAATAATTTTGTAGTAGACTACTACTACAAAGTAGTAGTAGTAGTAGTATTTATTAATATTTATTAATAAAGTATTGCACTGTTTGGTTCATTTGTTAATTAAGTTTCATTTGTAATTTGTTGATAGTTATATATACTTTATATGTTTATTAACATCCTATAAGAACTTTACTAAGGAATCTTATTTTAAAGCCGATTCACTCACAGAGACACACAGACAACACAAATCAGCCAAACGTGGCCTCATATGATGCACTAAATAAAGCAGGATTAGAGCTCCACAGCTCAAGTGTTGTTATGGGAAACGGAGGGGATGGTGTGTTTATGGCGCGTCTGTTCATTAAAGGAAAATTAACATTTTTTTACAATCTTTCGGCAATAAAACAAGTAGTTTTACTCACCCATAGCAGTTTGGTGTCAATTGGAGCAGTATCGCAGAACTTATGTTGAGCCGTTCTGTTCTTCTATGATCCCGTATCCGTTAGTGGTCGGGGCACTGATTTGCGGTGTCCAAATAACACAAAACTTTAGCACTTTTCAAATCACAGAAGATCACTGTGTCAGGGTAGACTTTTAGTAGATTCCAAAACGGCCTGAAACCCGATATCGCAACAGAAAAGTAAAGTTCAGAGCGGTGTTAGCTTCTTTCGGACTAGCTGTGTTTACAAAACAGCTGAGTTCACGCATGCGCACTGTCCTCTCTGATGACGTCATCAAATGAAACTATAGCTGGATATCGGGTTTCAGGCCGTTTTGGAATCCACTAAAAGTCTACCCTGACACAGCGATCTTCTGTGATTTGAAAAGTGCTAAAGTTTGTGTTATTTGGAGAGCGCAAATTAATGCCCCGAGCATATGATACGAGCACCATGTTAACGGATACGGGATAATTAGTAGAACAGAACGGCTCCAACATAACTTCTGCGATACCACTCCAATTGACACCAAACTGCTATGGGTGAATAAAACTACTTGTTTTATTGCCGAAAGAAGGCTCAGATTGTAAAAAAACGTTACTTTTCCTTTAAGTACTTAGAATGATTCAGTATGTTTCAGTGTGATAAAAGAACAGAGCAACAGCAGCATGATTAAAGGAAACGTTTTATGCAAAATCAACTTTTAGGAGATTTTTGCATTGTTATAATTGTGTTCCCTTCTAATTTACCCACTGGATGTTTTTAGAGACTTTATTCTCCGGCATTCAAGATTCCATTGCTCCAATGAATAAATAAATACATAAATAAATAGCCACTGCTCTTTACTGCATTCTCTGATTTTTCTACATAGATTGTGGCAAGGAGGAATTCCATGGCATAGTACTAAGCGTTGTGTCTTTTCTTAGGTCATTTTACATCAGTATTGCAATTTCATGATTGGCTCCAGACCTTATTATTGTGACTCATCATGAGGTGAACATATGGACTGGGTTCATGTTACAAAAATAGGATCAAGCAAATATCAAATGAGTCATAGCAGGACTGAATGACGATGATGAGATTTGTATCAAACTTACTGTATTTAATAAAAGCAGAATGCGTCACTGTAACCGTTGTTCACTTGTGCGTTTGCAGGTGATGCAGCAGTCAGGTGCGAGCAGCTGGACCTGTTGCTGCAGTGGGGGGCGGAGTTTCGGCAGGCGTCCTCTCAGCCTCCCGAAGGAGAGAAAGTCCTGGAAGATCTTGTGGCCTTTGACGTCGTCCTGGGAGACCTTAACTTCGACAACTGCTCTTCAGGTTCGAGCATTAACCGTCTAGATTCACCCGAAGGCTTAAAGTGAGATAGAACGATAGCTTATGAAATTTAGATATTTTTATACATTTTCCACAAGGTGTTAAAAATTAGCATTACATCCTCAGGGGATGTTGATGACATCAGCTGCAAAGTATAATCAGGAAATAGTTGGTTTTACTGGAACATCGGGAATGAGCACTTTGCAGTCATTGTCAGTAACATTATCTACTCTTATATGATGTACGTTTGAGTCATGCTTACATTATTTTCTGTTATGTTATGTTTCTGTTTATGTTATAATGTTGTTTCCTCATCAAAAACATACCAGGACGTACACGTTTAGCACATAAACTCTGTATATTTAGCCTCTAGTATATTTCTCTCAAATAGAAAATACTGTTTTTAAACTGCATACACCTTCACTAGAATCATTTGGATAATTTCAGTCCTGGAATTGCCCATCTTTACTGAATTAAAGGTAAAAGCTGTTAACTTGAACTCTACCTTCATGACCTCACAAGGTGGAAGAGAGCATTTTGAGCTTTGGGGATACAGTTTTTGTTGAGGAAACAACATTATACTATGACTAAAAGCTCACAAGAGTCAATTTTGCATAATATAAGCCCTTTAATATCTTCCAAACAAAGCTTCTATCTTCTAGCCGTAGCCATAACCTACAGCTGTGTTATGAGTGTGTTTGGGCTCTTATTGTACCTGTGTGAGGGTTGAGTAATCCTCAGGCTGGTTGTTCGTTCTGTGTGTTTCCAGAGGACAAGCTGGAGCAGCAGCACGCACTTTTTACTCAGTACAGAGACCCCTGCCGCCTGGGGCCCGGCGAGGACAAACCATGGGCTCTGGGTAAGAACACAGACACATCAACACACTTGAGCAGGTTTAGTGTGGTGTAGTGGCGGCCATTTGCTTTATAATTAATTGCACAAATATGTCTGTTTTGTGCATTATTTAGAGACAATCTTACTGTGTCTTTTTTACCTTATGTACTATATTATCCATGCTGAAATTAACATCTACTGCGTGAAATGTGTGGGCCGCTTTTTGTCAATAAAAACCTGCCTCCCCCATGCTGTAAATCCTTTATTATTAGATCAATAACATGGTGTGAAGTTAAGAAATGGGTTTAAATAGGTTATGGTTTAGGTGATTAAAGTTCAATGTGCTCCTGTGTGATTGAAAACAGTAGAGCCGGAGCACATGACATTAATGACGTCACTCTGAAGCTGTGCTCTGGATATGAGAGGTTTTTAGGGCAGCAGTATTTTAGGAGCCGTGTTGGCACAGGACAATAAATGCTTTAACAGGACCTTGTTTATGTGAACAGGGACGATGGAGCTGGGAGAGAACTTCTTCTGTTACATAGATCTTCTCAAACATCACAGATCACTTAGATCTGAGCTTGGTTTTCATTTGTTAGTTATGTATAATTGTGATATTGTAATATTTTATTCAGACTGGTAAGTAAAGGTCCTATACTGTATGTTGCCATCCCTCCCAAAAAGATCTAGTGCACACAAGTTGCCCTCAGTGAACGATATCATTTAATTTGGAAAATGGTTTAAAATATTTCCAAAGACAAGACGTAAACTGTCCCTCAAACATGCTCTAACAAACCATTTCAGTGAACCACAAACCCAGCCGTTCTCAAAACATGTGTTTAAGAGCAGTGGAGCAACATCTCTGCACATGTGAACACAGAATCATTTCGCTTCTCATACAAATATGAACTACACATGTTCTCAAAAATATGAAAACGGACAAAGGCAAATGTGGCTTCAGTCTAATTAGCTCTTGATTGCACTCAGTTGTTGTCAAAGGCGGATCCTGCTGAGTCCGGATAAAAGTGATTCTTGACGATGAATGGCATTTAAATCAGAATTGAGACAATCATTATTTCAATGGTGCTAATCAAGAGAGTATTAAATTAAATGGCTCCTATTTCCACTGACAGCATGGGAAAATTATCGCGACATTCACCTGTCTCAAAAGTAAATTTGTCCTTTTGTTTCACAGGGACTCTACTGGATCCAAGTGGCCTTTATGATGATGAGGTCAGCTCACCTGAAAGTTTACAAAAGTAAGTATATCTGCTATCTGTTACTCAACTTCCTAACATTTACATTATATTATTATTAGGTATTTGCCCTCTGTATAATACTAACACTGCCCTCTAGTGGAGGGTGAGGTCAATGTCACTCCTGCTGAAGTTGCTCTGGGCTTTAGTCCAGTGAGTAAAAGAAGAGCCACGACAGCACAAAGTTAAAAGACAAAGGGGTCTGTTGTCTTTGGTCCAAAGGGTTTTAGGAGCCCAGAATTGAACCCTCTTCCTATTAATTTATATTAGAGAGTGGCCCATGTAAGGCTTCTTGTCCTGGGCCCCCAAATTTCTGTCGAAGGGCCTGTCAGTTTAAACAGACATGTCATGATATTTCAGTCCACTGCTCCCAGCTTTAATATATATATACTACCACAGGCCAGAGAATAGTTATGTAACAGCCCAATGTGTTTGTATCAGACTGATGGAGAATGAGGAGGGCCGAAAGGAGTACCTGGTGTTCCCCCCCAGTAAGAGCCAGTGCCCCCGGAGCAGCCAGAAGGGCAGGAAGATCCCCCTGAAGGGCAACGGCCGCCGCATCGACTACATCCTCTACAGCGACGAAGGCCTGCAGCCGGACTGGAAACTGGTACACACTGCACAAATTAGAAGCAACTAAACTCATGCATTAACTATGTCATGAATGCTTCACTGCAAAGCAAAACAACATAGAGGAATTTTGAAAAAAGCAACTGTGAAATTGTCGTGTGCGCACAGTACATATGACCCATGCCATGTTTATCTGAGGGCAGAAGTTTGAACTCACCATTTACTGAGCTCCTGCTATGTACTTATTATACTGCAAACACTTCCATCTAGTGGTGAAAAAAGTAGTTTTCATATTACAGACCAAAAGTTGCAAGCTGTGTTTTTAATTAGCAGCTATGTGTATGTTATTTACTGTATATACCTTGTTGTTGCTATTCTGATTAATGATCTACTATATAATATTACATTAACTTCTATGTTGTTTGTTTGTGTCCATGCAGGAGCTGGAGGAGTTCAGCTTCGTGACTCAGCTGGCAGGCCTCACAGACCACCTGTCTGTGGCCATGAGGCTGGCTGTGTCCACTGGAGAGGACGAGCCTTAGACCAGAGCATACTGCCATATACAGAATACAACATGTTTACAGGTTGCCTACATGTGGGGGACACTGGCCTTCCACTGAGGAGTCACCAGACAGGAAGTATTCCAAAGGCTGGAGCGGAAAGTGAAAAAAGAGGTGTGGCCTCCTGAGGAAGTGAAGCATCAGAACGTCATCACCTCCTGGACTAATCTGGAGGATCTACTTTTGACCTTTGGGTATCCTCTTCATATGGACCTGAAACTAGACAGTCTTATTTCAAATCATATTCATGTAGCCATGCACCATTCTCATGCCACAGGCTCTTTGGTTGTGGCTGTGCTGTTTTATTGCTTCTACCTTCAGGGAACATGGGTTAAACAGAGACTGTGACCGACATGTGTCCAGTTTAGACTTTTTTTGTTTGTTTTTTTCATGATGAGCAGTGCTTATAGTTATTTTGGGGTGAAAGGTGAACAGTGTGCATTCAGAAGGCCTGAAAATGAAACTGGACCATGACAAAAATATACTTTGTACTTCCTCTAACATTTACGTTTCTTAGTTTTCACACAACAAAGTACTCCCAAACCAATATAGCTACCAGTACCCACTGAATGAACCACAGAAAACCCAACTGAACTACTCAAACTCAAATCAAGCATAAAGTGTTCTGTTTTCAAAGAAAGAGAAATAGATTTGATCTACTTTTTATTTTTTACAGTTTCAAGCCATGTCAATTGCTGCACCTTTTGTACCGTTTTGTAATTTCTTATAATTTCGATCCATTGAAGCTTTTACACTAAGATAAATATATTGTACATAGTATCAGTCAGGTTGAGAAAATGGCATTGACATTAAACATTACTCTTCAACTGAAACTGAGAAGGAATGCCAAGGGAAAGCACCCTATGGTGTTTTCAGTTCAGGCAAATCAGATATGTGTAGAACATCTAGTGCGCAGGGCCAGAACATGTTGCAGATACACACAAAGTGAAATATTTACTTAATCATTATCTTTTTGCCTCTCCTTGGATTCATATGAAATAGAATTTTAATTATCTCTAAATATGCCTTCTTTACTCAGTATGTTCTTTTTTTTACTGCAGCTTAAAAGTGGTTATTATATTTGACCAAACCTAAAGCCTTTTGAGGTCAAACACTTGATTTGCCCAGAAGAGGACAGAAGAGGTGTGACTGACCTCCCATATTGTCTACAGAGTGAGCCCCTTGTTTACAGGCTCCAGTGCAGCCCTGTCTCCTGCTTTAGGTCTTGCTTTATATGTTTCCGATGGGCAGCTCACAGTGAGTCTCTCTCTACACACAGTTTACACATTTGGTGTGTGGATGAGCTCATGCATGCATCTGCAGAACATACGACATGCATGTACTTATACTGTTATGATTATTATCTACACAGGCCACTGGTCTTGTCATAACTTTTATAATTTGTATATTCTTCTTATTACATACTTTTGTATTGCGTCTTTAAGTTTATTACAGTGTGGGTAATTTTGTAACATCTGTATACAGATCAAATGCCTAATATTTATTGCTAAATAGATAAATGTAAATAAACCAAGTTGAAGATCTGGATTTCATGCAATAGGAAAAAAACATTGTAAAAAATATATTTATTGTCTTGAAATGCTGATGTTGTGGACTAAAACTGTCTCACCAGCTGGTCTTAGTTTATCCTTTTTTTAATTTATGCAGATTTGTCAATCATTCTTTAAATGCATCAGATATATACAGTCCATCACGTCAATTTAATATGAACTGATAAAATATAAGAAATCAATGTAAAATTTAAACAGAAACATGCTGGCCCAGCCTTTTGTCTCAAAGTATTAACTTTAATTAGATCAGTTATTTTAATCATCAGTCATTAAAAATTGACTTAAAATAGTAAGAGATACCTGAACAGTTTCTATAAATACGCAAAAGGTTTCAGACAGAATTCTATTTGTTAAAATAATACAACATAATATGATATATAATAAAACGTTTTTTACTCTTGTCTTGTTATCTGAGTACAGTGCACAGAGAGGGTTACTGCGGCAACATCTCATGTGTACATTATGGGATATTCTCCAAAATGTATTTACAAACGATACTGCAGAGCTGCAGCTCATATTAACATTATAGGGGGAATTACAGACATTTTTGACTAATCACAGCATGCCAATACACTTGACATGGGAAAAAGAACCAGTCAGGAGTCTACCAGTCACTACGTTTACACAACAATCAACCGAATCAGACTATTGCCTTAGCCCTCTAGTGACACCACATTCACACGCATGTTCAGCTTGATTAGAATGTCACTTATTCAGAGTATTCCTGCATGAAAATGGCAGAACTTTTTGATTTTGTTGGATTTAGGTTCTCATGTTTGGAAATGTTCTATTTACAATTGTTTTAGAAATATTCACAAAATAACTCAAATGAAAAGTGTCAAATGTGCATATGTATTGAATTGAACTGGAGCACAAACATCCTTTTGGTCAGCAGCAGACGTAGAGCTGCGCCTATAGCTGCATGTGACAGTGCTTGGGGCTTGTAGTATTTAGGAATGCTTCACTTTGTTACTCTTCGAGCTTTAATTTTTTACCATTTGTCTGTTCACGTTTTTATAAATACCATGCAGTCTGGTAGATGGTTCTCGTCCATGTTGTGGCTGAGGATTTATGGCTTTTCTCTACGCTTGTTTGTCAAATTGCTTATTTTTTCTGCTTTTTTTAAAAAACAAAGATAAACCTTTTGTGTCTCTGACTGTTTTTGTTTAACTGAGAATACTTTTGTTCGGCGTGGTTCCTCTTATCTTGTATTTTAGTGCTAAATACTCTTTCAAATGAGCACGAAATGTAATTATGAGTGAAACAAAGCTACTAAAATAAACAGTTTGTTCTTTTAGTCAGTGAGTAAGTTCTAGAGAAACTTCTAGAGTCCAAGGTAAAAAATATCCTTCCAAATACAGGAAATGAAAAGATATGAAAATGCTTTTTTATTAATTCTTCTGCTTTTTGCATGTATGACTTCATTTTATGAAACTAACCCGAAAGTGCTCTTAAACATGAAAGGGCACAGACTTTCCCTTATGACAGAATCATGTGACTATTTGCATCTGTTTCTATTACTACAAGGACTACTGGTCTGGTCCTTGTGTTTTTCTGTACAATGTAATGGGAAAAGAGGAAAACTTCATGTAGCATAAGATTTATCTTTTAGTCCAGGAGTCAGACCCCTCCACCACAATTGTTTTGCTACCTTTTTCTTACTATGTGGTCAGGACCCCGAAAACCCCTTTTGTGGGGCACATCTTGTGTGAGTGAGTCTGTTAAACGTGCTGCTATAGTCACATACAGTGTCACATAGTCATGAAATTTAGAATCCTGACATGATGAGGAATACAAAAATATAACCTTACAGAGGTTTATGTACTTCTGTTTACAGTTATTGGACTATGTATAGAAATAAATTAAGCCCAAAATGAAATTACTGAACTGTAACAGAATTATGTCACTAATCATGTCTCACAATTACACTGATGTTGCTTTAAACTCACGTTACACTGACCCTATTTTACAGATTCATACCATATAGTCTAAAAAAGACCTGCCATTGTGTAAAAAGTATAAATGGAAATATATAATCATCCGTATCTGTATATAAATATACACTCAACAAAAATATAAACGCAACACTTTTGTTTTTGCTCCCATTTTTCCTGAGGTGGACCCAAAGATCCAAAATTCACTCCAGATACACAACACTACCATTTCTCTCAAACATTGTTCACAAATCTGTCCAAATGTGTGACAGCGAGCACCTCTGCCCCGCCGAGACAATCCACCCCACCTCACAGGTGCGCCACATCAAGATGCCGATCCGACATCATGACCAGTGCACAGGTGTGCCTTAGACTGCCCACAATAAAAGGCCACCCCGAAATGTGCATAGTTTTTGCTTTATTGGGGGTCTGGGGACTCAGAACCAGTCAGTATCTGGTGTGACCACCATTTGCCTCATGCAGTGCAACACATCTTCTTCGCATAGAGTTTATCAGATTGTCAGTTGTGGCCTGTGGAATGTTGGTCCACTCCTCTTCAAAGGCTGTTATGGACGAAGAACACAGGTGCATTTTATTGATGGCATTTTGAATGCACAGAGATACCGTGATGAGATCCTGAGGCCCATTGTTGTGCCATACATCCATGAACATTACCTCATGTTTCAGCAAGATAATGCACGGCCCCATGTTGCAAGGATCTGTACACAATTCTTGGAAGCTGAAAATGTCCCAGTTCTTGCATGGCCAGCATACTCACCGGACATGTCACCCATTGAGCATGTTTGGGATGTGCTTGACCGGTGTATACGACAGCGTGTACCAGCTCCCACTAATATCCAGCAACTTCGCACAGCCATTGAAGAGGAGTGGACCAACATTCCACAGGCCACAATTGACAATCTGATAAACTCTATGTGAAGAAGATGTGTTGCACTGCATGAGGCAAATGGTGGTCACACCAGATACTGACTGGTTCTGAGTCCCCAGACCCCCAATAAAGCAAAAAATGCACATTTCGGGGTGGCCTTTTATTGTGGGCAGTCTGGGGCGCACCTGTGCACTGGTCATGATGTCGGATCGGCATCTTGATGTGGCGCACCTGTGAGGTGGGGTGGATTGTCTCGGCGGGGCAGAGGTGCTCGCTGTCACACATTTGGACAGATTTGTGAACAATGTTTGAGAGAAATGGTAGTGTTGTGTATCTGGAGTGAATTTTGGATCTTTGGGTCCATCTCAGGAAAAATGGGAGCAAAAACAAAAGTGTTGCGTTTATATTTTTTGTTGAGTATATGATCTAGTCTATTACTAAGGGAAGTTGTTATTTTCTGATTTTGACCAACGTCCATTTAGATAGACCCCCCCAAACTCAAACATTTTAAAAGATACAAGACTCAAATTTCACTTAGATAATATTTCATATATAAACATGAATTACTCCAAATTTGAATAAAATTCATGAAAGGTAAGTAGAATTTTTATACTGAAATTTGCTAGTTTACCATGAAATCTCCCCATATACATTCTATGGCCAAATAACTGAGAATCCTGTGTGTGGGTTTGGAGGAATTATTATTATTTCTGTTATAGCAGGTGATCCATTGAAGACACAAACCTCATCTTGGGCTTAATTTGAAGCTGATAAAAATGCAGAAGTTTTAAATATATATATGAAACTGTAATTCCGTGCATATATGTCACAGTCAGTTAGTTTGTGGAGATTTGTGCTTGAGAATGCAATTTTTTAAAATATTTGTTTCTATAAATAGTCCAATAACTGTAAACAGTAATGCATAAACCTCTGTAATGTTGTATTGTATTGTATATTGTATTGTATTTCTTTTTGGGGGGGTTGTGACACTGGATGGGGCCGAGTTGGAACAAAAGACCCAAACTCGTGAACTCCTGAGGTGTACATTAATGAAAAATCATAAGAAAAGGGTAGCAAAATAATCACGGTGGAGGAGTCTGGCTTTAAGACTATTTTATACAAAGTCTAAAAATGTTAGGTCAGTGCTTTTGACAAAATTACAATTAATGATAAAGAAGGATTCCAGTCAGAGAAAGGTATTGATGTTGCTGACTTATTCCAAGGCCAACAGCCTTATGTTATTATTATTATAACTTTATCTAACCAGGGAAATCCCATTGAGATTAAAAACTTCTTTCTCAAGGGAGCCATGGCCAAGAGGCAGCAAAAAGACAATTATAACACAATTAAAATTACATACAAATTAGATAAAACAGGTACAATTTATGGAGGCTGTCTCAAGTGCTCTTAGTCTGGATTTAAAGCCATTCAATGATATAAGTTCCATTCATTTCCAGTTCTTTTGCAGCTTGTTCCATGTCGAGGGGGCAGAGAAGACAAAATCCCTTTTTCCCCAACTGTGTAAACAAACGGAATAGAGAGCAACAACTGACCTGGCCTTGCTCATAAAGGGCTTCTGAACCGCTCTTCGTCTGACCCGTCCCCCAGGACCTGTTTGCCTTGGATGACCCTACCAGGGGCATGAAGCCCCCGACAACATAGCTCCCAGGATCATTCGGACACTCAAACCCCTCAACTGCGTTAAGGTGGTGCTTCAAGGAGGGTTATTTTACTCATCACACCAAAATAAAACCTTATCTTAGGGAAAATACTGAACAACTACTAGATAAGAAAAGCTCTGTAGTTCCCCTCTCTTAAAGTAAACAACTATAACAATTTCCCTCTGAAAATCTCTCAGTATGCCCTAGTAGGCAAATAAAAACTTTGGTAATATTCCTTTGTACATTTCACACACATCTCCAGACCATTAATCATGGGTCTGTTTGAATAAAAGTATAGATGTAACAGAAAGTACCTAATAATAAGGTAAGTACAGAAGGAAAGTACACCTTAAATACTTCCTCATCGCTGAAAATCACATCACCCTGCCACTCTGTCAGTGTCATTTCATTTAAGGAAGTCCTAATAATAAATGAACAGGGCAAGTACATGTGAAAGGGCAGCTTACAAAATGGTGGAGTCCCTAAACTGTGGGTTTCTCCCCACAGCCTACACAGAGGTATAAATGGGAGCAGAGGACACAGAGGTGGCAGAGTTAATCGAGTGATCAACTGCTCTCAAACTCTCAGCCTAAAGAACACTCCAGATCATCACCATGACAACTCGTCTCAGCCTGTTTGTGCTTGTTCTGGTGATCGCCGGCATCAGTCTAACTCAAGGTAAACTTTATTATAGTACATAAAAATGCCTTTATTTGAACAGCTGAAAGTTATTCTTATTGTCAGTTAGTAGCAGAAAACATATTCATACTGATGGTATCTGTGTTAATTGGGATAGTGGTTTTAGATCTACTACACCAAATGCAGCAAATAATTGTGAAAGAAAAAAAAAATTCTTATGGTCCTAAATTCTGCCTACATCTCCAAAGCTCAAAATGCTCTGTTCCACCATGTGATCTCATGAAGCGGTAGTTTTCAAGTTAACAGATACCTGTTACCTTTAGTTCAACAGAGATTGGCAATTTCAGGTCTGAAATGATCAAAAATAATTCTGAAGTTTAAATCACAGTGATGCACTTCCTGCATTACCACATGACATCACAAGGTGGAGCAGAAGGTTTTCTGTTTGTGTGTTAAATGTTGAGGAAACAACAATATAACATCGATCAGAAAATAGTCAAATTTTAAAATTGGTTTCATGCATAGGCCTATTTCTTACAATATGATTCCATTTCCATAAACTCAGGCAGTAAGTAAATTAACTGTATGAAAATATTTACAGAAAACAAAATAAATGTGTAGAATCCCTCAGTCGTCCAGGTAGAATCCATGGCAAAAGGAGAAATTCACTTTGCTAACTACAAGTATCATTGTAGTTAGCTCCTCCCTTCAGGCAGATTTAAGGCAGTGTCCAGCAGAACTCTGACCAGAACTGAAGAAGCAGCTTGGATGAGCTGCGAAACGTATTCGATCAAATAAACTTTTGTCCAGGTAACAAATTGAATTTCTCCTTTTGCCACACAGCTTCAAGCTTTCTGTTGCAGAAATTAGCCTATAGCACACACTCTGTCAGCAATAGTACTTGATCTTGGACTGTACTTGCATTTATTTTGTATTCTAATTATTTGTAATAAATAACTCCATTTCTTATTTGATTGTAGCTCTGCGTGGCACTGGCCCAAAGAAATGCTGCTTCAAATTCAATAAACCTGTTCCTGAGAGCAAAGTGACAGGATATATGTGGACTCATCAGCAGTGTCCCAATGCTGGTGTGCTGTAAGTACATCTCCTTACCCTATTTTCTGTTCTAGTGTGGTTCCCTCAACAAAAACATACCCGAAGTTGTTTCATTTCATTCACACATTCAAGACACAAACACTGCATATTTAGGCTGTGTGCTTCTCTCAAACTGAAAACACTCTGTTCCACCTTGTGATGTCATGTCATACAGGAAGTGCTTCACTGTGTTTTCTGTGTTTTTAACCTCCATACACCTTCACTAGGATTATTTAAATAATTTCATCAACCAATCAGAACTGCCCTAGAATTGCCCAACTCTACTAAACAAAAGGTAACTTGAAACCTACCGCTTCATGACATCACAAGTTGGAACAGAGCATTTTGAGCTTTGGAGATGTAGACAGACTAAACAAAGCACAACTCCAGGTATGTTTTTGATGACGTAACAGTATAACATGGTTTAGCTCATAAGCAAGCATAATATAGACCTCTAAAACACAACATAATAAAAGCATAGTTTAACTCCACTGTTGCATATCCAGGCTGAAGATGAAGAACGGCGTGATCTGCGCAAAACCCTCCGAGCCCTGGGTCAAAGATCTCATGCGCCGCATCGACTCCAGAACCGGAGTCTTCTGAGCGTAACTCTGCATAATCCACTGAATCCACTGCATCTGCTCTATTCTATAAGGATTGGGACTAAATTGCGCTTCAGATTGAAGAAATCTCCTCTAATTGTGTTTCTTTGACCGGCAAGCTATTTTTATATTTTATGTTATAACATTTATGCAATCCCCGACTGTATTTTTAATTGTATTTCGTGTGAATTTTTATAGTTAGTTCAAGTATTTTATTTTTGGCAGCAAAATATTTATACATGAAATGGTTTGTAACTCTTGGCAATTATAATTCCATTTTGATTGGGATATGCCTACATGCATATGGTTGTACATGCGCAATAATGTGGTTCGTTTTATTTTATGGAGCTAACTGAACACTCGAGATGTTTTTTAAGTTATGAACGTTATGAATGTGTAATGCCTCCATTGTCCACGTGGTGGCACCAAAACAGCGCATAAGCTCTGACCCAAATCAATCATTGTGAATAGTTCATAGAATTTTCCATGTCAGTCACCATTTTTCATTTTTCTGTATTATTAATAAAGATAAAATGTGGTTTCAAACAGTATTTGTCTATACGTTTTTCATTAAAGAGAATAAGGGTATTTTTTTTTACTGTTTTTACAAGGCCTGGGCAATTCAGTGGCTAAAAATATTCCTCACAGAGCCATTTACAACGTACATCATGTAAAGAAAAAGGCTACCACAGGACACAATCAGTTAATGTCTAGGTGTCAAAACTATTTATCTCTGTGTAGTTTTATTAAACGGAATGCTTATCCCCTGAGCACTGTCCTGGTCACGGTGCTGCTCACACCACTCGGCCCTGTTATGGAGGCGGTCAGTCATCGCCTCCGCGTTCACGGGCCAGAGCTGACCAATGAGGAGGCGGAGACCAGATTTTTCAGATGCGTAAAGTTCAACAAATGGACCGGAAACATTGGGAAAAAATTACACAATAATATTCTGGAAATGGCCTATATATATCCTAAGTCTAGTAGTAGCTTGCAAGTGGCTAATAGAAATCAACTACAGTAGTAGCTAATAATAATCGTTTACTGATTGACTACTGTTGCACTGTTGCACATTTATTTGTGTATCTGTGTATCTGTGTGGAGTTTCCATGCATGGTCTGGGTTCGATCCCCGGGTCACCCGAGCCTTTCTGTGTGGAGTTTGCATGTTCTCCCCGTGTCTGGGTGGGTTTCCTCCGGGCACTCCGGTTTCCCCCACCAACCCAAAACATGTACCATAGGTAAAATCCTCCAGCTGAGGTCCTGACCAAGCCGAAGCAAGAAGATCATGGAGATGGTCCCCGGGCGCAGTAATGTGCTGCTCACTGCTCCTGATAACAGGATGGGTGAAATGCAGAACTGGAATTTCCTCACTGTGGGACTAATAAAGGCATAGCTTTCTTTCTTTCTTTCTTTCTTTCTTTATTTTTATCTTCATATTCAAAGCACATTCTATTGCACATTACTGCACATCTCACTGCGGCATTTTCCATTGCACATTTTTGATGCACACTGCACATTTTGGACATCTGTAAGATAAGATAAGATAAGATAAGATAAGATAAGATAAGATAAGATAAAACTTTATTGATCTCACACAGGAGAAGTTTACTTGCCACAGTAGCTCCAGGCAGGGACAGTTTGAACAAGAAAAAAAAAGTGCATGCAGGCAAGAATGGAATCAAATAAGTAATAATAAAAATAAGTAATAATATTAATTAATAATAATAGTACAGTAACAGTAACTAGGAGAGTATGGAAAAAAGAAGATATTGCACGTTTGAACTATATATTGGAGATTATACAGTCTGATAAAATAAGTAATAATAATAATAAAACAGTAACTAGTTTGGACTATATAGTGGAGTTATAAGAGTTATAGATAGGTACTTATTTATTCTTTGCACTGCTTTTAAATTTTAGATTTTAGATTTTTGTCTTGGAAGTTTTTGTGTTGTCTTTATATTGTATTTTGTTAAGGTTAGGGTTATTATACTGTCTTTTTAGCACTACTTGGCCAGAGAGAAACGAAATTTCGATTCACTGTACTGTATGTCGAACACGCGTGGCAGAATTGACAGTAAAGCTGACATTGAACTTTGAACGTTGAAGTTTAATGATCTATTGTAGATGATGGCTACAGATCTTATTACGCACGTAGGCCTTCATTTTTTTCTTTTTACGCACGCATTTCCAATAGACAAATTCGTCTTATTTGTTATGATGATGCACTATTTAGTGACAGGCCAAGATTTAGGCTTCTTACAACATCTTATTGTGAAAATCTCCAACCGGATTTCACACTGTCTGATATTTTCTGCCTTTGGTCCTGGAAACAAATAGTCGTCGAAGCTCTTTTTTTCCTGCGCTACATCTGGTAGTAGAATCAGCCAGCGGCCATATGTAATCTCTGCCCATTCATTCTGCCCTGGACACACTCCGTATCGCTTTGTTCTCACAGGATTAGGGTTCGGGGCCGCAGAGGACAGAGGTGTCCCGCTGCAGTAGTCGTGTCTGGGCCGTTTGTCGCTGTATGCCCGAGGGACTGATCTGGGTGGTGGTGACAGTAACGAAATGATCGAGCGACCAGAGACTGCGGTTCCGAGCATCGCTGTAAGTCCATTCTTCTATGAAACATACTGATATGACATGTTTTTTTTTTTATCACCCAGGAAAATGCAACACAAAGATTTGCATCTTTACACAGGCTACTACAGATAGAGCTTCGTGCGTGCGTAATTCTGTGGTTACTTGATCGACGTAGTGTAGGATATGAAATAGCCCATCAGGGTCCATTACTATCAGATCCGCTACTAATTACACTTTATAGAGATGTCAATACTACAAAAAGGTACATTAATCAAAGTAACGACAATAAAAAGCTCCATTACAACGTGAAAAAATGGCCAACGTGCACAGGGGCGTAACATGGAAGGACCAAAGTGCCAGAAGTGGGCTAATAGTTGGGAAACGAACTATGATTATTTGTGAATAATTGGCCTATATTTTCTCGATATTGACCCATAGCTTTTGGACTTGTTTGCATTAATTTGAGGTGTTACTCTACTGTGTGTGTTGTGCATTCCACACATGACAAAATAATAAGATACAGCAGCTCAATGTTAGAATATTATTATTATTATTATTATTATTATTATTATTATTATTATTACTATTATTATTAGGCCCGAGCGCTAAAGCGTAGGGCCTATTGTTATTGTTCTGGTTTTTCTTATTATTATTATTATTTTTCTAACCCCTTTTTTCAGGTTTCGGGTACTTCCCACCGACGAAAACTCACGAAATTTAGCAAAAAAAATTCAAGAATACCAAAAAAGGAATTTACAAATGAAATGTATTAAAAAATCTTTAAAGGGATATGCCACCCCCAGGTCAAACTTGGGCATCTCCCCACAGTCCAGAGACTAAAATAAGTGGTGGAAAGCGTTTTCCTGCTCACCCAGCCATTGTCCGAGTCTGTCAGCACTGACCGCCGCGGTATCTGCAGCTCCTCCGCGTTAGACTGGAGTCTAACGGCGCCAGAGAAAGATTTCGGCCAAAAGGAATTAATTTGCTCGATGCGTTTCCCAATTACTTTCTGTGTAGTGCGCATTCATATCAAGTGCAAATAAATGTGTAAATCAACACGGAGAGCTTGACTTGGTCATTTTGGGTGGGAACTATTTTTCAGTGCGGAAAAAGAAAGCCGAAGCACACAGCACGCTGCGCAACAGGGGAACTCCCTTCCTGGTGCGTAACAGGGATTCCCCTGGCAGCGTGCTCTGTGCTTCGGCTTTCTTTTTCCGCACTGAAAAATACCGCGGCGGTCAGTGGCGACAGACTCGGACAATGGCTGGGTGACCAGGAAAACGCTTTCCACCACTTATTTTAGTCTCTGGACTGTGGGGAGATGCCCAAGTTTGACCTGGGGGTGGCATATCCCTTTAAAAATGGCTTCACAGCGCTCCCTGGAAAATCAAAATACATTGCGCCTATGGCTATACCCGCTATACGCGGTTGCTAGGTGACTAACAGGAAGTCGGCCATGTTGGAGCATGTGACCTCGAACTTTGACTTTGAGCTTTGATCTTTGACCTGGCACCAAGCGCGCATTTTCTTGTCCTTGTATTTTAACAAACTCCCCCTAGGGTTTTTGACCCAGACTCACCAGAATCGTGCTGTATCATCTAGACAAGTGGGACATTAAAAGTGAGGGCCGATCATCGCCGCTTGCGGCTATATTTATTATTATTATTATTATTATTATTATTATTATTATTATTATTATTATTATAACTTTATTTAACCAGGGAAATCCCATTGAGAGTAAAAACCTCTTTTTCAAGGGAGCCCCGGCCAAGAGGCAGCAAAAAAGACAATTACAACACAATTAAAATGACATACAAATGAGTTAAAACAGGCAGTAAAAAAGAATTGTGAGCTTTTGAGCTAAAAGCTGTTGCCTCCTCAAAAACATACCTGGAGTTGTGTTTTGTTACATTCATACATCTTTGAGTAACTCTTTATTATTAATCTGCCTACATCTCTAAAGCTCAAACTGCTCTGTTCCACCTGGTGATGTCATGAAGCGGTAGATTCCAAGATACCTTTTTGTTCAATAGAGATTACAGTTTCAGGATTTAAATCATCCAAATGATTCTAGTGAAGGCGTATGGACTTTAAAAACACAGAGGAGCTCTTCCAGTATCACCACATGACATCACAAGGTGGAACAGAGAGTTTTCTGTTTGAAATAAGCTGGATTTGTGTGTTTTAAACATGTGTGAATTAAACAAAACACAGCTCCAGGTAAGTTTCGGTGAGGAAACATTATAACATAGATCAGAAAATAGCGTAAAATGTGCCCTTTAATAGACCTTTTAAAAAATAAAAAATATACAGTAGGCCTATAGTAGTTTGCTCTGTTTTTCTTATCTTACCAACATGAACTTCATAGCACGGTGTTCCAGACATGGCAGTGCTCTTGTTTTATGATGACAGTTGCATAGCTCACCTTGAGTTACAACCTGACAGTGGTACAGGGTAACATCTGTATCAGAAGGAGGCAATCAACTGGAATTTCATCACTCAGGGCCAAATTCCATTCAGAATTATGTATACTTTCTAGACAAACTTGGCAAATGCTGAGTCTGATCAAATGTATGGAAAACATTTGGTTAGAGTTCTGAATACAATGGTTTTCTGTGCAACTCAAAAGGCCATTATAGCCGATTAATCTTGCATGCAGCAAATCACATGTTTATACTTTGCAATAAAGCATCAGGCTCAAATTAAAATTCTTCTACTACTACACATAAAAGTCCAATTATCTCTGCAATGCAAAACAAACCAGCATCGCATGAGTCCTTTTAGTAGAACTCACAATTTTGGAAGTTACGACCCCAATTAAACTCTCAGCATCTGTATACTAATGTAGACATTTTCTCGTCATAAACCCCTAATAATAGTGATCTTGTCTCTGGAAAGTCCCAGGCTGAAACTGGAGCCAAAATGGTTCCATCAGCAGAACAATGCAAGTTTGAAGCTCCAGGCTGACGATTCATATAGTGCAGTGTTGGATTCACAGCAGTGCCACCTCGACTGTTGGCTGTTGTTGTGTGATTTGTCAGTTTGACTTCTCAGGGTGTCTTTGGAATTTAAGCTTTTCATTTTAGAGTGTGATTTTTTTTTTTTTAATCACTAGGCTGCAACAAAATAGGGAACATTTTTTATTCCATGCAAATCACCATATAAAAATATAAAAATACAAACATTTTTATAGTTTGAAACTTTAAACAACATGTTCATCTGTATACTTCAAATACTGGCAAAGTTTATTTATCTGTCTTGGTTGTATTCAGTAATGGTTAATCCAGATTTAGGGTAGTCTTTACGAAACCACCAAGCCGGATTTTTCTGTTCCGATACTGATACTTTGGCTTTAAGTATCGATAGTATGCTGATATCCAGTATTAACCAGACCCTCCAGGAATTCGCGATGTTGCGATTTGCAACTTCAGCCAATCCCTGTGAATTCAGGGCGGTGTTAGCCTGGGAATTCCCAGGCCGCTTCCGTTCGTTTCGAACTTGTGATATGGTCAGGTGTAAACCAGACTAGGGCGGTGTTGCAATTTTGACCAATCACAGCAATTTTCCCGGTTTGAAGGGGGCTCAGACTGCAGTCAAGGCGGTGCATACTTGCTCAGCCCTGAATGCAGTTCACGGACTGCATGGCCATCTGTGAAATGCGACAGGTCTCGCAACTACGGGAAGCAGCTGCCGACTTCATTTTCTCCTGTAGAAGAAGTAGCGCGCGGTGCATGCTGCGCGAAGCGTGCATTTTCACTCACTTGGTCCACAAATCGGGGCGTCGGATTTGCGTCGGACGCGTCGGCACAAATCCGTGACAGAGCAGCACGTGTCGGGCACTTCCAGGGGCGTGGCAGTGCTGCTCGCGCGTCTGGCGGGGCTCCCGGAGCCGTGTCTTGCCCCACGCCACTATTAATAATAATAATAATAATAATAGATTTTATTTATAAAGCACTTTACATTGAAAAACAATCTCAAAGTGCTACAGAGCATTTAAAAACGGGGTAAAAACACAGACAGAATACAAACATAGCAAGATAAAAACACAACATATTATGGGGCCAATTAGCCATAGGCTCTTGTGAACAAGTCACTATTAATACATTTTGTTGAAAATCTATGAAATTTTGAGTGTTTAAACTAGAGACAAATATGAGAAAATGCAGCGCGAGGCCGCGTGTACACCGGGGAGATAGAACTGCGGCGCCCGGACCGCGTGCTCTCAACCCGAGCCACAAACCGAACACGCACAAACGAACGCAAAAGCCGCACGGAGTGATTTAATCCTGGTTCAGACCTGGTCTGCTTCTGGTCTAGAGCTGGTTTAGTCCTGGTCTAGTCTCTTAGCCAATCAGGATGCAGAACACATTGTTACACTATAAAAAAAAGTTACACTATTAAAAAAAATCTGCGAAACAGCGAGGCTGCGAAGAGTGAACATACAAGAGTGAGGGTTCACTATACATACATACATATATGTGTATGTGTATACACATACACATACACATACACACACATACACATATACACATATACACATACAGTGGTACCTCACGTTACGAAATTAATTCGTTCCAGATGTGGTTTCGTAACGTGAATTATTCGTAAGTTGAGTAGCTATTTCAATGGAAAAGGCCTGATTCGTTCCAAGGCCCCGCTCTTTCCGTGTAACTTTTTTTTTTATAGGGTAACATTGTGTTCTGCGTCCTGATTGGCTAAGAGACTGTAGAGCCAGGACTAAACGTGGAATAAACCAGGTCTAGACCAGAACTAAACCAGGTCTAGACCAGGTCTAAACCAGGTCTAAACCTGGACTGGACCTGGACTAAACCAGGACCGGACCAGGTCCAGACCCAGACCAAACCGGGACCAGACCAGGATTAAATCACCCCGCGGCGCTCCACTGGCCTCGCGCGGCTCCTGCGCTTGCCCGCGCGTGCTCAGCCCGCGGCCCTGAGGGGGAGGCACGGCGGGCGCTGCGGCTCCATCCACCGGTGTACGCGTGGCCTCGCGCCGTGTCGCGCACCTCTCCAAGGGGTTGGCGCGCCGCGCCCCGGGACACAGCAGCGCCTCCGGATGAGCTCATGTCCCCGCTCCCCTCGCGCGTTCAGCGCTATATTGAGTCGTGTCTCCCCCCACGCTTCACTATCAACACATTCCGTTGAAAATCTATGAAAGTTCGAGTGTTCAAACGAGAGAGAAATGCGAGAAAAGCCCAACTTCAGTCTGAGAGAAGCGTAGAATGTGTGTGGTGAGGCATTTACAGCCCTAAAACGTGTAGAACAATTGCAAAATACAAAGTTGTCCTACCTCGCGGACCTCTCCCACCGCGGGCCACCTCTGGAACCTAACCCCGTGTGTGTTGATAAAGTGTATTTACGTTTCGGGGCGCACATTTGAGCGCGCGTTATTTGAATTTTTGAGATTTCGCGTTTCGTAACTTGAATTTTCTTTCGTATTTAGAGACCAAAATTTAACGTGAAGGCGTTTCGTAACTTGGATTTTTCGTTTGTAGGGTTTTTCGTAACCACTGTATGTTCTAGGCCAAAATCAGCCTGTAAATAGTCTTATTACAGGATACCAGGATATCAACTTAACCAATAACCAATATTATGGAACCAGCAAAATGTTCAGTATCAGCATGATATTCAGTATCAGTATCGGAATTGGTGCCTCCCGGTCCTGGCGGTCACATGTTTTTGTTAAATAAGCTACAACCAGCCATCCCACTCATAACATAGCATCCATTGTCATGCATGTTTGTGATGCAGTATAATGATGTGGGTTGAAGCCCTCTTTGGCATTGTACCAAGTGGGTGGACACAAGCCCTCACTGATATGCCAGAGGAGCAGTGGGAGTAAAATACAACATACTAAAAATACACGAGCTCGAGCAAAGAAAAATTCAAAAATCAAGAGGCCAAGGCCAAATATTCTACTTGTGTTAGCAGCCTAATAATCAGCTGAATACACACTGAGGGGTGGACTTAATAGGGATGATGTCAGTGAACCAGGCTTCCTCTGTCTCCTCTGCTGCTGGGGGAGGGTCACATGGCTGCTGTGGCGTGAGTCCTCATCCCCCAACAGATACAATGGCAGCATATTCTATTTCTGCTAATGGCTGCTTTAAGGGGCCCATATTACAATGTTTTTCTTATCTGTTATAATGTTGTTTCCTCTTCTGAAACATACCTAGAGTTGTGTTTTGTTTCATTCACACATGTTTTACACACAAATCCTGCATCTTTAGAATCAGTTTTCCTCTCAAACAGAAAATGCTCTTTTCCACCTTATGATGTCATGTGGTAGGAAGCAGGGACATGCACGGTGGGGTTGCTCAGGCAGGCAACTGCCCCTGTGCCCTCCTGGACTGACATTGCCCTTCCAAGTAAAAAATAAATAAATAAATAATAATAATAAATAAAATATTTATTATAACATTCTGTCACTGAGATTGAAAGTAAAGGGGGGAGTGGGATGTGGGAATGGGTTCGCGAGCGGCGGTCACCGGAGCTCTGTGAGCCCGCCTCCACCTCCCCCAGCGGTGGCGGCCACGTCCGGGGACCACACGTCCCCGCTCCATCCGACTACGACCTCAGATAAGACGAGACTATCCGCTGAATTTAAGCATATTACCAGGCGGAGGAAAAGAAACTAACCAGGATTCCCTCAGTAGCGGCGAGCGAAGAGGGAAGAGCCCAGCGCTGAATCCCCGTCCGACGGGCGGGCGTGGAAATGTGGTGTACGGAAGTCCGCTTGCCCGGTGTCGATCAGGAGCCTGAGTCCTTCTGAGAGAGGCTCAGCCCGTGGATGGTGTGAGGCCGGTAACGGCGGTCTTCTCAGAGTCGGGTTGTTTGGGAATGCAGCCCAGAGCAGTGGTAAACTCCATCTAAGGCTAAGTACTGTACCGTAAAGTAATGTTGAAAAGAACTTTGAAGAGAGAGTTCAAGAGGACGTGAAACCTTTTAGAGATAAACGGGTGGGGTCTGCACGGTCCGCCCGGGGGATTCAACTCGGTGGTCAAGGGACGGCCGCCCAGTGTGGGAGGATCCCCTCGCAGGACCTCTCCCCGGGTGTCGCTGAGCGCACTTCCTCCGCGGTGAGCCTGCATGTGGAAAGAGATTGTCGTGGTTGTCTTGACGTTGTCGTAAAAGGTGAGATTGAGATGTATAACAAATGATCACTATGAAGGTTTATGAATTGAATAAAAATGTTCATAAATACATGTGCAGTTTGCCACGTTTAGCCTAAATAATCAGACAGCTAGCTAGATGAGCAACCCATTATTTAAATAGGCTGCTAATTTTGTGGTAGGCAAACTAAGCTACATGTCTGCAGTTTCTAACTTTTCATTTTAGCAGCAGAATGAATGATGGAAATAATGCATCACATGAATTTTTTCATTCAAAATGGTTAAATGACTAAATCTTATCATTATTATGTTAAGTCAGTGCTTCTCAATTATTTTCTGTGACGCCCCCCTAGGAATAAGAAAAAATTTCACGCCCCTTCCCTGCGCGCGACTATTAAAGGTATAGTGCGTTTTTTTAAAATTTTTAATCTGTATGGGTTTCCTTCTAAAAGTTACGTGTGTTGACTAGGGGTGTGCAAAATAATCGTCATGACAATGCATCACGATACTAACTTTCACAATATACTGCATCGATTCTTGATGCCAAAAATCGATTGTTATTGATTAATAATTTAATAATTTAATATTAATAAATACATTATTTCATTATTATTATTATTATTATTTTTAATCCTTTGCACCTTTTTCTTTGTGAAAGGGTATTGTTTGTTATGATGGTAGCTACCTCCAAAATGGCAAATGTTTGAACATCATTTTTTGTTTTAGAAAAAATCCTATGCACTTTTTTTGTTATTGGTTTGGTTTATTTGTTTTTGTTATTCAATAAATTCAGTTATGAATTTATTGAATAACACTATTTGAGAAGCACTGTGTTAAGTGATGCCCACGGAAAAGAGGCGGTTACAGGAGAGAGAGAAAACCCTCAGGGAGGAAGCAAAGGGGAGCACATCTCTGCAGGGTTAGCTAAGAAAAAGCCAACCAGCAGGTGAGACAGAGACGTTGCATTGTGATAAAGATGAGATGATACTGTGTAGGCTAATTGATTAATTAATCAGACTCATTTTAGCATACTACTGGCAATTTTTCATAATTACATTACATTTAAGACGAGGAGCAGCCTGTGAGTTTTTTTCCCCTGGGTGGGGGGTTGGTTTGCCCTTTCTTCAGGTCAGAGCAACTGCCCCTCAAAATTCCTGTGCACGTCCCTGGTAGGAAGTTCGTCCTGTGTTTTAAACTCTATACACCATCAATAGAATCATTTGGGTAATTTCAGCCCAGGAATTTCCCATCTCTACTAAACAAAAGTTAACGTAGCAGTTAACTTGAAAACTATCACAACATGACATCGCAATGTGAAACAGAGCATTTTGAACATTTAAGGTGTAGACAGACTAATAATAAACTCTTACTGAAAAAAAACACAACTCCTGGTATGCTTTTGATGAGGTAATGTGGCTGAAAGCTCACAAGAGTCACTTTTATGTAGTACAGGACCTTTAATGTGTGACCCTGTTCATGCACTTGATTTTAATTATGTATAACATCAGTCCTGTATTTTCCTTCTTTTAAATGTCTCAAACAACCAACAACATTATTGTAGCTTAACATATTTTCAGCGTTGCTCATGACAAACCTTGTAATTTTCAGCGTTTGTACTTCTGTTCACAATATTCCTTTAAAAGCTTTTCCCCGGTGTGAGTGGATCTTATTCTTTTTCTGCTCAATAACTGTTTTATCAGTGTTTAGAGGCACTGCACTACTTCCATTACCAGTAAACTATAAGTTAAAGTTTGCACAAATTCGGCCATATCTGCAAATTTCACCATTATTTGTTGAGTTTCTCTTCAATGTTTTTTTTAGGTCGTCTGACCATGCTTCCTGTCAGAGAGAGCCTGTTATTTCTGCCTTTGTCGCCTCTTTAAAACTGACTCTCTCCCTCTTCTTTCAACTGCACTTCAGCTCAAAGTATTTTGTTGCTGCAAGGCTCAAAAATGCTAAGTGCTGTTTTTTTAAAAGGCAAAAATTATGCAGCGGTCCTTTCTGTTGTCTAATACCACACAAGTATATTGCTGCTGAAAAATCTAAATACTTTTACTAACAAGGAAACTTTTCTGTGGATGTAGTGAAGCATGAGTGAACTTTTCTGGTGTGGGGTCCAGCACCTGCTTGTCTCCATGGGGATGTTTTACCTGGAATATCCCACAGTATGGCATTTAAAGGGATATGCCACCCCCAGGTCAAATTTGGGCATCTCCCCACAGTCCAGAGACTAAAACAAGTGATGAAAAGCGTTTTCCTGGTCACCCAGCCATTGTCCGAGTCTGTCAGCACTGACCGCCGCGCGAGCTGCTGCTCCTCCGCCTTAGACTGGAGGCTAACGTCGCCAGAGAAAGATTTCGGCCAAAAGGAATTAATTTGCTCGATGCTTTTCCCAATTACTTTCTGTGTAGTGCGCATTCATATCGAGTGCAAATAAATGTGCAAATCAACACGGAGAGCTTGGCTTGGTCATTTTGGGTGAGAACTATTTTTCAGTGCGGAAAAAGAAAGACGAAGCACGCACCGGGGGAACTCCCTTTCTGGTGCGTAAACAGGGATTCCCCTGTCCGCGTGGTGCGTGCTTCGTCTGTCTTTTTCCGCACTGAAAAATAGTTCCCACCCAAAATGACCAAGGCAAGTTCTCCGTGTTGATTTGCACATTTATTTGCACTCGATATGAATGCGCACTACACAGAAAGTAATTGGGAAAAGCATCGAGCAAATTAATTCCTTTTGGCCGAAATCTTTCTCTGGCGACGTTAGCCTCCAGTCTAAGGCGGAGGAGCAGCAGCTGCGCGCGGCGGTCAGTGCTAACAGACTCGGACAATGGCTGGGTGACCAGGAAAACGCTTTTCATCACTTGTTTTAGTCTCTGGACTGTGGGGAGATGCCCAAATTTGACCTGGGGGTGGCATATCCCTTTAAGTTATCTAGCCTTTTTTTCTCAACTACAGCAGTTTCTTTTGTTCAAAAGTACCTTGCCCTGCCTTCACAGATCTGACCTGTAACTTGCTGGTCTCCATGGAGATAGACAAGTTTAATACCATATTGTGGAACAGAAGTTGCCTGGTTAACACCAGACCATATCACAAGTGATATGGTCTGGGAGCCACCTACTGAATATCTCGTAGCGGAGGTGTGCTTTACGATTGCCAACGCCCGTTTATTGGGCGTTACAAATGTCTATCATTTGGCGTATACGTAGCCCATAGCCAATCATGTCAGTTGTCAGTTCAAACTACAAGCTTCTGTTTGTTGCGTAGTACACGTCACCGTCTTTCCACCCCTCCCCGCTCTCTGATTGGCTCCCAAAATCAGGATCCCTCGCTTAGCCTAGTTGCCAGGCTGTCTTTTAGATCGGAATGATCGTGCAAAGCAGCCTGGGATTTCCCAGATTAGAACAGAAGAGTATGTGGCGGACCTTCTACCAGAAAAGTTACATAGTATGTTTAGCCTTGAGCTGAAAGTTAGAAAAGCTTTCTTGTTGGTTCTTAAGGATTTTTATCTTAACCCTAGAACACTTTCGCTATAAAAAGTAACACCATCGCTTTTGCCAGGTAATTTTTACCTTTATATAATATACCCAACAAAAAGTACTTGTCATGAAAAACAGATCAAAATATGACAACACATGAGTGGTTTTCTTTTATTTTAAGCTGTGGTGTGTGTAACAAAATGGGGGAGAAAAAAAAACATAGGAAGACCCTATCAATCAAACATTATTTATAATTATTATTATAAAGTTATTATTATATTATAAAGTTAAGTAATTATTATAAACATTATTTATAAAGTGCTTTTCATACAAAAAATGTAACACAAAACTTGGTCTTTGGTCCACCCATTCCTGGGACATGTGAGACTTCCCTGGTGAAGCACAGACTCCTTGACACACGAACAGTTGCAGGAGAAAGGAACAAAAATAGTATTTTTTCAGTGGATAAAAATGACCAGTTGAGATATTCCCTTTGAAATCACCACTTTGTGATATTTATTCATAACCACTGCACTAAATAAGGATAGCATACACATTCCAGGACCACTCTTACCTACCTATTCCTTACATCCTCTTACATTAAATTCATTACATTCTTACTTTCCTCTTTCACTATTGCCAGGTGAAAATCACTCTAAAGCCTGTAGGAAAAAGTGGACTTTGGGGTAGGGAAACACCTACACCTTCAAAGATGTCAGAAACAATGGTGAAGCTCGACAGGGACCTATGACACTCAGAAAAATACGACATATTGAAAATCATGTAAATAGTTTTGCTCGGGTCAAAATCACCCGGCGATAGTGCTCCAGGGTTAAGAACAATCTTTATTTGAAGAACTTTTATGACAACTAAAAGTATGCATTTTTTTTCCTTATAAGTTATTTTATTGAGAAGTGGTAGTTCAAAATTAGCATTTAAAACATGTTACTAACTGACATGTTTTTTTTTCCCCTAAGCAACGGAACCTGGAAGGGTACGTGGGCTTCGCTAACCTCCCCAACCAGGTGTACCGGAAGTCTGTGAAGAGGGGTTTCGAGTTCACACTAATGGTTGTAGGTGAGTGTCCAAACATGTGACCCTGAGTGAGGACTTGAAAGAGAACGGGTGTGAGTATTGTGTAAGTTTTAAAGGCACACCTGTCTCTGGAGTACATCCGCCCCCCTCGCACCACACGGGACTCTTTCCTCTGTGCTGTCTGTGAGCGGTCAGAGCAGGTTCAAAGCATGTGAGGCATCCAGCGCACTCAGCTGCTCAGTGACGCGCTGACATGTTAAACAGCACCTGTGTGTAACATCTGTGAAGGACCACAGGGTACACCGAGCAGAAGTACGGACACCTACCTGAGTCATGGCTAAACACATACCCTCATTTTACTATACAGGTTTACTAGACTTTAAGGTATACTTCAAATACTTGCATAGTTTTTTTTATCTGTCTTGGTTGTATTCATTAATGGGTAATACAGATTTAGGGTAGTTCAGAAGTACTTGAATAACCACATATTACGCAGCGTCAGGATCCAGCTCAGTCATGGCCAAACACATACTTATTTTTACTATACAGGTGTACTATACTTTGTAGGTCACGATAATTACTATATCAACTTATATTTCAATACATGACAGGTGGAACAATATCTTTTGCGGTCAGTATATATTGTGTGTACATTTTTTTACACTACTGGGAAATCTTTGGTTAGTTTTTGGCTATAGAATATGATTTGAGCCGTAAAAGGTTGAATTTATAACTTCTGTGACTCATTACAGATGCACACTAAGTACTAAAGTGTTTCTTTCTGCTATTTATTTATTGCAGCTCCTGATTTTTTGACAATATTGTACATTTAGAATGGTTTTTATGGTTTGAATCTGCTCTTGGGTTAGTTTCAATACTATCATTTATCATCTATTTTTAAAACAGCAATATATCGTGCTTCAAAATGTGTTATTGTGCCAGACCTAATACTTTGTTATTTCTGTGGGGAAGTTTAGTTATTTGCTTCTGCTTTTGACCTACTTTTCAAAACAAATAGACTGGAGTAGTTCCTTTATGAATTTCATTCTGTCTTCTGTTTAAGAAAAACACATTTTTTATTATTTTGATAGGTATGATGGATGTTTGTTTTACCAATTTCCTACTGTGATGTTTTTATTTTTCTAATTTAGCAGTAAAGCAACACATTTGAACTAAATTTGTTTATCCCCTTGATCATTTTTGAATCTTCAACTGGCTTAGTTCTGATTGAGACATTGTTATGTTTATTTAGCTTTAACTTTGATGAGCAAAATGCCTTCCACATGCTGTATTTTCACTCCGTATCAATATCAAATTCTCGGTTATAAAAGTATACAAAAATGCGCTGACATTGCATCCTTGAAGGGCTATGGCTGGATGTTTCCTGTGGGTTGGAATCACAATATTTGGTTTGATTTACTGCACTGTGTCCATTTGTGTGAATGAATGAGGTGCGAGAGGGAAGTGCACAGAGCAGGATGCTGTTGGCCGTGTCACTTTGAAACATGTGCCTTCCTTTGGAGCTGCATTGACGTTTTGAAGTGTACAGTGTTATATAAAGGTCTATAGATCTACACACTGTGGTGTATACTAATTGTACTGTCACAGAGGTTTGTTTTTTTCATTTAAGGGGCCCATATTGCCCTGTTTTCTGATCTATGTTATAATGTTTCCTAAAACAACTAAATGTTTTTGATCAGTAACATTTGAAGTTTCCATTATTGCTGTGGCAGTAGAATGATTAGAACGAAATCCACTGGCTATTTGACAGTATGTTATAGAAGAATTTATTGAGCCTGGGAGCAAAAAGTTTTTCCAGGATGTTAGAAAGTTGTGGAAGTAGATATAGAAGTAGAGAGTGTCTATAATTGGAGAAACAATGCCTTTTTTGAAGAGTAGAATTATTTTGGCTAGTTTCATTTTGTCTGGGAATGCTCCATTTGTCAGTGACAAAATATAGATACGTATAAACAAATTGTTCAACAACAACATCAGTAATTTTCTTAACAATACAATACAATAGTTAATATCTCATTCTTATGATAAAAGGAGAAGTTCAATTTGTCAACTGGACAAAGTTTGTTTGGTTGAAAACGTTTCGCCGCTCATCCGAGAGGCTTCGTCAGCTCTGGTTCTTGTGAAAAAAGCTTTTTCAGTGTAGGGAGTGCCTCCCGGCAGCTAGATATAAGCAGTGTCTAACCAGCACAATAACCAGAGCTGACGAAGCCTCTCGGATGAGCGGCGAAACGTTTTCAACCAAACAAACTTTGTCCAGTTGACAAATTGAACTTCTCCTTTTATCATGGATTCTACCTGGACGACTGAGGGACTTTTCACGCATCTCATTCTTATGAACTTTTTCAAGACAAATACTATTAACATTATTAGGTAGATTCCTTCTCCATCATCACTCTGTGATGTCATGTGGTAATACAGGACGTACTTCACTGTGTTTTAAACTGAACTGAACTTGCATTGAAAGGTAGCTGTTAAAAGTACCACTTCATGACATCACAACGTGGAACAGGCATTTTAGTTCTTCAGAGATATAGATTAATAATGCAGAGTTACTCAAACGTGAATGAAACAAAACACAACTTCATGTGTGTTTTTGAGGTGGCAACGACAAACTAACAAGGCTTAAAGCTCACAGGTATCAATTTTGCATAATATAGGACCTTTAACAGCCTTTTTTATGTATTTATTTTTGAACTGTTAAAAACTGAAGAACTAAGAGTTTGAGTTTGAACAGCCAGTGAAAGGTTTGAAGAAAAGCAGAATAGTTAAAGTCAGGCTCGCTCACATATGGGGCCCACTGTTTCTTTTCCTGGTTTTCTTGGCTCCTGTCCCCACATAGTCCAGCTCAAATGCACTTCATATGAGAGGGCTACAGAATTTATCCAAATCATCTGTCAAAATACAACCTGATAATTCAGTATTGTCATCTCCATCATACTAAAGTTTTGTCTTTCTTTGTGATTGACTGAGGAAAATGTAAAAAGTAACATCCAAATGGTGCATGTTTTATATACATTAAAGGTCCCATGGCATGAAATTTTCACTTTCTGAGGTTTTTGAACGTTAATGTGAGCTCCCCTACCCTGTTTAGCCCCCCCCCCATGGTTAAAAGTTGCGAAATGTCTAAACTGAGCATTTGCGATCCTTTTCGGCGTTAGAAAAAATCGGAGCTCAAACGGGCGATTTTGAACAAGGCACCTTATTGACGTCAGATCGAAAAAAGAAATGCAAATGCAGTTCCACCCCCGTCTGTCTGTACTCAGCGTCTCTGTAAATCACGCCCATAGAGTTTGGACTGAGAATGCGCAGGCAATGCGAAATGCGTTTTTTTATTTGCCTGGAGGCACGTCCGAGTGTTTCTAGGCTCGGAAGTCCTTTATCTGAGCCTCTGGACCTTTGAACAGCAGTGGTTTAATTTTATTTTATGTGGAAATGTGTTTATTTTTCAATGGAACGCTTCAAATCTCTCCCCCCGTGCAAAAACAAGGAAATGGATCAGCTGAGGGCTCAGAGCGAGAGCGGAGAGTTTGGCCACGCCCCCACCCTCTACTATTGGCCAGCTCTTTTCTCCTCATTTGCATTCAAGCAACAACGCCCATTATAGACTGTTCAGAGTGAGAAAAATTACTCTTTCTCAGCTTATCTCTGTTTCTCATGCACTGAGTGTTGATTTTGAAGAAGGATTCATTTACAGTATTAGGGAACCATTAAGGAGCCATATAAAAGCATCAAGAAGTACCATGTCATGGGATCTTTAAAGTTCTATATTACCAAATTCGACTCTTGTGAACTTTAAGCCGTGTTAGAATGTTATGTTCTTACCTCATCAAAAACATACCTGTGTTTTTTTGTTTCATTCACATGTTTGAGTAATTCTGCATTATCCATCTGTCTACATCTCCAAAGCTTAAAATGCTCAGTTCCACCTTGTGATGTCATGAAGTGGTAGTTTTAACAGCTACCTTTTACTGTAAGTTCAGTTCAGTTTAAAACACAGTGGAGCACGTCCTGTATTACCACATGACATCCCAAGGTGGAACAAAACATTTTGTGTTATACCCATGTTACCCATTATAACATATATCAGAAAATGGGCCCTTTAGAGGACAGCTTGGATTTGCAGTGTGTAATTTGAGCAGAAATTACAATGAAAATGGCATCAGATCATATTCACTAGTTCAATAGTGAAAAATGTATTCACAGTTTATCTGGTTTTTACTATGTATTGCCAGGCTTCAAAACAGGAAGCATTCATTTTTGCTGACCTCTTCAAATATCATGGCTCTTATTTTAATGCTGGAAATAACATTGTTCTTGTTCTGTCCCCTTCAGTGCTGTACTTGGCTCTGATTGGGGTGAAAACTCAGCAGCAGTGAGGCCCAAATCTGTTGCAGTGCAGTTTTCAAACAGACAGATGGTGGAATATGAGAGGCCTGCAGCAGGTAACCCAATCAAGTCCTGCAGAGTCAAAAAGAGAGGAAGTTCTCCTTGGAAGCTGAGGCTGTAAAACATCAGGGGCTGTCGCTGAGAGAAAAGTAGCCTTATTGAGCTGTTAGCATTACAGCGTACCATAGTAGCATACTATAATGCTGGTATTGTAGGCCTAATCAGCTCAATATGTGAAAGCTTGCACACTATATTTCTCAGTATTTATCGTTTGTACATTTTATTTGGACTAGTGGGTCAATTTTTATTTTTTGTTTTGTTTGTATACAGTACCAAAAGGTTTGAGCTGCAAAGGGTCGAATGAGTAACTTTCATTTATATATACAGCTCTGGAAAAAAATAAGACCACTGCATTTTTTTCTGAATTCAGCATCTCTACATGTATTACAGCCATTCCATTCCAGCGTCTGTTGAATTCCAACACAAACACAAAGCTGAGCTACTTCAATTCTTGCACCAGGAGTGGAATAAAGTCACCCAAGAACAATGTGAAAGACTTGTGGAGAGCATGCCAAGACGCATGAAAGCTGTGATTAAAAATAAGGGTTGCACCACACTGTGCAACAGGGGAACTCCCTTCCTGGTGCGTAACAGGGATTCCCCTGGCAGCGTGCTGCGTGATTCGGCTTTATTCTTCCGCACTGGAAAATAGTTCCCACCCAAAATGACCAAGGCAAGCTCTCCGTGTTGATTTGCACATTTATTTGCACTCGATATGAATGCGCACGACACAGAAAGTAATTGGGAAACGCATCGAGCAAATTAATTCCTTTTGGCCGAAATCTTTCTCTGGCGACGTTAGACTCCAGTCTAAGGCGGAGGAGCAGCAGATACCGCGGCGGTCAGTGGCGACAGACTCGGACAATGGCTGGGTGAGCAGGAAAACGCTTTCCACCACTTATTTTAGTCTCTGGACTGTGGGGAGATGCCCAAATTTGACCTGGGGGTGGCATATCCCTTTAAGTGTAAATATTAGTATTATGTTGTTTTAAAATGAATTTGATCTTGTTTCTTTGCATTGTTTGAACTCTGAAAACATGTATCTTTGTTTGACCATTTGTCATTTTCTGCAAATAAATGCTCTAAACAATATTTTATTTGGAATTTGGGGGAAATGTTGTCAGTAGTTTATAGACTCAAACAAAAATGTTTCTTTTGGCCAAACACATACCTATAAGTAGTAAAATCAGAAAAACTGATCATTTTGCAGTGGTCTCTTATTTTTTTTCCAGAGCTGTATTTTTATGCATATATTGTGATCTTTTTAAGTAGCAATTATATGACATGCGCCAATACGATACTGGTTTCTGATATCGGCACCGATACTGAAAGTTTAGCTAGATCAGATATCAGCTTCCAAATAGAAGTTTTGTCAATATCCTGGTTGGACATAAATTGACGTAATAAGACTATTTACTGATTGTATTTGGCCCAGAAAGTCTCATAATGTTAAAAAAAAAATACCCATAGGAGATAAATAATGGATACATACAATTGATATCAGGTTTATCAGCGCGGTCCCACACAGATCACAGCGCAATATGATCACCACACGAAAGCTGAATTAGTATTTAAACATGTCCTAAAGTCTGTAAAGTAAACGTGTTCTGACACGTACTTACCTGTTGTTTGCCTCTTGTCCGTGGATCGCATATCCGCGGTCTTTTCCCCAGTAAAGAATCCGATCGCATTCTGTACATGAGCTCCGGAGAGCTCCGTGTCTTATATCCTGAAGAGAGCGTTTACAGCATTTCCTTATGTAGCATTTACAGTCAAAGTTAAGGATTTTTAAGTTACGGACGCAAATGCAGCCTATGAAATCCAGCTACATATTCAGGAGCTGCGCACAGCTGATAGGCGGGAAAAAGTAAACAGAAGAGCTCAAATGTCACGTGATTGGTCCACAGCGGTAGGATGGTAATTTACACACACCTTGATTCTTACCAAAAAATAAGCCAGTTTCATAGACAAAATGTATGCTTTTTAAGCAGCCAATGCTGTTATCTGAAACATGGAGTGGGTTCTTCATGATCTCAACTAGCACATTCTGCAAAAAAACGAAAATCACAAATTTTGAAAAAAATTGGTAAAACCACGTGTATCTAAGATTGCCTAATCCCGAGTTGTACCCTCAAAGTCCGTGGTGCGTCACAATTGGTGCATCCCTAGTAGCAATAATACAGTGTATACATATCACGCTTCCACATTTGTTATTGTAGCAGGCCTTTTATAGTATATAATAGTTTGCCTGCAGGGTTGCGTGGTATTTCCTCCAGACAGGGACATGAGACAGTTGAAACCCGTCAGATAAGAGATAATGAATTATGAGCTCTCATATTTTGGGCCAGACATTGGTGATTAGCACTTTCTAATGGCATCCAGCTGTACTTCCCTGCAACTTACTCTGTCTTCATAAAACTGTTACTGCCGGGAAGGAGAAGCGCTGATGCTGCACAAAATAAACACAAGACTGTTTTCTCACACAGATAACTCCAGAGCAGAGTCAATGAGAATAATGTTTTAGTTTATGATTTAGTTTAATGATTTAGAAAGAATGTACCCATGCTTGAACTTGCATTTTCTGAACGCAGAGCCGTTTTCTAACTACAAACTGATTATTTTGGTGTACACTAAGCAGGATGCCCTCTCACAAGC
This sequence comes from Paratrypauchen microcephalus, assembly GCA_036785185.1. Classification (NCBI taxonomy): domain Eukaryota; kingdom Metazoa; phylum Chordata; class Actinopteri; order Gobiiformes; family Gobiidae; genus Paratrypauchen; species Paratrypauchen microcephalus. The sequence continues at coordinate 2,898,632 of JAVJIX010000020.1, forward strand.
TGCTTTCTCTATTTAACCCGGTTTGGGGTTGGCAAGAATGCAATAACTAGCCCAGTTTTTTTTATTTATTTTTTTTATTTTATCCAATCCTTTCTTTTGCTGTTTATTAGGGTTGTGAGTGTAAGGAAAACTTAAAGGTGCACTGTACCTATATTCTTGTCTTTATGATGATGTAATTGCTTTCCTTGGAATGTTTCACAGTAAACTTTTTTAAATTGACGTATCTCCATCGAAACAAGCAGGAGATGCCACCAGACCAAGATTCCAATCAGATCTGTCCAAAGGAAGTTCTTTGAGCAATAAAAATACCCATAACTGAATGAATGGCAGATGGTTAAGTTTAATGCCACACTGTGAAATATTTCAGACAACGTAATACAATCTCCATGGAGACAAGTTGGTGGTGGACACTCTACATGAATGCACCTTTAACTGTTAGTATTGCCATGCTTGATCTGTAATATATGCGATTTGAAGGGGAAAAAAAACTTGCTTCATTAGTGTATGTGTATGTTGAGTTCTCTTGGCCCCCTCGTCCTCTTTCCCATCCCGCGCTCTCAAAAGGGAAAAGACTGCTTCCGGCTCTTTTTGTGCAGTTGGCAGAGGGAATCGGATCTCCTGGAAAGATCAGGTCTACACAGCCTCAGAGTCCAGATCCCGGGGTTTACCATCAGATAAAGAAGAGCACAACAGAGAGGCCCCATCCTGCTTCTGATATTAGAGTCCTTTTACCCCATGCAAAAGACTGCTCCCTACAAACCAGGTCCATTCATTCTCATTTAGTTGTATGGATTCAATTAGCGGATGGCTCAGAGTATATTAGATTTACTGTTTGCAGATGAACTTCTTTCTTACATTATCTTATTTTCCAAAAAAATATTTTTGGGTATGTATATTAACATTTAACTAGCTGCTGTTTCCCTCATTAATTTCTGCATAGCCTTAGATGCTAATTAGACATTTGCTAACATTTGCATATTAATACATTCTTTATTACCGCTAATTAATGATAAAAGGAGAAATTCAATTTGACAACTGGACAAAGTTTATTTGGTCGAAAACGTTTCGCCGCTCATCCGAGAGGCTTCGTCAGCTCTGGTTCTAGTGCTGGTTAGACCCTGTTTATATCTAGCTGCAGGAAGGAGCTCCCTACACTGAAATAGCTCTGAAACTATCTCAACTAATCTGTCTCTTTTGTATTACGAATTCCTCTGGTGTCTAGTATTAGCATATCTATTCAGCCCTAGGAGGCGCTCACTACACTGAAATAGCTCTGAAACTATCTCCACTAATCTGTCTCCACTAATCTGGGAAGCACATGGATCGGAAATTTAAGATGGATGGATCAGAAATCTGAGACCCTATTGAACGAAGTTAAAGAGATAGCGCGTGTCGTTCACAGACACCAGAATCATTCACAGTTCGTTCATCAGGCAGTAATACAGAGCGTTCAGTTCATGTTCACCCAAAATATGAACGCGTTCATGAACTATCCTTCAGTGAATGCATTCAGGGACAACACTGCTTATCTATACAAGAATAAAATCTATCATATCTCAGTATGTATAAGATAAGTATATGGGCACTGGCAGATGTATGTGCTTATAGTCCCTCTGACAGGCTTAAGACTCCACGTTATCCCCTGACTTCACAGGAGGAGGAGGAGGAGGTCTTAGTGGATTAAGTAAATGTACACAAATATGCTCTGTTGGTGGGGCTATACAGTAAAGTGTATGATCCCACTCTTTTATTATAGCTAATTTTTTCACTAGACTAGCTGGTTCCACTCCTCTTTTTTCTTCCTCCTCCCTCATATGCCTATAATCCAAGTAACCAGGGTAAAACATTACTCAATCTCAGAATCATTGAACCCATAACCTCCTTGCTGTGAGCTTCTTATTATTTCTCCCAACTCTGGTTTATTACAGGTTGTTGTTGTTGTTGCAATATTCAGTGGGTCATATGGGCGAGTGTGTGCATGTCCTATGAGTGAACCTATGTCTGTGTTTGGAATTATAAAAGCGGACAGGGATAAATTATAGTGTGATTGCTGTGCTTGATCCTGTCGCTGCTTTGGCAAAGGATGTCAAGATTATTCAGTTCATTGCTAACTAATAATTCAGATCATAATATAATTGTAAAAACTTAAAAAACTGTGGTGAAAAGTTTGGAAAAAGAAGATCTAAATGTGTGAGTTTTTTTTATCTAGCCATGTTAATATCAAAATCAATCAGAAGGCTCGTTTCACAAAACTAGTCACACAATGGTGGAGGGTCTGGTGGAGGGTCTGTCAAATGCTTTACTCCATGGTGATTTTATTGCTTTGCCTGGAATGTTTCACAGTATGATATTTAGGCTGCGTCCCATTTCTCTGTCTTACTCCTTCGTCTTACCCCTAACCCTTGGTTTTGCGCGTTCATGTGAGGGCAAGGGGTGTCTCGATTCTAATTTTGATCAAGGGCTAGAGCCACGACCTCGGGCTACATACCCCTTGAAACGAAGTAAGCTCTCGACCAGACTTGGAATGAAGGGGTACGCCTACAAGCTCTGGCAGGTTTTGGGATCAGGATGGATCACATCGACCAGTCAAGGAGTCTCATAAATGTATTTTCAGCAGTTTTAATTATCGATTAACAGTTTAGCATGGTTTACACATTTATGACGCTTATGTTCTACGATACTTTTAGTGAACTGTTGTCGCGGTTTTAATTGTAGTGATGTCTGTTTAGCCGACATTATCGTTTTCATCGAACTTTCATGTATTGACAAGCTAGTTTTTTTGTCGAGCTGAGGTACCCGATAATCCTTGACATTTGTTTGCGTCAATTGTTGTCGCCTCTGTAGACGTAGCAGCTCAGGTAGAGGCAAGGGATGATGACGCAAACGGTAATCGAGTGGTGTCCCATTTCTTAGGGGAACATTCGTACCCCGAGCCCTCTCAGCTCATTATCGAGGGGCAAGACAAAGATGTAGATAAAGGGGAAGGGGACCGGATAAGACAGAGTAATGGGACACAGCCTAAACCTTTTTATCTTCTAAGTTACAGGCCAGACTTTGGACATGCAATCAGTTTTTCCTATGTATTTTTGAGCTATAAAACAAGCTTTAACTGAAAAAATGTAAGGTAGGCTGTTTAATGTCATACAGTGGACTGGAACATGTTAGGCAGAGCAATGACATATCCATAGAAACAAGCAGGAACGGATCCTCCACCAGCAAAGTTATGCAATACACCTTTAAGGAGTTCACTGTTGTTGGTTTGGTATGCTAATTTCACATTGTAACATCCCTAGCTCTATCTAAGATCCATTATTTCTGTACATAGTGGGCAGTGCAGTTGGCTGTCCTCTTCCCATAGACTCATGTTGGCCTGTGGGCCCAGCTTTCACCAGGCCAGGCCCATGTGTATGGGATGGTCCCATGAGCATGTTGGTGCACGCTGCGTCACTCCGCTCCAGGCCAGGTCTATCCTCGCCTCTTTTTCTCACTCTATTTTCAGACCCACATGGCGACTCTGACCTGGCACGTGCTGATTTTGTCGAATTTAGGTCTCACCCCAACACTTTAATTTTCAGTGGAAGTAGGTTGTGTCCCTTTGAGGCTCCATTAGATTCTGCCGCCCGGACACAAAAAAGCCGTAAGAAGCATTGTGTTCTGAGAGACGTTTTTGCACTGTATATCACAGTAATTATACAAAGGATTATATATTTGATCAGGATTAAATGTTCACCCCCAAAATTATTATTCTTGCTGGAGTTGGTTAGAACTGGAGTCTTTATGTTACAGAATTCTTTAAAACATTCCAAATCCAATTCTTTCCAACATCAATTATTTCCTGGCCCTTGTCTGACATTTATTTGAAATATTTTCTAATTATTTAATTTTTTATAAACAGTGACAGTGAGGGTCTTAAAGGTGCATTGCGCAACTTTTCTGGTGGAGGGTCCGTCACCTGCTTGTCTCCATGGAGATGTTATTGATTTGTCTAGAATGTTCCATGGTAGAGATAAACCTATTTCAAGGAAGACAACTACAGTATAGGTTGCATTACAAGTTATATCTCTGGAGAAGCAACACTATTCACAAAGAGAATTATTGTATTTTTTTTAACAATAGCAACACCCATAATTAGGGGTGGGCGATATAGCCTAAAATTTATATCACGGTATAATTTGAACCATAGACGGTAGACGGTATATATCACGGTATACTTTGGTATGTAACAGTATTAACTGTTAACGGTATTAACAGCTTCTTAATGGTCACCAGAGGACATGGAAAAAGCATTCAAGCAGGAAGCTGTTTTTAAACTATTAAATAACATAAACGTCAAGAATAACTACAAGAAAATGTATTGTGCAAAACTGTAATTGTAAAAAACATAAAACAAGTAACTTCACTTTCAAGCAGTATAAAATTTGAACAAGGCAATGTAAATCGAAAATGAAACTGCTTTAACATTGGCGCCGGTGTCAGTGCTGATGCATACCTGCAACTCTTCGTCAAGTTCCCATGACTCGAGCGCTTCCCTGAGTCCCTGGGCAATCATCTCCCCTGGTCGTCAGGGAAATACGATGTTTGCGCTGTTGCGAAAGAGCTGCGCGTGCTCGCGGCTTGCGCGTGCTCGCGGCTTACACCGGTAGAAGTTTAATACGAGACACATACAGTACTTTTGTTTCTGAATACTGGACGATTCCCCCGTATTCAGATGACCCCGCGGCTGAAAAAAAGCGGAACTCTTTCATCCCTGCGCTGCATAGGTTTTCTTGTGCGCTGAGAATGTGTGAGCAGTGCGTGCTCGCACTGCTCACTTGCACAGGCGCGCAGCTTAGAGGGAACCGCGCGTTCGTTGGCGTTCTTTGTACTCGATAACGTGTTTAGCTTTTAGGTGGTAGAACAGATTGCTTGTGTTGTCATGTTTTGCGATCACTGTCGCCCAGCATATTCTGTAGATTGTTTTCCAATTTCCTGTTCAGTATCCGACGCCTTGTATCCAAACCATGACCAGATTACAGAAGTTGAGCCGGTCTTTTTCACGAGCTCCTCCTCCATGTGCTCACTGCTCACAGCGATTTTTCCTCCTTCCTTGTTGTGGTGACGCAATGAACTATCGCGATAGGAAGGTATAACCCAAATCTCTACCGTTGGCCAAATTTATACCGCATACCGTTTATACCGTTTATACCGCCCACCCCTACCCATAATGAATAAAAGGTGGATAGATGTGTTTAATGCCATACCATGGAACATTCCAGGCAAAGCCATAACATCTCCATGGAGACACACAGGTCATGGACCCTCCACCAGAAATGTTGCACAATGCACCTTTAATGTCTAACGTTCCATATCAATATTAGTTACAGTTGCATTGAGTTGTCTTGTTTGCAACCCACGAAAATGATTAACATTAAACATGCTTATAGCGTTTTGAAGCTGACCATGCCTAGTTTGACCACACATGAGGAGATCTGGACCGACTCATGAGCCTTGCTGTCTGTGCAGATCTTTATCATGTCTAAAACAATGACTTATGACCTCTGGCCCCAGTCTGGCTCAACAATAGCCTAACTCACACTTCACAAACACACTGCCACATCATTTGTCTGTCCGCTCGTCAGCGCTGTGGTTAGCCAGATGTTTCACTTCACATGTTGTGGTGGAGCTTGCGTTGGTGTGCGTGTGCGTATGTGTGTGCGCGTGTGTGTGTGTGCTTGTGTTGGGATACTGGCCGTCCCGTCAGGAGGATGTGAGAGGGCAGCTGTGGCCTCAGGGCAGGACAAACCATAGGGGTGAGGAATGTCAGGAATCTCATGGGAAACCCACTGTGTCCACTCTTGTGCTTTTCAGTCCCTTCAGTGCATTCTAAAGTAGCTCTGTAAACATACACATCAGATCGGTTTATATCTGTGCACATGCTTTTCAAAATAAAGTTCCCAATAGTTTTGTCCAGATGTTCTAATCGTCAACCAATACGCAGAACCTCCAGTTAAAGTAATCCTAGTTCAAGTCTGGAGGTGGATTTCACTGCTTCAAGGATGGGTCAAAATGCAGGGGTCACATCATTCTGTGGGTATTAGTAAAGTATCCCCTTCAGCTTTTAGTTTCATAATCTTTCATAATGTTTAAGAGTAGCTCGGATATTGTGTAATGCTTTTTGCCCTTAATTTCGGCCTTAGATGTGTAAACATATTAAATCCTAAATTGTAATAGAATTGTTAAAATAAGCTTGGCATAAAGGTTTGATCTCAAGTTGCCCTGTTTTTACATCTTGTTTGAATGGTTGATTATCTGCTGGGGCCTGTATGATTTTATAAATAGCCTTAGTTGCATAAATAGTTAACTGGTGACAACTAAAAAATGTAGTGAGGTCAGGGATACATTCTGCTTTGCAGCAGCTTAGCACCCATGTACAGTATGGAGAATGAACATAAGAGCGAAAGGGCCATCCATCACACAGCATTATGTCATTAGTGTGTGTATAGAGCTGGCTCTGAGCTTGCACTTGTCATGTGGAGTCAATATTTAATTAAAACTCATCCAGGAGGGCTAATGGAGATGGACCCAGCCTCGAGGGGTTCAGACTGCTGCAGTAACTTGCTAAATGTCAATCAAAACTGAGAGACTTTGCCATTAAATGTTCAGCAAATTGCCACTTTTGTTTGAGATTCAATACGCCAGACTATCACTTTCTGAAATGGAAGTCATATGTTGATGAAGCTTATTAGCATTGACATTTCCAGAGTGGTGGTCACATGGCTAGTGAGGTTGAGGAGTCAATGGTCTTGTTTGTTGTTCACATCACTCTGTTTGTTTGACCAACATGGTGTAAAGTTGCTTGTTGTCTCACATCTCCTAGTAGAAAAATTGCCCCAGTTTAAAGTGCATTGACCGTACTTGGGATCCTTAGTGACATACTGCTCTCCAGCTGTGGAGTGAGGCTTGGGCTATGTGTCGTTTTCTGTCAAGATGATAAAAGATTGTTTTGGATGTTCATCGGTCCAAACAGGTGTCAGTTTTCGAACACTATGTGAAGAATGTGTCGCGGAATGAAGGCTCCATAAGGCTTTATACTTTTTTATATGGTGCCTTAATGGTTCCCTAATACTGTAAATGAATCCTTCTTCAAAATCAACACTCAAAGACACATGTACACAGTCAGTGTCAGAAAATCTCTCTCTGAACGACTCATTCTGGGCCTTGTTGCTTGAATGCAAATGAGAAGGACACAGATAGGTTAAAGGAGCGGGTGGGGGGGTGGGGGCAAATACGCCGCTGGTTAGGTGTGCTGTGCGTTGTCTCCCACTTCCGCGTTTTAAGCGCGGAGGAAGAAAGGAGAGGAATTTCAATGAAAAAAACACATTTTCACAGAAAATAAAATTAAACCACTGCTGTTTCAGAGGTCCAGAGGGTCGGGTAAAGGACTTCTGAGCCTAGAAATTTGCCTCCAGAGCCTAGAAATTTGCCTCCAGGCAAATAAAAAAACGCATTTCGCATTGCGTAGCTCCTTCGCAGTCCAAACTCTCTGGGCGTGATTTCCAGAGACAGGGGGTGGACATCCAGATGGTGGTGGAACTGCATTTGCATTTCTTTTTTCGATGTGACGTAACATAGTTGCCTTGTTCAATCGCCCGTTTGAGCTGTGTTTTTTTCTAACGCAGAAAACGACCGCAAATGCTCAGTTTAGACATTTCGCAACTTTTAGCCATGGGGGGGGGGCTAAACAGGGTAGGGGAGCTCACATTAACGTTCAAAAACCTCAGAAAGTGAAAATTTCATGCCATGGGACCTTTAAATATACAAATCTAAATAGTGATTTTATTTTATTTTTAAACGGCCCATGTTACTCTTATTTCCTGATCTGTTATACACCTGTTTCCTCATCCAAAACAGATCTGAGTTGTGTTTTTAAACAACATACACATTCACTAGAATCAACTACAGCTCTGGAAAAAAAAATAAGGGACCACTGCAAAATTATCAGCTTTTCTGATTTTACTACTTATAGGTATGTGTTTGGGCAAAAGAAACATTTTTGTTTGAGTCTTTAAACTACTGACATTTCCCCCAAATTCCAAATAAAAATATTATCGTTTAGAGCATTTATTTGCAGAAAATGACAAATGGTCAAAATAACAAAAAAGATACATGTTTTCAGACCTCAAACAATACAAAGAAACAAGATCAAATTCATTTTAAAACAACATAATACTAATGTTTATACTTAAGAAGAGTTCAGAAATCAATATTTGGTGCAATAACCCTTATTTTTAATCACAGCTTTCATGCGTCTTGGCATGCTCTCCACAAGTCTTTCACATTGTTCTTGGGTGACTTTATTCCACTCCTGGTGCAAGACCTGAAGTAGCTCAGCTTTGTGTTTGTATTGGAATTCAACAGACGCTGGAATGGAATGGCTGTAATACATGTAGAGATGCTGATTTCAGAAAAAAAAAAAATGCAGTGGTCTCTTATTTTTTTCCAGAGCTGTAGGTTTCAGCTTTGGAATTGCCTATCTCTACTGACCAATGTAATTGTCAACTTGAAAACTTCCACTTCATGACATCACAAGGTGGAACAGAGTGTATTCTGTTTCAATATGCAGAGTTTGTGTGTTAAACATCCGTGAACGAAACAAAACACAACTCCAGGTATGATTTTTGATGAGGAAACAACATTATACCATAATATGGGCTCGATCTTTTTGAACTGCTGGATTACGTAACTATAGTTGATTGATTATTTGCTCATTGACAATAATGCATTTCTGTTGGCCTGTATAGTCAATGATGAACAGCCTATTGAGCTGGTAACTGAACTTGACACATGCAGGAGCCAAAATACACATTGTTTAGCCAACATCAGTGAATCTAGTTCCAGCAGTGCCACTTCATTGAGAACAGGCATGACTTTGTCTGCCTGTCACGATAACAAATTTTGAAGTTAGATATTGCTTAAGTAAATATATAGATGATAAACAATATTAATGAAACTAAATTATCCCTGACACAAAAACCCCAAGAGCAGATTTAAACCACAAAACTGCAAAAAATATGAGCTGCAATAAATCAACAGCAGAATCAAACACTAGTCCTTAGTTTGTATCTGTAATGAGTCATGGAAGTTATAAATTCAACCTTTTATGGCTCAGATTGTATAATATAGGCAAAATATAACCACAAATTTCCCATAGATGCAAAAAAATATACACACAATAAATATTGACCCCAAAAATGTATAGTTCCAGTTTTCATATATATGGAATTTAATATAGTAATTATCGTGACAGGCCTACTGTATGTATACTACTGTTTAAACAGCCTTTGGGTTTTGTGGACTGGGTAAACTGTAGCAGGAGGAGGCTAAAACCTTCTCTGTAATTGTGCTCCCGTCTGGGGTTGTTAACCCTGTTAATAGTCCCATCAGAACAGTAGGCAGGCGTTCGGCAGGCTGGGGGGGCCATATGTCACCCTGACAAATATACCTGCTCTCTCTATATAAACACACATAGGGGGTCTCGGGTTAAAGGTCAAGATGGGCAACACCAAAAGGTTAACAGGGACTGATGCTCCACATATGGGCTTCTAAACAAATACCATGCACTATGTTAACAGATGAAAGCAAAGTCTGGTGGCTATTTAAAGCTATTCTATCTTTAAGTCTATTGAGTTATTTTGTCAAACATTAAGGATACACAAAAGTTGGGTTTAGCTGTTCTATCTGGCAACCCAAAGCAAGCAGCTCATTCAGCTTTCTGGTTGGATAATTTACCAAACCAAAATATATTGTGAATAAAAACAGTATATGGGGGATACAAATAGGTAATGTCATTACACTATTCTGATCTACGTTTATAATGTTGTTTCCTCATCAAAAAACATACCTGGAGTTGTGTTTTGTTTCATTCACACACACACACACACCTCCACAAATCCTGCATATTTTGGCTGAGTTCTTCTCTCAAATTGAAAACACACTGTTCCACCTTGTGATGTCATGTGGTAATACTGGGAGTGTGCCACTGTGTTTTTAAACTCCATACACTTTAACAATCATTTGGTTGATTTCAGGAATTGCCCGTCTCTACTAAACAAAAGGTAAAAGGTAACTGCGAATTTGAAAAGAATGTGACATCTCAACGTGGAACAGAGCATTTTGAGTTTTGGAAATGCAGACAAACTAATTAAAGATCCCATTACATGGTACTTCTTGATGCTTTTATATGGTGCCTTAATGGTTCCCTAATACTATAAATGAATCCTTCTTCAAAATCAAGACTCAGTGCATGAGAAAGACCCATTTGCTTCTTTACAGAAAATATCCGTCAATCACTGGACAAGGGTGGGGTCGTTGGCACTGTTTTCCCTCGATCTGAGAAAAGCATTTGACACTGTTAACCACAACATCTTATTAAATAAATTACAACATTTCAATTTCTCCTCCAACACTATAAACTGGATCCAGGCTTATTTAACAGACCGCTCCCAATACGTTAGAATTCAATCACATCTATCCTCCGCCCTTAATCTCTCCACTGGTGTCCCACAAGGTTCAATTTTAGGTCCACTATTATTCTCACTGTACATCAACGACCTCCCATCTGCTTGTCCAGATATCTCCATACAAATGTATGCGGATGACACTGTTATTTATGCTCATGGAAAAAACATCTCCACTGTATCTGTTAAGCTCACACGGGCCCTTGTTCACATCACTAACTGGTTACAGCACTCATGTCTACAGTTAAATACATTCAAAACATCTGCAATGTTCTTTACCAAATCTCATAACAGCTCCTCCATAGATCCGGATGTCCGTGTGTGCGGTGAACAGCTCCAGGTGGTCCATGAATATAAATATCTCTGTGTCATCCTTGATTCAAAACTCTCCTTCAAATCCCACATAAAAATGGTCAGTAATCGTATCAAATTCAATCTCAGCAACTTTGGACATATTCGACCTCAGATGTCCATACAGTCAGCTAAAATGTTTATGCACTCCATGATACTTTCTCACATCACTTACTGTATAACTGTCTGGTCTCACTCAACTGCTACATCCACTCTCTTTATAAACGCACCATCAAAACTCTGAACCGGAAACCCCACTCTTATCACCACTGTCCAATCCTGCAAAAACACAATCTACTTAACTGGGAAAACCTGGTCAAATTTGCTCATCTGTGTCTCATATATAAAATCATTCATGGCTTGTCATCTCCTCCACTCACACAGTTTCTTCACATCAGGACGTCAGAACACAGCAGAACCAGAGGGGCATTGAGAGGGGACTGTATCATCCCCCTCAGAAAAAGTCTCTTTGACCAAACCTCCTTCTCTGTGCAAGCTGCCCATGACTGGAACACCACCCCCACCACAATCAGAAACCTCCCCACTTACACCTCATTTAAATTCCACTTAAAGAAATGGTTAATTGAGAGTCAGTCCTGTCACCACTAACATCCACCTCCCGATGCCCCTGTCGCTATCCTGCCTCTTGTGTGTTACTGTTGTTTGACTTTGATTGTATGAGTCTGTATGTATGTGTATGTGATGCTCTTAACGGTATATAGTGTTTGTGGCTGGAAATGAATGTATGTGGCGGAATGTGGTTTTATTTCTGAATTGCATGGAGCTGTATGTGACTGTATGTAAGAAGGATTTTAGAGTGTAAATATTAACCCTGTTTTTATTCTATTTTATTCTATTTTACTTCCTGTAGGTTTGACATGTTACACCTGTCCGGGACAACAGATGAAAAATAGCCCTCAGGCTAATTCTGGCATATTTACATGCAAATGTTTATTAATGTGCACTGTCCCTGAAATAAATAAAAATAAATAAATGAACACAGGTAGGGTCAATAAATATGTCTCTGAACACCTCATTATGGGCGTTGTTGTTTGAATGCAAATGAGAAGGACAGAGATAGGCCAGCGCAGCGGGTGGGGGGGGGGGGTCAAACTCGCCGCTCTTTCCTCGTTTTAGCGGTGCGCTGTGTGCTGGCTCCACTTCCGTGTTTAAAGGTCCCATGGCATGAAATTTTCACTTTCTGAGGTTTTTGAACGTTAATGTGAGCTCCCCTAGGCCCCCCCTAAAAAGTTGTGAAATGTCTAAACTGTGCATTTGCTTTTCTGCGTTACAAAAAATTGGAGCTCAAACGGGCGATTTTGAGCAAGGCACCTTATTGACGTCGGATCGAAAAAAGAAATGCAAATGCAGTTCCACCCCTGTCTGTCTGTACTCAGCGTCTCTGTAAATCACGCCCAGAGAGTTTGGACTGCGAATGCGCTAGGCAATGCGAAATGCGTTTTTTTATTTGCCTGGAGGCACGTCCGAGTGTTTCCAGGCTCGGAAGTCCTTTATCTGAGCCTCTGGACCTTTTGAACAGCAGTGGTTTAATTTTATTTTATGTGGAAATGTATTTATTTTTCAATGGAACGCTTCAAATCTCTCCCCCCGTGCAAAAACAAGGAAATGGATCAGCTGAGGGCTCAGAGCGAGAGCGGAGTGTTTGGCCACGCCCCCACCCTCTACTATTGGCCAGCTGTTTTCTCCTCATTTGCATTCAAGCAACAACCCCCAGAATAAAGAGTTTGAGAGAGATATTTATGACTCTTTCTCATCTTATCTCTGTTTCTCATGCAGTGAGTGTTGATTTTGAAGAAGGATTCATTTACAGTATTAGGGAACCATTAAGGAGCCATATAAAAGCATCAAGAAGTACCATGTCATTGGATCTTTAAGTGAGGAGGAAGAAAGGAGAGGCGTTTCAATGAAAAAAACACATTTTCACAGAAAATTAACACACATTAACGTTCAAAAACCTCAGAAAGTGAAAATTTCATGCCATGGGACCTTTTAAGATTAGGATTACTCAAACATGTGTGAATGAAACAAAACAGAACTCCGAGTATGTCTTTGATGACCATTCTAACATGGCCTCAAGCTCACAAATGTCAGTTTTGTGTAATATACTAGTAGGAACTTTAAATAAGATACAAATTTTATAGCAAAAGGAGAAATTGAATTTGTCAACTGGACAAAAGTTTTGGTCGAAAAACGTTTTGCAGCTCATCCAAGCTGCTTCTTCAGCTCTGGTCAGAGTGCTGGAGGACACTGCCTTATTATCTGCCTGAAGGGAGGAGCTAACTACAATGAAATGACTATGACACCTATTTGTTTACATTTTCTGTTAGTTGGATGGGCCTATTCAATATGCAGGGGGAGTGGAGTGTGGGGTCTTGTTAGCATAGCCATTCAGAGCCATAATGGTTGTTTTCACACCTCTGGACCTGACCTGGCTGCCCTAGTATTGTTTTCTTTGTTTGTCTTGATTTAGGTTTGAGGATAGAGTTATAGATGGGAGACAAATGATGTCTGAGACCTCCATTTCTCTTCAAGGAAGGATTCTTTCTTGACAAAAATAGCCTCTTTAACTCCCCCTCAATACACATTTTATATACATGTATATAACTAATCTGTAATAGGTTGTAATACAGACTGCATAGTTTGTATAGTTTGTACACAATATTTCCAACGCATTCTCAGGCCACCCTTAACTTTATTGAGTAATGAGGGGTCCTCTCAGGATAGACTGCCCTCCAGCTACCTCTGTGTTCTCCACCAGATGTTTAACAATTAATCACTGTAGCCTTGCGCATGTTTGTTTAAAGAGGTTGGGCGCATTTGTCAAGTCAACATCAACTCTGTGTATTTGTCTGCCCTAAACAGCAGCAGATGAAGAGAATGGAAAGTTGGCTTGGGGAATAAAGAAACCGGAAGATTTATAAGAGCAGTGGAAGAGGGGTAGATGGGCTAGCTCATGAACAGGGAACAGTGGGGCTCAGCAGACGTGTTTTATATTCTAACCAATGAAACCAGTGACCTCTTAACTCACTGACAATGAATGCAGTTTGTCTTGTGTGCTGGGGGCTGTGTGTACAAATGCACAGAGGAGCCTTTGTGAGAATTTCAATGTAAGTGTGCCAGCTGTAGAGGAGGGGCCCGGCGTGTGGTCAGCTGTTTGTGACTGCTCCAAAGTAAACATGACATAATAGGTCGTTGTGGGTTTTTTTGTCCTCAGGTGAATCTGGTTTGGGGAAGTCCACGCTCATCAACTCCTTGTTCCTGACGGATCTCTACTCCAAGGACTACCCCGGACCATCACAGCGCATCAAGAAGACTGTACAGGTGGGCTCCGCAGCGGTCTTCACCGTTTCCAGCTTTTACAGTTCTGATACCGATTTCTATATTATTGCTTTTATTATCTACCAATACCCGATATTAACCGTTATCGATTATGTCCTTTAAACAAAAATAAGAAAAACAGTTCAAAATGTGTTATGTAGCTATTTAGGTGGTAATCTTGGTTATTATTTATGTTTACCCCTCACCCTCAAGTAACTACAGAACAACTTTGTGCAAGTTAAACTTCATTTTGAGACTTTTTTTGGCCGACTACCAGAAATAGTCTTGCATTACATCAATTTATAAGCTCAAGCAGGATGTCTGCTGAATCAATATTTGGAAGTCGATATCCAGTCCAGCAATTTTTTTCAGTACCACCGCCGATATTCAATACCAGTATCGGATTGGTGCATATTGTCTACCTCCATACTAATCACCTTTGTCCATCCCATTGACGCACAGACGCTTCATTCTGTTATTACATCCATAAATCCGCTCTGTAGCCTGTACCCTTTTGGCTTCTTGCCTGCTAAAACATAGTTTATTATGATGTCTTCTACTGAATAGTATTCAGTATCTCCCTCTATATACAAATCATCTCAATTTGGAAATTTTTCTGGTACCCACATTATCTGTTTAACAGCTGTCAACAGCTCTTCTACAAGGTTTCTTTCCAAGAAGCATGATACTTCCTGTTATGATATGATAACATTTGTCTCTGTCCTGTATTGTCATCAGATCAGATTGTATTGCCATTATCAGTCAACTCTTGGTCCCTGGTCATTGGCGCAAACATGTACCAAAAAGCAGTAATAAACAAAAGTCCTGACATGAAGGGTCTATATTGCTCAGAATTGACTCTTGTGAGCTTATAGCTGTCACCTCATCCAAAACTTACCTGGAGTTGTGTTTTGTTTCATTCACACATTTGAGTATTCCTGTATTATTAATTTGGCTACGTCTCCAAAGCTCTAACTGCTCTGTTCCAGCTTGTGATGTCATGACGCTGTAGTTTTCAAGTCAACAGCTTTTTCTAATGTTTTGATCAGCAGAGAGGGCAGTTCCATCAGTTAAATCCAAATGATTCTAGTATGAAGTTAAATATACAATGGAGCACTTCCTGTATTACTACAATACAAGGTCGAACAAAGTGTTTTCTGTTTGAGAGAAGAACTAATGTGCATGGTTTGTGTGTTAAACATGTGTGAATGAAATAAAACAGAACTGCAGGTATGTTTTTTGATGAAGAAACAACATTATAACATAGATCAGAAAATAGCGTAATATGGGCGGTTTAAATGAACAAGAATACATCCATAGTACATATTATGTACTATGGACAAAAGTAATGGTGAATACTTTATACGTTACTATGCATATGATTAAAGTTCAGCTGCATTCATCTTGTAAATCTGTGCTCAACTGTTTATCATCTAGTACAACATTATCTCATTTCATTATGTCACATGTTGCTTTTCCGAGACGTTCCAGAAAGTTAAGTGTGTCCATTATAGGAACAATCAAAGACCCTTCAGCGGCCCTCTTCTTTTGAACTTTGACCTTTCCACCACTCTACACTGACATTGCATGACCTTTAGTAATTAGAACATTAGAAATTAGAATTAGAAATTAGAACAGGAACACATTTTTTAAAAATCACTAATATGTCCAGTGTCTCGATCTAATTTAATGGATATGTTTTACGGTCTCCTCATCCAAAATTTAGTTCATAATGTCTTTTTTTACTAAACTTTTTTATTACCAAGGTCATTTTGACTTTAGATTGAAGAACTGTTCAATAGATTTGATAGGAAAATTATTGTTTGCTAGATTATGGGATTTAAGTGACCCCTAATTCAGCAACATATCAATTAGGTGTATTATGAATCAATTAAAGAACTTTATCTCCAATAAATATTGCGCTAATGGGATGTTCGAGGTTGTTTAGGCATGTACATGTCTGTCTTTTTGATAGTCTAAAAATAATAGGATTCTGGTGTTGTGGAGAGGGGGATGCACCAGCAGAGTGGTTTTGTCCTTTTATGGTCATGATGAAAGAGAGAGAGATGTTTAGAGAAGAGCTCAAGTAAAAGATGATGGAGAGTGTGAAAGAGAGGAGGAGGAGGAGGTACTGGGCATGTCCAAACGGAGGGAGAGATGGACCCGATGAACGGTGCCCAGACTGAGAGACCCTGTGATGTGTACTGGACCATGGGGTCAGCAGGAGGGCAAGAATGTTCCCACGAAACCCAACACCACCCAAACTCGGTTATTAACTCTTCTTTGCATCAGACGGAAAAGGTTTCATGGTTACTTCACATCTCGGTGTACACAAGTCACTGATTCAAGTGGGTAATTACTTGGATGATGGAGAGGCAGGTGAACTGTGTTTTCCTGCTTCTAAGGGTGCATATTGTTGTTGTGTCCTTGACCTAGACACTTAACCTTTTTAGCATTTTTGATAGATTTTAATTATGAACAGAGAAGCTTGCACACAGTCTTACTTGCAAATTTTACATTTTATTAGGACATCAACGATGTTTTGGCCTTAGGCCTTCATCCAAGGGCCTCCTTTCAAGAAACTGATGTGTTAAGTTTTCATTCTTTTAAACAGATTTTGATTAAACCATACCACTATAATACATGAACAATGACACCCATGACTACCACAGATACTGCCTTCCATCATGTCACCCTTATATAGGCGGATGACTCTGGCAGCATTTACTGGTATTTGTGCATGAGGCGTAGGGCAAGTTTAACATTTACTAAGCTGTGATCGTTTGTAGAATAGTTAACGATGCACCAATCCAGCTTTTTCAGTTTCGATATCAATCCTTTGACTTAAGTATCTGTTGATTCCTCCATATTAATCAATACTAGTATAGGGATGCAAAATAGCACTTATCTTAGCTTATTGCATAAAAGAGAGATTTATCCTTCAAATATCTACTGAACAGCTTCTATGAATAAAAGTTTAAATATTCTAGGTCAAAATCAGTCTGTAATCTACATCTAGTTAAAGACCCAACTAGGACATCTGCTTAACCAATATCATGGAACGAATACCCGATCAAAAGTTCAAAGTTCAAAGGTTCAAAGTCAGGTTTATTGTCAAAAAACATATGTACAGGTTGCACACAGGATTTGAAATTGCAGCTCTCCCTAGGCCCACAGTGAACATAAAACGTCTGATAAACAAGACAATAAACACAATGACTAAAACATCACATATACCCATAGCAAAAGTACATATACCCTGATATCACTGGTCTACACATTTTTGGACTCGATCTGCTTCCGAGATAAAAATGGCTAAATCTCATTTAAATTGATATGATGAACTGAAAATCAGTTGATAAGATATTTAATGATATTGTTTTACATCAAAATCGCATCTGTTTATACAATAGATTTAGGCATTTTTGCTTCAAATAATATTTATATTTTGAAAATATTTAACTTGCACTTCTTTATCTGTCAACAAATAAACAAGAAATAAGACATCAGGTGCACCCAATTTTGAGGCATCTCTCTCATGTGAAATCAAATAATATTTGATGTTAAAACTCTAGACATATTAAAATGAATGTATTGGAATGTGCAGACAGGCTTTCAGATAGAACTGGTTCCTTGTAGACACACTGTACCTTCTGATAAACTACTGTTTTTGCCTTATTTTGCATAAATTCCCTATTTTGGCCCAATACTATATCTTGGAAACTATAGCCAATCAGCATTTCTGACTTATTTTTTCTTTATTAGTGACCTAAATCAAGAAAAATTTCACTACTTTTGTTCCAGAAGCATTTTGCTTGTAGACCAGTGTATTATAATACTATAATACTAGTATCTGTATTGGTGCATCCCTAGTCATAGTATCAAAGATTCTTGTAAATGGGATATTTTGATCTTCACATGAGGCATTATACTGCTGTCTATTTCCTTGGGAACAAATCATATTAAACCCTGATCTCCACATTGCCCTTGCCTCCGCTGCTAACATCGCGCCTCATGTGAACCCCACAGTCACAGCATAGCACAAGTTACACTCACGAACCAGTAGCAGTTAGTGTGTGAACGTGTGTCTGCCATGGTACTTGCGGTCTGAGCTATAGTATTTATACTCCAGAACAATCTTGTGTGTTTTGTCGCGCTCTGACATTCCCCGGATCTGATTTCCCTTAAATGATGGTGTACTGAGACTTTCAACATTCTTGAGGTTTTCTTCCAGTTGTATTTTATTCAGTGAAATGTCTCATAATGGAACATTTGGTTTAGACATGATTGACATATAACGCTCGAGCACTTACAACAATAACAGCCAGTCTGGGGGCAAAGTCAATCTGGACTATGCTGGACCCCATGAAATATGTGATAGATGGGTACATGGTGGCTGAAGGGTGTTTGTGTTAGAGAATTGCAGTTTGAGTTAAAGGGGGATCCTAAAATAACTCCTGGGCCTTGTGAAAGTATGCAGCGGAGCAAGGGAACGGCAGGAAGGCTGTAGAGAGTCATGACTCTTTAAGGGGAAGAGATGGACTTATATGGGTCATTGTTGTTTAGCTACTTGTGCAAAATGAGACCAGTCATAGTCCTGTTTTTAGTTTAGACCAGACCAGCATTTACCAAATCCTTCATGGTAAGTTATGTAGTCACAGTATCTGATTTACTAAACAGATAAGGGGGTTTTCTTGATTTTTCTTTTGATGAAACTCACTTTCTGAATTGAAGCATTCTTTAAAGGTTCTATAGTATACAAAATTGCTTCTTGTGAACTTTAACCCTAGAACACTTTCACTATAAAAAGTAACACCATCACTTTTGCTGGGTAATTTTTACCCGATATAATATACCCAACAAAAAGTACTTGTCATGAAAAATAGATCAACATATTGATAAATTAAAAGGAAGACCCTAAAAACATGCTCCAAAATTACGGTACTGAAAAATTAGGAATTTGGGAACAAAAAAAAATCCTAAAAAATAAATGAATAAATAAATAAACTGGAAAGTTGGTCTTTGGTCCACTCATTCCTGGGACATGTGAGACTTCCCTGGTGAAGCACAGACTCCTTGACACACGAACAGTTGCAGGAGAGAGGAACAAAAATAGTATTTTTTCAGTGGGTAAAAATGACCAGTTGACTAAAATATCCTTTTTCACCATAAGAATTCCCTTTGAAATCACCATTTTGTGATATTTATTTATAACCACTGCGCTAAATAAGGATGGCATACACATTCCAGGACCACTCTTACTTACCTATTTTTTTTACATTCTCATACATTAAATTCATTATATTCTTGCATTCTTTTTCACTATTGCCGGCTGAAAATCACCCGAAAGCCTGTAGGAAAAAGTGGGCTTTGGGGTAGAGAAACGCCTACACCTTCAAAGATGTCAAAAACAATGGTGAAGCTCCCCAGGGACCCATGACACTCAGAAAAATGTAACATATTGAAAATCATGTAAATAGTTTTGCTCGGGTGAAAATCACCCGGCGATAGTGCTCTAGGGTTAAGCCATGTTAGAATGCTGTTACTTCTTCTAAAACATACCTGGAATTGTGTCCTCAAACATATGTTTGAGGACCCAGGATTATTTGTCTGTCTGCATCTCCAAAGTTCAAAATGCTCTATTCCACCTTGTGATGTCATGTACTGGTAGTTCTCAAGTTACCTTTTACCTTTAGTTCAGTAGAGATTGGCAGTTCCAGGGCTGAAATCATACAAATGATTCCAGTGAATGTGCATTTAGTTTAAAAATCCAGTGGAGTCCCCCCGTTTAGTAAATCTGCATAAATTACCACATTACATCACAAGGTGGAACAGAGTTTGAGACAGTTTGAGAGAAGAACTCAGTCTGAACATGCAGAGTTTATGTGTTAAAAATTTGTGAATGAAACAAAACACAACTGCAGGTATGTTTTTGATGAGGAAACATTATAACAGATTAGAAAATAGCATATAATGAGCCCTTTAAAGATCCCATGACATGGTACTTCTTGATGCTTTTATATGGATCCTTAATGGTTCCCTAATACTGTAAATGAATCCTTCTTCAAAATCAACACTCAGTGCATGAGGAACAGAGATAAGCTGAAAAAGAGTAATTTTTCTCACTCTGAACAGTCTATAATGGGCATTGTTGCTTGAATGCAAATGAGGAGAAAAGAGCTGGCCAATAGTAGAGGGTGGGGGCATGGCCAAACTCTCCGCTCTCGCTCTGAGCCCTCAGCTGATCCATTTCCTTGTTTTTGCACGGGGGGAGAGATTTGAAGCGTTCCATTGAAAAATAAACACATTTCCACATAAAATAAAATCAAACCACTGCTGTTCAAAGGTCCAGAGGCTCAGATAAAGGACTTCCGAGCCTAGAAACACTCGGACGTGCCTCCAGGCAAATAAAAAAACGCATTTCGCATTGCCTAGCGTATTCGCAGTCCAAACTCTCTGTGCGTGATTTACAGAGACGCTGAGTACAGATAGACGGGGGTGGAACTGCATTTGCATTTCTTTTTTCGATCTGACGTCAATAAGGTGCCTTGTTCAAAATCGCCCGTTTGAGCTCCGATTTTTTGTAATGCAGAAAAGGATCGCAAATGCTCAGTTTAGACATTTCGCAACTTTTAACCATGGGGGGGGGGGGCCTAAACAGGGTAGGGGAGCTCACATTAACGTTCAAAAACCTCAGAAAGTGAAAATTTCATGCCATGGGACCTTTAATGCAATACTGAAGTAATGTTCTTTTAATTATATCCATTTTGCATCACATTTTTGTTCATATATGCATGCTACACTATACTTTTCAGTCCATATACTGCATTACTGACACACATGGAGCAACAGTTTGTGTGTAGGAGTACGGCATACCGGCACATCATTCAAAAAGGAGTCTGGACTGTGTGGGCATATTTCTAATGCGAAGTGTTAATGTTCAGCAAGTGTTACAGAATATAATTATGTTAACTGGTTGCAAACTGGCACCTAGTAAAAACCTTTGCCAATGAAAACCTCTGCCAATGCAATTTCTATGATACCCACTCACACGTATTACTTATTCTTTATAATGCCTTTAATTTTTTTATTAATTGTTTCTAGGTAGAGCAGTCCAAAGTGCTGATCAAAGAGGGCGGTGTCCAGCTGACCTTGACCATAGTGGATACTCCAGGTTTTGGAGATGCTGTGGACAACAGTAACTGGTGAGTTCTTCAGTGAAATCTGCTGTTTCCTCTCCTACACTCTGCCTAAGCTCACTATCTCTGCTCCACAGCTGGCAGCCAGTCATAAACTATATTGACAGTAAGTGCGAGGACTTCCTCAATGCAGAATCCAGGGTCAACCGTAGGTCAATGCCCGATAACAGAGTCCACTGCTGCCTATATTTCATCGCACCTTCTGGACACGGGTAGGTCTGCAAATCAAATAGTATAACAATGTAACAGTTATAGTGTGTTTCATGCAACAATATGGACATTTTAGTAGATGCCACTCCAAATCTGGAAGACATTAAAGTATTCTTATGATCAGTGACAGGTGAATAACCTGTGAACTTTTTGCCCAAAGTTAATTTTGGTAAACTACCAAGTTAGTTGGTTTAAGTGCACAAAGACATGACTTAAAGGCAAAGTAACGTTATTTTACAATCTGAGCCTTCTTTCGGTAATAAAACAAGTCGTTTGACTCACCCATATCACGTTCGTGTCATTTGGAGCTGTTTGAAGAAAGTTATGTTGTAGCGTATCCATTAGCATTTGTATTCGGGGCATTACTTTGCGGTCTCCAAATAACACAAACTTTAGCACTTTTCAAATCATAGAAGCCCGATGTCTTAATGTAAGAAATCGTTTGAAGCAAAAGTGGCCTGTAATCCGAGATTTAGCCATAGTTTTCAGCTTTGCGTTTCATGTTTGGGTCCCGGGAGCAGTCCGCGCATGCGCACTGGCGTCCTCATCTACTCGAAACTATGGCTAAATCTCGGATTACAGGCCACTTTTGCTTCAAACGATTTCTTACATTAAAGGGATATGCCACCCCCAGGTCAAATTTGGGCATCTCCCCACAGTCCAGAGACTAAAATAAGTGATGGAAAGCGTTTTCCTGCTCACCCAGCCATTGTCCGAGTCTGTCGCCACTGACCGCCGCCGTATCTGCAGCTCCTCCGCCTTAGACTGGAGTCTAACGTCGCCAGAGAAAGATTTCGGCCAAAAGGAATTGATTTGCTCGATGCGTTTCCCAATAACTTTATGTGTAGTGCGCATTCATATCGAGTGCAAATAAATGTGCAAATCAACACGGAGAGCTTGCCTTGGTCATTTTGGGTGGGAACTATTTTCCAGTGCGGACGAATACAGTCGAATCACGCAGCACGCTGCCAGGGGAATCCCTGTTACGCACCGGGAAGGGAGTTCCCCTGTTGCACAACGTGGTGCGTGATTCGACTGTATTCTTCCGCACTGGAAAATAGTTCCCACCCAAAATGACCAAGGCAAGCTCTCCGTGTTGATTTGCACATTTATTTGCACTCGATATGAATGCGCACTACACATAAAGTAATTGGGAAACGCATCGAGCAAATTAATTCCTTTTGGCCGAAATCTTTCTCTGGCGACGTTAGACTCCAGTCTAAGGCAGAGGAGCTGCAGATACCGCGGCGGTCAGTGGCGACAGACTCAGACAATGGCTGGGTGAGCAGGAAAACGCTTTCCACCACTTATTTTAGTCTCTGGACTGTGGGGAGATGCCCAAATTTGACCTGGGGGTGGCATATCCCTTTAAGACATCGGGCTTCTATGATTTGAAAAGTGCTAAAGTTTGTGTTATTTGGATACCGCAAAGTAATGCCCCGAGCAAATGATACAGCACCATGTTAACGGATACGGGATCATTACTAGAACAGAACGGCTCAACATAAGTTCTGCGATACTGCTCCAATTGACAGAAAAATGCTATGGGTGAGTAAAACTACTTGTTTTATTGCCGAAAGAAGGCTCAGATTGTAAAAAAAACTTTAATTTGCCTTTAATATTTTTGAAAAATTACACTAACAATTTATCTTCAAAATCTGCCAAAAGTTAACATCAGTGGTGCAGTGCTAAGCCAATTTGTGTTTTGATAGAAATAATACAGGCAACACAAGGTAGATCATAATCTTCTGGCCAATAGGCGTTTTAAAGACTATTATTGGTGCTGTGGCTCTCTCCTCATTAAACTGGCAGAGGCTAAATCTAATTTTACATTCCCAGTCTGCACTTGTCTGAGGCGGAGATGAGGAAGCTGCCAACTCCTTTTTTGGTGACCCACAAAGTTATATAAGCCGTTTTGCTCATGCTCTGTCGGCTCCGGATCTCCCATCACTGAGCCAGCCAATCAGAGCAGAGAGTGAGGCAGGCCTCTTGTCCAGTCATTCTTTGTACCAGCAGGAGATGGAAAGATAATTCACTTATTTTTTCTATAAACATATTTAAATGTAATTAAACTTCACTTGTGAATTCTGAAGCATATTATGCGGTTGGAAAAATTTCAAGCAAGTCTCCTACATTTCTTATGACCCCATTTTATCACATGCTTCATAAATCTTTGAGGGACTGACTGAACTTCTCAGCAGCTGGTCTGTTGCTCCTGTTTGCATGTGTATTCCAGGGACTGTTCTCTTTAGGCCTACTACTGTGATGAAATTAACCCTCAGATAGAGGGACCAAAGACCATTTGATTCAGTTGCAGGTTTTTGTTTGATTTACCTATTTTTTGTCTTGTTAAATGCACCAACAAGGGTTATCCACACCAATATCTTTGTAAGCTACTCATCAACAGACAGTATTACATCGCCCTCTGCTGTTAACTTGTGGAACTGATTTTTAAAATACAGTGAACCCTCGTTTATCGCGGGGGTTAGGTTCCAGAAATAGCCCGCAATAAGTGAAATCCGCGAAGTAGGACAATTTTATATTTTACAATTATTCTACATGTTTTAAGGCTGAAAACGCTTCACCAGACACATTATACACCTTTCTGAGACTGGTATTAACATTTTTCTCTTGTTTAAACACTCAAACTTTTGTAGATTTTCATTAAAATATATTAATAGTGGGGGGGGGGGGGCACGTGACACGCGGACACGTGCGCGCGGACACGTGTGCGCGCTGACACGTGCGCGCGGACACGTGTGTTTGTTTTGGTACCACATATCCATGCCATGTGCGAAAGTCGAGTGGAAAGCGACCTGGATATCATTTTGGGCAAGACTCAAGCCAATGCTAACAGTGCCAAACCGCTAACAGACGCCTCTGAGCACCACAAGACCAGGTAAGACTAACCTGCGCTCACAAGAGTTGGTTGCATTTCACCCCGGCTCCAAAATCAGACCGCTATCAATGCGTCGCCAATACTCCATAGCTCTCTAGGACAGGGTCGGGTTCGTGAGGGGAAAAGACCCACTGTCTCCTCTGTGCGCGCGAGTGTCCTCCCCCCGCTGCGGCTCGGGCCAGGCCCGTCCATGTTCTTGGCTCTTCCATGGTCCGGCTCGCACTCTCTTCCATGGCTCGTGCAAGTAAACAAAGGCCACACCTCCTGTCACCCAGGCGCTCTCGTGAAGAAAATCAGAGACTCTGTCCCTACCATCCCTGGTCTAGACCTGGTTTAGTCCTGGTTTAGACCTGGTTTAGTCCTGGTTTAGACCTGCTTTAGACCTGGTTTAGTCCTGGTCTAGTCTCTTAGCTAATCAGGGCGCAGGACAGAATGTTACACTGTAAAAAAAGTTACACTATAAAAAAAATTGGAAAAAAAAAAAAAAAAATTGGAAAAAAAAATCCGCGAAACAGCGAGGCCGCGAAGAGTGAACCGCGATACAGCGAGGGTTCACTGTACAGCCCACTGTAATTCTGCAGTCAGAATCATATTATATGCTCAAAATATCTATTCATGTTTTTACTCATTAGGCTAAAACCACTGGACATTGAATTCATGAAGAGGCTCCACGATAAAGTCAACGTCATCCCGCTCATCGCTAAAGCTGACACCCTGACCCCTGAAGAGTGCCAGCTGTTCAAAAAGCAGGTGGGCTGGAGAGTGAAGAGTGAACATCTTTGTGTGCTATTGAAACAGTTTAACTTCACATGTATCATCTTCTTTCTTCAGATAATGAAAGAGATACAAGAACACAAGATCAAGATTTATGAATTTCCAGACACAGAAGACGATGAGGACAACAAGATCATTCGTAAAATCAAGGTAATGAGCAAAGGCAGTGAATTGGTACAGACGCATGGACAAACTAAATAAGTGGTGTGTTATTTGTGTTGGTGTGAAGTAGAGATGGACTTATGTAACAGTTAGTCGATATACTGGGCAGATATTTGTCCTTTTTAGTATTTTGGCTAATGGCCTTAAAGGGATATGCCACCCCCAGGTCAAATTTGGGCATCTCCCCACAGTCCAGAGACTAAAATAAGTGGTGGAAAGCGTTTTCCTGCTCACCCAGCCATTGTCCGAGTCTGTCGCCACTGACCGCCGCGGTATCTGGTGCTCCTCCGCCTTAGAATGGAGTCTAACGTAGCCAGAGAAAGATTTCGGCCAAAAGGAATTAATTTGCTCGATGCGTTTCCCAATTACTTTGTGTGTAGTGCGCATTCATATCGAGTGCAAATAAATGTGCAAATCAACACGGAGAGCTTGACTTGGTCATTTTGGGTGGGAACTATTTTCCAGTGCGTAAGAATACAGCCGTATCACGCAGCACGCTACCAGGGGAATCCCAGTTACGCACCGGGAAGGGAGTTCCCCTGTTGCACAACGTGGTGCGTGATACGGCTGTATTCTTACGCACTGGAAAATAGTTCCCACCCAAAATGACCAAGGCAAGCTCTCCGTGTTGATTTGCACATTTATTTGCGCACTACACACAAAGTAACTGGGAAACGCATCGAGCAAATTAATTCCTTTTGGCCGAAATCTTTCTCTGGCTACGTTAGACTCCAGTCTAAGGCGGAGGAGCACCAGATACCGCGGCGGTCAGTGGCGACAGGCTCGGACAATGGCTGGGTGAGCAGGAAAACGCTTTCCACCACTTATTTTAGTCTCTGGACTGTGGGGAGATGCCCAAATTTGACCTGGGGGTGGCATATCCCTTTAAATCTCCAGCACACGCCAATAGTTGTTTTGACCTACTGTGTAACGAATATGCATCAAACTTGACAACTCTGCTCTCTTATAGGCTTATGGTAAATCAAGGCTGCTGGTTCTAGTTAATTTAAAAGACAGAATTGAGGAAAATAATCAAAATGTGCCCAAAAATATTACCAAAGCTTATGTTAAACAGTTGGTATCTGCCATGACAAGACCCATATCAGTTGATCTCTAGTGTGTTGATAACTCTTCAACCAAGCCATATTCATTTGATTGAAATATGTTCTCAACATTCAAATTTTGTATCCCAGGAGAAGATGCCGTTGGCAGTAGTCGGCAGTAATGTGGTGATTGAAGTGAATGGGAAGAAGGTCAGAGGTCGCCAGTACCCATGGGGCGTGGCTGAAGGTATGATCTCTTCTGTCAGCTTCGCTTTAGGCGCCGCTTTAGTTTACAACCTTCACTGGGGGAAAAAAATGTATAAATCAGTGAGATGTGTCAATCAAACTCGGTGTCAACCAAACGGGACATGTGTGAGACCGCTTCATGTTTGAGTAGAGCATGTGCTTTGAGGAAAGATATTTGTAAGTATAAACTGATGTATGTTGTGGATAGGCCTGTCACAATAATTACTATATCGACTTATCAATATATGAAAGCTGGAACAATACAAGTGGGGAGATTTTGCATATTTTTGGTTGTAGCACAATAACATTTTTGCTGTAAAAAGGTTAAATAAGTAACTTCTATGGCTAATTATTGGTTGATTCTGTTTATTAGCTGAGGCTCAAGCCTTCTAATGATAGTGTTTATTCAAAAATGGTTTGCAAGGATTATCTTGCATTATTGTTAATGAGTCAGTGGTATAAAGTAGTTTCATTATTTTTGTTTATTGCAGTATATCTCTGTAGCAAGATATCGTGCTTCAGAAGTTGCTATCCTGACAGGCCTAGTTGTGTGTCATCTTCTCTTTACCCAAACTGAGTTAACTGTAAGGTAATAGGTACATCTTTTAGTGCACAAACTGAAGATACACCAAACATGTTTTTTTTTCTTTGTTTACTGAACATTTTAAATAATACCAGGCAGAGTGCATTAAATCAGATACAGTATCACAGTGAAGAGTTACACACCTGAATGCCAACAAAATACACAAAATACATTTCTATGGAGAGTTTATAAAGTTAGTGTTTGTTAGTTTAAACTCCAGTCATATGATCCCATCTCTATATCTGTACACACACATTTTGGTTTTGATGTAGTAGGGATTCTGGAAAAGAAGGGTCGGCCTATTTGTGATATATTTTAGTAGTGTCTATAGGTAGAAAATAAAGGATCATGGTGCTTACTGTCAAAATGTTCAAAAACCAAAATGCTCTTAGTAAATAAAATATATATATATGTAGTATATATTTCTGACATTACTTTATATAGTATATTAATATTGCAGTATTAGTGACATGTTGTTCTTTGTTTGACCAGAGATCGGTCTGTCAACTTTTTATTTTATTTTCTCTCTTTTCCTTTTTTCTTTGTCTGTTCCTCTCCATGTCTGACAGAGGGCATTTTTGGTAAACACAACCATCTTGATTTGAATCTCATCCTTCCCCAGTGTCCCCCCTTTACCCTGGTCACTCCCACTTTCTTTTGCTGTGCTGTCTTGTCATTAAGCTGATGGTCAAACCAACATACATCAGACTTGGGGAAGACTTGATCAATATTTGACAAAGAGTTGGGAAGCAATCCAAATGTGTCACTTTTGAAACTTTGAAAATAATTATTGGTTATTGTTGTTATATCAGTGATTATGGGTTTGGTTTGTTGCGATCTGGGTATTAACTATATGATTTAATGGCGACAAACCTGAGCTTAGTGCAACTTTTATGAAGTTATGTGTGCTGCTATTAAGATGGACGACAAAGTGTCATTAGCTACAGTCCAGGGTCTAATAACAGGACTCAGGCTGTAACAGACAGAGCTTGTACTTAAAGTCTCTTGGTTTGTCCCAGGTCTGATGCTGAACTCGTCCTGGACTAAAGTAGAGGCCGTTAGCTGCTCAGGCTGCTTTAGACCCTCCTCTCTAATCTGGTGTCCCATCTTTGCTCCTCCGGTGTGACCCTCAACAGCATCACAAGACCAAACTGTGGCCTGGCTTGTGTGATGTTTTTTGGGGGGTTTGACCTGGGTATCAAAGACTGGGGTCCACTCCCTAACGCACTGCTTTTAGCTTCATCAGGCAATAGTTTTCAGAAGGGCATGTACCTCCTTGTGTACATCATTACATTGCATTAGTTAAAGTACCTTTAACCATATGTTTTACTGATATTTAGATGTAAGATTCAGCACGTTTCATGCATATGCACGTGCTCTCTGCTCATAAAAAGGCCCTAAACACCTGATGGGCGGTGGCATGCTGCGCTCATGATGGATACATACACAAAAGTGCATCCGGTGTTTTTAAACATGTTAAAGATTAGTCACACACTTTTTCATGCAGCTTGACCCCTGAGCTCCTAAGCTTGTCCCTCAAACCAGTGTCTGGATGGTTATACAGAGATCCTCTAAAACTCTCCCTTAGTCATGTTATATTGGGCCAAATCTGGGCCTAGTCTGGGCCCAAATTTAAACCCAACTGCTCCAGGCCCAGATTTCGCCCCCTTGTGGGTGTAGACAGTAACTCAAACCCCGTACCCCTCCCATCCGTCAGAGCTCCCTCCTCTGGAAGAGACAGGAGGTCAGTGGCTGGCCTGGCAGCCCCAGGGGCGGGACCACATAAGTTTCATCAATGGTAAGGTGCTAAAGAGTGAAGTGAAGGCAGCCAATGACACGCAGGCTGGAGACGACTGGAGAAATGAACCGCATATCCGCATCCTCAACGTCAACACAATTCACTGTCCTTTTCCAGAATCCCTCTGAGCCTCTAACAGTCCTTGTGTCCGACTCCAACCACCAAAAAGAGAAATTAAATATATAATAATATATATTCATGTGATATAAATAAACACTATTATTTGCATTATATTAACACTACCCATTACCCACAGACTGTATGACAAATTTCCAATCTGTGGTCTCCTTTGTCTCTTGAGCCTTTAACAATAACAACAATAATATAAAAAACTTCATTTTGAAAACCCATGCAAACATTACTATTATGTTATAGTTTATGTGCTTCCTTCTCCTTATTGTGTTGCTTTGTGTGTTTCAGTGGAGAACGGGGAACACTGTGACTTCACTGTGCTGCGCAACATGTTGATCAGGTGAGACCACCATCACCTTTCTGTTAAAAGACAAATTTAAGCTTCATTTGTAAATTAACAGAACAGTTTTGAATGTCTTTCCAAGTATGGAGACTATGGGCCCTATCTTGCAGCTGATCTTAGCACTAGCACTAGCATTAAAGAGGGCGTGTGTCCAGGTCAAGCTGTACTTCACTGCTGGAGGCTGGAGTGGGACGGTACAAGTACATATATGGTGATGACATCTAACTAATCTGTGACCGCTGTGGCACAGATGTGGTAAATTTGATATTTATTTTTACAATTCTGGCAATTGCGCGAAGAATCGCTCAGTCGTCCAGGTAGAATCCATGATAAAAGGAGAAATTCAACCAGCACTCGAACCAGAACTGACGAAGCCTCTCGGATGAGCGGCGAAACGTTTTCGACCAAACAAACTTTGTCCAGTTGACAAATTGAATTTCTCCTTTTATCAATTCTGGCAATTCAATGAACGCGCCACACCATGCCTTCAGTCTGCCCTGCCGTCTGATACTGAAGCATGGCACACCTCTTGTTTAGAGCTCCATGCCCCACAGATGTGCTAGTGCTAAGATCAGGGGCAAGATATGGCCCTATATGTTGTGCTTTTTAAAATTTTTAAATGTTAAAAAAAAAGGAACTCTAACTCTTTAACATCTTCTATCTTGTCAAGAACCCACATGCAGAATTTGAAGGATGTCACCAACAATGTCCACTATGAAAACTACCGCAGTAAGAAGCTTGCTGCAGTTACTTGTAATGGAGTGGACAACAGCAAGGTCAAGGGACAGCTAACCAAGTATGTTAACAAAAAATCTACTGATAGTGCTTTTTCCTTTACAGTGTTTGTTGTAGAAGTTTTCAGCTTGTCCAAGAAAGAAAAGGCTGGATACCAACCGGATGTCTTAAGCAGGAGAAGTTTATTTACATCAATAATACGGGCCCGGGGGAATTGAAAAGTCAACATGATGATTTCAAAAGTGAACATAGTATGATCTTTGAGTGTTCAAGTCCTTGACTATGCTTCCAAAGGAGGAGGTTTATAAAGTAAGTGTTGTGAGACTATGAAGGCCAGTAGGCACCAGTTAATCAGCAATGTGCCACAATTTAGATAATAGTATGACAAGGGAAGATGATCGTGTTATAGCTCCTGTGAGTCACTGTTAAACTGAGAGATGTACGTGGATGATAAATGACTTACATTCTCTTACAGTGTTCATGTTCAGTACCCTGTGATCTTGTATTTTAGTATCACTGAGTTTTACTTGGCTGACCCTATCTCCTCTTGTTGTTGCAGAAGCCCTCTGGCTCAGATGGAGGAAGAGCGCAGGGAGCATGTGATGAAGATGAAGAAGATGGAGGCTGAGATGGAGCAGGTCTTTGAGATGAAGGTCAAGGAGAAGAAGCAGAAACTGAAGGACTCTGAGGCCGAGGTAGAAACTAGAGTGTTCTCATCTAAAAAAGGGCCCATATTATCTGTCTTCTTATCTATGTCATAATTAGGGATGCAACGATAATCAATATAATACAGAATGGTGCTCTTCTCCTCAGATGCAGCAAGAACAGCTGCATATGGACTTACAGCTGAAATATTGTAATAGAGGTGGGCTTTATTTTTGGGTCTTGATAGACCCAGGAATGACAAAGATATTAACTTTTAAATACTTAAGAATCGCTTTTGGCTTTACATCTTTTTCTCAGACTCTATCTCATACGTTTTAGTCAGAAAATGGTCTGTTGAGACATTTCTATGTAATATAATGTAGTTTTAGTGTTCAGAAAGTAGATGGGCGAGTGCAGTGTGTGTGTAAAAAGAGCAGGGCAATGTGGGAGGAGCTACTGTCTGTCTCTGCTGTCTCTGCTGCTGTTGCAGACGAGGCAGAGCAGCGCCGACACAGGAGCCTGTGTGAATGCAGTGAGAGGCAGATAGGAAAAAAGAAACCGTCAAATTATCATCAAATAAGGAAAAGTCTGATAGTATAACTCCCCAAGCAGTCTATATTAAGAGTAGACTGGCTATATTATAAAATATAAAATAGCCTGAGAAAGCAGTTCTTATTTTCACTGAATAAAAATGCTGTAAATCACTGAAATAAAACACTTCATATATAAACTACAACTTTACAGTAGTTGTACTTAATGTATTATGTGTATTGTTTCATTAACTCATTCATTAACTCATTACTCATCAGCAGAATAAATTATATAAATTTATTTATTATTATTATTATTTATTTATTTTTTTTTCGATCAAAATGTATTGAAATTGGATCGATATCATGACCCGTGTATTGAGATACATATCGAATTGTGAGAAAACTGTATCGTTGCATCCCTGGTTTCCTTATCACAAACGCCTGGAGTTGTGTGTGTGTGTTTTTTTTATTCACACATGGTTAACACACACATCCTGCTTATTTAGGCTAATACAGGAAGCACTCCACTGTGTTTTTAAATTCTATACACTTTCACTAGAATCATTGGGATAATTTCAGCCCTAGAAATGCTTGTTAACTCATTTTGAGCTTTGGAGAAGTAGACAGACTAATAATGCCGGATTATTCAAACATACATGAATAAAACAAAGCACAACTCCAGGTAAATTTTATGTTGATGATGGAACAATATTCTAACATGGCTAAAAGCACACACAAGTTAATTTTGTATCATATAGGACCTTTAAAGCAGATAAAATGCCTCTCTTGGTCACAGCTGGAGCGGCGCCATGAGCAGATGAAGAGGAACCTGGAGGCGCAGTACAAAGAGCTGGAGGAGAAGAGACGTGTGTTTGAGGAGGAGAAGACCAACTGGGAGGCTCAGCAGAAGATCCTGGAGCAGCAGAAACTAGACGCCTCCAAGTAAGTAACAAAGTGATCAGTACTACTGGCTGGCATCAATATTCAAACAGTATTTATCGCATGTACAATGCATTTGCAATAGTTGGGAGTTTTTAGCCATTTTTATGATATATGATCTGAACTGTATCACTGGTCTACAAATTTTTGGACTCAATCTGCTTCCGAGATAAAAGTGTCTAAATCTCATTTATACTGATAAGATGAACTGAAAATAAATTGATAACTTAACTATGCTGGTTAGCTAATGTATTCAAGATATTTAATGATATTGTTTTGCATCAAAATTCCATCTGTTTATACAATAGATTTAAGCATTTTTGCTTAAAAATATTTATATTTTGAAAATATTTAACTTGCACTTCTTTATCCGTCAAGAAATCAACAAGAAATATCTTAAGACATCAGGTGCACACAATTTCGAGGTATTTCTCTTATGTGAAATCAGAAAATATTTTATGTTAAAGGTCCCATGACATGGTACTTCTTGATGCTTTTATATGGCGCCTTAATGGTTCCCTAATACTGTAAATGAATCCTTCTTCAAAATCAACTCTCAGTGCATGAGAAAGACCCATTTACACAGACATGGTAAATGAGAAGGACACAGATAGGTCAGAGGAGCGGGTGGGGGGGGGCCAAATGCGCCGCTGGTTCCTTGTTTTAGCGGTGCGCTGTGTGCTGGCCCCACTTTTGTGTTTTAAGAGCAGAGGAAGAAAGGAGAGCCATTTCAACGAAAAAACACATTTTCACAGAAAATAAAATTAAACCACTGCTGTTTCAGAGGTCCAGAGGCTCAGATAAAGGACTTCCGAGCCTGGAAACCCTCTAATGTGCCTCCAGGCAAATAAAAAAATGCATTTTGCATTGCGTAGCTCATTCGCGGTCCAAACTCTCTGGGCATGATTTACAGAGACGGTAGGTAGACATCCAGACGGGGGGTGGAACTGCATTTTCCGTGTGACGTCAGAAAGTTTCCTTTTTCAGAATTGCCCGTTTGAGCTGTGTTTTTTTCAAACGCAGAAAAGGACCGCAAATGCTCAGTTTACACATTTCGCAACTTTTAGCCATGGGGGGGCCCTAAACAGGGTAGGGGAGCTCACATTAATGTTCAAAAACCTCAAAGTGAAAATTTCATGCCATGGGACCTTTAAAACTCTATACATATTAAAATGAATGTATTGGAATGTGCAGACAGGCTTTCAGATAGAACTGGTTGCTTGTAGACGCACTGTATCTTCTGATAAACTACAGTTTTTGCCTTATTTTGCGTAAATTTCCTATTTTGACCCAATACTATATCTTGGAAACTAAAGCAAATCAGCATTTTTGACTTACTTTTTCTTTATTAGTGACCTAAACCAAGAAAAATTTCACTACTTTTGTTCCAGAAGCATTTTGCTTGTAGACCAGTGTATTGGGTTGAATAAATAACTTCTATGCTTATTATGGATTCCTTCTGCTATTTATTCACTATAGCATAGGCCTTTTAATGATGCGCTATATTTAAAAATAGGTCTTACTGGGATTATCCTGCTATGCGTCACTGGCATAAAGTAGTTTCAATATTATCATTTATTGCAATACATTTTGTGCTTCAAAATGTGTTATCACGACAGACTTAACTTGTCAGTCTAACTAGAACAGCAGTGTCGCGTTTTCATCTTAAGCTATAGAAAGATTAATTATCTGTCTTTCCCTACAGAACAATGGAAAAGAACAAGAAGAAGGGCAAGATCTTCTAAAGCCTGCTTTTTTTGTTTTCTACAAACTCATTTGTTCTTGACCTCCTCAAAGTTCACCTCTTCTGTGGCCGTGAAAACCATGACGCTGGCACTTGTCATAACATTCCTCCTGTCTTATACTGGACCCATACCCTCTGTTACTGTAAGACGTTGCTTTGATGAGGAATGCATGTGTTTGTGAAAAAAACAAACTTTTTTTTTCTATATTTTATGACAAAGAGGATATAGCCTCTGAATTACATTTGAACACACAGGGCAGTGACTGTCTGGAGCTGTTATATCACATGTACAATAATACAATTGATACTATCCTCATTTTATTTTATTGTTCTCATCTTAAAGGACCCCTGAGAATGAAGAAGTAAGTTGTTAAAGCGGTGATTTTATTCATAAATTGACCAGTAGAGCTTGATTACAATTTGAACAGATCTATAAACATATTCGTTAACAGCAAACTTTTACATTTAGAAGAATGAAACCAGGAGTGCTTACTGGAACTGAGGTTGAATCAAGTAGTTTACATTTTACATTTCTCTCAAATGTAAATGAAAAAAAGTCTTGAATGTGATGGAAAATGTTCAAACCAAAACAATGGAACAAATGGTCTAATCTGGAGTACTGTGCGTTCGTTTGTGTAGGGTCTCTTTGCCCGTTTTTAAATTTTACACTCAGGAAAATACTACAACCACAACAGTCATTGCCCTGTGTGTGTTTCTTCTGAGTAGATGCTATTATGCAAACCATTGTGTATAAAACAGCAGGGTTCAGTAACAGTGTTAATATTGTGATGGAAGTCATGGGTGTTTTTCTAGCCAATACTTAAACTACTCCTGGACTTTCCCTCTCATTTGGAAACGTTTATGCTCTATTTTAACTCTCAATTTTAAACTCCTTTACTGTATTTGTTGTAATGTTTTCTACCAATAACCTTATGATCTATTTTATGTCGCAAGTAACTGAAAAAGGAGATCCACTTAAACCACATGGGGGCATACTGTCGCTTTTGAAGTGCTTTGAACATGTACAAACTGTTATGTTACACACTACAGTTATGCATTTTATATGACCAAAAAGGGATTCCATATTACTTAAATCAAGAGAGAGGTAAAATGTACATCAACAAGCATTTTAATATAGCTTATATCATATGTTTTATTTTCATATGTGATGATAATGATGATATACATTCTATATTTGGTTCCCTTTAGTTTTCTAAAAATTACCATATACAAGTGTTATTTTTGACAAGGCTCTGTCACGGTGCATTTTAAGCTAAAGGGAAGAAGCTACAGGCAAGTGTTTTGTATTTTCCACTATATACTTGGGTTACCTTGAGTTCATCAGACCTTGTAGTACATACACCATGCCTGAAGCTTGAACTGATTATGCCTGATGTGTACACTTACTTTTGGGCTCTGTGGCCTTTCATTTAAGAGTATTATATTGTTAACAATCCTTTACACCGTATAGAAAAGCATAGTTTTTAAATGGCATCTTCACTGTTGCCACTGGATGCACATTCTCAGGTCCAATCCATTAGAGCTTCCCTAAAAGCTGACAGATACGGAAATATTGTTTGTTGCTTGTGAACCACTCCCCTTCAAATAGTTTCAGCTAATAATATGTGTCATTTTTGTAATATTCTTCTTTTTTTTTTTTTAATATATATATATATATGTACACAGCTTTTCTTATTTGTTTTATGTTTATCTGTCTTAAACTGTACATGTTTAAAATTAAAGTTGACAATGTTATGCATTAACCGTCAGTGTATAGTTTATTCTATGTGTGTACAGTGTTGGGGGTTTTCCAGTAATTCTTTAAGTATCTGTGTGCTGAGCAAAATATTTTCCAAACCTTTAATGTAAAAAAGCATTTATTTTTTTGTATCATTAAAATTTTAGATCAGGTACAAGATGGGTAAGGTATGAACAAAGAACATTTATAATAAAAAAGAAAGCCTACATATTTCTAAAAAAAAAAAATAAAGCTATACACTTCTGTTATGCTTCACAGCTGAAAAAATGAAAACACAAAGAATGAAATAAGTTAATGGAATTGTAAAATGTGTCAGGCAGATGCATCATTGTACTAATTTGGCTTTGGCACCCATATCTGGTGCGGGTTAACACAGATCTTTCCATTTGGGGTAGTCACTCTGCAAAACAGTACAAAATGGTTATGATAAAAGATTTGCACGTTAATAAGAGGTAAGCATAAATGCATACATACATATATCCTCTCTTGGAGCAACGGCTGCTGGTCCTGACCACAGACAGGATCTGAGATGGGTCAATCTTCTTGGTGCTGAAGCCAAAGCAGCACTGACGGGGAGAGGCTGCGTTTACGCCCCACGCTGAAACCACAGTGGCAGACAAAGTGCTTATTATAAAAAACGAGTTTCGGTTCAGTAGATCAGTGCAGCGTCACAGAGCCTTTCCATTCACTAGTGAGAGGACAGTCCATGTTCATGTTGGTTTATTAATGCAGAGGAAGACAGTGCATGCCAACAAGTCAAGTCGTTTTTTTTATATTTTTTAATGATCCCAGTGTAATTGAATTTTTTTCTTTTTAATCTACAGTTCATTAGGAGTAAACAGAAACAGCTTGTCTGTTTCTGTAGAACAGTAGGTCAAATCAAGCATACATCTTTGCAGTTTGCTGGTCAATAATTTAATCATTACAACCTCTTATTTAATTAGCCTATTCTTATTCACAGAATTAACCAAGCTCAAAGAGATGGCGTAGAATAGAGACAGAATCGTTTTTTCTTAATTAGAGATTGATATTATTATATTATTATGTTATACTGTAGCTGTGATAAGATAAGATAATCCTTTATTTGTCCCACAATGGGGAAATTGGAGCGTCAACGCAAGTTTCAGAAACAGTAGGAAAATATGAGCATGCATCAAAATTAAGATAAATAATAATAATAATTATGTACAATCAACTAAAAAACACAACACTGTAAGGTTAAAAGGTACAGGAACGCTGCACAATAAATGTCTTAAATAATTAATAAATGTGACGATATTTTATCGTCAAAAGACAGCAAATATCTTATATAAAGGCCAATATTTATCTTAAACGAATAGGTCAAACAATAAACAAAAAAGAGCAATATCATATTAGATAGATTAGATTCGATCCCACCCTGATGTGTGTACATACGCATGCAAGAGCAGCCCAGTGCAGTGAGCAGGAGTCCTGTTAGGAGCCACACAGTCTTCATGGTGAAGGAACAAGGTCTGAAGGCAGAAAACCTTACTGTGATCTGCAGGTTTAGTAATGACGTCCAACCTCCTCTTGGGTCTTTTATAGAGCTCGAACCTTCTTCACAGGAGGGGAAGAGCCGACTTACAGTGGTTTCTGAAGACTGACCCTTTACCATTGTCACAACTTATCTGACATAAACCTAAGCCATAACCATAATCTATTGTAACCAACATTTTAACTTTAAATAATGTCATTGATGAAATAATAATGTGGACCAGATTTTTACTCTTCATTAACTGAGTGTATATGATCATTTTGTGGGACTTTGCTTTCCACATTGTTAAATACTCACACACCCCATGTCACTATATAGACCTATGAGCCATAATGTTTGGGTTTTGAATTAACTTTTCAAAAGGATATAAATTATAAGTCCTTTTATATATAATGCAAAATGGGTTGAGAACTTGACTTTTATATTTTTAATGGAAAATCATTCTTTTATTTAATTAATACAAGAGATTTTATGTTTAGTACATTGGGATTTTTATTTTATTTTATTTTTTTATTAGCGCTGAGCCTGCCCCAGTTAGATAATAGATCTTAGATAAAAGATCTTGCACATACAGTGCCGTGAAAAAGTATTTGCCCCCTTCCTGATTTCTGTGTTTTTTGCATATTTATCACTCAAAACATTGTCAGATCATCAAACCAATTTTAATATCACACAGAAACAACCCAAGGAAAGACAAAATTCAGTTTTTGAATGATGATTCCATTTATTAGTGCACAAAAAAAATCTAAACCTATCTGGCCCTATGTGAAAAAGTAATTGCCCCCCCTTGTTAAATCACAAACTAACTGTGACTAACCACAGTTTTGAGAAAACTTAGTTCAGTTCTACATGCCACACCCACACCTGATTGTCACCACCTGTGTTGAATCAAGAAATCACTTAAATAGTTCCTGTCAAACAAAGTGAAGTTGGCTACAACATCTCAAGAACAAACACATCATGCCACGATCCAAAGAAATTCAAGAACAAATGAGAAAAAAAGTGATAGAAGTCTATAATTCAGGAAAAGGTTACAAAGCCATTCCCAAAGCTCTGGGGCTCCAGCGAACCACTGTCAGAGCCATTATTCAAAAATGGAGGAAACTGGGAACAGTTGCAACCCTTCCCAGGAGTGGTCGACCAACTAAGATTACTCCAAGAGTGCGACGACGGCTCATTCAGGAAGTCACAAAAGAACCTAGACGCACATCGAAAGAACTACAGGCCTCGTTGGCCTCAGTTAAGGTCAGTGTTCATGACTCCACCATTAGAAAAACACTGGCCAAAAATGGCATCCATGGAAGAGTTCCCAGGAGAAAACCACTGCTTTCACAAAAGAACACAAAGGCTCGTCTCACCTTTGCCAAAAAGCACCTTGATGACCCTCAAGACTTTTGGAGAAACATTTTGTGGACCGATGAGTCTAAAATTGAACTTTTTGGAAGGTCTGCAGCCCGTTTCATCTGGCGTAAAAATGGCACAGCATTTGATAAAAAGAACATGGTGCCCACAGTAAAGCATGGTGGTGGCAGTGTGATGGTCTGGGCCTGCTTTGCTGCCTCAGGACCAGGACAACTTGCTGTGATTGACGGAAAAATGAATTCTGCTGTTTACCAGAAGATCCTGAAGGAGAATGTCCGGCCATCAGTTCGTGCCCTCAAACTCAAGCGCTCTTGGATCATGCAACAGGACAATGATCCAAAACACACCAGCAAGTCCACCTCTGAATGGCTCAAAGAAAACAAAATTAAGGTTTTGGAGTGGCCAAGTCAAAGTCCGGATTTAAATCCGATTGAGATGCTGTGGTGTGACCTTAAACGGGCAGTTCATACAAGAAAACCCTCCAATATGGCAGAATTGAAACAATTCTGCATAGAAGAGTGGGCCAAAATCCCTCCCCAGCGGTGTGAAAGACTCATCACCAATTATCGCAAACGTTTGGTTACAGTTATTGCTGTCAAAGGAGGCTCAACTGGCTATTAGATTAAGGGGGCAATTACTTTTTCACATAGGGCCAGATAGGTTTAGATTTTTTTTGTGCACTAATAAATGGAATCATCATTCAAAAACTGAATTTTGTCTTTCCTTGGGTTGTTTCTGTGTGATATTAAAATTGGTTTGATGATCTGACAATGTTTTGAGTGATAAATATGCAAAAAACACAGAAATCAGGAAGGGGGCAAATACTTTTTCACGGCACTGTATTATGTGCAAGATCTTGCAGATATTATGTGCAAGATCTTATCAACTCTGCGGTTTACTGTGCATTTGTTTCTGTGCTCATAAAGACATTCTGGTTCCCATCCACCTTCAACACAAATTTAGATCTACGTTTACTGCACTAAAACTATATTGACGCTTTTGAAGCGCTTTGTGTGATGAGAACCTATAAGCACATATCCAAACTGTTATGTTACACACCATGTTTTGAAGTTTGTTTTGGTAGACATTTTATATGACCAAAAAGGTCAAATCAACATACCTTTTAATATAACTTTTGTCATTATTATAGCTTAATATAGCTTTTGTCATTATTTTATTTTCATATGTAATGATAATGATGTAATGATGATGATTTTATTTTCATATGTAATGATAACGATGCTGATATATCTTCAATATTTGGGTCCTTTGTTTTGTAAAAATAATAGACTAGTGAGACTTTGCAGTACATACACCATGCCTGGTGCTTGAACTGAAATAGGCATTTAGAAAAGCATAGTTTTAAAATGGCATCTTCACTGTTGCTACTGGATGCACATTCTCAGGTCCAATCCATTAGAGTTTTCCTAAAGGCTGACAGATCCTCAGATATTGTTTGTTGAAATCATAGACTGTACTGTGTATAGATAAATGGACATATCTAACTCACTAGCTGTGTTTCAAACAGGAAGTGAAGGTAGGTTTCAGCTAATAACGGGTTGAATGATGTATATCAAGCTCATGTTAGTATTGAGTTAGTATTGAGTGTTAGTATTGAGTATTGAGTGTTGTGGTCATCTATCTTCTGCAGCATGCCAACTCACACCTGGATGGTGTTAAGGGCTCTGTGGGCTCAGTGCCTTTAACACAATCCAGCCCTTTCTGATGAGTGAGAAGCTGCTCAGGATGAGTGTTAGCTCCTCCACCGTCTCCTGGATTACTGACTACCTGTCAGGCAGGCCTCAGTATGTTCAACTGGGGACCACCCTGTTTGATACCGTGGTCAGTAATGTAGGATGTAGGAGAGTACAGTCTTGTCTCCATTTCTTTTTACTCTGTACATCCCTGATTTCCAGTACAGTTCCGGGTCCTGCCATCTGCAGAAGTTCTCTGATGACTGTGCAGTGGTAGGGTGTATCAGGGATGGACAGGAGCTACAGGACACTGACTGCAAATTTTGTGGAGTGGTCCCAGGCAAACCATCTGGTCCTGAACACTGAGAAGACCAAGGAACTGGTGATTGACTTCAGGATGAAAAGGACACCAGTGGAACCCATCACCATCCAGGGCCATGACGTGGAAATAGTGGACTGCTACAAGTACCTTAGCTTCCATGTGAACAACAGGCTGGACTGGAGGGACAACAGTGATGCTTTGTATGAAGGACATGAGTAGACTCTACTTCCTGAGAAAGCGCAAGTCTTTCAACATGTGCACCAAGTTAATGAAGATCTTCTACCAGTTTGTGGTGGTCAGGGCCCTGAACTTGGTCTGTTGGAGGAGCAGCACCAGCAAAAGGGACATTGGATGGATCGACAAACTAATCCATAAAGCTGGTCACGTGATCGGCTGTGAGCTGGAGACATTTGCCACAGTGAGGGACAGAAGGACATTGGACAAACTGCTCTCCATCATGGACACTCCTCCTCACCCACTGCAGAGGAGCTCATTCTCCAACAGGCTCCACTCAAACAGTGAGAGATACAGGACTACATTCATACCAAAATTCATACAACTCTACAACAACTCACCTTTATGTGACAGATAACCCTCATCATAGCATCTTTGCACCGTTTCTCCTTATGACCTCTTGTATATAGCTGAGATATATTTGTATTACTATATTTCTATATTTTATTTTTACTTGTACATATACCTTTATTATATAATGATGCCTTATTTGACAATAGTCTCTTGCTATTTTTGCTACTTATTTAGATTTTATTATTACCATTTATATTCTTGCTCTTTTTTATTATAATACATTGCGACGTGTGAGCTACTGTGTCCAAATATCCCTAGTGGATCAATAAACATGTCTATGTCTATGTGTTGAGATGCATTTTAATAATATAATATTCCTTTATTTATTTGTGCATAGCCTTTATTCTTTGTTTTATGTTTATCTGAATTAAACTGTACACGTTTAATATTAAAGCTGACAAAGTTTCGCATTAACCGTCAGTGTAGAAAGTATTTTATGTGTGTACTGTGTTGGGGGTCTTCTGGTAATCCTTTAAGTATCTGTGTGCTGACCAAACATTTAATATAATTCCCCATACAAAATCAAAAAAGCATTTATTTTTTTGTATCATTGCAAGTTTAGATTGGGAAGAAGATGAGTAAGCTATGAACAAAGAACATTTATCATAAAAAAGATTTAGGCCTATATGTTTCTAGAAATTAAAGCTATACACTTCACAGTTCAAAAAGTGAATAGTCATAAAGAATGAATTCAGTTAATGGAATTTTAAAATTTCTCAGATACTGTACTTCATTATACTAATTTGTCTTTGGCACCAAGTTATCGTTCAGGTCAACACAGATCTTTGACTTGTTTTTGGTGGTCACTCTGCAAAACAGTACAGAGATGGTTAGGACAAAACTCTCATCATAAAGTGGTAATGATAAGAGAGTTACTCATTTTAAATACGCACATGTATCCCGGCTTGGAGCACCTGCTGCTGGTCTTAACAATGGACAGGATCTGAGTTGGTTCGATCCTCTTTGTGCTGAACTCAAAGCAGCATTGACGAGGGGAGGCTGCGTTAACACCCCACGCTGAAATGCACAGAAAATAGTGTCTATTCATGGAGGTTTGTCAACGCAGAAGAAGACACGCATGTAAACAACTTCAGTTAATCAAGTTGTCTCTATAGAATATTTTGTAATGAGTTCAATGATGGTAGCTGATTTTTATTTACAGTTCATTTGGAGTAAAGTGTAAAAGTAAGACAAATCAAGCATACATTTTAGCAGCTTGCTGTTTTTAGTCCATTTCCTTTTGTTTTCTGTGGTGGTCAATAACTTAACAACTTTTACAACCTCGTACTTAATTATTCTTATTCACAGAAATAATGTGGCTGAAAGAGATTGCATAGAAATAGAACAGATTTCTCTTTCTTAGAGATCGATATGGACTTGATACCGATTCTAGAGCAGCCGATGGCCAATCAGCTCTGACGATATTTTTAGCCCCATATGTTTTGCCAATTTGGATTATTTTTCCCAAATTATTAAATTTAGACTGCCCTTTTTCACCACAAACCATTAAACATTAAAGGACACCTATTATGCAAAATCAACTTTTCAGAGCTTTTAATCATGTTATAGTGGTTCCCCTTCTCGTTTACCCACTGGAAGTTGTATTTGGAGTAATTCGTGCATTTTTGATCCTTAATCACTTATTTTCACGACTGTGTTCATGATGATGTTTATGGCGATGTCAGTTCCCATTGGGCACTGCATCTTTCTAAAGCGGTAGTCTGCGAGAAGTTTCTTTAATGAATTAAATTAAGTAGTTTTAAATGACTATTGCAAATTAAAATGTGTAAATAACAACATAATGTTCTACACATGTCTTACATTTTAACTATATAACAAGCTCAAGCACAATATGTGAGCTTTAAAGTGTTCAAATAAAGCTTTGTGTGTACAATTTTTGCAGCGGGTCAGCCAAAACAGAAGATCAGCCTGTTATCTATATATGTATGATTTAAGGCTGATAGCCGATATGTTAAAGAGGGCAAATATTGGCCTGATATATAGGCTGGCCAATATATCGGTTGACCAATATATTGGCTGTCTATACCAGCGGCATCCAAACCTATTTCAGGGCTGGCCACATCTTGAAACATATTGGAAGTGGAGGGTCATAGACCTGTAACCTGGGAAATCCCAGGCTGCTTTGCACAATCATTCTGATCTGAAAGACAGCCTGGCAACAAGGCTAAGTGAGGGAGCCTGAGCGGGGGAGCCAATCAGAGAGCGGGGAGGAGTGGAAAGACGGTGACGCGTACTACGCGACAAACGGAAGCGGGTCCACCTTCTCTCATATTTATCTTACACAAACGGCAGTAATCGTTCAGTGCCATTGTTTAATCGTATTTTTGTTTTGCCTTCTGTTTTCGCGGAGATTGGGGAAAATGGCGGCGTTTCCTTCTCTTCTCCCCGGTCGTCGCTCTAACTACGTCATCGAGTACAACTGACATGATTGGCTATGGGCTACGTATACGCCAAATGATAGACATTCGTAACGCCCAATAAACGGCCATTGGCAATTGTAAGCCATATCTCTGCTACGAGATATTCAGTAGGTGGCTCCCAGACCATATATCACTTGTGATATGGTCTGGTGTAAACCAGGCAAATAGACCTGTGGTCAGCAAAGGCATTTTACAGAGCCGGCATATTAAGGCTTGAAACATTAACTTGAGGTCTGTATCACAATGCAAAGTGATGTTATTGATGATAAAAGGAGAAATTCAATTTGTCAACTGGACAAAGTTTGTTTGGTCGAAAACCTTTTGCCGCTCATCCGAGAGGCTTCGTCAGCTCTTCACTGATGTTATTGATGTTATAATGGTTGAATTACTTAAATTTGCTGTAAAGATTTAAGTCATCAATTAGGCCAGTTCTAGACCCTTAAAGGCAAATTAACATTTTTTTTACAATCTGAGCCTTCTTTCGGCAATAAAACAAGTAGTTTTACTCACCCATAGCATTTTTCTGTCAATTGGAGCAGTATCGCAGAACTTATGT
Organism: Paratrypauchen microcephalus; assembly: GCA_036785185.1. Classification (NCBI taxonomy): domain Eukaryota; kingdom Metazoa; phylum Chordata; class Actinopteri; order Gobiiformes; family Gobiidae; genus Paratrypauchen; species Paratrypauchen microcephalus. Next base: position 2,943,041 of record JAVJIX010000020.1, read on the forward strand.
TGAGCCGTTCTGTTCTAGTAATGATCCCGTATCCGTTAACATGGTGCTGTATCATATGCTCGGGGCATTACTTTGCGGTGTCCAAATAACACAAACTTTAGCACTTTTCAAATCATAGAAGCCCGATGTCTTAATGTAAGATATCGTTTGAAGCAAATGTGGCCTGTAATCCGAGATTTAGCCATAGTTTCGAGTAGATGAGGACGCCAGTGCGCATGCGTGGACTGCTCCCGGGACCCAAACATGAAACGCAAAGCTGAAAACTATGGATAAATCTCGGATTACAGGCCACTTTTGCTTCAAACGAAATCTTACATTAAGACATCGGGCTTCTATGATTTGAAAAGTGCTAAAGTTTGTGTTATTTGGAGACCGCAAAGTAATGCCTCGAATACAAATGCTAACGGATACGCTACAACATAACTTTCTTCAAACAGCTCCAAATGACACGAACGTGATATGGGTGAGTCAAACGACTTGTTTTATTACCGAAAGAAGGCTCAGATTGTAAAATAATGTTACTTTTCCTTTAATGTTGATTTATAACCAAAAAGACCAATACAATGCTAGATAATGTTCAGTTTGAATCCCACCCTGATGTGTGTATACATACGCATGCACGAGCAGCCCAGTGCAGTGAGCAGGAGTCCTGTTAGGAGCCACACAGTCTTCATGGTGATGGGACAAGGTCTGAATGCAAAAAACCTCACTGTGATCTGCAGGTTCAGTAATGACGTCCAACCTCCTCTTGGGTCTTTTATAGAGCTTGAACTTTCTATGGGCCCCCCTCCCACTTGCACTCTCACATTTTATTATACTATACTATAACTAACTAACTATAACTATATAGAACTTTGACTGTTTTAATATGTGTTCTGTAAAGCATCTGAGTGTCCTGAAATGTGCTATATAAATAAAATACATATTTATGTTTAGTACATTAGGAAGATTTTAATTTTAATCAGTACTGCCCCTGTTAGACAATAAAATGTACAAGACTCATGCAGATCTTATCTCTGTGGTGAACTGTGCATGTGCTTCTGTGCTCTGCGCACCCTCAACACAAATTTAGATCAGTGTACTTTTATCTATGGAATCGATCTGGTAAATGATGAAATAGCTCTTTTGGTTCTCCCCCAAATTACACAAAAAAAAATTCCCTTTTCCATTTGAGGCAATCAAGTATTATCATGTGTAGTTATACAGGTTACTGTTTCCATTGCATTTTCTCCCTTTTAAAAATACATTTTATATATGCCAAACACCATATACACCTCATCAACAGGACTCAACAACAATATCAACAGGACTTTAAGAGCCTTCAGTGTAAACTCCAACACTTTTTACAACAAAAAAATGAATTGTCATCACAAAACAAAACAATGAAGTTGGCAAAAGAGTGCAGGCAGATGGACAATCTATGCCAAGCATCAAGGTCAGATATGTTGCTAGGAGATGGGGCTATCAGTGGTGTGAGCCACAGAGGAATCCTAACATGTTGCTACCCCAATTACACTGTTGATTACAAAGATTACAAATCTCCTACCAAACTCCTGCCAAAGGTTTTGTCAACATCCCAAGGGCTAAATATCTGATTGTGTACATGGGTGCAGTGGACCTCAGAATGGAACGGACTGATGTCTTGAAAACGGATTTTATTAAATTATTCCAGGAGCTTAATAAAGTGGAGGTTAAGACATAGACCTAAGGAAGAGGAACAAATTTACCCGACTGCTGCAGCTGAACACATGGCTGTTTAACACGTGTGCGCTCACAGGATTGCACTGCATTGAGAACTTTGACCTTTTCTGGAAACGTGGGGACCTGTTTGAGGGAAATGGCCCACACCTAAGCAGAGGTGGAGTGAGCGTGTTGATGGAAAACCTCCTACATGCTCTGAGGCACCAGTCTGGATAGGGTCCTGTGCAGCCAGTGAGAGAACAGAAGAATGAGAGAAGCATTCCTGCTGTGCCAACCAGAGAACCAGCACCACCAACAGCACCACCACCAATACAACCACCTCCCCTTCCTCCAGAGAATGATTCAGCAGCATCACCTCTTCCCCATCCCCCAGAAAACAATTTAGCAGCAACACCACCGTCCCTTCCCCCAGAGAATGAGTCAGCAGCACCACCACTTCCACCTACCCCAGCGAAGGATTCATCACCAGGTCTCAGACACAGCAGCACAACCATCACCTCCCTGCCCACAGACCAGCCAGGGGTCCCCTTTGCTACATCTACACCATCAAGGAACTTTTCACTCTCCTTCTCCTCCCCACCTTCACCCCTTCCCAACCATCTAGAAAGCCTCATCAGATCAGGAATCAAGATGGCTCCTCTCACACCTAATCTAGCACAGTCAAGAGTTATGGCATCAACTACAGTATGTTGAACTTTTCCCCATACAAAACTGCACACACACACACACACACACACGCACACACACATGCACGCACGCACACACACACACACACACACACGCACGCACACACACACACGCACGCACGCACGCACACACACGCACGCACGCACGCACACACACACACACACACACACACACACACACACACATACAAACATACAAAAACTAAACTAAAATAACCCCGCGCAGGTTGACACTGCTGCCATGTATCTATCTATTATACTGGTGACATTTGTCACATAAATCTTGTATTGCGTTCTTAACCACTATAATGAACATTGTTACAGTTTTTTTTTTCTGTTGCTTCTGTATTGATAATTGACATTTGCAAAGCGGCTTATACAGAATCCCAAACAGTTTTCCTAAACTAAAATTTATTCAGCAGAATGCAGTTTCACAGTTAAAAGTGATGAATCATCCCTCAAAAGTGAGTTTTTGGTCATGTGTTTTCTGTGCTCTTTCATTCGACAGAGCAGCTCAAGACGCTTTAGTTTGTCTGCTTTAGTGAAGTCTGACATTTGGGGTTCACGCTTTACACTGATGAATGTGGGACTGGGAGACGGTTTTGGTGTTTTGGTGTTTTGTTTTTCCTCATGCGTTTTAGCACTTTTAAAAAACTTTTAGTTTAGTTTAGTTTAGGTTTAATTTGACCATTTGATTCAAACATCTGAATGGAGGCACTGGTGGTCAAATCATTTGGACTTCCGTCGTCTGTTTGCTTGTCTTTTGTTTGTTCTTTTGTTTGTTTGCTTGTATATCTGTTTGTTGTTTGTTCGTCTGCTTGTTTGTCTGTTTGCTTTTCTTTTTTTTTTTTTTTCCCTTCCTGGCAGCACGGTGGCTGAGTGGCTAGCACTCATGCTTCACAGCAAGAAGGTTCCGGTTACCCGGGCCTTTCTGTGTGGAGACTGCATGTTCTCCCCGTGTCTGGGTGGGTTTCCTCCGGGCACTCCGGTTTCCCCCATCAACCTAAACATGCGCCATAGGTAAAGTCCTCCAGCTTAGGGCCTGACCAAGCCTAAATAACAAAACAGAATCATGGGGATGGTCCCCGGGTCAAATATAGAAACAACTTCTCCTGTGCGAGATCAATAAAGGTCAATCTTCTAATCCTTGACCACTGTAAGGCGATTTGTGTTACAATTTTGTATGAAAAGCGCCTTATAAATATTGTTTGTTTGTTTGTTTGTTTGATTTCTCATCAGTTCACGCAGTTTTCAGACTCTTTTTCAGAAGCGTTATTATTGTCCCTCCAGTCCAGCCTGTTGTTCACACGGACGCCGAGGTACTTGTAGCAGTCCGTTATTTCCATTTCATGGTCCTGGGCGGTGACAGGCTCCACTTGTGTCATCAGAGAGAACTTCTGCAGGTGGCAGGACCTGGCTGTACTGGAAATTAGAGGTGTACAGAGTGAACAGAAACAGAGACAGGAAAACTGTAAGCGTGTTTGGAATTTTGTATAAACTGTAAATGTCAATTTTCAATAGAGCGGTGTGTCAAAGTAATTGAAAAAAAAAAGTTCTTGCAATTGTTCTTAGATTTGGGGTGTCAGAAATTGTAAATTGTGTTATGTTTGAATTTACATATTGAAAGTGGCATTCAATATGGAAATTTAAAAAAAAATTGAGCAAGTTTCAAAAAATGTGCTAAAACTGTAACTTGGCAACTTGACGCTTAACTCACACAAAACTCACGGTACGGTACGTACCTCGGTTCAGACCCCATGGTTCAGTACATTTTCGGTACAGTGCAGGAAAAAAAAAAACATAACCAGTAAGGCTGTCCTCAAAGGCAGCTTTGAACTCTGAAACACTTTTAAGAAGAAGAAGAAGAAGAAGAAGAAGTGAACTTTATTGATCTCACACTGGAGAAATTCTTCTCTGCATTTTAACCCATCCTATATATAGATATATATTAGGAGCAGTGGGCAGCACACATTAGGGCGCCCGGGGACCATCTCCATGATCTTCTTGCTTCGGTTTGGTCAGGACCTCAGCTGGAGGATTTACCTATGGTGCATGTTTTTGGGTTGGTGGGGGAAACCGGAGTGCCTGGAGGAAACCCACCCAGACACGGGGAGAACATGCAAACTCCACACAGAAAGGCTCGGGCGACCCGGGGATCGAACCCAGACCATGCATGCAAACTCCACACAGAACACACACAGAAAGGCCCGGGCGACCCGGGGATCGAACCCGGAACCTTCTTGCTGTGAAGCGAGAGCGCTAACCACTCAGCCACCGTGCCGCCAGGACTTTATTATGGGCGCTCTTAATGCAAATGAGGAGAGAGAGAGACAGCGGGTGGGGGGCAAACTCTCCACTCTTTCCTCTTTAGCAGTGCGCTGTGCGCTGGCTCCACTTCCGCGTTTGAGCGCAGAAGGATCTGCATTTCGTAGCTCGTTTGCGGTCCAAACTCTCTGGGCTAAGTGCGGGAGGGGGTCCGTGACTTTTCATGACTGATGACTTTATGTGCTCATCAGGGCTTGCAAATGGCAATGGTTAAAGAGTCCTCAAGGTAACCCTTGCAAAATGAAAGTCCCGTGGTCAGTTCAATATTAAACTTGTGCACCGTATATTCTCCGTCAAAATGCGCGCACCGAACCGTGACCCCCGTACCGTGACGGTTCAATACGAATACATATACCGTGCCACCCCTACTGGTTTAATTTGTGTTTTAGTTGTAAGTGAAGAAATAATCTTAATTCCATAAGAGATATATTATGCTCATTATTTATCAACCACACCTCTGCTGTGTGATTTTTATTCAGCCATATACAGTATTTATTTAAATGTAAATACCTCAAAGCTCAATGGGCAATGTTTTCACCACTACCCTTTTGAAAGAAAATGTTGTATAGTATTTCCTGTTTCAAGAATAATACCTACGGCATATTATGAACTGTGATGAACTTTGATGAAGTTACCAAACTCGTGCTCTGTGCAAATGTCTGTGGTGCATACTTGTGGAGTTTTGAAAGATCGTTGATCTTATCAGATGTTTTCTCACAGTCAACACAATGCCACCACATTACTTCTAACACTGCCATCTGTTTCAGCCCCTGTGATGCCATAGTTAAAGTTTACAGGAATACATTAGTGCAGAGGTCTTCAACAGGGGGGTCGCGGAGGTACTGCAGGGGGGTCGCGAAATCTTTTGATTTCACTTTAATATAATTTTATATTTTATAGTGTAAAATACAGTATTAACCTGTGTATTATTTCCTTGTATTGGATGTACCATAACAGAGTAGCAATGTTTATACATGACACTAAGCTCAATTTAATTTAATATAAAACACAATTCTATGCCGTGTATATAGTAGGGGGTCCCTGGCCCAGTTTGCCATCTGTTTGGGGGTCCCTGGCCTGAAAAATGTTGAAGACCCCTGCATTAGTGTATTTGAGCCTCATCTTAAATGTATTATCTATGGTTAAGAATCACTGGTCTATATGGAATATACTGAGGTAATGCAGAGACGTATAAATCTCTAACCTTATTCATATTTTGTACATATTGTTCATAGCTGAAAGCTTGTTTATGGCTGAAACTGACTTGAAATCACAAATTGAATTGTTTTGCTTACCAATTCAAAGGGCTACAGTTGTTTAGAACAGTGGATCTCAAACTTTTCACACCAAGTATCATTAAAGAAAGGATTTTGGCTTTCCAATCATCAAATTTCAACGAGGTTTAAAGTGGACTACATTATTTATAATTCTAAACAGGAAATTGGCTAAGCGCGGAAAAAAAAGTTAAAATGATGTCTAAATGATGCAAACTCATAAACTGAAGAGCTAGTTCAAGTACCACCTGAAAAAGCTAGTGTACCACCAGTACCATAGTTTGAGAAACACAGATTTTCATCCATCCATCCATCCATTTTCTTCCGATTGTCCAGGGCCGGGTCGCAGGAGCAACAGTCTAAGCAGGGACTCCCAGACTTCCTTTACCCTGGACACTTCCTTCTAGCTCCTCCGGGGGGACCCCAAGGCGCTCCCAGGCCTGCCGGGAGACATAGTCCCTCCAGTGTGTCCTGGGTCTTCCCCGGGGCCTCCTCCCGGTGGGACATGCGAGGGAGGCATCCAGAAGGCATCCAAAACAGATGCCCGAGCCACCTTAGCTGGCTCCTCTTGATGTGGAGGAGCAGCGGCTCTACTCTGAGCTCCTCTCATGTGACAGAGCTCCTCACCATATCCCTAAGGGAGCACCCAGCCACTCTGTGGAGGAAACTCATTTTGGCCACTTGTATCCGCGATACATGGTTTTGTATGTTTAGAACATACAAAACCATGTTAAAATGCCTCAAGACCTCAACAGTTATTTGCCACTGTATGTAGGTGATGTCTGATATTGATAGGCCTGTGTGTGCAGTAGAGGGAGCAGGAATGGCACTACCAACCTTTCCCTGTCTGTCTTGCATTAGTCAATTATTATAGGCTTTAAAATTGACTTAGATTTAGAGTTAACTTTTTTTTCAGTCACTTAGACACATTTTATAAAATGTTTAATAAACTGACAAGTTTTTTGTGCAATACTATTCACACACACACACACACACACACACAAAAAAAATCAGAACATTTGAAAAAGTAAACCTTGTGAACAAAACATAAAACACTCCTGTATAATGGACCATTTGTGGTTCAAATGAAAACACAGTTATCAGATTTATTAACTTATGTAACCATCATCCAAACTCTGGCCAGAAAATGCTACAGCACTTTTAGACGTGTAGGTCCAGTATCACACTGTTTCAGATGGTTTGAGAATGAGGGGAATGCTGTAAATATATAATATGTCATTTAAGGAACTTTTTTTTATTTTTTTTTTATGTGTGCCTTTTAGCAGTTGGTATCTGGTTCACACAGGTTTTTCAACAGAAGTCTTTGATATTGTGGTTTCTAGTGCTTCTGTGTCTGTTTATAACATCTCTTCATATTGTGATTTCTGTACCTTCAGTTTTACCCTTTGTGTATTTGGTCTATGGACTTTGGTTTGAGTGTGCAGTATTTAGGTACACAGACTATAGCACATGAAGAGAGAGTGTTACAGAGCAGTCTGTTAATGTTTGAAAATTGATGTAAGAATTCTGGCAACATGAACTGTGAGTATTCACTCCTTCAAGGGTAATTTGTGCAGAAAATTTAGACTTTCGTGTCAAAGCAATTGAAAAGAAAAAAGTATTAACAGAGAACAAAAAGTTATTTGGATACAGCAGGCCAAAAATACAACAGGGTAAAAGGGTTTATAACAAAGAGCAAAAAGATGTAAAAATACAGGTTGTAAAATGTAAAATAAGGTAAGTTTGTCAATGTGAAACAAAGAATTTGAGCGACATCTTGTGGACAAATAACTACTTTTTCAGTTTATACGCAAAATAAAAAAAATAGAAATAAAAATGAGCACAAAAGTCAGTCAATAAATGTAGGCTGATTGATTTTTTAATTATTGTATTTATCATATTTATTATTATTATTATTATTATTATTATTATTATTATTATTATTATTATTATTATTGATAAAAGGAGAAGTTCAATTTGTCAACTGGACAAAGTATGTTTGGTTGAAAACGTTTCGTCACTCATCCGAGAGGCTTCGTCAGCTCTAATAAGAATACTGGTAAGACACTTGCTTATATCTTGCTGCAGGGAGGAGCTAACTAGCTAACTACTTTCCGAAAATATCTCATTGGTTTCCGTCTTTTGTTTCTATTATTATTACCCCAAATGTTTAATCCAAAACTTTATAGGCCTACTTGCATGACCGCTTAAACAAAACTTCTAACTTTGTAGATTAAATGTCAGATGGACAGAGATGCAGGCGGACTGAGAATACTCTTACCTGTTACCTGTAAACCATTAGGTAAAGATGTGTCAAATGTTTTGGTTCACTTTATATTTCCGTTTTCTTCTCTATGGATTTTACTTTGACAGAACCAGAACGGAAACAGCAACGAATCTGTGCAACTTGAAGGACGGGGCGGTCTGTGACTAAAGGCATGGACTACCTTCCCAGAGGCAGACACCACTTGTAAAGGGATTTAAAGTAAATGGAAATAGTCCTTTACGAAATTAAATCATGGACGAGCCGATAAATTCAAGGAGAGCTTTGTATATCACGTCAAATATGAGTATTTCTACAGGAGGAATCACTTTGGAGTGATCCCGAAAGCCAGGGCGCACGCACATTCGGAGGGAGAGGAGGCAGCAGCGGGGAGGTAAGTCGATACTCTGGCTCAAATAAAATACATAATTTATTTGATTTAGCTTTCAGTTGCTAAGGGTAAGTTTAAAAATGACGGGGGATACTTTTTATGAAGTAAGTTTGTCGCTGCTTGTCTGTGCTTTGCTGCGTAAAACTACTTTGGCTCTCACGTTGCAAAGCTGCGGCCATCCAACAACAACGAGCGTGAAGTTTAGGTCGCCTCACATAAATTCCACTGTAGTTACAATGTGGTATGAACTGTATCTGTGGTATTTTTATTGGTGGTTAGATAAGCAAGGATGGGGGATCTGGTTTGATCAGATGTTCCCATGGATTTACAGACATTTTAAGTAAAAATACGGGGCCTTTCTTTGAGGCCCAGCTCAACAACAACATAACACATTGGGCATCAGAGGTTTTGATTATACAGCTCATGGCTTTGCTTCATGAGAATATTTGTATTATTCATTATGTTTTAACAGTAATTAAATATTGTGCAAATTGTAAACTAAGGTAAATCAGAGGCTCATGTTAATTGTGTAAGTAGGCTAGATCTAATTAAATGCCAGATTAGATTAAGGATTAAGCCTTTATTGGTCTCACACACAATGACACACAGTGACACATGGGAGAAATTTGACTTCTGCATTTGACCCATCCTTTTTCAGGAGCAGTGAGCAGCCATCTTTTTCGGCACCCGTGAGGGTCTTGCCCAAGGACCCACACTGGTTAGCTCATTGCCGGGGGGGATTAGAACCCACAACCCCCGGGTGGAAAGTCAGCTAAGTGAGCTAACCAGCCGATTATATACTATGGCAATAGCAGGCTCTAACAGGCATGGCTTTGGAGATTACACAAGTCTCAAATGTACAATGTGGCCAAATCAGTGCAAACTTTTTCACCAAAAAGTCATCTGTACTCTCCTTCAGTGATTCTTCAACTTTCACACCAAGTAATTGACCTCCCAAGTAGGCCCACCACTAGGTCTTTACCAGGTACATAGCTCTACTTTTCTAGGTCTAAATTGGGCCAATTTATCCAAAGGAGGACAAATCAAGGAAACATGTACGTTAAATTGGTTACTGTAAATGCTAAAACTGCAGAAGTATCAACATACAACCAGAAGAAACACTTTTGTTAGTTAACCAGTCACACAGTTTTGTATGTATGCCAGCCTGTGAATGAGACCCCGAGTTTACCATGATTTGTCAAGTCCGAGTCATGCTCAAGACAAGTCCTCCCTGTTTCGGTCCGACTCAAGTCCAAGTCAAGTGTTTGTGTCTCCCAGTGCAAGGCGAAGTAATTCAAAGAGTCAGAGTAATTCAAATAATACCAAAATCCAGCTCAAGTCATTATCATCTAAAACTGAGTCTGAAGATCACCTGTGCTCACTCGGAGGATTCTCCTGTGAATTCTCATTGCTTTAATCTAACAGAAAAAACAGTATTTAACATATGAGTCAGTTGTTAAGTCTGAGTAAGTCCTTGGTCCACAAGTCTGTACCCTCAAGTGTGCCAAAGCCCAAATGTGAATCCAGAAGTCACCGCCCTCACAAACATACAAGTCCAAGTCAAGTTCCACATCATCAGTGATTATATTGAGTTAAGTCACTATTAACCACAGAAGTGATTAAAACAAGTCCCGGATCTCTGCTGTCTATTTATCTTCTAATTTTTCCAAGATTATTGCATAATACTGTGTGTCTGTGTTTGTATTAGGGTTTCGCCCAACTAAAGACATACACTGGACATTTATTAGCTGACCTGCAAAAGCAACAATTTTTGCTAAGTAAATGGAAAAAACTGATTAAATTGTCCACTCACTCAATACATTCTCATTTCTGTCTTATAATCTTAATCAAATAATTACTTGAAGAACAAGAATGTTTACGAAGACCCCGTTGACTAAACAACCAAATGACTAAAAGACTAGAGCCGTATGGTATCGGTCTTGTTACACTTACAGGTGAAGATGGCAACACCTGCCACAATCTGCTGTCTATTATTGCTATTGCTTACTTATCGCATTGACCTTTTGGAATGTAAAGGACATGACCCTTTGATTGGTCCCTTGAGTCAATCCACTTTAATCATCTGGGCTTTGAACAGGATTGTTGTGGTTGGATTGAAAAAAACTCCAGGGCAACGAGGAGAAACAGCTTTTAAATTTGATCAGGCTTTTTCTCAGTAATTAATCATCTGAGCAATCGTCTACATTGTCCACAGACAGTAGGATGTGCCTCCAGGGCTTCCGTACTGTGCTGGAAATTTAGTTGTGAGGTGTGGATGCATGGTGCTAATCCTGGGCATGGCAGTCTGCAGTGTGAGTGCTGCTGGGGCACATTGGCGTTGGTATGGAACAGAAAGACCAAAAAGTTTCAAAGATAGGATAAAGTTGTATTAATAGCTCAGCCTTATCTCTGATTTGTAGTGCTCTTAAAGGGTTCTTAAAGGCAGGAGTTGTTCTTCAGTGTTTCCGAGTGTCTTTGTCACACAGCAGTAGTCAGTGGTATGCGGGGGCTAACCAGTGGTGGATGTTTGAGTGTTGAGTCACTCTCTCCTCTGCTGCTACTGTGTTTCTGAACCATTCTCCTCTGTCCGTAATAGAAATCAGGTTTTATTTATATTCTGCGCTTCCTCCCATTTAAACGCAATTAAACATGACTAAGATCTCCAAACGTTCAAATTGGCTAGAGAATCTGCCATGCCTGTTGGACTGGAAAATGCAGTGGATAACGTTGCATATTCTTGTCCTACAGGCAAATAAATGCAATGGTAAAGGCTGGTTCTCTCATGGGTTAGATCACAGTGAAGTACCTGTGGGTATTGGACTTGTCATGGTGCCAGCAAAATGTAAGTGTCTCATATGAACAAAAGGATATTACTTTTATTGGTGACAGATGAGGCTCCGAAAGTTTGTGGGTTGCGTTTCAAAAATTGAAATGTGCTACTAAAACATGGCAAATGTTATTTATTTTATAGCCGACGAAGCCTCTCGGATGAGCGGCGAAACGTTTTCGACCAAACAAACTTTGTCCAGTTGACAAATTGAATTTCTCCTTTTATCAGTTATTTATTTTAATTTTCACTCCCATAGTTATTGCATCTTTACCACACTATTCAAAAACCTGTGTATTCTAGTCCTTATAAAAATGTATTTGTATTCAACAGTTTAACTTAACATGAGAACCAGTAAAAACCCCAATGTAAAAAAAAAACAATTAACAACAGTCAATATATATTTTTAGAAACCCAACTTGTATAATAAAAGATTAAGAATGATTGCATCTAGATCAAATCATAGTCCTGTTAGTATTGTCATTATACTAAACAGCAGTTCAGATACTAGGAAAAAGATTCCAATTTCAATGCCACAGTGCTGTATGCACAAATATACACCCAAATATACACCCTTTTCATTGCAATCTTAGTAAATGGGGGGCCAGTCTTATGCTTCTGATATAGATCAATACCATTCTAAACTATGCACTGCATAGTATGCAGTCATTTCCTTTGCATGCCAGTTTTTGAGCATTGATACTTCGGAGTCTCAATACTAGTTTCAGTTTCAATAAATATTTGGATATTGACACTTTGACAACTGTAGTTCCCATACTGGCCTCCCTTGGCTTTCTTTATTTTCTGCATCTTGCATTAGGTGACCTTGATGCTGCTCTCTTTGGGTGTAAAGATTTGCACTTTTAGGAGAATGCGTTTTTCTAGTGGAAAGACAATTCTGCTCTGAGAGAGAAGCTTTTCCAACCTAAACAATATGAGTTGAGCTAATCAGCCTGCGGGCCTGAAGCACCTGAGCGCCAGGCTGGCATCAGTGCTGTGTTGTGATAAGGTAATATCCTGCTGTCACCCTCATGTGCACCCAGTGGAAGTGATGGGTGCTGTTGCTCTATGGGCATCTTCTCCACTGCGCTCCTGTTTCAGAGCCTTTCGTTCAAAGTCTCATTCCTCCCATACCAGACATAACTTCTGGCCAGCTGAGTTAGTCCCTCCAGCCTTTCGCTAGACTTCTCTGCAAAAGAACAGCCTGTGTCAGCATTATGTTGTATAACACATAATTAGAACAAGTTGTGGAAACATGCCCCTTGTCTACCCATCCAGAGCGGAGAAAATGGGCTTTATAACTTCTATGGGTGTGCGTGGCAGCTCAGACTGTATTGCATAGCCTGTTCTAAATAAGGCTGTGCGATATATTGATTCTGATAATATCACAATAAATGGTAAAAATGAATTTATACCACTTTCACAATAATCTTAAAACAGGAAAATCCCTGTAAATCATTTGAAGTGAATATAAATATATACATCTCACCAATGTCTCTCACACACCACTGCACTTTTTATGGTTTAGTTGGCTAAACATTGAAAACAAATCCCAGAAAATTGAATTGGTTAATATTAATTGACAAAGCCACACTGGGGAAACTTCTGGGGTACCTTAGAAATTTTAATGTCAGCTCAGGTAGTTATCGGCTTCGCTCCTCCCAGTTACTTTTCACTGTGCCTCGGTGACTCATTGTGCTGGGAAAATCTGCCTTTTCCTACGCAGCACAATGGTCTTGGAATCATTTACAGAAAGATCTTAAATTGGAATGTATGGTGTCTTTTGATTATTTTAAGAACATTTTAAAAAGTGCAGTGACTGAGACATGTGATTTTATAATGTGATATTTTGTGATTTTACTGTTTTGTTTTGATTGTTCTCAGGTCTCTCTTGAAAAAGAGATTCTGAATCTCAATAAAACCTGGTTAAATAAAGGTAAAAAAAAAAAAAAAAGTTTTACAATGATACACCAAAGTAGTTGGTATCTACAATGGGTCACCTAATTTACAATCTACAACTGAAACGTCAATGCATTACTACATTCAATTAACAAAAACTCTAGTTCAAAGAAAATCTACAAACAATAAATAATGACCCTGAAAATATTATTATAATATAATAATATTGTTCATCTATATTGAACGATAAGTCGATTAAAATAATTATCATGACAGGACTACTTCTAAAACCTATAGCTTGGTGTTGTGGAGTGTGGTGTCACACTAATTACTATAACAAATTATCATTCAAAACATGAATACAATACAATACATGCAATATATATGTACATTTTTGTTGTAATAATGTAAGATTTGAGCTATAGCTCAATTTTAGTCACTTTTATGTCTTATTGCTTCATTCTGCTATCGTCTACTTTAAAATGGGATTACTGAGATTATCCTGCTTTATTTAATCTTAATGATTGGCATTATTTCTCTGTAGTATAATTAGTAAAATTGTAATCGTGACAGGCCTAGTGTCCTCCTACCAAGAAATACATGCTGTTGTTGTGTCGCTGGACACTTCACCCACATTGCCAACTTCGCAAAGCGTGGCTGGTTGTAACAAGTAGGGCAACAAGAATACTCAGTCACTGTGCTACTAATTTACTGTGACCGTTGCCAAATAAAAAACAAGACAAAAAAAAATTTGACCTTCGAAATCTGACCTTTCCCAATATAATACAGTCCTAAAACAGTACCCAAAACAATTTCCCTTGTGGATCAATAAAGTTAGTCTAAGTCTAAGGTTATAGATAAGATATACAGTGCCGTGAAAAAGTATTTGCCCCCTTCCTGATTTCTGTGTTTTTTGCATATTTATCACTCAAAACATTGTCAGATCATCAAACCAATTTTAATATCACACAGAAACAACCCAAGGAAAGACAAAATTCAGTTTTTGAATGATGATTCCATTTATTAGTGCACAAAAAAAATCTAAACCTATCTGGCCCTATGTGAAAAAGTAATTGCCCCCTTAATCTAATAGCCAGTTGAGCCTCCTTTGACAGCAATAACTGTAACCAAACGTTTGCGATAATTGGTGATGAGTCTTTCACACCGCTGGGGAGGGATTTTGGCCCACTCTTCTATGCAGAATTGTTTCAATTCTGCCATATTGGAGGGTTTTCTTGTATGAACTGCCCGTTTAAGGTCACACCACAGCATCTCAATCGGATTTAAATCCGGACTTTGACTTGGCCACTCCAAAACCTTAATTTTGTTTTCTTTGAGCCATTCAGAGGTGGACTTGCTGGTGTGTTTTGGATCATTGTCCTGTTGCATGATCCAAGAGCGCTTGAGTTTGAGGGCACGAACTGATGGCCGGACATTCTCCTTCAGGATCTTCTGGTAAACAGCAGAATTCATTTTTCCGTCAATCACAGCAAGTTGTCCTGGTCCTGAGGCAGCAAAGCAGGCCCAGACCATCACACTGCCACCACCATGCTTTACTGTGGGCACCATGTTCTTTTTATCAAATGCTGTGCCATTTTTACGCCAGATGAAACGGGCTGCAGACCTTCCAAAAAGTTCAATTTTAGACTCATCGGTCCACAAAATGTTTCTCCAAAAGTCTTGAGGGTCATCAAGGTGCTTTTTGGCAAAGGTGAGACGAGCCTTTGTGTTCTTTTGTGAAAGCAGTGGTTTTCTCCTGGGAACTCTTCCATGGATGCCATTTTTGGCCAGTGTTTTTCTAATGGTGGAGTCATGAACACTGACCTTAACTGAGGCCAACGAGGCCTGTAGTTCTTTCGATGTGCGTCTAGGTTCTTTTGTGACTTCCTGAATGAGCCGTCGTCGCACTCTTGGAGTAATCTTAGTTGGTCGACCACTCCTGGGAAGGGTTGCAACTGTTCCCAGTTTCCTCCATTTTTGAATAATGGCTCTGACAGTGGTTCGCTGGAGCCCCAGAGCTTTGGGAATGGCTTTGTAACCTTTTCCTGAATTATAGACTTCTATCACTTTTTTTCTCATTTGTTCTTGAATTTCTTTGGATCGTGGCATGATGTGTTTGTTCTTGAGATGTTGTAGCCAACTTCACTTTGTTTGACAGGAACTATTTAAGTGATTTCTTGATTCAACACAGGTGGTGACAATCAGGTGTGGGTGTGGCATGTAGAACTGAACTAAGTTTTCTCAAAACTGTGGTTAGTCACAGTTAGTTTGTGATTTAACAAGGGGGGGCAATTACTTTTTCACATAGGGCCAGATAGGTTTAGATTTTTTTTGTGCACTAATAAATGGAATCATCATTCAAAAACTGAATTTTGTCTTTCCTTGGGTTGTTTCTGTGTGATATTAAAATTGGTTTGATGATCTGACAATGTTTTGAGTGATAAATATGCAAAAAACACAGAAATCAGGAAGGGGGCAAATACTTTTTCACGGCACTGTAGATACAGATAAGCAAAAACTAAAAACAACTTCATTTGATCCTTGAATCACGGGCATTTGTAAAAAGTAGTTTCAGATTTCATTGTTGGTTATATAGTCTTGGATTGAAGGCTTCGGATACGACCATTATATTTAGACCTGTGCAGATTTATTAAAATACTTGTGAGATATTGTATTTATACAAATGTACCCTGGACACAGTGTTCAAATTAGGGAGGCAGTGATACAGTTTTTCCACGATTCGATGCGTATCTTGATTCATAGGTCATGATATCGATTCGATTTCGATACGTTTTAAGATGCAGAAAAAAAGTCTTAATTTTTTCTGCTAATGAGTGTAATATAAGATAAGACTTTATTAATCACACACAGGAGAAATTCACTTGCCACATTAGCTCCAGGTAGTTTAGTGCTAAAGAAAGTTATAACAAAATGCATACAGACAAGATAAGTAATAATAACACTATGATGTTAATGTAACAATACATACATACAACACGTTACAGTACAACTAAGATAAGATAAGACTTTATTGATCTCACATAGGAGAAATTTACTTGCCACAGTAGCTCCAGGCAGAGACAGTTTGAACAAGAAAGGAAGTGCATGCAGGCAAGAATAAAATAAAATAAGTAATAATAAAATAAGTAATAATAAAATAAGTAATAATAATAGAAAAACAGTAACTGGGAGAGTATGGATGGCGATGGATGGATGGTGGTGGGGATGAAGGATCTGTGGTAGCGCTCCTTCTTGCACTGGGGGTCCCTCAGTCATCTGCTGAAGGGACTACTGTTGTAGTTTAAGTTATAGTTTATATATGAAGTGTTTTAGTTCATTGGTTCAGTGATTTACAACTCATAATTTTTATTCAGTGGAAATAAGAAGAGTGCTTTCTCAGGCTATTTTATATTTTATAATGTAGCCAGTCTTCTCTTAATATAGAGTGGTAGGGGAGTTACACTATCAGACTTTTCCTTCTTTGATTATGATTTAATGATTTCCTTTTTTCCTGAGTCTGTATCTCCTTTCACTGCACACGACTGTGTCGGTGAGGCTCTGTCCTCTCCAGCAGAGACAGTACGTAGCTCCTCCCACACTACCCTGCTACAGTCTGTGCTCTTAACAGACACACTGCGCTCTCCCATCCTCTTTCTGAACACTTAACTATGTTGTATTTTACAGAAATATCTCAACAGAACCTTTTCTGAGTCAAACTTACGATAGTCTAAGAATAAGATTGCGTGTTGCGTTGCACGTGCGTATATGAGCACATATGATTAATGTGCTCGATGTAAAGCCAAAAGCAAATGTAAAGTACAGTGGTACCTCACCTTACGAAAGACTCTACAAACGAAAAATCCAAGTTACGAAATGCCTTCACGTTAAATTTTGGTCTCTAGATGCGAAAGAAAATTCAAGTTACGAAACGAGAAATCTCAAAAATTAAAATAATGCGCGCTCAGATGCACGCCTCGAAACATAAATACACTTTATCAACACACACGGGGTTAGGTTCCAGAGGTGGCCTGGGGTGGGAGAGGTCCGCAAGGTAGGACAACTTTGTATTTTGCAGTTGTTCTACATGTTTTAGGGCTGTAAATGCCTCACCACACACATTCTACGCTTTTCTCAGACTGGAGTTGGGCTTTTCTCGCATTTCTCTCTCGTTTGAACACTCGAACTTTCATAGATTTTCAACGGAATGTGTTGATAGTGAAGTCTGGGGGGAGACACGGCTCAATATCGCAACAACACATCATCAGTAGGGTAAAACTAACCTGTCGGTCTAAACCCCGCTCACGTTCCCTATTTGTGAGTGAACAATCCAACGCTTGGTGAATTCTGCTTCACAATGACAGGAAGAGCCGACATCGAAGGATCAAAAAGCGACGTCGACACGGCGCAAGGACGTCGACACACCGGGGCTGCGGGCGCAGGATGGAGCCGCAGCGCCCGGGCTGTGCCTCCCCCTTGGGGCCGAGCATGCGCGGGCAAGCACGGGGTGATTTAATCCTGGTCTGGTCCCGGTTTGGTCCGGGTCTGGACCTGGTCCGGTCCTGCTTTAGTCCAGGTCCAGTCCAGGTTTAGACCTGGTTTAGACCTGGTCTAGACCTGGTTTAGTTCTGGTCTAGACCTGGAAGTCGGATAGAACCAGAGCCCGCCCCGAGCGAGACCCCACGGTCTTGCCCGCCGATAGAGCACCTTTCTCGGCCTCTTAGCTCACAGTGTCAGCCCCCCGGCTCTGGAAGTCAGATAGAACCAGAGCCCGCCCCGCCCCGCTCTTATTCCCGCTGAAAGAGCGTCTTTCTCGGCCTCTTAGCTCTAGCGTGGAACGCGCAAGGAGCGCGGAGACACGAGCAACGCGCTCATCCAACGGCACTGCCATGTCCCGGGATAATCCCGGTTTAGACCTGGTCTAGTCCCGGTTTAGTCCAGGTCTAGACCTGGTCCAGTCCTGGTTAATCCATGTCCAGTCCAGGTTTAGACCTGGTTTAGTCCTGGTTTAGACCTGGTTTAGTTCTGGTCTAGACCTGGTTTATTCCACGTTTAGTCCTGGGTCTACAGTCTCTTAGCCAATCAGGACGCAGAACACAATGTTACACTATAAAAAATGTTACACTATAAAAAAAAAACCTTGGAACGGATCAGGCCTTTTCCATTGAAATAGCTACTCAACTTACGAAAAATTCACATTACGAAACCACTTCTGGAACAAATTAATTTCGTAAGGTGAGGTACCACTGTATTTAAGTATTAAGTTAATATCTTTGTCATTCCTGGGTCTATCAACAAAGTATAAATTGATTGAAAGATAAAGCCCACCTCTGTTAGAATACCGCACCTGAGAAGGACACTGGGATAATTGTTTCCCTTTCGGACCAAAATGAATGACAACACAGCGCATGAAGGGACACGTGCATATCGACGAAACATGTGTATCGAATCGTTAGACCAGTATTGAACGATTCGATATTATATCGAATATAGTTGCATCCCTAGTTCAAATGGGTCTATTTACCCTCACCTCTACATTTGGGCTACGTTCAGACTGCAGCCTGAAGTGACCCAAATGCAATTTTTTCGCCCCCTATGCGACCTGTACTGTGTCTGAATGACACAGATCCGATTTTTTTTTTCAAATGCGACCCAGGCCACTTGGATATGTGGTCCTAAAACCGATACATATCTGATCTTTTGACATGCGTCTTCAGTACGTATTATATCTTGATTTATGAACAAAATGGTGAAATAAAAACACCAGGATAATGTAGACCAAAATGACACACCTGACAGCAACAGTTACTGAGAGAGGGGCAACGTTTTTTCAGTTGAAAGTGAATTTGAGCCAAAATTGATGGAGCCAAAAGTGGTCCCATGCTCACTTCTATTTGGAACGGATGGAGCTATGTTCATTTATGTATACAGTCTATGGCTCTGGGTCTGTTAACAGAGTTTCCAGAGGGTGTCCGCCTCTATATGCACATGTGAAGCATTCTAGTTTGAGAGATTTTGGACTAATAATGAGGGAGAGAAGTACCAGAGACAACTTGGATTGAGTTCATGTCAAATAAGAGGAGCTTCCAACAGTCTAATAGAGCAGAGTGTTTGAGTGTAGTCCAAAGGATGTGTGTAATTCCAATAATGGGAGAGTGTGTGGTCTTCTGATGACTCACTTCTGATGAAAGACTCGGGAATATACCTTTAGGCAACATAGGAATTTACTTTGATTGATTAGCATCAATACGTTTTATAACACGCATCGTAACACTACATGAAGGTGGATTGTGTAACTTTCCTGGTGAAGGGTCTGTCACCAGGGAGATATTGTTGTTTTGACTGGCATTTTTCACAATACTTTTTCCATGGAGACAAGCACCAAGGCAATTTATGGGTCCGATTTGTGGAAAGACGTGTCCACTTACAGTACAATGCATACTTTTCAAGGTATCATTTTATTGTATACATAAAAAAAATATATATATATTTGAATAATAAGCAAATTTAAAGCTATACTGTGATATATTCCAGGGAAAGTAGCCCTGATATGGTATGGTGCAACAAGTGCTAGATGCTTATTAGAACAGTTGCATAGTGCTCCTTTTTAGTGATCACAGGAATAAAAAAAAATATCTGTGAGATCCAATGTTTAAACTACTGTATAAACAACAATAAACAGCACTTAGCTTGGGCTCTTGTACAGGTTCAGTGGCCAATATATTACATCAAGCTGTGAAAAGATTAACTTTCAATATTCGAATTATGATTACTGTATTAACTACTGTACGTATTAACTATATACTAATAACAATACACGGTCCTAAGTGCACGGAATTGACTCTTGTGAGCTTTAAAATACTTTTAGTTTAAACCTCAAAAACATGCCTAGAGTTGTTTTGTTTCATTCACACATGTTTGAGTAACCCTTAATTATTAGTCAGACTCTAGATCTACATCTCCAAATCTCAAAATGCTCTGTTCCAACACATACAGTGGTAGTTTTCAAGTTAAAGGCTACCTTTTACCTTTAGCTCAGTAGAAATGTGAAATTCCAGGGTTGAAATCATCCAAATTGTTCAAGTGAAGGTGTATGGAGGTTAAAAACACAGTGAAGCTCTTTCTGTATTACCACATGACATCACAAGGAAAACAGACTGTTTTTAGGTTGAGAGAAGAACTCGGCCTAAATATCCAGGTTTGTGCGTGAAATAGAGCTGGGCGATGTGGCTGAAATCTGTATCACGATATAAGTGTTTCATATCTGTCGATATAAATAAATGAAACATTGTATGACCTATTTAAAATAAGGACCAGGAGGGAAAAATACTAAATTTAAACATTTTTATTTTAAACTTGACCTTCCTCTGACAGGCAATAAGCATTCAGGGAAAAGGAATATCAACACACATGTTCAAGGTTATGATCATAATGAAAACTGCACAATTATGAATAATAAAGTGCTGATATCTGAGAAAAACATATATTTTACTGCAAGTTTAGTGCAAAGTTCAGCCTCTAAAAATATGCAGTGCTTTATAAACATAAAAGAAAAGTAAAACTGAGGTAGACTTAGGCTTTACATCTGAACTATTCAAGTATTTTTTCAATCAAGGTTTAATAAAATTATATCATAATTAAAACAGACATATAAAATACAAAAAACTCCCATACTGGTGAGCTTTCCTTGCTCGTTGCAACGGCACTCATCTTTTCTTTTCTTCCCCACGCTGTTTCTGGAAAAGACGCGACCACGAGACAACGAGATGGCGCAACCAAACGCGATACTGTTACACGATTGGCTATTAGTCATAGTCATAGTTTGCTTTATTGTCAAACAATCATGTACATGTACATAGAGTGAATTCGAAATTTCGTTTCCCCACTAACCAGGCAGGACAGTGATGGAGTGGGCTAGGGGAGGGGCCGCTGCGCATGCAGTGTCTCCCCATATGTTGCTAGGGACCAGAGGACTAGTACCTTTGCTTATGCAACCAATCTTGCTTCACAATGAAGAGCTAAAGCAGAGAGGACCCTGGCTAAACTTACGCCGGGATGCATATCGTTATTGTTTTATTGCCCAGCATTAGCGTTAAACATGTGTGATTGAAACAAAACACAACTCCAGGTATGTTTGTGATTAGTAAACATTATAACATATATCAAAAATAGCCTAATATGGACTTTGAAATTACATTATTTTTGTTCCTTGTATGCATTTCATTATTATGTATATTAGTATAAACGGCAGTGTCATGAGTTACTCTCTGTGATGTTCTGGTTCAACATTTTTGGGGCTCAGTAATTATCATGTACTAGTCTTTTATGTGTACTGCTGGGGAACGAACATTTTGTTATTTTTCTGTACTAGGATAAGATTTGAGCTGTGGAGGGCCGAATAAGTAACTTCTATGACTCACCGTAGACATGAATTAACTACAGTTTCATTGTGTTATTTATATATTGCAGCTCATGTTTTTAATGAAGTTTTACATTTACAAAAGTATAATCATTATTGTTGCTTATCATCTGTATTTTCTTCAGTAATATATTAATTGAGGCCATTTTTTTGTAAAAACTAAACTAAACCAAATGGATTTCAACTATATATTGTATTTCATTTGTGACTGAGCTATAGGCCTGTCACATTAATTACTATATTGACTTCAGTACATAACATATGGGACAATAATGTTTGGAGGGGGGGGGGGGGTGTCGGGGTGTCAATATTTATCATGAATACTTTTTCTTTGCACCAGTGGGAACATTTTGGTCATTTTTCTGTACTACAATGAGATTTGAGCTGTTGAAGGTCGAATTATGGATTTATACTTACACACTTCAGTTGCATTCTGCTATTTATTTATTGTAGCTCATATTTTTTTAACAATGTTGTCCACTTCAGTGTTTCCCATTAATAGAGGAGACTATGGTGGCCCCCCATAGTCTAAAAATGAGCAAAAAATGGTAAAAAAAAAAATATATATATATATATTACACTTTATGCTTGTATTCTTATGTGAACATAGAAGAAATAATGTTTAATCTGTAATAAGTGCTTTTTTGTTCTATAGAGGCAATAAGTGACACTTATTCACCAAAATATTGTATTACATAGAGTAATTCAAAGGTGGATCACTTGTGCCACCACAGTGTTAGTATAAACCTGTGGGAAACACTGTAGTTAGAGTAAGTTTTGGGGAAAATTCTGCTTCATGGTTTGGTTTCAATTAGGGATGTCAACAATTAATCGACTTACGATTAATTGTCGATCAAGACGTTGGTCGAACAAAATGTATTAATTGCAATTAATCGCGGACACGCGCACCCGCGTGGTCATGAAACAAGGCAACCGCGCTGCGCCAAGCTTGACTCACAGGCGCCAACGGCACTGCTCAGCAGCCCTGAGCACGAGATCGAACCGCGGCGCCCGGAATGCGTAGTCTCAGCCCTAGCCACAAACCAGCCGCACGAAACCAGCAGCGGCACGTGGTGGTTTAATCCTGGTCTATACCTGGTCCAGTCCTGGTTTAGTCCAGGCCCAGTCCAGGCCCAGTCCAGGTTTAGACCTGGTTTAGACCTGGTTTAGACCTGGTTTAGTTCTGGTCTAGACCTGGTTTAGTCCATATTTAGTCCTGGTCTACTCTCTTAGCCAATCAGGATGCAGAACATAATGTTACACTATAAAAAATGTTACACTATAAAAAAAAAAAATGGAAAAAAATAAATAAATCTGCGAACCGCGATAGAGCGAGGGATTATTGTATTTTGTTATTCAGCATCAATACATTTTATTTTACATACATTTTAATTACATCAATACGTGTGCTTTTTACTCAGGAATAATTAATTGAGGAATATACAATATAATAATACTATGATATATTTATGACTCAGTGTTATGTATACTATAGCTTATATTCTTAAAGACCCTATTGAAACACTAAAATTCAGGTGAAAAACGCCACTTGTCAATTAATTGTAAGTCGATCGATAAAGTCAATCAACTATAGATTAATGAATTAATCGATAATTTGCATCCCTAGTTTCAATATTGTTGTTTATTGTCTACATTTAATTCTACATTATGCACTTCAAAATGAGTTATGGTGACAGGCCTACTGAGCTCCTCTCATTGTCATTGCGTATTCTGCAGCTTGCATCAGTTAGGACAGTTTAATATGTGAATGCCACTGGATGGCCAGTCTGAGGAAGCCTTTGTGAATGAGTCCACTCTTCATCTGGACTTTGTGCGCGCGAGTTGTGATTCACTGAAAAGGCCTGTGTGAGCGGCTGTCACACTCACTGCTGT
The DNA here is from genome assembly GCA_036785185.1 of Paratrypauchen microcephalus. Lineage (NCBI taxonomy): Eukaryota > Metazoa > Chordata > Actinopteri > Gobiiformes > Gobiidae > Paratrypauchen > Paratrypauchen microcephalus. Next base: position 2,966,716 of record JAVJIX010000020.1, read on the forward strand.
GTACTTGCGAGACTTGACGATGTGTTTTCGTCAGACTTCCTGTTTCCTGTTTCATGAAAGGGTCACCCACGTCTCTGCATTTGGAAATGGGGTGCAGTTTTTGGTCTTGCGTCTTATATTAGATGTTTATATTCAACTTGTGTGTTCATTTTGTTTTTCTTTTATTTTCTGTGCAGAACCATGAAGTTGAACCCTACAGAAGCTCCACTTTATGTAAGTATATTCTTTATCTTTGTTTTTCAAATTCACTATAAGCTGCTTACAACAGTGGTAGTGTAGTTGATAATATTTAAGACTAAAACGACACCATTCTTTTACCATTTTGTACAAGTCCCCAAGAGTGAAATAACAAGCTCATGAGTATAAATATTGCTCATTTTAAAATCCTTCTGCAGTCTTTTAAACATTCTACTTTAAAAATGTAATGTAAAAGAGTTTGAAAATACAAATTCATACAAAATATTTAATCAGTTTGGGGGTCAATATTTCTTATGTCTAAAATTAAAATGAACTGAAACAAAGGAAGTTTTATCTTTTTGCTTCATTAGTCAAGCAACCAAGTCAAATCTTCTTATTTTTTACTTAGAATTTTTCTATCAACCTCATGTAAAATCCCTGGGAACATGGATACAAGTTTACAGAATATATATTATATTATTACAAAACAGAATAAAATCTATCACCACATATTTTTCTATAAATCAAAGTTGAAACCCCTCTCGTATCCTGTTGCTGTACGTCAGTTACTTGTGTTTCACTTGACCACACCTGTGCAGCTCCAGTGTTGACATGCTGTTTAGCTGCTGCTCCGCACACACTTACACAGTTGATAGACACGTTCATTAGGGAGCAGTCCATGGTAAGTGTACTAGTGTGTCACGGAGGCTCAGTGGGAGAGTCTGTGTGGACACCCTAATGTAGCGTGAGCGAGACTGATCTGAACATTCCTCTGTGCTATTGTTAGTCTGTGTTGGGTGGGTGTGGCTCTTAACAGGCTTTAACTGTGTTCAGCAGGACCGTGTGTTTAGTCGGGCGTTATGCACTGAGAGTTTAAAGGAGTCATTTACTCATTGATTTTTGTAGACTATATCCGTGATTAGTAATGCAAAATAACTGCCTTTATGTATCTGTTGATTATTGTTGGAACATAATGCAATGCAGTGCAAATATCCGATAATGGCAGTAGCATGCATAGAAGTCATTTACTTTTGGGTACATTATTGAGATCACTATTTGGATGATTAGTAACCTATATTTGGCCAATAATAGGAATAATAGAGTAGAACAGAATAGACTGGTTTTATATAGCGCTTTTCACTGTAACTCAAATTCACATCACAATAAAGTAACACAAAAACAGGAAAGGACAAACAAAACAAGAAGGTAAGCATAGTATCACCCACAGGGGTGGGTGATATTGATGCTTTACAGTGACATCATGCTGGGGGTGTTCTACATGTATCTCTAATGGTGGAATGTTCAGCAGTTACCATGGTGACACAATGCACACATTAGCAAACACTGGTTCATTTTCAACAAAAAGATGACTTGCTGAAAAATTGTTAGCTTGTGAGTGACTGTAATGTTTTTTGAGAGGGACCTGTTTAACACCACAAATCCCTTCACCTGTTGTAGTTCCTTTATGGTTCTTTATGGTCAAATTGTGTTAAAATGAAGCTCAGATTAAAGTTTAACAAAGCCTCAGACAGAGCAGTGCCTACAGTCACACTCCCAGGGAATGTTGACAACTTCAGCTGTAAAATATCAATTCACAAAATTGAGTTAAGTTTTTAAATCTCAATGACCATATTCTGACTAGGTTATGACAGTCCATCATTAATGTGCTAAATATGTGACGCAGCAAAACCAATCACAAGTTGTCCCACAGGCGTTTTGAGTTATTCACAGATTCTGAAAGTGTAGATTCTAAGCTTTGCAATGGTGCATTACACATGGAAATCTGAGAACATTTGAAGAATTTGTGGCCATTTGAAATCATGCACATCTGAAAACACAAAGCTCAGAAAAGGCCTCTTCAAGATTGTCTCAAGATTTCAAGATTGTTTATTTGTCATATGCAGAATCAACACAGGGTCAACAATGCAATGAAATGCTTAGGACCAGAAGAACCGTTGACTCGCTAAGATAGTCAGAAGTACTAATAACATGCAATAATAGTACATGGTAAAAAAAAAAGTGTTGCAAAAGTGCAGGGGAAGAAGTAAACAATATAATAAACAATATAATAAAATATGTAATAAAATGTAATAAAAATACAAGGTACAATGTACAAAGGTGCAGGTAGGATTAAATGAAAGACCAAATAAGGTGTAAGTAGAATATTTCACAGATTGCACATAATATAGTGTGGTATAGGTGTTGCATGTGGATTTCGTATTGCACATAGTATGGCATAGATATTGCACATAGGTTATTGCACTGATTATTGCACAGGTAACAGTAGTTTACAGTGAGGTAGTGACAAACATGATACATTCATACAGAGCAGCAGCAGTAAACATATTATGCATAATGAAAGGTAGTTTAGTGCAGTATTATTGAGAGTTCAGTATTATTTAGAGTATTACCCAGAGTTCAGTAGTCTGACAGCTTGGGGGTAATAGCTGTCTTTGAGGCTTTTTGTGCGTGCTGGCAGGCTCCTGTATCGTCTACTAGAGGGTAGCAGACGGGAGAGTCCTTGTGCCGGATGAGTATGGTCCTTAGTGATGCTGCGTGCCTTACGCAGACCCCTGCTGTGGTAAATGTCCTGGATGGAGGGGAGACTGCTGCCAGTGATGTCCTCTGCCGCTCGCACCACCCTCTGTAGTGCTTTGCGGCTCTGAGCGGTGCAGTTCCCATACCACACTGTGATGCAGGCTCTCGATGGTGCACCTTGGTGCAGTTTGTGAGGATGCTGGTGTTCATACCAAACTTCCTCAACTTCCTCAGGAAGTAGAATCTTTGTCGGGCTGTAGGGGTGAGGGCAGAATGGTGCTCATTTGTATGACATTAAGATAAGCCCTCCCCCATCACTGACATCACTGTGGTGTGATGTTTCAGGGCAGATCAGAATTAGAAGGTACTTTGTTAAAATGGAAATGCTTTTATAACAAAAAGTCCATATAATCATTCAATAATTCAATAATACACAGGATAATATGTTAAGTCAAAGTCATAAAGGCAGAATAAGAAATACTACACATAATGAGTCGCCAGACTCTGGATGTATTCTGTTCCTCACGCTTATGAGGATGTGTCCAAAATACTGCAGTACAATGCCGTAAAATGAAGTATTTTTGGTAGTCTATTGAAATAATGCTGTAGTACTGCAGTATCTGCAATCATTATTTAATCACTAGCCTTTCACACACAAGTCTTAACCTGGGAAATCCCAGGCTGCTTTGCACGATCGTTTCGATCTGAAAGACAGCCTGGCAACTAGGCTAAGCGAGGGCTCCTGATTGGCTACCCAAATCAGAGAGCGGGGAGGGGTGGAAAGACGGTGACGCATACTATGCGACAAGCTTGTAGTTTGAAATGACAACTGACATGATTGGCTATGGGCTACGTATACGCCAAATGATAGACATTCGTAAGGCCCAATAAACGGCCGTTGGCAATCGTAAACCACACCTCCGCTACGAGATATTCAGTAGGTGGCTCCCAGACCATATATCACTTGTGATATGGTCTGGTGTAAACCAGGCAACACAAGTCTAGCATTTGAAGCATTAATCACATTAATCGCCCATCGCAAATCAAAACTATGGAGTGGCTTCTTCATGATCTCATCTAGCACATTTGGCAAAAAAAAAAAGAATCACAAATTTTGAGGGGAAAAAAAAAAATTCTAACGGGATTTTCTCCTGTTCACTCTGAGTGACTTGTGGTGGGTTTTGCTGTGGTCGGTCACATATGGGTAAAGCATGGCAAGAAAACATTGATAGACTGTAACATAAACCCCAAAACGGCAATAATATCACATTTTTAAGCTGCTTATTTTGCACAACTATTCACACTCCAGTAGTACTAAACCAATATTAAATAGATGATAAAGAAACACAGATGCTCGACTAAAGAACCAATCATTTAAGTCTTATTTTGCCTATTCTAAACTCAAATATTTAAAAGCCAAAAGAACATTGTGCTTGTGGGTTTAAGACCAAATACCTCAAAAGCAGAAAACATATTTGTAAATCTTACTTGACGTTATTACTTGAGTATGATTTTCATTATTGATTTTTTGGCTGCTTTAATAAATGGCTAGTTTAACACATTTCACTCGGTTCACTGGTTTGTTTTCAATGTCCAGTACAAGGCCAAGGCAGTGTTATTTAAGGGCAAGTATAAATTTCCAAAGTTGAGACGAGGTAAAGCGGTCAGCTCTGGTGTAGCATAGAGAGGTCGAAGTACTTCTATGCTTTTACTTACGTAAATGTTCTAAATGACTCAAAATAGACTCTTATGAGATTTAAGCCATGTTCTAATGTTATCAATATCATCAAAAACACATCTGGAGTTGTGCTTTGTTTCATTCATACATGTTTGAGAAAGCCTTTATTAGTCTGTCTACATCTCCAAAACTCAGAATGCTCTGTTCCACCTTGTGATGTCATGAAGTGGTACTTTTCAAATCAACAGCTACCTTTTACCTTTAATGCGGTAGAGATTGGCAATTCCAGGGCTAAAATTATCAAAAATGATTCTAGTGAAGGTGTATGTCATTTAAGAACACAGTGGAGCACTTCCTGACATCATAAAGTGGATTATTTTCTGTTTGAGAGAAGATTGCAACCTAAATAAGCAGGGTTTGTGTGTTAAACATGTGTGAATCAAAGAAAATGCAACTCTAGGTATGTTTTTTAAATGAGGAAACAACATTATAACAGATCAGAAAATGGCACAATGACTCCTTTAACCAAAATAGTTACTCAAAACTAAATAATATTGAAATATGTTGTACTAAATGTTCACAGTGGCTGCCTCTTGACTAAATAAAAACATAACTTTTTGCAGGGAGAGTGCGTGTTGACTGTGCAGCTGGAGGACAATGACGCCTGTCCCAGCCCTGAGGAAGAGGAGGAGGAGCAACTGGTGGAGTTTTACCTTTTATTCTCAGGTTCTTCACAGCGACACCTGACGAGCACCATTAGAACCAGCCCTGCCACACTACAGGCTGTGTGCCCAGGTAACGCTCCGATACCACTGGACCATTAACGGCATTATCCAGAGAACAAAGCCAGGTGCCAATGCATTGTCTGTAATGAACCACTAAAACTGTCTGACTAGTTAGGGCTCTTGTATGGAGACTGGTAAATTATGCTGTTTTTATATCCATAGTGTGAATAAAACAACATAAGATAAAGTTAGGCCTGTCACGATAACACATTTAGAAGTGTGATATATTGCTGAAGTAAATATACATAGACGATAAACGATAATATTGAAAACAAACCGTAAAGCAGAATTATTCCCGAGAAGTATTCTACATGTACAGGGAGTCCTCGGGTTACGACGTTGATCCGTTCTTAAGACGCGTCGTAACCCGAATTTCGTCGTAAACCGGATTTTGCCTTTGATCTTCCAACCAAAGCACCAATAACCTTTCCATCTCAATAATTAGACCACTACGATGCTTGTTTATCACTGCCGCTTTCATAGGAGCAGATCAGAGCCCACATCAGGTACTTCCGCCCACATTGGGCACACACACGAGGCTGTCTTCTTCTCCCTACAACCACAACAGAGCGTATTCTTCCGCCGTGCGCCGCGCGCCGCGTGCGTTTGTTTACATCTCTTACCACACTAAACCGTGTAAGACGGAATGACGCGTAATATATACATATTTTTTTTAATGGGGGCGCGTTCGTAACCACGAAACGTCGTAACCCGAGACCGTCGTAACCCGAGGACCCCCTGTACAGTATTGTTAAAAAACATGAGCTGCATTAAATAAATATCAGAATGCAACACTTAAGTAATAATTTTGTATCTAATAATGAGTCATATAAGTTCACAATTCAACCTTACCGTACTTTTCATACTATAGAGCGCACCTGACTATAAGCCGCACCAACCAATTTTTTTTTTTTAATTAAGATTTGTACATGTATAAGGCTGCACCTGACTATAAGCCGCAGGTATCCACATTGTAACTTGAGATATTTACACAGAAAGATGGTACACAAAAGGATCTTTTTTTTTATTTTAATTACCGTAAATACCGGTTCGTGCTTTTTTTCGAACAGCGCCTACGGCAGTAGCACGGCAGTAAAACAACTGTAAAATGGCCAGTCTGTAGCCTCTGGAAGCCTTAAAATAAAGTTTCAAGTTTAACTTTAAGGGTAAACTCAATCTCACAGAACTCACCTGTGTAGGAGATTTTAAGTGGCTAAAACAAGGCTTCATTAATTCATGAACTCTCCTCACTTATTTACCGTAGGTATTTTCACCTACCAGAAGTGGAGCTCGGGTTAGGTGCTACATTCGCTTTCTTGATAAAGAATTAATCCATACATAAGCCGCACCTGACTATAAGCCGCAGGGTCCCAAGTGTGAGAAAAAAGTAGCAGCTTATAGTCCGAAAAGTACGGTATATACTTAAAATCTTATCATAATGCAGAAAAAATAACAAAAAAAATGTCTCACTTGTATAAAGAAAAGTCCCCACAATAAATATTGATCCCCAAATATTATTGTTCCATCTGTCCTGTATTGGAACGATACGTCAATATAGTATAAGCCTAAATAAAGTCCCTTGTGTATAACATGGCCCAAAGTAGGTGTAGCCGATGAAAACTCTTTTCTTGTAGTCAAATCATGATTTCGATTTTATCATGATTCATATGAACATAATATATTCATATTGGCATCTACATCCTCTGAAAATTTACACAGTGCAAGATGTGGCTGAAGTCTAGCAAATGGCATCACTCTGGGAGGGTTCTACATGTATGTGCATTGGCAGAATGTTCACCTGTTACCATGGAGACACAATGCACACATTAGGCAACACTGCTAAAAACATTTTAAGATTGTCTGAAAAATTACAAAATGGATTTAAACAACACATTTTCCGGAGTCTGATCAGTACGAGCGTTCATGGTCCTGTTTAGGAGAAAAACTAATTGAAAAACTGGATAATCTAGCTTGAGACAAATGTTATTTGAGAGGGACTTGCAGCACACCTGTTGTAGTTCCAACTAAGTAAATTCTTTCTGCTCAGATTGTGTTCAGCTAAAGCTCTGATTAAGTTGAGTAACAGAGCTTCAGACAGAGCAGTGCTTACAGTTATCATCGCACCCCCAAGGAATGTTGATGACATCAGCTGCAAAGTATCAATGGGAGGTGTGGGTGGGGAAAAGTCTTTGTTTGAGCATAGAGCTGCATTCAAGAGAAAATTAGTGAATCATGATACACTGAGGAATGAGATCACAATGACATCTCACTGCCCAGAATTCTGAATTCTGAAAACAGACCACAAAAATAAAATTGATAATTCATGCATAATCACAAATAACCTTATCATCCTGTACCAGCACATTTTGACTTGAAAAATATTATTATTAAGGGCCTATATTATTCTATTTTGTGATCCATGTTATAACGTTGTTTCTTCATCCAAATCATCCCTGGAGTTTTGTTTTGTTTCATTCTCACATGTTTAACGCACAACCCTGCATTTTTAGAATACTCTGTTCCACCTTGTGATGTCATGTGGTAATACAAAAAGTGCTCCACTGTATTTTTAAACTCCATACACCTTCAGTAGAATCATTTGGTAAAAGATAAAGGCTAAAGGTAAAAGGTAGCTGTTAACTTGAAAACTACCGCTTCATGACATAATGTGGAACAGAGCATTTTAAGCTTTGGAGATACAGACAGCCTAAAAATGCTGGATTACTCAAACTTGTGTGTATGAAACAAAACACAACTCCAGGTATGTTTTTGATGAGGTAACAGCATTATAACATGGCTGAAAGCTCACAAGAATCAATTTTGTATAATATATGACCTTTAAAGGCAAATTAAAGTTTTTTTTACAATCTTGCCTTCTTTCGGCAATAAAACAAGTAGTTTTACTCACCCATAGCATTTTTCTGTCAATTGGAGCAGTATCGCAGAACTTATGTTGAGCCGTTCTGTTCTACTAATGATCCCGTATTCTTAACATGGTGCTGTATCATTTGCTCGGGGCATTACTTTGCGGTCTCCAAGTAACACAAACTTTAGCACTTTTCAAATCATAGAAGCCCGATGTCTTAATGAAAAATTTCGTTTGAAGCAAAAGTGGCCTGTAATCCAAGATTTAGCCATAGTTTCGAGTAGATGAGGACGCCAGTGCGCATGCGCGGACTGCTCCGGGACCCAAACATGAAACGCAAAGCTGAAAACTATGGATAAACCTCGGATTACAGGCCACTTTTGCTTCAAACGAAATCTTCCATTAAGACATCGGGCTTCTATGATTTGAAAAGTGCTAAAGTTTGTGTTATTTGGAGACCGCAAAGTAATGCCCCGAATACAAATGCTAACAAATGCTAACAGAAATGCCACAACATAACTTTCTTCAAACAGCTCCAAATGACACGAACGTGATATGGGTGAGTCAAACGACTTGTTTTATTACCGAAAGAAGGCTCAGATTGTAAAATAACGTTACTTTTCCTTTAAGCTTTTGTTCATTACTTCATTACTGTATTCTGTGTGTTTGCATAGGACACGATGTCTGCGAGCAGGTGCTGGTGTTGTTGTGTGTGGCTCGACCCAATGGAGCAGTCCTCAACTGTTCTCAGGAGAAATTCACTTTTGTGCAGGTGCAAGATTGATTCAGTTTTTTTACACATTATATCCTATTACACCCTTGCTTACTTTTTATTTGCACCCAAATAAACTTGAAATAATTATGTAATATATTATATTGTTTTTAGGATCTGGCCCTGGACACAGCTCACGTTATACTCGCCAATAAATTACATCAGAAAGCTCCACTGTGGAATGATCCGGTAAGTGATGAGGAAAATCAACCTATGTATGTAATAGATTCAGACAAGTTCACTTATTTTATACCTGTACCTGCAAATATGTTGAGATAGTGCTGTTCGTGGAAGAAATACAGTCTTGTCACATTTTTATGCCACATTTAAATACAGTTTTTCATATTTTATTATATCACATGAAAAAAGAGTTATTTGCTATTATGGTCTTGCAACCTGCTTATCTCTATGGATGTCTTATTTCTTTTCCTTAAATGTTCTTCAATATGATATTAAATGTATCTAGAATTACAGGTTCTTTATGGCTGAAAAATAACTTTGAAAAGCATGCATTCTTATTGTGAGCAGATTTGCCTTTCCATAGATCTGGCCTGGTGGCATCACCTGCTTTTCTTCATTGAGATTTATGAGTTTAATATTATTATATTGATTATTATATTATTATATTGATATATTGATTATTCTGGGCAAAAATGATCCCTATGGAGACCAACTGTTGGTGGACACATACTGTGTAATGTCAGGGTATTGAAAATGTAAATGTGCTTCTTTTTCTACTCACATTTGTGGTATGAAATGGTTATAAACTTGTTCAGTAATAATACTGATGACAATGCTTTTGCATGAACAGAAAAATAAAATGAGGGATTTCCTGAACCAAATGGCTGTTCCATTAAGTGTTTTCTTTTTGTTTTCCACTGATTCCACAGAAAGAATGTAAGGAACTGGATGGGAGCCTCGTCTTGGCTTTAAAACATCTGACTCAGCTGCACAGACGGGGCCCATGCTCCAGTGCATGGCCACACATGCATTCACAGAGAGAAGAGCACAGAACACAAACGGACAATCATGAAAACATTAGGCAGGATCAAACTCGCTGTACCACTGAAGAGGACCGCACAGACACAGGGACAGAGGCATCCACACAGTGCAACAGCAGTGAGTATCTAAAGTTACAAGTGTTTGTTAAAGTTCCCTGTTTGATCACCAGTATTACAGTACAGTTTCTTCTGAAGAAGAAAAAATTAAAATCCAAGTTTCATTTATACTTGGTAATATTTAAAAGTTTGTGTTTTTGTGTGATTCTGATTCCTCATAAATGTCTATATGAGTGAGTAGAGTCACAATGTCAGAATTTCAAACTAAATTTGCATATAATACTGTGATACTTGATACTGATTTTGTTACCACAAGATGATTAAAAATATTTTAATCTTTGAGTAAAATAATATACTGTATATTGGTGATCATTTTGCTGCTTTGCTGCTGCTTCATGACATCACAAGGTGGAACAGCATTTTGAGCCCAATAATTCTGCATTACTCAAACAGGTGTGAATAAAATGAAGCACAACTCTGGGTATGTTTTTATTGAGGTAACAACACGATAGGGCTTAAAGCTTGCAAGAGTCAGTTTTGTGCAATATAGAACCTTTATGCCACAGCTGCCCTGGGGCTGACTGATGGCTGCACATCTGTTGCTACAGCCCCTTGCAAACCGTGGTTGAAATGTCTGGCCCAACGATACAACAGTAGTATACTTCTTTTTTCCAATTTTATTCATTATGTGTTTAAACCATTTAAAACAACTGGTGTTTCGTTTTTTGCATGCATCTGTGTACTTTTCTGTCATTCTACCAGAAGAGGTCTGACTTGTTCCAGTCTGTGCCTAATCGTGCCTTTTTTGGTGTTTTCTTTTTGCAGCAGGGCAGCAGCTCTCAGGTCTGCTTCACTTGGCAGCAGAAGACGTTCTGAACAGGACGAGCTCATTCACCCCCCAGGCGCCCGGACACAGAGACAGGCAGAGGAGCAGCACAGACTGTGAAGACACGTCCCCGGACCACCTACAGAGGCTTCAGCTCTTCACGCAGTAAGTACTAAGTATCTGCTCTATCTTTTTAACCCTCGTCATCAAACAGTGATATTCAGTAGCAGAAAGTGGAACTGTGCTTTAATGCTGAAACTATGAAGTTAAACTAGTTCGACTTAGACAAACTTTATCGATTCACAAGGGAAATAGTTTTGGGTACAGTAGCTCACTCATCAAATATAATATATAACAGAGGGTTAAAAAAAATACATGGAATAGCAACCAAAGAGCAATAGACCAGTGTCAGATGAGACATAATTATAAAAATAAAAATAATGATAATATATGTACAAAGCAGAATTAAATAGAAAAGTGTTTATAAAGTCTAAAATACAATATCAAATAAGATGTACATGAATATGCAGTATTTACATCGTCTCTTGTTGCGTTAGACATGCTCATTTAAGATACACAATTTTATTACTTTTTACCCTGATACTTGTTTTTCCATTGTCTGAATTAGATTTTAATACATTTAAAATGAATTAATTTGTTTTATTAATATATTTGTTTTATTATCATTGAAGGGAAAAATACTGTATTTAATTGCAGAATACTGAATTAAAATGTGTTTTGTTCTGTATTATTTCAATACAGGACCCAGAGTACTGCATTCTGAATACTCTGAATACTTTTACACTATGATTAAAATGCAAGTTTGTGTAAAAGACACAGCATAGTATTAAAAGCAGCTTTATGTTTAGTTTACTGCACAGTTTCTTGCATTTCCCTATCACTCACTGAAGAAGAAAGAAAAATCAAAAGAGCTGTGTTTTATATTTTATTCACTAATGCTATGCTGTTTGAAGCCTAAATTGCATAATCAAATACCACAATGTATTTAACTGATTTGAGTAAAGTTACTGTTTTTAGAATACCACAAAATGAAAGAGTACTAGAATACAGTTACTCAAAATTAATATTCAGATTATATATTTTCGGCGCATGTGTTCAGTTACTTTCCAAAACTGTTTATAATGTTTGAAATATTTGACTCTATGATTTTAGTTTTCACCGACTGCATTTTTTAAAATCCTATTGGCACTGTTTGTCAACCAGTACAAGGAAGTAATTGCTAAAAAGTCAACTGCTATCTAATCTAGCTGACTTAATATTTACATGAACAATACCTGTTAGTGGAGCCATATTGTCTGGGAGTAGGTTATGACAGAACAAAACAAACCACCATGCTTTCGTTGCATTCAGATGTTGGCGAACAACATCAGAACTTTCAAGTGTTTAAAATGTGCATGACCTTTGCTGCTTTTCTTATATGGGAAACATTTGCAACGTTTCACAAGCCATAATCATTCTTTCATTTATTCGCAGCAACACACCTGCCTATTAAGTTAATTTAGTTTGGCAGTCATTTCGTTCCTATTACCGTAATGATTTAGCACTGCTGAAGTCAAGCAAATACAATACCAGGACTTAGTTCAAACGCGTGTCAAACTGCTGTGAACCGAACTGTAACTGAAATGAAGGAGAGGCACACTGTTTAGTGTAATTAATGCTGCGACATTGAGGGTACGGGCGAATGCATTGGGCTGGGCTATACAGAGAAGGATGCAGTGTACAGTTGCTTCTCTGCATGGATGAATAATTTTAGTTTTCTTTAAAGGGCCCATATTACGCTATATTCTGATCTATGTTATAATGTTGTTTCCTCATTATAAACATACCTGGAGTTGTTTTATTTCATTCTTGCATGTTTAATACATGCACACATCCTGCATATTTCGGCTGTGTTCTTCCCGCATACTGAAAACTCTGAAAACACTTCTACCTTGTGATGTCATGTAGTGATACATACAGTATATACTCCACTGTGATTTAAAGGGATAGTTCGGGTTTTTTGATGTGAATCTGTATGGCATCCCCTTCAGCAGTGTTGTGCATTAACACTGACTTACCCCTGACAGTGTCCTCTGAGCCGAGTTCTGCCCCGGTTCTGGCGCTGACGAAAGTAGGTCCGGCAAGTTAGTGGGGACAGTTAATAAAACTTCTTTTTCTTCTCAAAACAATATTTGTCCAAAAAGTGACATTATTATTATTGGCCTGTTCGCTTGTAAACATCGCCAATTACAAGTGAACAGGCTAATAATAATAGGCGCGCAGTGATACGACTCGAGAGAAAATAGCACCAAGTGATTATGACTTCTGACTTTTTCGTGGGCAACTGTTTTGTGCCGCAAATATATCACTTTTTGGACAAATATTGTTGCCAGTGTTGATGCACGACACTGCTGAAGGGGATGCCATACAGATTCACATCAAAAAACCCGAACTGTCCCTTTAAACTCTGTACACCTTTGCTAGAATCATTTGGCAGTCCCAGGGTTGAAATAATCATAAACAAAGGTAAAAGGTGGGTGTCGACCTGAAAACTACCGCTTCATGACATCTCAAGGTGGAACAGAGCAAACTAAGCTTTGGAGATGTAAACAGACTAATAATAAAGGGTTACTCCAAATGTATGGTATGAAGCAAAACAACTTTGGTTATCTTTCTGAGGAAGCAACATCATCTACATGGCTTAAAGCTCACAAGAGTCAGTTTTGCGTAATGTAAGACCTTTAATTGTACATCACTTCACTTTAAATACATGCATGTATCGCTTTGGCCTACAGCATTACATGGAGTTCACTTATAACAAATACTGCTTTTATATTGTCTCATATTCACAGAGTGCCTTGTATTTTTTGGCAGCGCTGACACAAATGAAGAGTTGCACATTGATCCAGATGGACACATTTTCCAGCACCACTCAAAACTCAGTACCTTCTCCCTGACGTTACGAAGCTTCCACAAATGGCAAAACAAATGGGATTCAGACTGTTGTTTACAAGATGATGTGGCACAGCTGAGGAGATGTATAGAGCAATACAAGGGCAAAAAGGTGAGAATCGTCCAACACACTTTAGATGGTCAGAGTGGGTCATGGACACTTGTAGGCAGAAGCAAAAAGTCAATTAATATACAGATATGTGTAGAACCCCTCAGTCGTCCAGGTAGAATCCATGGCAAAAGGAGAAATTAAATTTGTCAACTGGACAAAAGTTTATTTGGTCGAATATGTTTCGCAGCTCATCCAAGCTGCTTCTACAGTTCTGAATTGTATGAAAAACAAAAGGAGTAAACATTCCACACAAACCCAAACCCATTCTCCCCACTCTCTTTCACTGTGTAAAGAAATAATCAGATGTTGTGCACAGACTTGTTCTTGTCCCTAAAAGTCACTTGAATCTCCACAGAGGGAGGGGGAGAAAGCAAGAAAGAGAGAGTAAGAGGGAGAGGGAGAAAGAGAGTGAGTGAGTGAGAAAGGGAGGCAGTGGAAAAGAGCAGCTATGATGACAGTTTCTGTTTTGTGGCCTAACACTGAGCACATCAGTTTTTCCCCAGTTGTTCCACCCCTTCACTGGGCCTGTGGAGGAATAGAGTCCTCTTCACTGGACAGTAACAGTGGATATGTTCACATGCACACCAAAATCGGATTATTATCTGATGTCTGAGCATTTAAGGTTATTTAAATGACACGTAGACCACACACTCTGATGTGAGTAATTAGAGGAACCAGGTTCAGAGAGAAATCATATGTTTTTGCTGTTTTAAGTCATTTTAATCATCTTAAACCCCCAGAAATCTGATAATAGTTACAGTTTAGAGTGTGTATATAACCGCAGCCAGTGACTAGGCAGTTTCGTACCTGTTTTCCAATTCACTCTGAGTTTGAGGAGCTACTGTTCAGATGTGTCCTGGTATATTTTGTCAAATGGAAAATCTAGTGTTTCATCAGACCTTGCTGTTAAAAGTGAATAGGGGAGTTTCCTTGTCAGGGCTAGAGGCTGCTACTAAAAACTGCTGACTAGGAACTTTGTAGGTAACTAGAAATTGGCTGTTTTTGGAATAGGAAACATAATTTGTAGCTTGTGTGGCCAAATAGTCTCAAGTTCTAATTCCTTAACTTTATTACCATATATCATCGAAAAAGCGTGAGGAAAAAGCAATTTAAGAGCAAACTGGCAAAATTCTGGCAAAAAATGTAAGAAGAAATTCTATTTGTTTCAGTTTAATATTGGTATACCACATGTGGAGTCATTGTTTATGTATGTTTTTTTTTTTTCAACAAGCACATACAATAATGCCATAATGATATTTTATTCATGTATCATATTTTTTCTCTACAGGGAAATAACATTGGTACGGCTATATCACAATTTAAAGAGGAAATACTGGATGATGATAGAACAAAACCACCTCAAGACGGTGTCCACGGCAACAGCCACTTGGAGAGTACTTCTACTATTACAGTTGGAGCCATTCATCAAAGCCAGGAAACTGGGGCCGCACAGGCAGAACCTCGCACTGGTCGTAACAGAAGGAATAAAAAGAGAACTACTAAAACTGCACGAACTATGACAGAAACTTCAGGAAGTCTAGTGGCTGCTAAAGGAACTGCGTCCAACATCATAACTGCAACAAAACCGCTATCATCCACTGATCAAACAAGGGAAACTGTATTTACAGACAGTTTTTCTAAAGATGACTTTTCACATTTTCTGATAAGCCCAGATAGCGATGAACAGAACAGCAGCAGGAAGACTCCAGCCTCACCAGCCACGGCCATTGTAGCAAAACAGGAAGAACAGAAATGGGAAGTTGAGCAAATCGTATCGGACCAAGTGGCACAAAATGAAGTGACCGAACAGGGACTCGTCAAAGCTGTAAAAAGAAAAAAATGTTTGGTAATTTTGCATCACAAAGAAGCAGGTTGGTACACTCTTATTTGTGTTAATTTGAGTCGTGCTTGTTCCTACTCAATATAACTGTGATGTGCAGCAGGACTTTGAAGCAAGCTTAAAAAGTAGTTCAGGGGTTAGCCTTAATAGTCCTAATAAAAAGCCTACTTTGGACAAATAACATGGTTAAGAACATGGAAGTGTCATTCACACTTATGGCTGGTAGTTGTAGTGAACTATACTATCTTTAAATTGTGTGGTTTTGATGAAATAACGATGGTGACTGCCGGCACTTTCAGTTTCATAAATGCAGTAATTTGCCATTTTTAGTATGCTATTGCATTACACACCATATGCGCAGTAAGTAAATCTATCAGCACTGCTCTTAGTATGCAAATGAATCCACGCCGTTAAAAAAGGGAAAGAATTGTATTAATTTGTAGTACTTGCTTACTGCACATACTGACCTGTATAACATGGTTTAATGCCATATTTACTTGTTTTCTTTTAGGAATCATGGGCCAGGACCAATCCCTGATTAACGCTGAAAAGCATTCAGAAAAAACTGTTTCTCCTGAAGGTGAAGAGAGGGTCTCGGTACAAGATGAAGGCACAACTGTCTCAGATGAACCAGCATGCTTTCAGGGAGCCAACAGCGAGGAGGTGATGAAAGAAGAACCAAAATCCCTGTCCATTTGGTATGACTGTGAACAACTGGACATGAGCAAAGAAACAGACTTGAGCTCTTCACAGCTGTCTACAGAACTGTGTGCTAGCCCCTGTCAGCTGTCTCCAACTCTTACTCAGCCACATGCTACTGGACTGCAGCCAGAAGTGTCACATGGGTCCGCCTCACAAAGACAGGAAGTCCTCGGATCACAGCGAGACGAGGAAACGGGGCCAGATTGGGAGAAGTCAGTGAGCAGGGAGGAGGTCAGTGCTCACAGCAAAAGGAGCTCGGAGAATGACGAAGACGGACATGAGGACAGGAGCACAAAGCTTAGGAAAAAGAAGAGGAAAAAACGGGGCAAACGTGGAGGTCCGGAGCGCAAACAACTCAGCTCAACTTCTAGCCTCGAGTCTCAAAGCCAAACCGAGATTCAGATGCAACTGATTGACCAGAATATTCAAGAAAAAACAGGAAAAACTGACATTCCAACTACTTCACTTCCAGGGACCAATACAATGCAACTACCAAACCAGGCCGAAATCCAGGATTCGGCTAGGGATGGTACCCGCTCTGTTAATTTGGAAACTAATTTATCTGAACTTACTGGGACAACTGATTTTAACATATTGGGAGAGATTTCAGAGGATAAAACCACAATATTTCATGAATCTAACAAGCTAGTTTGGGGCGCTGCTCCGGCCCATTTGGAGGAAATGGACGTACCAGTGCTGGAAAATGTTGAAATGCCAGAATCACAAGTCGAAAAAAGGGAATTATTTGATTATATTAACAATGATGTTTCGGATTGTAATCACGATATCACGGTGTTACATCATCAACCGAATGAGACTGCTCCTGTAGAACTTCTTGACAGTCATCCAGATCAGAAACCACTGAATGAAATGTTGCTGGACCCATTAGCTGAGAATCATTTACTGATCCATCCTTTGGGTAACAATCCCAGAAGTATTGAACCTGTGGGTGCTTTTGGTTCTCTTGTTGATGGTACAGCGGATGTCCCACCTCTTCAAACAGGGGAAGGAAGCACTGAGATAACCGCGGAGGGACCATCACGGCATTGTTTGGATTCAGAGAGCCTTGAGAAGGAAAATAAAAATGAGTTGTGGAAAGAGGAAGAGCCTAAGATAGGAAGCCTGCCGAGGCGTGAAGTGATTGAGTTGTGCGCTAATAATGTAGCAGGAGTGGGGGAATACCCTTGCTCAGGCAGCGAGCTGGAGCTAGCAGCCACAGCAGTAGCAGTTGTAACTGTGGCAGTAGCTTCGGCAATGGCTACGTTTGAACTTTGCCAACAGTTAGCAGAGAATTGCACAATGATGCCTGGTATTAATCCATTAGAACAAAAAGCAGATGAAACGCCTGCTCTGTTTAATTTAGTGAGCCATTCTGTCAACACTGGTCCAGTACAGGACATTACAAAGGAGCAGGCCCACTCTGAGTCACAAACAGAGGGGTCACAGAATGAATTTAACATTGATTTTGCACAAGAATGTGATTCAAGTAGAAACAAACCAGATGGCACTAACCAAGCATTAATGATGGACATTACCAGTGATTTACAAACTGAGAATTTATGTTTGCATCAAACTATTGAAGATATCTCACATACTGACAAGCAGAAAGACTCCATTAATCAGGAGCCATTAGACTTAAACAGCAGTGAAGAGATCATAGTGGTGGAAGAACGGGTTAATATATTATGTAATGAATACATTACGACCCCAACAAGTGAAACAAGCGAGGTTACCAATTTAGCTGTACCCGAAGAGGTTTCAGATAAGACTTCAGATGCTTGTAATGATCTCGATACAGGTCAGAAAGGTCTACTTGTGCCAGAGGTGAATAAAGCAGAAGAGATTATAAAGGATGTAAATGATGGAGTGGATGAAGGCTGTTCAACATCAGGAAAACCTATAAGAAAAGAAAGCAGTGACTCAAGTTCAAGTCAGCCTGAACTTGCCCCGATCACAATAGAAGAACAATCGCTACCATTGTCTTGTGCTTCACTATCTCCCGTAATAATCACACATGAATCTGGCCCTTGCCCAGAAGAAAATGTGTTTGCAGAGTCAGAAATGAGAACAGAGGAATCTCAAAACGATTTACCTAACACAAAAGTGACCGTTGTCATGGAGATAAAGGATGATTTTGTGGAAATTCTGGATCAGGACGGAGATGTTGTAGATGGCTGGAGAGAACGGGACAGGGAGAAGAAAGACAACAGTGAGCAAACAGGTAAATTATGGCTAGGTTTGTTTTATATCTTATTGTACTAATAATAGAGTTGGGCGGTATCCAAATTTTGATACCGTTAAACCGTATCCACATTTTCCCGGGGTATACGGTATTACCGTTGCTAAGGCTAAAAAAACAAAAACAAAAAAAAAACACTTGGTAGCACTACAGTGGAGTCGCCTCGCCAAACGGCAGCTTGCATCTATACCGTTCAGAAACAGAATAGCAAGCATTACATAGGCCTAATGATACTGAAAACATAACAAAACATGTACAAAATTAGTAACTTTTATTAACAAATGTTTAAAGTGCAAATACAGCAGCCAACCGATGGAACGAAATAACAAATTGTCTGTGGGCTAAAGCTAACAAACCAACAATCATTATCAGAAGCAGTGACTTTATAACCAAGTGCTTAACAAAGAACTGAGCAAAACCCGCATGGCAAAGCTGTAACAACACAGTTAAAGGGATATTCCAGGATTTTTGACATGGGGGCTCATTTCCGAGTTAGCCAAGCTTGCTCCTGTCGTTATGTTGGCCTGCTGGTCAAAAGGCATGCACGCTCATAAAGTTGTTGCTAGCCCGTGAACATTCATGTTGAGCACGGAACTGAAAAGACAGCCCCGCATTGATCGTTCATTCCAACAAACAATGCAACAACCCGGTTTTCTGTAGCTGTAGCGGGGGCTAACTCACCGACACTCTCGCGTTCTGCCCTTTCAACATCCATCTCTCTCAACTCTTCATCTGTATATTCCAAGCATCGGGGAGACCTCCAAACGTGGCCATGTCTGGATTGTTGAACAGGGCAGGCTACTGCCCTGCTACTGTTCTGTACTGCTACGGCTAACGACGACAACTGAAGGTAAACAAATATCAGCTGGAAACCTAACTGCAAGGTGATATCACTCCGCCCATGCCTAGCTAGATCGGGGGAAAAACGCGCTGTTGCATAAGGACATAAATCCTTTAAATTACAAGGTTGATTATATTTCTAAAATTGTTCCATCAACACAGACATTTGCATCGACAGTCTGGCGTTATAGTTGACTTGTTTTGGGTGCACTATGGAGTGGGTAACCCTGATTAAAATCAGGCTACCATTTACCATTGACTTGCGCTAGCCTAGCAACTGAAAACTCTGCAGCTGGAAGGACTGCATGAAATTCGCTAAAAAGTGTCTCCACATCTCTGCAGCACTCTGGCTAACTCGGACATGAGCCCCCATGTCAAAAATCCTGGAATATCCCTTTAAATTAATTATAGTTAATATTATATTAGGGCAAGATTTTTTTTTTTTTTAAATGACGGTAATGAATCTGATACCATTGCTATTTTTAGATACCGCAGTATATCGTATTACCGTATTACCGCCCAACCCTAACTAATAATTGAAAGCTCTGTTTTGTTTGTCTATTTGAAGATATACCTCTTGCTGCTACACTCTTATTTTCACATATTTAGATTTAATTTACAGTAAACCCACCTACAGTTTTGTGCAAACGTTAAAATCAAGCAGTTTTAGTGTTGTTTTGGCCTTTTATGCTTTTAGTAACCTTTTGATAACTTTTTGTAATCACTATGCTTCTAGATAAGACACTGAAGTCTATTTTCTATCAGCACATTGTAGTAAAATGTGACTTAAACAGCAGTGAAGAGATCAGAGTGGTGGAAGAACGGGTTAATATATTATGTAATGAATACATTACGACCACAACAAGTGAAACGAGCGAGGTTACCAACAGTCTGGTGGTCTGACTTTTTAAAGGTGCACTGTGTAACTTTTCTGGTGAGGGTCTGCATTATGCTTGTCTCAGTGGAAAATTGTAAATCTTGTGCTTTGCTTGAAATTAATTTTTGAACAATAAAACGCCTGTAATTTATTAGCGGCTTGGAACACATGTATTCTGTGAGTGAACCCGCCTCTCCACAGATTTGACCTTGTAACTTTGGTGGCATTACCTTTTTGTCTCCATGGAGATAAAAGTTTAATTCTAGACTGTAAAACATTCCAGGCAATGCAAGCCTCCAACCAGAAAAGCTGCATGGACTGATTTCTTTTCCTCAAAGATGTGTACATGACAGCGTGTGAAGTTATTAGGCTATATTTACAGTCTCACTTTTATCTTATTCTGAAGTAAAGGGAGATGAATCAGCTGGATTTATTGACTCTGCTCACTAACTAAAGCACCTTACAACAAGAGTGGTGATTCATTAGACAGCCTAACCTTTGCCTTGTGATGTAAAATGTTTAGCCTTGCTGTCTGAGGTTAAAAAGTGGTAATTGTTCTACTAAAAGTCATCTGTTTTGGTTATAAAAGCATTAGACTTGCATTTGACTGACCTTTCTTCTGGCTATTAGATAATTTTAGCTGCTTTGTGTTTGGGTGAATGGGAGGAAGTGGAGAGACAGTGCATAGAATAATGTCACTGGCGGGGCGTGAGCTGCAGACGGTTGATCCGGCTCCACTGTTTGTATGGGGCACGTATCCGGGCAACCTGGTGATGTCATCAGAGCTCACAGTGGCCAGCAAAACTCGAGTCCATCCGAGAAATGACTGTAGACAGCAAATATGATCTTTGTGTCAGAGATGTGTTTGAAGTGAGCCAAGCTCTGTGGCTAAGAATACTGGGGTAGTTGGGGAGGTTAAAAAGCTGGGCTGCAATTATTTTAGCATAATTAGTTCAGAATCAGAACTTTATTGTATACTGTTGTAAATTACCAGGATTCACAAACGAGGCATTTCTTTAGCGACTGGTGTAAGCAGTAAAAAAAATGTACAGACCAAAAAAGTAAAGTGTAAAAAAAGGCCAGAAATTGAAGATAACATAAAAGAAACCAAATGTATGCAGTAGTAACTCATAAGCAAGTAAGTCATAAGCAAGATCAAAGGAGAAGTTCAATTTGTCAACTGGACAAAGTTTGTTTGGTTGGTCTACCTGGACGACTGAGGGACTTTTCACGCATCAGTCATAAGCCGTTTTCCAATCCAGCGACTGCACGCTTGTGAGTGTGGTCTCGGTCTGCAGTCGAGACGGCGCATACTCGCTCGGTCCTTGGTGCACTACGTTTTTCGCATGGCCGTCTGCGAAAAGGAACAAGTCCCACCTCAGCTCAATGAGCCGGGTGGTCTGCTCCTTGTTCCCTAAAGAAAAAAATATTATTCTATTGCAACTAGTAATACTTGGAATTGGGACATGTCCAATGTTCCCCCTAATTTTTAATGTGTCAGAGCAAACACACTAACTCCCTGAGTGCTCCTTGGAGCCCTGTGCGCGACATCCGTGATGCCCCCCCCCCCCCCCGCGGCTGAATAAAAAGCGGAGATCCGCTAAAAGCTCTTTCATCCCTGATTTACAGGGCGCTGCATAAGTTTTCTTGTGCGCTGAGAATATGCGAGCAGTGCGCAGCTTAGAGTAAACGTTGGACATGGCTACACTGTAGAATATCCAGCATTACAACAGCAAAGGAAATATAGAAGTGTAAGGGAAAAAGCATGTGAACGGTAGTACAGGTGCCGTGATCTATGCCGTTACGGCGACCGTCACACATGTTTAGCGTAGTTTATGAAGAGTTTCATGTAGCATAGTTGTAGGTGAGGTGAACCAGTACGTATATTTTATAGTGACGTCGCAACGGTCACATGTGGATGTCGCTGGCGAGTCGGTCTTTGTACAGTGGTACCTCACCTTACGAAATTAATTCGTTCCAGAAGTGGTTTTGTAATGTGAATTTTTCGTAAATTGAGTAGCTATTTCAATGGAAAAGGCCTGATCCGTTCCAAGGTTGTTTTTTTTTATAGTGTAACTTTTTTTATAGTGTAACATTTGTGTTCTGCGTCCTGATTGGAATAAACCAGGTCTAGACCAGAACTAAACCAGGTCTAAACCTGGACTGGACCAGGATTATCCCAGGACATGGCAGTGCTGTTGGAGGAGCGCATTGCTCGTGTCTCCGCGCTCCTTGCGCGTTCCGCGCTAGAGCTAAGAGGCCAAGAACGACGCTCTTTCAGCGGGAATAAGAGCGGGGCGGGGCGGGCTCTGGTTCTATGTGACTTCCAGAGCCGGGGCGCTGACACTGTGAGCTAACAGGCCGAGAAAGGTGCTCTATCGGCGGGCAAGACCGCGGGGTCTCGCTCGGGGCGGGCTCTGGTTCTATGTGACTTCCAGGTCTAGACCAGGTCTAAACCAGGACCGGATCAGGTCCAGACCTGGACCAAACCGGGACCAGACCAGGATTAAATCACCCCGTGCTCGGCCCGCGGCCCCGAGGGGGAGGCCCGGGCGCCGTGGCTCCATCCCGCGCCGTATCAACGTCGCTTTTTGATCCTTCGATGTCGGCTCTTCCTATCATTGTGAAGCAGAATTCACCAGGCGTTGGATTGTTCACTCACTAAGGGAACGTGAGCTGGGTTTAGACCGTCGTGAGACAGGTGAGTTTTACCCTACTGATGATATATTTTGATAGTAATCCTGTGTCTCCGCTCCCATCGCACGTTCTGCGCTATATTGAGCCGTGTCTACCCCCACGCTTCACTATCAACACATTCCATTGAAAATCTATGAAAGTTCGAGTGTTCAAACGAGAGAGAAATGCGAGAAAAGCCCAACTCCAGTCTGAGAAAAGCGTAGAATGTGTGTGGTGAGGCATTTACAGCCCTAAAACATGTAGAACAATTGCAAAATACAAAGTTGTCCTACCTCGTGGACCTCTCCCACCGCGGGCCACCTCTGGAACCTAACCCCGTGTGTGTTGATAAAGTGTATTTACGTTTCGGGGCATGCATCTGAGCGTGCATTAAATGAATTTTTGAGATTTCGCGTTTCGTTACTTGAATTTTCTTTCGTATCTAGAGACCAAAATTTGACGTGAAGGCGTTTCGTAACTTGGATTTTTCGTATGTAGGGTCTTTCGTAAGGAGAGGTACCACTGTAGTCATATATCCTCCCGCGCTGTGCATGCTGGGGCTTTTAAGTGTGCCAAGTGTGCATTTTCGCACGCTTGGTCCACGCCCCAATTTCCATGGAAACGACTGCGCTGTTCAGAGCGCATCTTAACTGTGCAGGGGACAAAAAACGAATGGAACGGCAGTTGTCACGCCGGATATGACGCACATCCCCTTCCAAGGACGCTCACAAGCGTGCAGTCGCTGGATTGGAAAACGGCTACAGTTGTTGTGGTACTCGATGTGGTTGTGGATACAGTTTTACAGTAGTGATTAGATGTGGTAAAATTGTATTTTCTCCTTGATCCTGGAATTGGAAACAGTATTTGTGAGCATACAGTGAGTGTGTTTGTGAAATCAAAGATGTGCATGTGTGCACCAGCGTTACAAGGATGATCTTATATACAGGTGTGCCGCCTCTTCAAACAGCAATGACTCATGCACTGCTGTTTGGTTTCAGTGTCCCACATCCTCTTTTATGAGCAAATTTGTAACCACTGCCCACTGTAAACCCCTACCCACTGTACAGGGGTTACACAAGTTTGCATAAAACTTAAACCAAAAATGTGAGCAAAATATCAGTGCCAGGCTTTTTTAATATCACTTTTTAACAACACAATGAGAAGTAATTCCAAAGTCATAATTGTTGAATTGTTTGAGCTCATTCCGGTCTGTCGGCTTGTCAGTAAATCTATTGTCTGCACGACTTACTAATACTGTGTTGACAATAGTTGAAATCTGCCTTTGATCTTTGCTTTTGTTTTTGGTCTTTGTTCTCTTGCTATAGAGCCTGGCACATGTTCAGCAGAATGTGAGGAGACTGGGTCTAAAAGGATCGTCGAGGACTGTTTACAAGCACTTCAGGTGAGTGACACTGGGCTAACAGAGGTAATGCTACAGTATAGTAAACAGGATTGGCAGTAGATAAGACAAATTATACAGCTCGTGGCGGTCTTCCTTTATTTCTAGCATGTTTTTTTGAATGGCAGATTTTATATTCAGTTTTGTATTCCTGTTATGTAGCTTCTTCACAGTGACCCCCACAGGCATCCACTGCTCCTGATGAACTGACTGATTGCAGAGGGTTAATGGTGCTAAATCCAAATGTAACTGAGGGTTATTTAAACAGAAGGTGACTCAGGCTGTTGCTTTTAACCAAAATGTTGGTGAATAGTGCTTTGGGTTATTTTGGGGCTGTGACCTTGAATGAATGAACATGGAGTTTAAGTGCATTATTGGAGGTGGTCTGAAGGTCTGTAAATGCATCCTTCCTTGTATTGTAGAACACATCCAATAATATTGATATAGTTGCAGTACGTTTGTAAAACTATTTTTATGTTTAGGGGGTCAGGTGGAGCTTGGCCTGCCATAGGCCCTGGAGCAAACACATAAATCCCTTTTCCATGTCTCTGAATGACGCACTAGTTGCTTTACTGGACACAGAGGTCACTAAATAAGTTGTGGGAATACTGCATCTGCTCATCTATGTCAGACTAGTACAGTATATGCAGTCTTGGATAAAAATGAATCGTAGGATAATGGTATAAATGCACATTTTGCATTTCTGATTGAAAATTGGTCTTGATTATATTTTTTTATTTACTTGTATGGATAATATTGTAGCTTTAACCAGATATACATTTCCACTAGTCAAAATGTACGTAAAAATTTAAGTTATAAAAAAAAGTACTGCTGATTTCTAGGAGATAAGCTGAGGTAAAAAGGCACGGATACTAGTTTGCTGCGTTTTATTATATACAAACTGAAACAAGGCCACGTGTATAGTTAACAGCATCTACACAAAGTGCCAAGGCTTCATTCATGATTAAATACAGTAAACACAACACATGATTCATTGGAGAAAAAGACTTGTACTGTTCATTTCTGTACTTTTATAATAGTTGGGGAAGAAGTTGTGTCATTGTCTTTGCTCTACTGCCCCCTGGTGTTGATTCTTATTATAAACACTTCCAGATGTGAGGTGGTGGGCTGGCTCGATCTGGGATCCCGCTCTGCGTCACATCTGGACGCTGTACAGCCGTTTCCATGGAAACTGCTTTATTTGTGCGCTACTGATTGGTTTCAGATGGAGTTGATTATTCCCACTTATTGGCTCACAGTCACTGCTCTCTCCCACTGTGTACCACTCACATGCAGGACATGCATATGATTTAGATACTGTTTGTGTTGTGGGAAAGTATTGAATGTATTGTGTAGATTATTGCAATAAAGTACAATACAATAATACAGTAATAACACACCAATGCCTTGTTGCATTGCTGGTTGTGGTGACATATCTAGAGTTTTCTATGATGTTTTCTGGTGGTATTTCTTATTACACAGAGTTAAATTCTAATGATAGTGACCTCATTGTTCCATTTCCCTCGTGTTACTTTATTGGACTGTTGTTTCTGTTACTGTGTTTCGCCTTTAGTGCTTTTGTTTCCCCAATTGTGCGTGGGTTGATTAGGCTCCAAGTTTGTGTTGCTGGGTCATTATCAGTTATGCTTTATGACATGTTTGGGAATTGTAAATGTATGCATGTATTGTTAGCTGATGTGTAATGTGGTGTGAGTCTGGGCTATTTTTTGCACTGCACACTGGTCTGTGACAGGAACAGAGCTGCATTAAACAGAATTTGGTTCCTGTGAAGGCTCACCATTGTTGTGAAATAAGTTTAAAGTGAAGTTGTACATAATGTGTGTGTACAATTAAAGGTCCTTTATTACACAAAATTGAGCTAAACCATGTTAGAATGCTGTTACCTCCACAAAAACATTACCCGGAGACATTGTACTTTCAGTCACCCGTGTTTGAGTAACCCTTTATTACTACTCTACATCTCCAAAGCTCAAAATGCTCTGTTCCACCTTGTGATGTCATGAAACAGTAGATTTAAATTTAACAGCTACATTTGACCTTTTGTTGAGTAGATTGTAAATTCCAAGGCTGAAATCATCCAAATGATTCTAGTGAAGTTGTGTGGAGTTTAAAAACACAGGGGAGCACTTCCTGTGTTACAACATGACATCACAAGGTGGAATGGAGTGTTTTCCGTTGGAGAGACGAACACAGCCTAAATATGCAGGATTTGTGTGTTAAACATCTGTGAATGAAACAAAGCACAACTCCAGGTCCAAGTTTTTAATGAGGAAATAACATAACATAGATCAGAAAATAGGTAATATGGACCTTAACACGAGTACACTAATGTCAAGA
Organism: Paratrypauchen microcephalus; assembly: GCA_036785185.1. NCBI lineage: Eukaryota > Metazoa > Chordata > Actinopteri > Gobiiformes > Gobiidae > Paratrypauchen > Paratrypauchen microcephalus. The sequence continues at coordinate 2,993,411 of JAVJIX010000020.1, forward strand.
GCTGAACATGCAAATTGAGAGATTATTTCTTGCTTGTTCGTGAAGAGAGATTTCCCAACACCTTATAACACATTTACTGGGATGCAGATGACTATTGTGTACACAGCCATTCTAGCACACTCCATCAAAGCAGCTCAAAGAGGTTTTGTACTTGTGTACGGTGACCCTGAGTCAGTAAAACAAGCACACCTCGTAATGAGCAGACTCCTTCCCCTGCAACACACTTTGGAGTTGCTCAGGTTGGTCAGATGTAGATACAGAAACACATAGAGGTCCATTGTATGTGTCCGAGAGGGAGCAGCGGAGGTACCCACTGGATGTGAGGCGGTTTGTTTGAGCGACAGATGTGATGGGTGGAGCACCGCAGAGAGCGAGGAATGGACGGCCTGAAGGGAAAAAGAGAAAGAGTGGGAAGGAGGGAGAGAGGGAGGGGCCAGGCTCTGAGCAGATGTGGGCAACGAGGCTCATTTTCCAGCTACACCAGGATTCTAACGTTCTACCGGATTTTACATTTTCAATTAAATAAGAAATAGCTTAATCTGTTTTTTAAAAGTTTTCTCTATTTTGTTTGTTATCGACTGAAGAATTGTCTGGCTTTTTGTTACGGATACTCTAGCTGCAGCTGTTTTCTGGGATTTTTTTTTTTTTTTTTTTGTAGTCCAGTGGTAACAGAATCCCAAAGCTACAATGCTTGGATTTGAATTTTAAAGTTTTTATGTTTATGTTTTTTTCTTCAGTGTCAAATGAAGTCAAGAAAGAAGAAAGTCCTATTATTATAATTTCTGGGTTTAAACCTATAGTGGGAATGATTTGAAGTTTCGGCATGTATGAGAGACATAGGCGGAGGTACAGTTTCTGTTCCAAAGCAGAGAGGTCCGTGGATGTGGTCCTAATTAAGGTAGGTTTGTGCCAATGCTTGAATTTCCTACTGGAGAGTTAATCATGTTTCGCAGTAAAGCCCTGTTTTTCATGTGCAAAATGATATTTTGCTCATTTTGCTCATGTTGTTATCACATGTCAACACCACACTCTGCTGAGCTGATGCAAGCCCATACATAATAAAAGCTACATTTTAAGGTCTTGTCAAATCCAAAAATATTACCAACATGGTTGTCTTTGACTCGTGGCAGTGGTTTAGGTAGTGATGAGTTTACTGTATTTAAGTTTGTTTATTCTCTCTACAATCCTGAAACAATGTACCATGGCATTTATTTTACACTGTGAGATGGTTGAATATGGAAAAGACCAACATAATCAAGATGGAGGGAAAATAACATTAGCAGTGGCACAAAATGCATGTGGTACTAAACTGATTCTGTTTATGCCAAATGCAGTACAGCTCTACTGGTCCCACATAGTACTACTATTTCAGCTACTATTTCCACTTGTTTTGAGCAGCACACACACTTTTACATACAGACAGTTTTTTTTGTTTTGTGGTTATTGCTTTTTACTACACTATTGACTAGCTGCCACTTGTCAATATTTCAAACATGTTCCTGTCTTACTTACACATTAACAGACACTACAGCTGACTCCTATATTTCACAAATGTGACTCTTGTGAGCTTTATGTCAAAAACATACCTGGAGTTGTGTTTTGTTTCAATCACACATGTTTGAGTAACCATTTATTATTAGCGCGTCTACATCTCCAAAGCTCAAAATTCTCAGTTCCACCTTGTGATGTCATGAAGCAGCAGTTTCCAAGTTAACAGCTACATTTTACTTAAGTTCAGTAGAGATTGTCAATTAAGGGCTGAAAATAATCCAAATGATTCTAGTGTATGGGGCTTAAAAACACAACGAATCACTTCCAGTATTACCACGTGACAACACAAGATGGAACAGGGTGTTTTCCGTTTGAGAAAAGAACTCGGCCTAAATATGCAGGGTTTGTGTGTTATGTGTGAATGAAACAACTCCAGGTATGTTTGTGATGAGGATACAACATTAAAACGTAGATCAGAAAATAGCGTAATATAGGCCCTTCCAAATCGTATGTTATTAAGTTGTGATTTGGGGTGAAAAACCAATGCAGAAATCCCAAAATTCAGCAGTAGATAGTTGGCAGTTCTCTCAGAGCCAATGACTAGTGTGCTCTTCCCACGTGGATCACACCCTCCTCTGTCTGGTCGATGTCATGGACCACAGACCACATGTCAAAGCTTTCAAGTCCAAAATTTAAGGCTTTACAGAAGTTCTTTATTGTAGGTGTCAAACAGGGCCAACACCTACTGGTCGAGTTTGATGTTTCATCGAATGGCATAGCAATATTTATGTAACATTGTACAACACACTTATAAATATTTAAAGCCACACTATACAACTTTTTAGACAAAAATGGACTATAATAGAAGCATGTTTTTATTTAGTTTTCTTTATCGCACTGAAGAACTAAAACAACAAAACAAACAAAAACATTACATGTGTCTGAGCTGACCGTTTCCATTGAAATGTTTTTCCTTAATCCTATAATCCTCTACAGTATGTCATAAAAACATTAAACTTCACTATCTCCATGGAGAATACTCCAAAGTATGTTTTTAACTATAACTTCTATTTCCATAAGTCATACAGGAGAAAGTTGCATACACATTTCAGATAAATGAGCAGAAGAGAGCTCTAAATGACCTTTTACAATTTGTAATAGGAAACGGTCTACATTTAAATAAAAGTACGGCTACACAAGTAACTGCGGAACCCGGGAGGGCTCAGGGAAAAATCTTTTTTGAGGGGTGGCAAGAAAGCATGCGCTCACTTTGCAAAGCGTGCCCTCTTTTTATTAAGTTGCCCGTTCATGTAAGTAGAGTGTGCTCTCAGTTTACTAAATTGCGCGCTCGTTTACATATAATGTACGCTCGTCTATCTAAAACATGCTCTTGTTTAAATTTGCTCAAAATGTGTACACGAGATGTATAAAATGTGTGCTCGTTTTGAAATCGTGGCCACGCTTTAGTAAATTGTGCTCACGAGGTATATAACGTGGGCACGACTCAATTTTAGCGAGCACACAGTTTTAGTAAGACGACTCCACGATTTAGGTAAACAAACGCACACTCTATCTACACAGACGCATGACTTGATAAAATGAGGACGCGATTTCACAAAACGAGGACACGCTTTGCAAAGTGAGCGCACGCTTTATTGACGCCCTCCAAAAAACATTTTTTGTGAGCCTTTATGAGCTCCGTACGTAACCAATGTTGAACCAGGTCTAGTCAGGTTGAAATGCGTTTTGTTTTGATTTTTTCTTTATTAACACTAATCATGTTGTGTACTATTTTCAGAAATTAATCTCTACTTCGTTCTTAACGATTTGCATTTTAAAACAACAGACTACACAAAAGCAGACATGTGGCAGTGGGCAGCGAGTGGCCGCCACCTACATGTAGACTGATGCAAAGTGTCTCTTTTGTGTTGAAGACTCTTTGCAGGATGTTGATAATAGACAGAGTAGGAAACATACAGTCCACACAACAGCACCATTGAGAGCAGAGCCAGAGGGGACAAAGAACGCTTTAACTTCTGTGATTAACAATCTCACAACTAAATATGAGCTCATTGGGATGGCTCGGCCTACAAGACTATCACAAGAGACTATTGAGTAGCCCTCAGATCTCAGGCTTTGAAGACACTAGCTCATAAAAATATGCTGTATGTGGCACATGTTACAAGCATTTCCTATTGGTCTGGTTTAACTCATGTTGATGGGCCCGGGTTAATGAGAAAAGACATTACAGTAGGCAGTGGACAAGAACAAAATCATGTGCCAAAAGGTGTGTGTCTAAAAATTAAATAAATGCACAAAATATTACTGTATTCATGATACATGGACGACTGAGGGACTTTTCACGCATTACTGTATTCAGTTATGATAAATGATGTCTAAAGCTGGTCTTGTTTTGTTCTGGGGCTAGGCCTGTCACAATAACATTTTCAAACGCAGTGTATTGCTACAGTGAAATACAATAATAACAATAATATACTACTTTTAATGCCAATGTCACAAAGTAGGATAATCCCAGTAAACCAAATTTTAAATATACAGTATCATTAAAAGGCCTGAGCTGCATCAAATAAATGGCAGAATGAACTGATAATTAGCCATAGCAGTTTTTTATTTTGCCCTCTACAGCTCAAATTGTCATATTACATAAAAACTGTAAAGAAATTGTACCCACGATAAATATTGAGCACCAAGATACAGTATATTGTTCCAGCTGTCATGTATTGAATCTAAGTTGATATAGTAATTATCATGATTTGTGGACCCAATCTTGTGGGATCTGTGTCTTGTCCCACCCTCAAACTGACTCGTGTTACAGGGTACGTTGTCATTTTACCAGTGGCATCGCAAATGGATGTTCCTGTTACAGATTGCGATGTTTTTGATGAACGTTTAGTATTTTCACATGACACCATTTTGGTCTTGGTTTCTTCAGATCCAAAGGGAGTCAGATGTTTTTGGTCCGGTTCAACACTTTGCAGACCCCAGCCCTCAGACCGGTGAGAACTGCTGGCAAAAAAACTTCACATAATTCTAAATCTACAGCTAGCCACTAAAAACATTCAATGTATTTCTGTAGCCATCGCTCAAGACAACAAGAAGCCTCCGTTGGTGTGTTTACAAGAGGAGGAGGATGTCAGTCCAGAGACCAACACTGGGGACAGTGTTTTTAAAGAGGTACAAGACTGAACGCTAGAGCAACTCTTTCATTGCATCACCAACGCACAGTTCGATTATAGTAAGACCATCCAAAACATTTGATAGTTTAGTATCCCTTTTTAGTACCCAGTTCACTGTTGTGTAAATCACAATCTTAAAAGTCCTATATTACACAAAATTGACTCATGTGAGTTTTAAGCTATGTTAGAATGTTGTTACTGCCTCCTTTTGTTTCATTCACATGTTTGAGTAGCTCTGCATTATTAACCTGTCTCTATCTTCAAAGCTGAAAATACTCTGTTCCACCGTGTGATGCCATGAGGCAGTAGTTTTCATCTTAACAGCTACCATTTACATTTAGTTTACCTTAGAGATTTGTATTTCCAGGTCTGAAATTATCCATGATTTGATAATTCTAGTCAGGGCCTATGAAATTTAAAAGCACAGTGAAGCACTTTTTCTGTTTTCTGTTTGAAATGTGTGTGAATGAGACAAAAAACAGGTATGTTTTTGATGAGGAAACAACATAACATACAGAAATGATGCAATCCGGGTCCTTAAAAGAGTAAGTTCAGCTGTTGAAATGTTGAAGTGTGCTCATTGTTTCACCCGATTAATACCAGAAAGGCCCAAACAAAGCACACTTTTCACCATCTAATTGCCTCTAGCCCAAAAGTCCTCACAACACTCTGAAAACAACATCTGCTCACACCCACTGTTTCCTGTGCATGAACATTTCCATAAGCTGAACATAATCAGCGGTGGTCTGCGTTCATCTGCGTCAGAGCTCTTTGACGTCACGTTTCAGCTGGCCACAATATTGGACCTTCGTCTGGCTAAAAAAAACACTACTCACGCTACTACCTTTTATGCCTGCTAAAATTAGCCGCTCTGGGAGAAGCCATGTTACGCAACAGGCTGGGAAACTCCTCTGTAGTTTGGCACGGCGGTGAGGAAAACCTGGCTGTGCATATACAGTAGTTGCATGGAAACAGGTCTTTAATGAAAAGTTGTCATGCATTCTGCTGCTACTTTTTATATATTCCATATACTACTTTGGTCATATGAACACTGTTTTTGAACTTTGTTTAATCTCCCTTCAGAGATTCCTGAATATTAAAAGAGCAGTCACTGCGACAGTATGACTCACTTATTCTGAAAACCACTTTTCCACTTGGTTTTCTCATATTTGTGAGGCCCGAGGCTAGACGAATTCCTTGAGTTAATGACATTCATTTTGCCGACAGCATTTTTATGCATTTTGTCTTTCATTTCCTAGAAGTCATAATCGATCCATGTAATGAGTTCCTGGAAGTGATTTAAAGGTGTACTTTGTAACTTTTTGGTTGGGGATCCTGCCTCTACCTTACATTTATTCAGTTATTTATTTTATTGCTTAAAATACCTAGATAAACAGGCATTCTGTCTGTGAGCGGGGTGGCCTTTCCACAGATCTTACCTAAACTTGGTCTGGTTTGGTCTCCATGAAGATAGAAAGGTTTAATACCATACTGTGAAATTCCAAACAAACAATAACATCACCATGGAGAAAAGCATTGCTGCCTCTAAAAGGAAAGTAACACAGTGTAACTTTAACAATAATTATTTACAGTGCTGTGAAAAAGTATTTGCTCCCTTCCTGATTTCTTACTTTTTTGCATGTATTTCACAACTGTTTTAGATCATCAAACAAATTTAAATATTAACCCAAGTAAACATCAAATTTTAGTTTTTTTGTTAAGAGAAAAATACTATCCAAATCTGGCCATCAGTTTGTGACCTCAAGCTGTAGCACACTTGGGTTCTGCAGCAGGACAATGATCCAAACACCAGCAAGTCCAGGGTTTTGCAGTGGCCTAGTCAAAGTCCAGACATGAACCCAGTTAAGATGTGGCATGTGGCTTGACCTTAAAAGGCAGTTCATGCTTGGAAACCCTCCAATGTGGCTGATTTAAAACAATTCTGCAAAGAAGAATGGGCCAAAATTCCTCCATTTTATCGCAAACGTTTGACTGCAGTTGTTTCTGCTAATGGTGATTCAACCAGTTATTAGGTTTAGGGGCTACTTTAGGGGTTACTTTTTTCACACGGGCCATGTAGGTTCAGATGGCTTTTTTCCCTTAATAAATAAAATTGGGATTTACATATAAACACAAAATACAGTTTTGAGTTATCTTAGTTTAATATTTAAGTTTGCTTGATATGAAATGGCTAAAACTGACAAAGAAAATTGGTAAGGGGCAAATACTTTTTCACAGCACTGTATTTTTGCTTTTAGAATAAATCTTTCTGGTGCTTCACTCATCAAATTTATCCAAAAAGTTTAATAAATCTATATTGTGCCCTGCAGTATGAGACCTCTTGTACGGAGTGCAGTGATCAGAAGGTGCGAGTCTCCTGGTCTTCTACTGACGATGCCTCGTCTGTGCTGGGAACCTTCAGTGAGGAGCCTTCAATTTCAACCTCTGATCCAAACACTTCCCGACTCTCCTGGAAGTCTGAGGCCGAGGACACAGGTAACTTAAACAATAATCCCAACTCAAAAGTATCATATGTTTTCCGCATTTCTTTACAGTTGGATAACTTATAAAATGCCCATTTTATGAACATGAAACTAAATTCTTTGCTTTCTATGATCGGTTGTTTTAAAAAATTAATTATTTGCGTTATTGAAGGACTTGGGGAAATGGAAGGAGGAGAGGAGGATGAGAGAAAAGATTCGCTGCCTGAAAACATTTTAACGTCGGCCATCTTAAGAGCTGCTCGCCGCCGCTCTCTGTCGCCATTGCGGAGACACAGCTGGGAGCCAGGGAGGAATGATGCCGCCTCAGACATGAACATGGGACGGAGCAGGTCCGCCTTACTCAGCCCTACTTTGTTTATGGTTTTGTTATTTCACTCACAATACCCTCTGTTTCCTGTAGTCCTGTGGTAAGCCTCACAGAAGAATCCAAACCTGCTAAAACGCCTAGTCACAGGAGAAGGTAAACAAATATCCATTATATTTAGATTATTGTAAACGTATTACAGTGTGTTTATAATCAAGAATAACTTACAAAGTTAACCACTCTTCTCTTTTTGCAGTATGAGCTGGTGCCCGGCTAATCTAGCTCCCCCAGACCCAGACCCAATTGACAGCCGAAGGTAATTAAACAGGGTAGCAACTGTTTCCACCATACAATGAGTTGTGCAATAGATGACCCTTCTTTTTCTTTTTCAGCTACAGTCTGGAGGGCTTGGTGGAGGTAGAGCAGAGTCCTGTGTCCTGTGAGCAGGGGGATCTAGAGACGGAGCAAGAACAAGGCCGTTTCTCAGAGGAAGGACAGCAGGTACATTTGATGCTGTGCTTTTTCACTCCATATGGGATCTGTACAGTTTTAAGAGCAAACCAGTACATACCTAAGTAGGTTTTTATGTCTTCCTGCTTAGAGCAATAAACTGATTTTTATTCATAGAAAGAACTTCAAGATGCTTTACTCGTTACCAGCTTGTCTTTGTGGAGATATTTTTGCCTGAAATGTCCCACATTTAATGAATTACAGCTGTTTTATTACCAAGAATGCCAAAAATATCATGCGTTCTCACCTTAAAATAATTTTGTAGCCTGGAGTTTACTCTGTGCCTGTTCGTCTGTTTGAAATTACAGTTACCAAGCAGGAGGACAGCTGGTGTTGTGTTGAGAGAATAGGATTTCACATAATGACATGACGTATATATGCAACTGTAAAAGCATCATTTCTTAGTTCAAACTTATTTACTTGTCACCAGGTCCTGTCAATGACTTCCAGCTGTCCTGGAATGTTTCATCACCAAACCCTAACTAAATCTGTCTCCATGGTGGCCATCAGTCACCGAGACATTGATGGTGAGTGTTTCTTATCCATGGTTTTTGTCTTTTCCACCTTTACCACAATTTTTTTTTTTTTTTAATGGTGAAAGTTTTGCACTTATGTATTCACTAAATCCATTGTAGCTTGTGGATGTCTACGATCCAAACGCCGCATCAGCTTCTCCATCAGTATTTCCCCACTACTTTCCAAAAACAGACGTTTCTTTTCTTTGGGTTCTTCCTCCAGTGATGAGGATGAGGTGGGAGGGAGTAAGTACACTGTCTGAACATGGCCAAAGTCTGCGTGCTAAATAATGTGGGCAAAGCTAACCACAAGCTAATTTTTGTGGTTTTGTGGTCAAAGTAATAACCCCCCCTCCCCTCCAGTGTTCCTAATCCTCTCTAAAATCCTTGCATAATAATTCTATATTTTTGTCATGAAACACGGTATCACGGTCTACTGTTAAGTTTTAAACCAGTGCACATATTGTTAAATTTGGTATTTGTGTAAATGTGTAAATTACTATATCACATCATGAATGCATGGAAGGCAAGTCTCTTAAAGGGATAGTTGTTGTCGTTTTTTTTATGCGAATCTGTATGGCATCCCCTTCAGCAGTGTTGTGCATTAACACTGGCTTACCCCTGACAGTGTCCTCTGAGCCGAGTTCTGCCCCGGTTCTGGCGCTGACGAAAGTAGGTCCGGCAAGTTAGCGGCGACAGTTAATAAAGCTTGTTTTTCTTCTCAAAACAATATTTGTCTAAAAAGTAATATACAGTGGTACCTCACCTTACGAAATTAATTTGTTCCAGAAGTGGTTTTGTAATGTGAATTTTTCGTAAGTTGAGTAGCTATTTCAATGGAAAAGGCCTGATCCGTTCCAAGGTTTTTTTTTTTATAGTGCAACTTTTTTTTTTTTATAGTGTAACATTTGTGTTCTGCGTCCTGATTGGCTAAGAGACTGTAGACCCAGGACTAAACATGGAATAAACCAGGTCTAGACCAGAACTAAACCAGGTCTAGACCAGGTCTAGACCAGGATTATCCTGGGACATGGCAGTGCTGTTGGAGGAGCGCGTTGCTCGTGTCTCCGCGCTCCTTGCGCGTTTCACGCTAGAGCTAAGAGACCGAGAAAGGCGCTCTTTCAGCGGGGATAAGAGCGGGGCGGGCTCTGGTTCTATCTGACCTCCAGCAAGACCGCGGGGTCTCGCTCGGGGTGGGCTCTGGTTCTATGTGACTTCCAGGTCTAGACCAGAACTAAACCAGGTCTAAACCAGGACCGGACCAGGTCCAGACCCGGACCAAACCGGGACCAGACCAGGATTAAATCACTGCGTGCTCGGCCCGCGCGTGCTTGGCCCCGAGGGGAAGGCACGGCCCGGGCCCCGCGGCTCCTTCCTGCGCCCGCAGCCCCGGTGTAGCGCGGGCCTTGCGCCGTGTCGACGTCGCTTTTTGATCCTTTGATGTCGGCTCTTCCTATCATTGTGAAGCAGAATTCACCAAGCGTTGGATTGTTCACTTACTAATTGGGAACGTGAGCGGGGTTTAGACCGTCGTGAGACAGGTGAGTTTTACCCTACTGATGATGTGTTGTTGCGATAGTAATCCTGTCTCTCCGCTCCCCTCACGCGTTCGGCGCTATGTTGAGCCGTGCCCCCCCCACGCTTCACTATCAACACATTCCATTGAAAATCTATGAAAGTTTGAGTGTTCAAACGAGAGAGAAATGCGAGAAAAGCCCAACTCCAGTCTGAGAAAAGCGTAGAATGTGTGTGGTGAGGCATTTACAGCCCTAAAACATGTAGAACAATTGCAAAATACAAAGTTGTCCTACCTCGTGGACCTCTCCCACCGCAGGCCACCTCTGGAACCTAACCCCGTGTGTGTTGATAAAGTGTATTTACGTTTCGGGGCGTGCATCTGAGCGCGCATTAATTGAATTTTTGAGATTTCGCGTTTCATAACTTGAATTTTCTTTCGTATCTAGAGACCAAAATTTAACGTGAGGGCATTTCGTAACTTGGATTTTTCGTTTGTAGAGTCTTTCGTAAGGTGAGGTACCACTGTATTTGCGTCTGTTCACTTGTAAACATCGCCACTTACAAGTGAACAGACCAATAATAATAATAGGCGCAGTGATACAACTCGAGAGAAAATGGCACCAAGCGACTGCTGACATTTTCATGTGCAACTGTTTTGTGATGAAAATATATCACTTTTTGGACAAATATTGTTTTAATGAGAAAAACAAGCTTTATTAACTGTCACCGCTAACTTGCCGGACCTACTTTCGGGGCAGAACTCGGCTCAGAGGACACTGTCAGGGGTAAGCCAGTGTTAAAGGGATATTCCAGGATTTTTGACATGGGGGCTCATTTCCGAGTTAGCCAGAGTGGTGCAGAGATGTGGAGACACTTTTTAGCGAATTTCATGCAGTCCTTCCAGCTGCAGAGTTTTCAGTTGCTAGGCTAGCGCAAGTCAATGGTAAATTGTATCCTGATTTTAAGCAGGCTTACCCACACCAAAGGACACTCGAGGCCAGTCAAATATAATGCCAGACTGTCGATGTAAATGTCTGTGTTGATGGAACAATTTTAGAAATATAATCAACCTTGTACTTTAAAGGATTTATGTCCTTATGCAACAGTGCGTTTTTTTTCCTGATCAAGCTAGGCATGGGCGGAGTGATATCACCTTGCAGCTAGGTTTCCAGCTGTTTTTTGTTTACCTTCAGCTGTCATCGTTAGCCGTAGAGTACAGTAGCCTGCCCTGTTCTACAATCCAGACATGGCCATGTTTGGAGGTCTCCCCGATGCTTTTGAAGACGATGCTGAGCAATTTGCTTTCTCCACTGAACCGTACCTGTACGAGCCGGAATATACAGACGAATGTTCACGGGCTAGCAACAACTTTATGAGCGTGCATGCCTTTTCTGTCAGCCAGGTAGACTACAAGAGTGAAGCAAAAGCTCTAGCACAGTCTTCATCAATTGACCAGCAGGCTAACATAACGACAGGAGCAAGCTTGGGTAAAAAATGTACAAATCTGTTCTTCATCACAGGATCTTGCGCTTGGAAAGACAGATGGTACTGCAGTTGTTGTCAGACTAGGTTTTCCAAGGGATTTGGTGTAGTAGTCTGGTCTGAAATGATCACTGCAAATCTTCTGTTTATGTAGCGTCTCCACCGGTGTGTTGATGTCTAAGCCAGCAGCTACAAGCCACAGTCGAGTCCTTTCTCGATCGTGCACTGGAAAGCTGTGAAAACTTTGTGGTGCCCACCTGCGGGCTTTATTTGTACATTTTCGAAATGCACACTGAAACACCATTTTGCCCAGTATTTCTTTTAAAATTCACCTCTTCACTCTGTGGTCTTCCCTACTACGACTTTTCTCGCTTCTCCGTTTACGTGGTTGGTCACTTCACAACCAACTAGAGTAAAGTAAAATTCCGCTGCTGCTGCGAAGCTTGTCCCTCAGATATGGAATGATTCATGCTATTTGCAGTCAGTTTTATTTCAAAAATTACTCAATCAACATATATTTACATCGACAGTCTGCCGTTATAATTGACTTGTCTTGGGTGCACTATGGAGTGGGTAAGCCTGATTAAAATCAGGCTACCATTTACCATTGACTTGCGCTAGCCTAGCAACTGAAAACTCTGCAGCTGGAAGGACTGCATGAAATTCGCTAAAAAGTGTCTCCACATCTCTGCAACACTCTGGCTAACTCGGAAATGAGCCCCCATGTCAAAAATCCTGGAATATCCCTGCACGACACTGCTGAAGGGGACGCCATACAGATTCACATTAAAAAACAAACAAACAAACAAAAAAACACAAACTGTCCCTTTAAATCAAGACTCGAAATTTTCCCAAACTGAAATTCATCCTTCAAATTGCCACTAGAGGGCACTGATCATCCACTTAGTCAAGTCCGTTTTTTTGTTTTCAGACTTAGACTTGGACAAACCTTATTGATCCACAAGGGAAATTGTTTGGGTACAGTAGCTCACTCATCAAATATAATATATAACAGAGGGTAACAAAAAATAGATGGAATAGCAACCAAAGAGCAATAGACCAGTGTCAGATGAGACATAAATACATACTTAAAAAAGAAAAAGAAAAATAAGTAATAAATAAGTAATAAAATATCAAATACACTATCAAATAAGACGTCCAATCATAGCTATATACAGTTGTAGGGAGTATTATCTATTACAGTAATCCCTCGTTTATCGCGGGGGTTAGGTTCCACTATTTACACTATTTGAAAAAAAAAAAAAAAAAATCTGCGAAACAGTGAACTGCGATAGAGCGAGGGATTACTGTACATACTGTGGAATGGTTCTGTGGTTGTTTTTAAATGTGCAGTGCAAAGAGCTTAACACGCAACAGTTCATCCACTTAACTTTTCCTATTGTGTCCATAACTGCCCCACTCCTTTTATTTAATTTAGATTAGATTTTTTTTTTTTTTTTTGCAATCATGCAATTCATCCTATTTATTTTGGTATTCTTTTGCTTTTTAGGCACAAGCTCTTTCACTGGCTCTGTGGAATGCAGGTAATTGTGCATTTATTACACAAATTACACAAAATGAAGGTTTTTGTAAATTTCACATTTCTGGTTCATATTTGTCCTGCAGTATTTCAGAAGAGGAGCCGGGGCCACTGAGAAGCTCCACGGAGGGGAAAGGAGGGCCCCGAATCAGCCGAACGTTCAGTTACCTCCGAAATAAAATGACCAAAAAGGGCAAGGTAGTAAAATAATGTCTTGTACAGAAAACTATTAATGTAATGGCTGGTAACTCTTATTGACATAACATTTGTGAATTTCTCTTTGTATATAATTCATATAGTTGTCAGTGTGGCGGAACATAATGAAGTACAAGTAGTAAAGTACTTTAAAATTGTAGGTATCTGTACTTTTCTTAAGTACATTTTAATACATTTGAGAGCAGGTATCTTTGAACTGGACTGAAAAGCATTTTTTTATTGTCTGAGGCCTGCTGTGGATGAAAGATTTTTTTTTTTTAACACATTCATTTAAAAAAAGTATTAAAGTATTAAAATCACTACATTTTAAAATTTTATTAGATTTCAGAATCTGCCTAAAATACTTTTTAAGTACATTTTTAAAAGGGTACTTTTTTGATACTTCTATTTTACTTTAGGTCATATGAGGAAAAAGGAGCATTTATCCTGAGGTTGCTGGTTCAAACCAAGCTCTGCAAACTAAATGTTTACGTATGTTGAGCACCCTTTAAATATAGAAACATTCAGATTTGAGCTGACATCTTTAATGATCCTAACCCACACACAGTACTGCAGAAATAATGAAGTGAAAGGGGAAGCCACTGTGCACACACAGATGGTGTTGCACTTACTTCCTGGTTTTGAGTCAGTCAGACGAGGAAGAAGACTCATACACACTGAGCCTACAACAATGGACCATACTGACAAGATATAGGGTGAGAAAGAACTAGACAAGCTCAAAGGAACAAGCTGCAAAAGATGTCAGAAAGACTGGGCAAGAGAATCTGCCACTCTGTCAAATGGTCATCAGGCTTCAGCGAGGTAAGAGGTGGGGCAGTTTGCGCTCAGCTGTGGCTAAACAACTCTTTGGCAATTACTCTGTTGTCAGCAACCTCACTTGAAAATTATTAAAACAAATTAATAAAGTAATAAGAAAAAATCCATCACTGATCAACTATCCATTCATGTACATTTTGTTTATGATGTTCATGTTTTTGTTATGTTTTAGGAGAAAGAAAAGGACAGAAAAGGAGAGAAGGAACGAGAGCCTAAAGAAAAAGACAAGAAATGGTCCCAGAGTCATGTGTTTGGTGCTGTGTGTCCGCCCGTGTCCAGCTGCTGTCAGCACTGTAACAAACCCCTGCAAACCAAAGAGTGTTTCCAGTGCAGCAGTAAGGAAATGTCTGTTTTTCTTTGTTTTTCTCTGTAATGGCCTTGGTCGGTGTTACCCAAATATTTTTATGCAACCATATTTCAAAAGACGAGCTTCGCGTCTTAATGCCTTTTTGGTTATTTTTACATACCTACTTGCAATTTTAGTGAAATTAACTTGTTTACTAAAAACTTCAAATTTCTTCTATGGTTGTTTACATACAATATTTAAGGTTAAAAATGATAATATAGGGAATAGAACTAGTTTTGTTATACCTCAATCAAAATTTTGATGTTGTATTTTTAGATAAATTCATTATCAATATCAAAATTCTGTATTGATATATTATTCTGTTTAGGAGGTAAGACTTTTGTAACTTTGACCATAGTTGGAAAATCTGTAGTAGCTGCCGTTTTGTCAGTACAGGAAGTAAGAAGGGTCAGATCATGTATACACACACATATGGGTACTGTGACTCTGCATTGACTGGAAAGGACCTGTATCTTCAGTGGCAGTAACTTTTGCTCTCTTTTGCTACAGATTGTGGTGTTCACGTTCACAAGAGCTGCAAAGACAGTGTGCCTGTTTGTGTAAAGAATAAAAATAAGGTAATTTTTGTTAGGTCATGCTGATGTTTATTGCCCTTTTAAATGGCCACAGTTGGATAAAGTTTAACGTAGAAGCCATAAAAATGTGATTTGGCAATGCACGTTTAGGCACTCTGAAAAATCATTGACAAATCTAAAAGTTGCCAACTTATATTTGTTCTTCTGCTTTCCAGCTTCAAGTCATGGCCCTAGATGCTGCTCCTCCAGCTGTAACAACCAGGACAAAATGTACTTTTTAATGTTTCTTTCATTTATCCTTATCACTGAACTAAACATTCACGCACACATATACTTATTGTGTTTGAGTGGACAGTTACAGTAAACAGCAAACTACCCCTTTCAAATCATCTACTACATTGAAACGTTTTTATTGACCTTGTGCTCACAGCTACATCCTCGACTGGGTCCACTGTTTCCTCTGTATCATCGTCGTCACGGGAACGCTGGTCTACAGTTACTACACCTGAAGACCAGTTTTCTCTTGTCCAGCCCAAACGCACCTCTAGCATTTTCCATACACATGGCAACCTGTCCAAGAGCATCTCCACCAGCAACATTGCAGGGTGACTGAATTAAATCATTATAGATTTTTTTAAAAAGGTTTCTTAAGACATAAGATTTTTGTTTAGTTTAGAGGCGTTGGTTAAAATTGTATTTTGATCTGCAGGTTAGATGATGTGACACTAAAAGGGTTAAAGAACAGGTCCCAGTCCACTGACTCACTGAATCAGAACAGTGCAGTCAATGCTTCCACAGAGTCCCTCACTGATGAAGGTAACGCCAGATTTAAACTGTTAGACATAAGACAGCTCTACATTTATCACATACAATATTACCGTACTGGTCTCCCAAAAAGATGTTCCTGAATCTAGTGTTTTTGTGATTTTGTACAGGCACTGAAATGATGGACAATCAGCTGATGGGTGAGTTTGAGAGTGACATCAAGGAGCTGGAGGCAGATTCATGGAGCAGCACAGTGGACAAGAAATTCCTAAAGACACTAAAGAAAGATGAAATCAAGAGACAAGATGTCATCTATGGTAATATGCCTAAAGATGGTTAAAATAATGCTTTAAAAATAGTGTAACATGAAATGTAACAGGATGATATCTGTGTGTAGAGTTGTACCAGACAGAGTTCCACCATGTGAGGACCCTCCGTATCATGTCTGAGGTCTACTATAAAGGCATCCAGAAAGAGCTGCAGCTGGACCTGCACACTCTGGACAAGGTGAGCACTGCCGTGGTATTAAAGGATAGATTGTTAATTGCTAAAACCAAATCTGATCAGAAAGAAATGGAACAGATTGTCAACAGTCATTGTTGTAATGATTTTCAGATCTTCCCTGTGTTGGACGATCTGGTGGAGACCCACACAGAGTTTCTGCACCAGCTCCTGGAGCAGAGAAGAAGCTTGTCAGGGGGGGCACCCCACAGCAGCCTGCTCGTCTGTGGCATCGGGGACACACTGGTCAAACAGGTCTGCACCAACACAGAATAAGCATTGTGCTTATCATTCTTATGCTTATACACCTAAGGCTACGTTTATATGGCGACGATCAAAACAGAAGACGCAAAAGTGGCGTCTCGTCTTCAATCGTTTAGACGACCGTTCTCAACAGGAAATGTTTGTTTATACAAAGACGCAAAAGTGGGCGAATTCGATTGAATATGCATGCCAGGCCACTAATATAATGTCAGAGCTACCTTTTTCAGGACACCGCAGGGGCTCTCATTACGGTTGTTTCGCCCTCGGTGTCGAGTCGGAGCTCTTCGCTTAATACAACAAGAGCATATGTCACGGGTTCGTTTGGACAAGATACGAGAGGGGGAAAAAATGATGGCACAGTCGAATACGTGCTTACGTGTATTCCCTTTTTATTTGCACCACAATCCAGTGTACACAGTGCAAATATTTACAGTGAAAAACAAGTCCCAAAAACAGTAGTATTTACAAAAGGTATTTACAGACGTTTCCACAGACATTATCACAGCAGCTAGCATCCAAGTGTGCACCCTCGTACGCCCCAGGGAGGGAAACGGAGTCCAGATCACGGGGAACAGTTTATAGGCAGGGAACAGTTGAATCAGTCTGGTTACGCAAACCCAGGGAAAGCGCTCCGTGCTCTGCCGTCTAGGCGCGCGCTGGGGCCAGTGAGAGAGAGAGAGGCGCGGGTCGGGGAATGACGGACAGCTACAGGCGCTCCGTCACAGCATAGACCGCGGAACGCATGTGAACTCGGGGGGGGGGGGGGACACAATCACAAGAGGGTGTCACCGAAATGTTTGGTTGGACATAATGCACAGCCTATAGGCTACATTATACACGGACAGGCACGTAATGCGTATCTCAGTCATGTCAACCAGCACAGAGCCACACAGCATACAATGCACAAGAAGAGCACCTCGGGAGTCGGTGGTAACGCAACTTAAACTGCTAAAGTGCTAAAGCACTATGAGAAACAGAACACAGACAAGTGCACTTGGTGGTGCTCGGACAGAGGAAAGTATGGGAATATGCCTGCAGTTTTATCAGAGCTGTGTGTGTGTGTGTGTTGCGAGCGCGTGTGCGTGTGTGTTTCCACAATTTGCCAGATAACTGCGCAGAATAATGCCCAAAGAGCCAACGCTAACCCAGCATCAGTTATGACTTTAGTTCACAATATGCCAGCACAGAAGTGCGCAGAACTGCCCAGAAGTGCCAACAAGAGCTTGTTTAGTCATTCTGAAGTTTTCCACCCAAGCACTGTCGTCAACTAATCCATTCTCAAAATTGTCCCACCACTGACTGGTTCTGCCCGGTCTTGTCCAAACTCGCCTCTGTCGCCTGTGACGTATTGTTATTGTTTTTACGGCGCATCCAGTCAGCTGTATGCGACGTGAACATGTTTTGCGCTTCTTGCCGTTTAGACGGAGACGCGACCCGGGCCGTCTTCAAAACTCCACACTCTGGAAGGAGTCTTCAGATTTTTGCGGTTTCAGAGCCCGACAGCGCCGCCGCCGTGTAAACGAAAGACACTTCCGATAGAATATTTTATCGTTTTCAGTCGCAATCGTCCTCGTCTAAACGGCCCCTAAATCCACTGATTTTGACAAATTGAGCTAAGCTGTCTGTGCATTGCAGTTTTCAGGCACCAGTGCTGAACGTATGAAGAAAGTTTATGGGAAGTTCTGCAGTCGCCACAATGAAGCTGTGAACCACTATAAAGATCTACAGGCCAAAGACAAGCGCTTCCAGAATTTCATTAAGGTCCATATTCTCCTCACAAACCCATATTACTGACAACTCTAGTTTCACTGTTTTGGTTTCTCCTTGTGGTTTTACAGAAAGTGATGAGTAGCACTATTGTACGGAGGCTCAGTATTCCTGAGTGTATCCTGCTGGTCACACAGAGGATTACAAAGTACCCAGTTCTCATCCAGCGGATACTGCAGCACACCAAAGGTGGGGAGAGTTGTAATGGCATGTTTTTAACTCATCATAACTGATTATTAGTATTAGAACAGTTATTTATTTTGGTATGTATGATTGTTGTGGTGCAGAGGTTGATTCGGAGCACACCGGTGTGTCAGAGGCTCTGCAGCTCGTAAAGGAAATCCTTACAGCAGTCGACAGCAAAGTGAATGAGCAGGAGAAGAAACGCAGGCTGAAAGAGGTCTACTGGTAAGTTAAACGTGTGCCTGAAAGTGAAGATTATAATGAGCATATTATAATACTGATAACCTGCATTTCCTCATAGTCGTACTGACAGCAAGTCCATAATGAGGATGAAGAGTGGTCAGATGTTTGCCAAAGAGGACCTGCTCAGAGGCCGCAGGCTGATCCATGATGGAGCTCTGCAGCTGAAAAACTCTGCTGGACGCCTCAAAGGTTCAGGGCTTATTTCAGTGTGATCTTCCACTTAGAAATATGTAATTTTTTGTCTAAAATGTGCTTTGGTGTTTGCTGTTCCAGAGGTCCACTCTTTGCTCTTGTCAGACGTGTTGGTGTTCCTTCAAGAAAAGGACCAGAAATATGTGTTTGCCTCATTGGTAAGCTGGGCTTTAACTCCCCCGGGGCATCATGTGCTGTCAAGACCAGAAAAATAGACTTGATTTCTTTTCTTAGGACCAGCGCTCAACAGTTATCTCACTTCAGAATCTAATTGTCCGAGAAGTTGCGAATGAAGAGCGAGGTAAGGAAGTTCTTTTCTGGATTATCTTAGCTCTCATGAACAGTCGCTTTTATTCTAACTGACTCGTGTGTGGTTTGTAGGTCTGTTCCTGATCACGGCCGGGACTGACAAACCAGAGATGGTGGAGGTGTTGGCGAGCAGCAAAGAGGAGAGAAATACTTGGAGAGCCATTATTCAAGATGCAATGAACTGCATGTAAGAGCTCTCAGATTTCATAATTGGTCAGAACTCTGCTCTATTTCTGTCCTTATTTTTCAAAATGTATCCCTTGTCTTTATGTATTTACTGTATTTTTTTTTGTCAGATAGGCAGAATTTCTTATCAAAACTGACCTCTAATTTACACACAAATCAAGTGTTATGGGAAGTAGATCCAAAGTGATTTGAAAAACTAACTGAGGTTGTGCTTTTAAAGGGAGAAGGACGAGGATGAGGGCATTCCTAGTGAGACTGAAGAGGACAGAAGACAACAGGAGAGTCGGATAAAGGAGATTCGAGGTAATCTAAGACTAAATATTTTAGTGTTTAATTTTCAACAAAAAGGTGAGAGTGAACTGAAAAACTTTCTACCTTGTGACAGTGATTTTATGTGTGAGAGACTTGTTTAACAGCACAAATCATTTCACCAGCTGTAATTCCAGCTAAATCATTTTTTTCTAGTCAGATTGTGTTAAAATAAAGTTCAGATTAAAGTCTAACTTGAGTCACAGAGCTTCAGATTGAGTAGCATCTTCAGTTAGTATCACACCTCCAGGGAATGTTGTTGACATCAGCTGCAAAGTAACGATACAGATAGATGCATATGGATAACATTACCCATACTTAAGTGAGCAACAACTGACTCATTTCCCATTATTTGATTTCAGAGTTACTCCGAAGTAAAGACGAGCAGATTGTCTCATTATTGGAGGAGAAGGTGCACATTTTCAGGGAGCTGAGTGACTGCAATGCTGCCCTGTATGATAATAGTACAGTAGCAGTACGGGAACGCATGCTGTTTAGGGCCACACCTGATGATGTCACGAAGGGAGAACCAATAATACACGAGGCTTTGAAAGAGGGTGAGTGTGCCCACTGATCGTAGTACAGCAGCAGTAGTACAGTCCAAAAATGTGTGTGACTGGTGTGTGTTTCCTCTGCAGTGGAGTGTCTTCACTCTTTAGTCAACACTGGATTAGGAGGAGCGGCGTGCAGTGTCTCTATTAGCCCAGCAGGGGGCAGTGTGGGACCGGTGTGTCTGCCCAGGAGAGCGGAGACGTTTGGAGGGTTTGACAGCCACCAGATGAACATCAGCAAGAGTAAGTCCCCCACCAGGCTCAAGGTTACACTGTGTGCTCATTACGGACAAGCACTGCTTTTTGTTTTAACTCCTATCAGCTACTGCCTAAAATGTCATTATGGTAGTTTTTCTTTCAGATGTGACATAAATTAAATGTTTATAAAATTAAGATTAATTAGTACCATAGCAAAATATGTCCCCCTAAATTGTAGCTGCTCAATACACAATTGTAAATGTGACATGGTATTAAACAATAATGAAATTCTGAAAAACTGATGACATAACATACATGTTAATTATTGCATATTTATAGGCTCACATTTGCACATTTGCTGCAGCAGCTTGAAATGGAATAGTTAAAAATGTAAAGAACTTTGGTGTATTCAAATGTGGTACTACTAGAGGAGTATATTATAGAAATGTTGAACAATAGCAGTTGTTCTTATATGTGCCCTGTGCCGTCAGATGGGGAGAAGGAAGAAGCAGATGAATCGGTGGACCTTCGAAGGACTGAGTCAGACGGTGTGCTCAAAAAGGTCAGTGTGTGTGTGTGCGTGTGTGTATGTGTGTGTATGTGTGTGTCTGTCTGTGTGTTTATACTGTATTCACCTCAGCAATGCATTATTTATGAATGCATTTTGTTCCCAGACCTCTCCTGAATTGTTCTCTTTTCTTAGGGAGCCACAGCCAGTCTACAGTTGTTACTCAAGAGAAACAATGAAGTAAGTATGTGCTTTATATAAAATGTAAATATGGGTTACAATTCTACTGAACTCGGTTACATAATGACATTAGCTGCTTTGCTTTATAATATGTATTTTCTTTATTTTATTAGAAATACGAATAATTGAAAATATTTAAAGGGATATGCCACCCCCGGGGCAAATTTGGGCATCTCCCCACAGTCCAGAGACTAAAATAAGTGGTGGAAAGCGTTTTCCTGCTCACCCAGCCATTGTCCGAGTCTGTCGCCACTGACCGCCGCGGTATCTGCAGCTCCTCCGCCTTAGACTGGAGTCTAACGTCGCCAGAGAAAGATTTCGGCCAAAAGGAATTAATTTGCTCGATGCGTTTCCCAATTACTTTGTGTGTAGTGCGCATTCATATCGAGTGCAAATAAATGTACAAATCAACACGGAGAGCTTGCCTTGGTCATTTTGGGTGGGAACTATTTTCCAGTGCGGAAGAATACAGTCGAATCACGCACCACATTGTGCAACAGGGGAACTCCCTTCCCGGTGCGTAACTGGGATTCCCCTGGCAGCGTGCTGCGTGATTCGACTGTATTCTTCCGCACTGGAAAATAGTTCCCACCCAAAATGACCAAGGCAAGCTCTCCGTGTTGATTTGCACATTTATTTGCACTCGATATGAATGCGCACTACACAGAAAGTAATTGGGAAACGCATCGAGCAAATTAATTCCTTTTGGCCGAAATCTTTCTCTGGCGACGTTAGACTCCAGTCTAAGGTGGAGTAGCTGCAGATACCGCGGCGGTCAGTGGCGACAGACTCGGACAATGGCTGGGTGAGCAGGAAAACACTTTCTACCACTTATTTTAGTCTCTGGACTGTGGGGAGATGCCCAAATTTGACCTGGGGGTGGCATATCCCTTTAAAAAATGTAATCTAATGTACTCCCCTCTGCCCCCAGCAGGTGCAGAGCAGTGTGACTCGCCTTCACGACCTACTGCTTTCACTGCAGGTAAAAATTGCAGCTAACACACCCCGTAACCACTGAGGTATAACAAAAGTAAAGCAGTCATTACCATGTTAACCTGTAGTAACAGTCATCCACTTCCTGCAGCCATTCTGACTAAAGTTCTACTGAATTATTATTATTGCAAATTTCTATAAATTCACCGACTGATTTTTGTGTTTGTCTAATGTCAGTATAAATACAATAAATATCAATGGATGTGACCATATTGTGAATTGACTTGCAGACATACTAATAATAATACATAATTCTGCATTAATTGGACACCAGCGCCATATTATTAAGGTGAATATAAATGTTCATAATTGGGTGAAAACTGGTTCTTCTCTCTTCTAAAGGCGGTGGTGGTGCAGCAGGACTCATTCATAGAGGACCAACGTCAGGCCCTAAACGAGCGTCTTACAGCCAATTCTTCCAGACACTCCTCTTCTTCTTCTTTGTCCTCTGCATCTTCATCTCGACCGTCCTCTCTCATCGAACAAGAGAAACACAGGAGTCTGGAGAGGCAACGGCAGGAAGCAGCGAGTCTACAGGTCATTACACTTGGCACTAAGCAAGGACAACTGAAAATGTACACAAACTGCAGTCAGATAGCAATATTAAGCAATGCATGAAAGGACTGTCATGATCAGATAATTGGAGAAACAACATGATCAGACAACATTCATACATATATGTATACAAGTTTGGGTTTTTTTTTTTTGTATCCTGAAAGTTGCACTGCGTAACATTTCTAGTGGAATATTATTGCTTTGTCTAGAATGTTCCACAGTATCGATTAAACAAATCCATTTCAAGGGAGACGAGCAGGTTACAGCACTACGCTACATTACAATTCAGATCTTTGGAGAGTCGCTCCTATTCACAGAAGGAATTACTGTAAGTTTTATAAATAGAAACACCTGTAATGAATAAAGGCTTGAACATTCCAGGGAAAGCAATAGACATCTCCATGGAGATAAGCGGGTAGTGACCCCCCCACCAGAAAAGTTGCACTTTTAAAGCCTCTGAGTAACTTTTTAGGCACAATTAGACTACACTTTTTGTCCTAATAGCAGTTTGAGCTTGTATTATAATCGCTCTTTACCGGTGTACTCTAGAAACAGCAGGCTGCACACCTTGAGGAGAAGCGAAGGCGAGAGAGGGAATGGGACGTGAAAGAGCGGGTATTGTGTGAGCGAGAGGAGCAGCTGAAGGAGGAAGAGGAGTGCACGGAGAAGAGACGACAGGAGCTGCAGGTGGAGAGGGAGCTGCTGCAGAGGAACAAGGAGCAGTATCAGAGGGACCTGGAGCGTCTGAGAGAGGCCCAGGTCAGACTGGAGCGAGACAAAGAGGCTCTGCACCGGGACACAGAGAGACTGGAGGCACAGCGCAGGGAGCAGGTCGGCACAGTTTAAAATAAATGTGTTCACTTGCACTCAGTTTTACACTTTTTGTTTAGGTATCTTCTTGAGAATCCGTGAGAGTATGTTTTTTAATTGGGTTGCTTGTGTGACAATATTTTATTCCTTTCTAAATCAGTCCTAAAAGCTCATGTCCCTGTTTTGGTAGGCGGATCAGCTGCAGAGGTACAGCCGCACCTCTTCCATTACATCTGAAGACTCTGTTCGTTTCCCAAGCACCAGTTCTCTGGACCTGGACTGCAAAGAGGCAGAACAAACAAAAGAGGTAAACCACAGTATATGGATTCTCCCAGTCACAAAATGAATAAAATATGTGTTATCCACATTTAGGCTGGTAAATGCATAACACTGATGTACTAGATCTGAAGTTACAATTAAATGTGTTTAAAGGTGGAGCTCTCAACCTCTGCTCCCACTAAAGAGCCCTTCCTTCGTATTGGATCCAAACGAATGGGCAAAAACTTCAACCCCTTTGCCTCATCATCCTCAAAGACACAGGGAGCAGAGAAGGAGCCCAGCAGACTGCTCCAGCTGACCAAGCCAAAGAAAGACAAGAAGGACAAGAAGAAAAAGAAAGGAGAGGCTCCACCTACAGGTGTGCATTGGCACAGAATCCTGTGCCTTTAAATAAGGCTTAAAATAAAAAATGAAAAAACATTGTTTATGAAATGGATTGTAATAACTTTTATATTTTCTCTCTTCCTACAGTGACTGGCGCAGTGTCAAAGTTCCAGGAAGATGGCGACAATTTCTCATGCTAAAGGTGCTACTGTACCTGAACGGTGCTGTGGAGTTGTTTTACATTTGGAGACACATGTCTCTTCACTTGCTTTAATACAAGCCAATGTACATCTCCCAGGCCACTTAACATGTGGGAAATCATGTTGAATGCCTTTGGATCAGTGCCTAAGGGAGTTGTAATGGAAGTCGGATTGGTTTTATCTGCTGTGAAGAATGTTGGCAGAGAGACATTACAAAGTGCTTTATTGACTCCTAGAAGCTTTAACATGTGCATTTCTTTGAAGTGTGCTAACCCTGTGCGTTTGGTGCTTGGAGACTTCTTGGAGAGAAAAGGAGCAGCCTAACCAGACATTTGTGAGGTGGGGTTTTGTAAAGTGCCACTAACACCTCTGTGCTGTCCACACTGTGTGCTGGGGTCACCCTCTGTGGTCAGCCAATGCTCCACAGCATTAACTGCACCAAACACATAAAGACATGTGCCTTACCTATCAAAAAGGACCTTTTAGACAATCACCAAAATCAGTCATTGAAAAGCACTTTAGAGATAATATACACCACTGTGTTCTCAGTTGGGAAAAGGTATGTTTTGAGAGTTGTACTGTGTTAATGTAGGAAATGTTCATAAGTTACAAAGACAATCACATAATAAAAAGAGCAGGGCTTTTTGATCAAATCTGGATGCTATCTTTGATGAACTGTAGATATGAAAAGCAACACAACCAATGTTCTGGAAACAATTTTCTGCAGTATAGCTAGAAACGAGTGGGCTGCCTAACACTGGTTCTCCCTGTCACTTGGATTATTCAAGATATTTGACCAAATGTGTCTGCCTGAAAATGATGAAATAACTCTCATTCATTTAGTTACAACACATAAGGCAAGCTTTTAGTTTTTATCCTGTGCTTTTGATCAGTACATTTTAGTGATTTTGTTTTGCAAAGTCACTCAGCAATGACATGCACTTTACAGCACGTAAAGGAGGATGGGAATAGATGGGAATGCAACGACTCACTCAAAGCGCTGTGTATATAGTTCAGCCCTAAAACACATGAAAACTGAGACATGCACTCCTGTAGTAGCATATTTCAGCCTAAAACATAAAGCTGAGACATGTGCTCCTATAGCAGCACACATTTCAGCCTAAAACACAAAACTGAGACATGTGCTCCTATAGCAGCATGCGTTTTGATCACATGGGGCTCATCCATTGGCCATTACTCAGAAGCAGCAGATTGATTTTTCTCCTCCTCTCTCCAGAACACAGCTGAGAGGGAGCTGCAGCACTGGGCATGAGAATAATATTTCAGCCCAGGGTCATTTCCAGCCTTTCTGCTGAGAGTAGCACATTTGTTTCACCGAGAAACACACAGTATTTGACTAGTCATTCTGGTTAAAGGCAGTGAAAGGCCTCACACGAGCACAAAATATTACTTTGCTAGTAAAACTGGCAACTTGTATTGAATTAACTTGAATTACTATTTTCCAAACACAATCATTGTAGAACTATACAAGTATAAAGCATAAATGAATCAATCTGAAATGGAAAAATATCGATTGTCAATTGACCGCCACCAGGTTTCTACTGTAAATTATAAAACTAATTATAACCAGATTCATACATCCCTTTGAGAAAAAAAAACGCTTTCTTTAAAAAGTTTCTGAAAAAATTGGCTTTAAAGGTGCGTAACGTTTCAGGTTGGGGATCCGCTACCATGGAGATGCTTTGCCTGTAATGTTCCACAATACGGTATTAAACTTATATAAGATACATTTATAAAACTACAGTGGTACCTCACCTTACGAAATTAATTCGTTCCAGAAGTGGTTTTGTAACGTGAATTTTTCGTAAGTTGAGTAGCTCTTTCAATGGAAAAGGCCTGATTCGTTCCAAGGCCCCGTTCCAAGTTTTTTTTTTTTATAGTGTAACTTTTTTTTAATAGTGTAAGACTGTGTTCTGCGTCCTGATTGGCTAAGAGACTGTAGAGCCAGGACTAAACGTGGAATAAACCAGGTCTAGACCAAGGTCTAAACCTGGACTGGACCAGGACTAAACCTAGACTAAACCAGGACTGGACCAGGTCTAGACCTGGACTAAACCAGGACTAGACCAGGTGGATTAAAGCCCCGCGTGCAGGTCTATTTCCTGGTTTCGTGCTAGCTCTGCTATTAACAGCAGCACCGGTGTACCTCACGAGTCACAGCTGAGGCGAGCAGTGAGGAGGGGAGGGAATGTGCCTCCCCGCACGCAGTCCGAGCTCATGAACGAACGCATGAAAGAGCCGCGGTGGTTTAGACCTGGTTTAGACCTGGTTTATACCTGGTCTAGAGGAGGCACGGTTTGAGCACGGGTCTCGTGCTCGCAGCCCCGCGCCGGGTTATGCTGCGCTATCACACACGTGTCCGCACGCACACTTTTTCGCCCTCCCCCTTCCCCACGCTTCACTATTAATACATTTTGTTGAAAATCTATGAAAGTTTGAGCGTTTAAACGAGAGACAAATGTGAGAAAAATTTAAATCCAGTCTGAGAAAAGCGTATAATATGTGTGGCTGAGCGCGCATTATTTAAATTTTTGACATTTCGCGTTTCGTAACTTGAATTTTCTTTCGTATCTAGAGACCAAAATTTAACGTGAAGGTGTTTCGTAACTTGGAATTTTCGTTTGTTGGGTCTTTCGTAAGGTGAGGTACCACTCTAATGGGTATTTTTATTGCATAAAAAACATGCATTCTTACTGTGAGTTTGGAGCTCACTGGTAAATTGGCATTGTGGCGTCTCCTGTTTGTTTCAATGGAGACTGAAGTTTCGTGCCATAGTTTGGAATATGGAAAAGTTACACGGTGCACTTTTAATGAGCAGTCAGTGGTTAATTTGGGGCCTGATTGGCTAATTATTAATTTGCCAAATACCTTGTCATACAATTCACACAATCAATGACACAGCAGATATTTTCAGCTGTTTCAAAATGGGCAAAAACAAATGTAATATAAAAACATCAATGTTATTTATTATTTTTGCAACATTTGTTTTCCCTGTAGAATTGTATTGATTACAATCATTTAAATCTGATTAAAAAAGATGGCCCTTATAGCTCTGTGTTGAGGAGTCAGCTTTCAAAACATTAGGATGTGGATTTTAGTACGAGGTTGTACAAGATTGATAGTACATTTCACGAGTGTGCCATAAAAGGCTTCCTCTCATTCCTGTAGCTCTCATGTTGTGCTAATTAACTGTTGGCAATGCATTTGAAAAAGCTTTTCACTAATTTTACAACTGATGCACTGTGTATTAAGGCTTTTTGAACACGTTTTTGTACTAAAACAGAAGGTACAAACCTGATTTTCTTGTGTATAAAATTTTAAAAGGGCAAAGCAACAAGAAGGTGTAAATAGATTTTCTGTACAAATATGAACTTCCAAAGTATTGACAGTTTTTAGTTGGATGATTGTTTTAATAAGTAAGAAAGTTTTATTTATCTGTTCCTAGATTCAAATGTACAGTATTGGGCTCCCCTCCATTAAACTATGCGGTTTGACACAAGTCTTGTATGGCGTTTTCTGTTTGATTAAACCATTGCATTTGTCATTAATTCCTGACAACATTTCATGCCAGTACCAGTTTTTGCTGTGTATTTTTGCAGAGTAACAAGTCAGTCTCATATCTACCTCAGCACTACACCCATCATTATCACCTCACACTGAGAACTCAAACTGGAGTACACTCTAAAATGGCAAAAATAAATCATAGCTTTGAGGCCTGACCTACAGAGTGAGGGATGTAATACCAACGGTATATGGGACTCTGAAGGCAGGGCTGTTTTAAACTAGGGCAGTGGTTACCCGGCCTTTCATGTCAGTCATATATCGTGAAATCATATTTAGACTTCCACTTTGGTAACCACATGACTATAGTGCACAGAGCAGGAAACGGGACACATAACAATAATACCAGGAGTAGGAGGAGTACACAGTGCCTGGGTAGTACAGTCCAGTATTTACAGTAGTGTTAATGTTGCTGTAGATAGATTAGAATAGCAATAAAAGGCATTCTATTCTAATGTTGCTTCTGTCTGTGATTCACTAGTCAGCCTTGACCCAGTGGGTTGTCTTTATGCACAGCGATCGGAGATGAGTCATCTCCACTCACAGCTGCACTGTGAGACAGCAGTGCATAGACCGTACTATTTACATTTTATTTTTATGTGTGGTTTAACAATTTATCATTTTGTACACATAAGCCCAATAGTGTTTATTCTATACTACTTCATTATTGTACTTTATGGACTTTATATACATACTTTTATGTTTTCTTCTTGCTCTCTTTTCTTTGCTGTCTGTGATTGATCCGAGCCTGTGCTGATGATGCTACTTTCAGAGAGCACTCCATTATCAGCTGAGTTATTGGACTGTTAAACCTTCTTCTGAATTGCAAAACACAACAAAATCACCACCAACACTATAGAATATATCAATAGTCGTAAATATATTTCAGGCATTTGTAGGCAAGTTAAAATTATGACTGGGCTTTTCCATGTCCATTTATTCATGTTTTCTGTTGACGGGGCAGTTCTCTTTTCTGTTCTGGCTAAATGCACGTTACATCACAAGTCCTGTCTGGGCCCTCGCATCAATAAATCATGCTCTCCCATCGGGGCAGAGACGTAAGTCATCCACTGATGAATTATGGATGCTGCTGTGCAGTCATGAGCGTAATTCAATTCAAGGTACTTGTTTAAATACCACTTTTTTACATAATATTAGAATTTTGTTGAAGCAGAAAGTTTAAAAAAAACAGCATCAAGTAAAAAAACTACCATACGCACAAAGTTTATATTTAATGTCTAAAATACTGATAACATTTGCCTAAAACTACATTACTCTATACTCTTTATACTGGAGGTTTTCAGACTCTAGAATGTGCTATACTCCCAGATGGAGGCTAGGGCCAGGTTTCCTTATTGATTACATTGTACTTTGCTGTACAATAGGAGCGACTATCCAAATGGTAAATCTGATATTTTATTTTGATACTGATATTGACTAGACTCAAGAACTCACTGTATTACAACATAATTTTGCATTTTAAGCATTTTTAGCTGCCCCCCTCATCTAAATTAAAATTGGCCTATAGACCCAGCTACATG
The DNA here is from genome assembly GCA_036785185.1 of Paratrypauchen microcephalus. Classification (NCBI taxonomy): domain Eukaryota; kingdom Metazoa; phylum Chordata; class Actinopteri; order Gobiiformes; family Gobiidae; genus Paratrypauchen; species Paratrypauchen microcephalus. Next base: position 3,022,886 of record JAVJIX010000020.1, read on the forward strand.
CTGCATTCAAGTCTCATTACAAGTCACGTTACATTTTAAAGGTCCCATGGCATGAAATTTTCACTTTCTGAGGTTTTTGAACATTAATTTGAGCTCCCCTACCCTGTATAGCCCCCCCCCCCCCATGGCTAAAAGTTGCGAAATGTCTAAACTGAGCATTTGCGGTCCTTTTCTACGTTAGAAAAAACACACAGCTCAAACGGGCGATTCTGAACAAGGCAACTATGTGACCTCACATCGAAAAATGCAGCTCCACCCCCCGTCTGGATGTCTACCCACCGTCTCTGTAAATCACGCCCAGAGAGTTTGGACCACGAACGAGCTACGCAATGCGAAAAGAGTTTTTTTTTATTTGCCTGGAGGCACGTGCGAGTGTTTCTAGGCTCGGAAGTCCTTTACCCGACCCTCTGGACCTCTGAAACAGCAGTGGTTTAATTTTATTTTCTGTGAAATGTGTTTTTTTCATTGAAATTCCTCTCCTTTCTTCCTATGCTCTTAAAACGCGGAAGTGGGAGAAAGTGGCGCATTTGCGCCCCCCCCCCCACCCGCTCCTCTAACCTATCTCTGTCCTTCTCATTTGCATTCAAGCAACAAGGCCCAGAATGAGTCGTTCAGAGAGAGATTTTCTGACTCTGTACATGTGTCTTGATTTTGAAGAAGGATTCATTTACAGTATTAGGGAACCATTAAGGCACCATATAAAAGCATCAAGAAGTACCATGTCATGGGACATTTAAGTATTTCAGTTTACTCTGCATTGTCAGCATCTTGCTATAGATTCTAATTCCTTTGTGGCATGATGATGAAGCAGTTTCCCCCTTAAATACTTCTTGATTCATCTTGATAAAGGGTAGTTATTGTTAAAGATCCCATGACATGGTACTTCTTGATGCTTTTATATGGCTCCTTAATGGTTTCCTAATACTGTAAATGAATCCTGCTCCAAAATCAAGACTCAGTGCATGAGAAACAGAGATAAGATGAGAAGGAGTCATAAATATCTCTCTCAAACGTTTTATTCTGGGTGTTGTTGCTTGAATGCAAATGAGGAGAAAAGAGATGGCCAATAATAGAGGGTGGGGGCGTGGCCAAACTCTCCGCTCAGAGCCCAGAGCCCACAGCTGATCCATTTCCTTGTTTTTGCATGGGGGGAGAGATTTGAAGCGTTCCATTGAAAAATAAACACATAAAATAAAATTAAACCACTGCTGTTCAAAGGTCCAGAGGCTCAGATAAAGGACTTTCGAGCCTAGAAACACTCGGAAGTGCCTCCAGGCAAATAAAAAAACGCATTTCGCATTGCCTAGCGCATTCGCAGTCCAAACTCTCTGGCCGTGATTTACAGAGACGCTGAGTACAGAGAGACGGGGGTGGAACTGCATTTGCATTTCTTTTTTCGATCCGACGTCAATAAGGTGCCTTGTTCAAACTCGCCCATTTGAGCTCCGATTTTTTGTAACGCAGAAAAGGATCACAAATGCTCAGTTTAGACATTTCGCAACTTTTAACCATGGGGGGGGGGGGCTAAACAGGGTAGGGGAGCTCACATTAACGTTCAAAAACCTCAGAAAGTGAAAATTTCATGCCATGGGACCTTTAATGGATATTGTAGTCAGTAGTGTTAATAATCAAACTTGGAAGAGAATTAGAAAAGTGAGTCATTGTTTATTCATGTGTATAAACCGCATGACACATTTCTACAAAGATCTTTCTTTAGTTTTGCAGATAACTTCAGAAAAAGTACAGTCCATTCAAAACATGTTCCTTCAGAAAACTTTACAAAGATCAACCCTTCATCTTGTGCAGTAGTCGAACCCAGATGGACTAAAACATAATGACATCTCTTCACAGAAATGACAAATACACCAAATACTTACAGAGTTACACAGGTGATGCTTGTGTCCTGTACCATCTCGTATTCTCCAGCGCTGATCGTTTGAAAAGTGCATATTTTTTCCTATTTTAAGTGGCTCCAAATGCATTAGTTTTGTGATGGTTATTTTATAATGTTCTGTGCTTGTCACAAAAAGTCCCAACAGCGAATTGTAGTGTATAGTTTGAGACATGCTTATTAAGTTACAAAAGGGCGAGGTGTGCAGGTTTGTGCATCGGTTTGTGTCGGTATCTGTGTACAAGCTCATGCCTTCACTTAGCTATGTGTTAGTTCCTGTGTAGCTTTGGACAGGTTAAACTAAGCGAATCATCGGTTATACAGTTTAAGTGCCTATGACAGGTTAGACTACTCATTTGACACGGTCAAGATCGTCAAATTTAAGATTTTTGCAACAACATTCACACCCCTTCCCCAATTTGGCCATTATTTTAGGTTAAAGATTTTATATCCTATTTGGAAAGAAAGAAAAAAAAAACCCCATCACACTAGAGAATTCCTTAAAAGGTGCACTATGTAACTTTTTGGTTGGGGGTCAGTCACCTGCTTTCTATGGAAATGTAATTGCTCTGCCTGGAATGCAGGTCATTTTACTGCTCAAAAATATCTAGAAAAACAGGCATTCTGACTATGAGCGGGGTTGCTTCTCTGCAAATCTGACATGTAACTTGGTCTGGTTTGATTTCCTTGAAAATAGACAGGTTTAATGCCATACTGTGAAACATTCCAGACCAAGCAATAACATCTCCATACAGAGAAGCATTTGACAGAAAAGTTACACAATGCACCTTTAAATTTTATCTAGCAAAACTTCTCTAAAGTTCATACAAATTATTATCTGACAAATAAAAATGTTTTTTTGAATTAATATTTAAAATTTAAAATAAAGTTTAGGATTATAGGGACATTTCTTTTTCTTTTTTACAGTAGACTTTTGTCATTTGGCAACATAACTCAATGTGTTTCAGGCACATTTTCATAAAGAAATAAGATATATAAAGTTTTAAACTAGAAAGCAACTTGCTATGGTCTACACATTTTTGGACTCGATCTGCTTCCGAGATAAAAGTGGCTAAATCTGATTTATATTGATAAGATTAACTGAAAATCAATCAATCAATCAATCAAACATTTATAAAGCGCTTTTCATACAAAAATGTAACAAAGCGCCTTACAGTGATTAAGGATTAGAAGATTGACTTTTATTGATCTCACACAGGAGAAATCGTTTTCTGCATTTGACCCGAGGATCATCCCCATGATTGTGTGTGAATCAATTGAGAACTGTGCTGGTTAGCTAATGTATTCAAGATGATATTATATCATTACATAATATAAATAGATATTATATAAAATTATATAAAAACTCTAGGCATATTAAAATGAATGTATTGGAATGTGCAGACAGGCTTTCAGATAGAACTGGTTGCTTGTAGACAAACTGTATCTCAAGACTTTTTATGACTCTGTGGTGGCCTCTGCTCTCCTCTACACTGTCATCTGCTGGGCCCCGAGCAGCACAGAATGGGACAGAAAAAAACTCAATAAGCTGGTCAGGAGGGCCAGCTCTGTCCTGGGCTGTCCTCTGGACTCTGTAGAGGAGGTGGCTGAGAGGAGGGTGCTGGCCAAATTCACGTCCATCATGGACGACACCTCTCACCCTCTGCACCGGAGCTGAGCAGCTCCTTCAGCAGCCGACTGAGGCACCCCCAGTGCAAGAAGGAGCGCTACCGCAGATCCCTCATCCCTACCACCATCAGAATGTATAACTCTACTATATAAGCCAGACGTGCAATATCCTTTTTCCATTATCTCCTTGTTAATGTTTATTATTATTATTAATAATAAACATTAATTATTATTAATAAGAAACATATATTTCATCAGACTGTATAACTCCACTATATAGTATAGTAGAAGACTAGTATAGTCGTCTTCTTTTTCCCCATACTCTCCTAGTTACTGTTTGTATTATTATTAATAATAATATTATTATTATTATTATTATTATTATTATTATTATTATTATTATTATTATTATTATTATTATTATTATTATTATTATTATTATTAATATTCTTACTTACTTTATTCCATTCTTGCCTGCATGCACTTTTTTCTTTCTTGTTCAAACTGTCCCTGCCTGGAGCTACTGTGGCAAGTAAATTTCTCCTGCGTGAGATCAATAAAGTCTTATTTAATAATTAAGTCTTACCTTCTGATAAACTACCGTTTTTGCCTTATTTTGCATAAATTTCCTATTTTAACCCAATACTATATCTTGGAATCTATAGCCAATCAGCACTTCTGACTGGCCTTTTTTCTTTATTGCTGACCTAAACCAAGAAAAATTTCACTACTTTTATTCCGGAAGCATTTTGCTTGTAGACCAGTGTTTTCAGTGACTTATCAAAACCATTAGAAGACATGAGCTGGGACAAGACACATTCATTAATACTAAAATGAAAAATTCCACGTCATTCAAGTGTAAAACCATCATCACTAGTCAATACAATATTACATACCCGGTCGGGAATACTAGGAGCACAGCACCAACCTCAAAATCTTTTACCACTGAAATGTTTCTTCCCTAGAAAATAATGTACTTGTAAAGAGCAGACCTCCTAAAATGAACTGAAATGTGTTTGTGCCTTTAAAAAGCAGAGAATACCTGACATCTCCAAAAAGAGCACAAGCTATTGTTACATTTTCCTCTTTGTGCAATATGGACATTTCTGATTCAAAGTAGTCTCGGAATTAATACAATTTTCTCCTCAAGTTGAAAAGGGATATTAATGCGTTTTGTACCTTGCTTTCCGTTCGAGCTAAAATTGTACAGTGGATTTTATGAAATTAGAGCTTATGCCTTCAGAGTTGGAATGATACAGAAGTGGGAAATTAAAACAGCTTTAAGAAAGTCAAAAAATAAAATATCCACCTAAAAGAGTCCATCAAATCTTCAGTCAGTTCTATCAAAACGTTTGTGACAAGAATCACATTATTTTGGAAGCATTGTGTGCTTTGGCCTCACGACCCACAAGTGTGCAGCAGTTCTCTCACTGGGTTTGTCCTTCCAAAACGCCCAGAGGAATCTATAAAGAGACAACACAGAATCAATATAAAAATAATAACTACTGCAAGAAATAAATTAAAATATTATTCAGTGAAAAGCTCCATCCATCCCCTTTTCAAACCATGCATGTTTGTGTTTGTATTATGTTGTGCTCCTCAAGGATATATTGGAAAAATATTAAAAACAAAGGAGTATAGACATTAAATTTAAAATACTTTTTTATATGTATGGCGCCGATTATCCAGATGATCCTATATTACACAAAATGGATTCTTGTGAGCTTTAAGTCATGTTATAATGTTACCTCCTCAAAAACATACCTGGAGTTGTGTTTTGTTTCATTCAGACGTTTGACTAATCCTTTATTATTTGTCTGTCTGTATCCCCAAAGCTCAAAATGCTCTGTTCCATCTTGTGATGTCATGTCGTTACATTATCTTTAGTTTAGCAGAGTTTGGCAATTCCACGGTGGAAATTATCCAAATGAATCTAGTGTATGGAGTTTAAGCACAGTGGAGCACTTCCTGTATTACCACATGACATCATAAGGTGGAAAAGTGTGTTTTCAGTTTGAGAGAAGACCACAGTCTACATATGCAGGTTTGTGGGTTAAACGTGTGAATGAAACACAACACAACTCCAGGTATGTTTTGATAAGGAAAAAACATTATAGCACAGATGAAAAGATTGCATAATATGGGCCCTTTAATGTTACAGTGCCTCAGATCTCATTTCTTTGGTTTCCACAGAATAATACTGTTCATGCATTTTTTTGAACAATAAGTCAATCTAGTATTTATTTTGACAGGCCAGGCTCACTGTGGTTCTTTTTAATGTGCACCAGTTTTAAGGCTAAACACTGAAGCTCCACAAAAGCTGTTGTTCTACAATTTATCTATCCATCCATCCATTTTCTTCTGCTTTCTTCGTATTTCGGGTCGCAGGGACAACGTCCAGACAGATCCACTGCCAAGATCACAGAGCACCGGCCCCCATGGATCCCCCGCGGGTGGTGGGTCAATGGGAGGACAGCCCCATGTCGCTTGACGCAACCGGCCTTGATGTACTTGTGTCATGGGGGCTCTTCCAGTGTGCACGGACACTGGGGGCGAGGTGGGGTTAAGCGTCTTACCCAAGGACACAACGGCAGCACTCATCTGTGGGAGCTTGGGAGCTGGGATCGCACCGCCAACCCGCCGCGGGCCAGTAGATCCGACCTCTTAACCAACGATACATTGTCGAGAGCGGGATTGGAAGAGCGGGAACCAACCCCTGGATCAGCGGACAAACGCTCTACCAACTGAGCTACTGCCGCCCTCTACAATTTATAACTGTCACAACTGTAGCATATGAAACCTAAATTCTTACACTTCTTTTTATGCTTTGAATTCAAATACACGACTCTCAAAAATTAGAATACTTGGCGTGATGTCACAGGCCTCTTAATATGCAGAGGCAGAGTTTATCCACAGTAGACAGCACACACTCAAATTAAACTAGTTTGAGCTAACACTATGTACACAGTATAACAAAATATTGACTTAGTGTTTAGTTCCACTTTAACTAGACACTGTAAAAATGCATATTGGGTCATGTTTTTCCTCTTCTTAATTCTTGGTCGGGTAAGTTTCTGCCTCCTTCAGATCCGCTATGCGTGACACTCGGTTTTCATGGGATTCTCTCAGCGTCTGTAAAATAATCCTGACAAGTTATTAGCTGGGTTTTTGATATAACCCCTAATCCCTCTCCACACACACACAAGACCGCACACACGAACTCATGTTTATAAAAGACTCTTTCAAAAACGGTAAGGAACACTACAGCCCTAGAGCAGTACCAACATGAATAAATGATCAAATGAAAAGTGGAATAAAAATGTTACAATTTATTTCCTTTTCATGTCCTCCGGCCACAGTGCATGTCTTGAGTCTTATCTTACTCTCAAGCGTTTAATCTGCAGTTACGCATTAACAACAACAAAAAGAGCTATTATCTTAATGTTTCATGCCAAGGCCAAGATGCTTCATGAGAAAAGCCTTGGGTATATCTCTAGATTTTGTTTACACTGAACCAGCTAAATATTGTGGTGCTCACTGCAGTAAAGAACTAAAAAATATAAAGCTGTACTGTAATTTCATTCAAGGACATATTCTTCTGTTGCTAAGTATCAAGTATCAAGTCATACAAAAGAGTCTGTAGGGAACCTAGTATTAGTGATGTCTATCTTAAACCTGGTATTTAGTGTTTTAGCATTTTATCTTCACACATTTTTGGTAACTTAACCATAAAATGTGCGCATGGGGGGGTGCTTCCAGCTCCATCGACACAACTTGACTTGAAAAATTATCACCCCTCTCTCTGTAACTACTGCAGTGAGCCTTGTCATATTGGACTAACAATGTTCACATTAACCTGCTCTATATGATTCGCGGGGTGTTTTTATTTCACCATTTTGTCCGTAAATAAATGGATATGTAACCAATATGGAACTCGGCTCAGAATTTGCCCTATAACTGCTAGATGAGCTTAATTTGTCTATGATCTTAACTAGGGATGTCAACAATTAATCGATTAACGGTTAATTGTCGATTAAGACGTTGGTCGATCAAAATGCATTAATTGTAATTAACCGCTAACCGCGGACACGCGGACATGCGCACCCGCGTGGTCATGAAACAAGGCAACCGCGCTGCGCCAAGCTCGACTCACAGCCGACCGCAGGCGCCAACGGCACTGCTTAGCAGCCCCGGTGTAAGCGCGAGGCGAGATCTAACCCGGAATGCGTGCCTTTCGCCACGGCCCGCGCCCCGCGCGGCTGGCCTGCGGCTCGGGGCGCGGGCCAGCCGCGCGGGGCTCGCGGCGAAACCAGCAGCGATACGTGGTGGTTTAATCCTGGTCTAGTCCAGGTCTAGACCTGGTTCAGACCTGGTCCAGTCCACGTTCAGTCCTGGTCTAGTCTCTTAGCCAATCAGGACAGAACACATGTTACACTATAAAAAAAAAAAAAAAATTGGATAGAGCGAGGGATTACTGTATTTTGTTATTCAGCATCAATACATTTGTCTGCTTTTTACTAAGGAATAATTAATTGAGGAATATACAATATAATAATACTATGATATATTTATGACTCAGTGTTATGTTACTATAGCTTATATTCTTAAAGACCCTATTGAAACACTAAAATTCAGGTGAAAAACGCCGCTTATCAGTTAATCGTTAATCGACCGATAAGGTCAATCAACTATCAGTTAATGAATTAACCGATAATTTGCATCCCTAATCTTAACTCTATTTTTAATATTCTACATAAACTGATGAGAGCCTTAAATTGCCATCTCATTTATTTTTTATTACATATGTGACCCGCCACGGGAAAAGCCGGCACATGTCTGGATTGTTGAACATGAGAAAAATCGCGTTAGAAGTTTTTTTTGTTTTTTCAAAATTTGTGATTTTTTTTTTTTTTTTTGCAGAATGTGCTAGTTGAGATCATGAAGAAGCCACTTCATGTTTCAGATAACAGCATTGGCAGCTTTAAAAGCACACATTTTGTCTTTGAAATTGGCTTGTTTTTTAGAAAGAAACGGGGCGTGTGTAAATTACCATAATTACCATAACAGCGCTCCTGGCCATTCACGTGACTATTAGAGCTGTTTTGTTTTCTCCTGTTCGCCTATCATCTGTGAGCAGCTTGTGAATATTTACGTTGCATTTCAAGAGAATAAGGACAGTGAAAATGGACTGTAAATACTACTTTGACACAGGACACATTCGGGACACGTCCGTTTCTCCAGAGCTCATGTACAGAATACGATCAGATAATTTAGCTGCCGAAAGACCGTGGACACGTGAATTATCGGACAACGAGGCAAACCGAGGTGACCGCATTCTTTTTCTTATGGGGTGAGTAACGTCCTTCTAAACTTTGACACTACAAACTTTAGGACATGTTTAAATACTTCAGCTTTCATGGGGTCATATTATTTCTGCATCAAAGGGAGATATTTAGCTGAACGTGAAGCCATTAACGTGAACAGAAAATATCCAAAAACATGTATGTGTACATGTATGTACAGGACTAAACCGGGACTAAACCTCCTGCTGCTCTTGATCATATAAACACTGAAACAAAGGTCCTCTTCTCTTACTTTAGTTGGATTCTAATGATCAAAATTAATCTAATTATCAAAAGTTAATTTTGACTGAAAAGCCACACTAAATGGGCTTGAGCTGACTCTTCACGTGGAAATACAGTTTGCTATTGTTGTAAAGTAATACATATTCCACATATTTCAGGCACACACTAAAAGGTGATCAGCTGATCAGCAAGCACACTTCGTACAACCATCTGAATAAAACATGCTCCTCTGACAATATCTGCCATTCAACTATTATTAAACTATCAGGGCTAGAAATTACAAACAACATTAACGCATAATTGGGTCCATAATTCATGTCCTGATATGAAATAAATAAAAACAAAGTGAGATAAGCGCTGCAGATTACAAGCAAGCAGTCAATGTGCAATTAGACTGGCTTGCTGCAGACTCTGGGGATCTACTGTTGCTGAGTGCAGCTCTACGCTCATATCAGCACCCACCATTAGCAAAGGCTCAGATCACGCACTTTTAGAGGAAATTAATCCAGGCTTATGATGTTTAAAGACAAACAAAAGGACCTCATGCACACTGGCTAGAAGTGCGTCCAATATTATTACAAAGGCACAAGTATGCACACGGATATGAGATGTGATAACGGTGGCAGAAGGGATTCCAGTTTTACAACATCAATTTTTGAAAGAGTGGGGGCGGCTCGGAGGAGAGGATGGATATGAGCAAGGATATTTATGTTCAGGCTCCCACTGCAGCAGCCTGTGGACTTTCTCTAGGATCAACAGAGGCACACACAGACATTTTGAGATGCTGAAAAAAATGAAGAGGGTTTTTGGAGCCAGTGTCGATGCGGGCTTGTGGAGGCGAGTAGCAATGTTTTACAGATGTATCAGGTATAGGATGCCCCAGATTGTGGAGAGAAACATTGCATTATGACAGTATCATCGAACCCTTTTGAATACAGCTTGATATACCTGTATGTATATGAGCCATATACAAACCATATAAGACATAGCAATATAATGGATAGTTTAACCAATATTTACGTACATTGTAAGGAGATGTACACTGAAGCCTCAGTGACAAAGAAACAAACAAAAAAAATAACACAAAATGTACTATGAACTATGAATTTGCCAAAATTCAGTGCAATCTTTGTTGTGCAAATATTTTACAGCTGCTCCTCTCCTGCTGCAAGCTTGTGGTTTTGGCTGCAACTACGTTTTGGCCTGAGGAAAACTAAATGAAGCTCAGGTGTGAGTGCGTCCTGGTAGTCAACCAAAAACAACTAGTAACTATAAAAGGAAATGGTATTCAAAAGATTCATAGTTTTTTTTGATGTTACAGCTACCATCCAGAAGTCACTGCCATTAATTCTGGGAGGGGTAGCTAGATTAGTACTGTACTGTCTTTTGGGGAGGATTTTAACCCTATTGGTACTTTGCAGTGGCATCATGCTGGGGGTGTTCTATAATATAATTTCTACTGTTCCATGTTGGCACAATACACACATTGGCAAACACAGACAAAACAATTTTAAGATTGTCTGCAAACTCAAGACAAAATGGATTTAAACAGCACATTTTCAGGAGCCTGTGATCAAGACGAGCGTTCATGGTCCTGTTTAGGGGTTTGATTTTCAACAAAAAAAAGTTGAGAGTGAACTGAAAAACAGTTGGCTAATTCTAGATAGTTTATGACTGTAATTTTATGTGTGAGAGGTTTGTTTTAAAACACACAAATCATCTCACCTGAATCCTGCTTTAGTTCCAACCAAATCAGCTCTTTTTGGATAGATTGTGTTCAAATAAAGCTCAGATTAAAATAAAGCTCAGATTATGTCTAACTTGCTTTCAGTTAGCTTTACAACCCCAAGAAATGTTAATGACATCAGCTGCAAAGTATCAAAAGGATAAACCAAAACGTATAATAAATTCTCTTACCTGAACAGTTGACCGGTAGCCTTCACCTTTAGGCAGGTAGGTGTTTCCATGTGCTGACAAAGGCAGTTGGGATGAGTGAATAAGGCACAGTTGTGATGGAGTTCCAACTATCTGAAGTGGGATCATAACAGTCCAAAGTTTTACACCTCTGCGTTCCAAAATACCCTCCGACCACATAGAGTTTGTTTCCAGAGGCTACGGCGTGACAGCTCATACGCTTGGACGTCATGTCGCCAACCCGAGTCCACAGGTTTGTGTCACAGTCAAAACGATAGGCAGAGGCAGCGGTGAATTCAGTGTCTCCCCCCATAATGAAAATCTGACTCCCCAAAACAGCAGCTGCAGTGTACCGCCAGGGCTGAGGGCACTCCGCCGCTATGGTCCACCGGTTTCCTACAGGGTCGTAGCACTGGACCTGCATAAACAAAGACTAATGAATAATGGTGGGAATTCATACATAGAAATATGATGTCACTGCAAAGTATTTATGTTGGGGTCTATTTTTATCAGTGGTGGATGAAGTACTGTATTTTCCACACTATAAAGGCGCATCGGATTATAAGGCGCACCTTCAATGAATGGCCTATTTTAAAACTGTTTTCATATATAAGGCGCACCACATTATAAGGCGCATAGAATAGAAGCTACAGTAGTGGCTGACTACGGTAGCCATGATTAACCAATATTAATCCATATATAAGGATTATAAGGCGCACTGTCGGCTTTTGAAAAAATTGAAGGCTTTCAGGTGCGCCTTATATTGCGGAAAATACGGTAAAAGTATCACATGAAAACATTTATTTAAGTAAAAGTATTAACATAGATGTTTATGTACTTAAAAAAGAGTAAAGAATTAAAATATTTTGCAGATTTTTAGAATTAAATAATGAAATATAGTTATTTTAAATCAAAAGAATTTAGCTGATTCAAGTGATTTCTTAATTTTTCTACCAGTTTTTGTGTATTTGGTTTGTTCAAAGTTGGGACGGAAACTCAAATTAAATGTGCTAAAAAGTACCAGCCATTTTTACCTTTTAGTCCAGATCTGAAATGTAGTGGAGTGGAAAATACAGATACGCATTTTCAAATGCCGTGAAGTAAAAGTAAAAAGTATAGTAGTAGTGGTACAGATACCTAAAATTTTACTTTTATACATCGTTATTACTTTCCATCGCTGACTTCTATGCATTTCTGTTGGTGTAATGTTCAGCAGTTACCAGAGTAACACAATGCACACGTTAGCAAAAACTGTCAAAACAGTTTTTAGATACAAAGTGGATTTAACAGCACATTTTCAGGAGCCTGTGATTAATACAAACTTTCATAAGGGTTTGATTTTCAACAAAAAGTTGGGAGTGATCAACTGAAAAACTGCTGGCTAATACCTAGATTGTGACTGTAATTTTATTATTTATTATTATTATTATTATTTTATAATTGTTGTACCAACCTGTTTAATTTATTGTAATTTTATGCATGAGAGACTTCTTTAACAGCACAGATCACCTCACCTGTTGTAATTCCAACAAGGTCAGTTCTTTCTGGTCAGATTGTGTTAAAATACAGCCGAGATTAAAGTCTAATTTTTGCTATAGGTACATCAGCTGCAATATATCAATAATGGTGTGAACGTGCATTGTCATAAGAAATGTACACACCTTGGATGCCTTGTCTCGGTGAATTGTGGTTCCCCCGAACACAAACAGCTTAAGTTTGGCACTGACTACAGCTGCATTACTGACTCCATCTCTTAGTGGAGCCATCATTTTCCACTTATTACTGAGAGGGTCATATCTTTCAACCTGGACAAATAACACAATGACAAAAGCATAGATAACCAAGCACTGATAAGGAAATCATTTTAAATTCAGTGACAGATTGAAAATGAATCACAACCTCACATATACTTATTAAAGACAAACAGTGTGATGGTCCTTTAAAATGTCCTATATTACATAAAATTGACTCTTGTGAGCTTTTAGCCATGTTAGAATACAGCTACCTCCTCAAAAACATACCTGGAGTTGTGTCATTCATTCAGACATGTTTGAGCAAGTCTTTATTATTAGGTATTCTTGATAAAAGGAGAAGTTCAATTTGTCAACTGGCAAATAAATGTGCAAATCTACACGGAGAGCTTGACTTGGTCATTTTGGGTTTATTATTATTATTTGCACTCGATATGAATGCGCACTACACATAAAGTAATTGGGAAACGTATCGAGCAAATTAATTCCTTTTGGCCGAAATATTTCTCTGGCGACGTTAGACTCCAGTCTAAGGCGGAGGAGCTGCAGATACCGCGGCGGTCAGTGGCGACAGACTCGGACAATGGCTGGGTGAGCAGGAAAACGCTTTCCACCACTTATTTTAGTCTCTGGACTGTGGGGAGATGCCCAAATTTGACCTGGGGGTGGCATATCCCTTTAAACATGAGTGAATGAAACAAAACACAACACCAGGTATTGCGTAATAGGCCTTTAAGGCCTTTTCATGATTTTTTTCCCCACCTGTTTTAATGAGACAGATGGAGAAGCAGGAAATACACCTGCTATTGCTGTGTGTCCTCCTACAACATATAGACTGTTTTCCAGCTCAGCAGAACCATGTCCAAATCTGCACAAAAAACACAACTGATTAACAAGTCTACACCAAATTGACCAGATTCCTATTTTTATGACTTTCTGTACCTACCTGGCTATTAACATGGGTGCCCCTTTTGACCACTCCTCATGGACAGTGTCATAAATCCACACGTCTTTGGACACGCCGTTCTCAGAGCCTCTCCCGCCCGTCACATAAACTTTACAGCCGATGGCACAGGCGCTGAACTCCTTCCTGGGACTAGGCAGGTCTGCTTTCGGTATGATCTCCTTTGCTTTGTGATCGACCTTAAATAATAAATAGCTATTAGCAACTACAAATGGAAAATAGCCAGTGGGTTAATTCTGGCTTATTTACATTTTAAGTTCATTCATAAGCATTGTCCCTTTAAATAAATAAATCTAAACAAAGGTGAAAGCTTTCACATACAGTGGTACCTCACCTTACGAAAGACCCTACATACGAAAAATCCAAGTTACGAAACGCCTTCACGTTAAATTTTGGTCTCTAGATACGAAAGAAAATTCAAGTTACGAAACGCGAAATCTCAAAAATCCGAATAATGCGCTCAGATGCACGCCCCGCTGTTATCCCCGCTCAAAGAGCACCTTTCTCGGCCTGTTAGTTCACAGTGTCACCCGGCTCTAGAAGTTGGATAGAACCAGAGCCAGCCCCGGGGAAAACCCCGCGGTCATGCCCGCTCAAAGAGCACCTTTCTCGGCCTCTTAGCTCTAGCGCCGAACACGCAAGGAGCGCGGAGACAGGAGCACCGCGAGCACGAGATAGAACCGCGGCGAACACGCAGTGTGACGGAGCGCCTGTAGCGCCGTCATTCCCTGACCGGCGTCTCTCTCTCGCTCTCTGGCCACAGCGCGCGCCTAGATGGCAGAGCACAGAGCGCTTCTCCTGGTTTGCGTAACCAGACTCTGATTCAACTGTTCCCTGCCTATAAACTGTTCTCCGTGATCTGGACTCTGTTTCCCTCCCTGGGGCGTACGAGGGTGCACACTTGGACAGTTGAATCAGAGTCTGGTTACGCAAATCAGGAGAAGCGCTCCGTGCTCTGCCGTCTAGGCGCACACTGGGGCCAGAGAGCGAGAGAGAGACGCCGGTCGGGGAATGACGGTGCTACAAGCGCTCCGTCACACGCAGCCCGAGCCACAAACCAAACACGCATAAACAAACTCAAAAGCTGCACGAAACCAGCGAAGAGCCACACAGGGTGATTTAATCCTGGTCTAGTCCCGGTTTAGTCCAGGTCTAGACCTGGTCCAGTCCTGGTTTAGTCCAGGTCCAGTCCAGGTTTAGAGCTGGTATAGACCTGGTTTAGTTCTGGTCTAGACCTGGTTTATTCCACATTTAGTCCTGGCTCTACAGTCTCTTAGCCAATCAGGACGCAGAACACAATGTTACACTATAAAAAAATGTTACACTATTTTAAAAAAAACTTGGAACGAATCAGGCCTTTTCCATTGAAATAGCTACTCAACTTACGAAAAATTCACGTTACGAAACCACTTCTGGAACGAATTAATTTCGTAAGGTGAGGTACCACTGTACTATACTGGCTGTGCGTGCATGTGCGTCTATGCAACTGGGCTCTCAAAAAAGCCAATACCTAGATAATAATTTTAAAACTAATGTAAAAACTGACTTATTTGAACAAGTTTTGATATTTTGGTAAATATTGTCATTTTTGGACTTTTTCCTGATGGTCTTCTGTATTGGAACTGGAGTAAGTAATCACTATTATTTATTGATAATAGTGTAGTGATTGTTGTGTAGCCTTTTTTAATGAGTACTGAAATTGGTTTCAAGTATAGAGCCTTATCAATAGTATCAAAATAACCTAATGTTAATGTTGTGAAAACACTAGTACAGTGGTACCTCACCTTACGAATGACCCAACAAACGAAAATTTCAAGTTACGAAACGCCTTCACGGTAAATTTTGGTCTCTAGATACGAAAGAAAATTCAAGTTACGAAACGCGAAATCTCAAAAATTCAAATAATGTGCGCTCAGCCACACACATACGCTTTTCTCAGACTGGATTTAAACTTTTCTCACATTTGTCTCTCGTTTAAACACTCAAACTTTCATAGATTTTCAACAAAATTATTAATAGTGAAGTGTGGGGGAAGCGGGAGGGGGGAGAAGACTGTGCGGACACGTGTGATAGCGCAGCATGACCCGGCGCGGAGCTGACAGCAGGTCTAGACCAAGGTCTAAACCTGGACTGGACCATGACTAAACCAGGACTAAACCAGGACTAAACCAGGACTAAACCAGGACTAAACCAGGACTAAACCAGGACTAGACCAGGACTAGACCAAGTGGATTAAAGCGCTGCGCGCGGTCTATTTCCTGGTTTCGTTTCGAGTCACAGCTGAGGGGAGCAGCGAGGAGGGGACTGCACGCAGTCTGAGCGCATGAACACATGAACGAGACCCATGCAAGAGCCGCGGTGGTCTAGACCTCCTCTAGACCTGACCAGGTCTAGAGGAGGTCTAGAGGAGCCGCGGTGGTCTGGACTAAACCAGGACTAAACCTGGACTAAACCAGGAGGAGCCGCGGTGGTCTGGACTAAACCAGGACTAAACCTGGACTAAACCAGGAGGAGCCGCGGTGGTCTGGACTAAACCAGGACTAAACCTGGACTAAACCATGGGTTTGCATGGGTCTCGTTCATGCGTTCATGCGCTCAGACTGCGTGCAGTCCCCTCCTCGCTGCTTTAATCCACCTGGTCCAGTCCAGGTTTAGTCCAGGTTTAGTCCAGGTTTAGTCCAGGTTTAGTCCAGGTTTAGTCCAGGTTTAGTCCAGGTCCAGTCCAGGTCCAGTCCAGGTCCAGTCCAGGTCCAGTCCAGGTCCAGTCCAGGTCCAGTCCAGGTTTAGACCTTGGTTTAGACCTGCTGTCAGCCCCGCGCCGGGTCATGCTGCACTATCACACGTGTCCGCGCAGTCTTCTCCCCCCTCCCGCTTCCCCACCCACACTTCAATGTTAATACATTTTGTTGAAAATCTGTGAAAGTTTGAGTGTTTAAACAAGAGACAAATGTGAGAAACACGCAGAACACAATGTTACACTATAAAAAAAAGTTACACTATAAAAAAAAAAAAAATGGATCGGGGCCTTGGAACGAATCAGGCTTTTTCCATTGAAATAGCTACTCAACTTACGAATTTTTCACGTTACGAAACCACTTCTGGAACGAATTAATTTCGTAAGGTGAGGTACCACTGTATGTAGTCTGTATATAGTACCATCCTTTTCAGCTCTAACCTCAAAATCTGAAGCTACCACTGTCACCGTCTTGTCCATTGCCTTTACATTACAGTACGACTTATTTCACATGTCTACAGATATACTTGAGTCCAATTAACACTTTTGGCCACAATAATCAATGATGATACCTGATATATTTTGTCACACATAAAGGTCTGTCCCCCCAGTATCAGCAGCGTGTGTCCTGACTTGCGTGGTCGTGCACATGGACTCGTCACTACTCCATCATTCTGGAGTATTCTCTTCTTACACTGCATGGCCTCTTCTACAATGGATCTGCAAAAGAGAGAATTATTTAAACCAAGACCTGAAGAGGTCTTAATCCTCTTATTAAAGCTTGGCTTTATTTTTCATCAACTGGCACACATCTCACACATCTTAATCCCTTCTTTAAGTGCTACTTTAATTTCAGAGCAGTTGGGCGCTAACCAGGACTTCTTCTCCATTTTGGCAGTGTTTGCTCAGAGATATGTCGACAAATAAAATATGTCTGATGCTAAATAGATGAGTCATGCAGCTTTTGGCAGTGATACCGTGTCTGCATTTAGATAAATATTAAAACTGCTAAACAGTATCTTCAGCCACAGCCAAACATCACTTGGGTTTTCCAAGGCAGTTTGTGTTTGTGTATGAAAGTCAATATTAGTTATGAATATTTTATGGTTCAACAGTAAATAGATACACCACATGTATCAAATGTGGGGGAGGATTTGACAAGCCAATTTGTAATTGATTTTAACCATGTGCTAATCATCAGAGCAAGACTAAATATGAAAAATATGAAAAATGTAATCTTGTAATGTAAATCTACTAAGAAGGATGTCTTCCCCATTCAAGACCAATCAAAGGGTAATACAAAATTGTTGCTATGCCATTAATTTTTATGTGCGTTTTTATGTAGGATAGTGGTTTGATAAAGTTGAAATACTGTTTACAAAAAGAGCCCTGCCCTGGAAAACACCTCAGAGTGAAAAAACTGAGCACTCACTGCCAGTTCAGTGTTACCTTGTTATCTTAGCCTACAGCAGTGCTTCTCAAATAGTGGGGCGGGCCCCCCTGGGGGGGTGTGGCGTGATGCCAGGGGGCGCGCGTATGACCCTGGGAAACATGTTTTTTTGCTGTACTGTACTAGAACTAAGTGTAATTGCACATCAACAACAGTAGTTGGCAGTGGCGTTCTCACATGCGATTTACGCACAGTCTCACCATTAACAGAACATCCTCTGTCACAGAAAAAACACGTATATTCCACTGAGTCGTGTCCTTTAGTCCGACACTGGCCTACAGAATAATGCCTACATTATTCCCTAAAACAGTAGCGGTGCTGGGTCCTGTACTGATGGTAAATAAAAATTTTCCTGCATTAGAACTTCAGTGTCATGCCTCTTTCCTTCAATTTTTGGGCTACTACTGTTTATTTTAACAAAAGTATGTGTCTGACCTGCTCCTCTTGTCGGCCATCACCAGCTCCTCACAGGCCACAGCCTCCAGCAGACACTCAGAGGGCAATAGAGCCAGTCTGATGCCCCGGAGCAGCTCAGGGAGATAGTGCCGTCGCCCCTCCAAGTCAAAGCGCACCCACCGCATCACAGAGTTAAACACCACCTGCAGCAAGGCATGAGTCAAGATTAGCATGGTTAGAATTAGTCAAATGACATCTATTATACAATATGCAGTAAATTTATCCATATATGGCAACCATTCCTCAACCCACAAAAGGCAAACTGAATCTATATCAATTCAAACATTACATAAAAATATCAGATGCATGTCAGGAGGGCCCCCTGACTTAAAGAAGACCTATTGTGCTCATGTCTGCTATATAAGAAGATTGACTTTAGTGATCTCACACAGGAGAAATTGTCCTCTGCATTTGACCCATCCTGTTATTAGGAGCAGTGGGCAGCACATGATTGCGCCCGGGGACCATCTCCATGATCTTATTGCTTAGGCTTAGTCAGGACCTAAGCTGAAGGATTTTACCTATGGAGCATGTTTCTGGAAACTGGAGTGCCCGGAGGAAACCCACCCACCCAGACACGGAGAGGACATGCAAACTCCACACAGAAAGGTCCGGGCGACCCGAATCTTACGGCCATACCAACATGCAAGAACCCAGAACCTTCTTGCTGTGAAACTGTGGTGCCCCATGGGAGCAGATGTTGCCGTAAACGCCATCACAACAAAGTGGCGTGAAATTGTCAGCACCTCCTATGAATAGTAGCTGTGGCTCACACTAGTGAGTAGCAGATGTTTTTTATTGGGACTAAAATTACTACATAATGCTGCTGAATCCTATGTGTATCACGATTAAAGAAATAAAACTGGAGAATAAAGCTAGTACAGAGCAGCGAGCCTATGCCAGGGGCGGGGAAAATACAAGTTGATCATCATTATGTCACCTTGAAAATAAGCTATTAAAGATTGCTTAATTAATAAATAATTAAATCACTCCAAATATAACTTTGGCTGAGTAAATGATGAGGGGAAACAGCTATAACATGACTAAAAGATCTGAAAAGTTAATTTTGTATAAAGATTAACATATGAATTACTGCACACCAGACTGTGTGCGCTGACAAACAAAGATGGAAGAGCTCTGTTCTGGTAAAGGGTGCATTGGTTCCAAAGAAAAGGCTTGGTTTGCACTGTAATTATATACTATTGGCCCAACTCATACCACTTACATGGTTATACTCTGTGACAGAGGGATGTGCCCACAATGTTTTAGTCTATTGAGCACTTTTCTTCAGTAATTGACCCATAGTGGTTACATTTCTCATAATTGTATTGTGGTATAACCATGGTGACGGTTTCATGTTGCAGCCCGTGTGTGTGGTTTTATGACTGGTGGTTTACTGAAAGATGACCCCATCTACCTCTTGCATAAAAGGTTTCTCATTTTCTTATTTATTAATTTGTAAAGGGACAGCACATATTAATGAACATTTAAATTTTAAGATTAAAGCATACGTGGCTCATTTCCATCTTCATCTTTTATTTTTACTTGTACATAAACATTTATATAACTATGCCTTATTTTACACTACTTATTTAGAATTTATCATTACAATTTATGTTTAATTTTTTTTTTTTTTTTTTAATTATGTGATGTGTGAACTACTGTGACCAAATAATTTCCCTTTAGTAAAAGTCCCTTTAGTTCCTTAAACTACAGTATCCCAAGTCATCTTAATATGATTTTTTTGTCCAATAGAAAAATACATGTGTATAATTATCAGAGGCCTCACCTGTTCATCCTCGATCTCCAGCTCGTCACTCAGGATCAGCTCCAAGAGTTTGTCTTTGGACAGACTGTAGAAGTCCTCAGACTCTCTGACCTGATGGAATACATTACACTTGTATCAAAGTGACACAAAGACAACATCAATATGTCTCTTAGCTCCTGGCTCAAACTCTAAAAAACTAAAAAAGTGCTTCTTCAGCTGTTTTACATCCATTATGATGTCATGCTGAAACTTTATTGATCCAATCAGTTTTAAGTAAAAGTAAGGCCAAGTCAGTGCAATCAGCAGATGAGATTAGGAATTCCTAAAACCACAAAGTCCATTTAATTGTTATCCATTGCCAAGTTCCAGAGAGAGACTTGGGGTAAAAACTTTCACTTTTGCTAGTGGAAACATTTATTCTTTGCAAGCATTGCCAAGCTAATACACATACATTATTGAGTTAGAGAGAATACAAGGCACTGGGCCAAACTGTCTCTGTGACGAGTTTCTTGTTTGCATTGAATGTTGAAGTTTTAAACTATGTCTGACTCACAATATCAATTTCAGTCGGAAGCTAGTCATAAGCCAATATACTCATTATGTTAAGTTTAAAAGCCTGGATAAATGAAGTCACCTCTAATCCTTGTAATTCATATTTTAACTATAAATCCACTTCTCTCTTGGTCTTGGTAAGTTAACAGCTAGCTGTTACCTTTGGCTCAGTAGAGATTGGCAATTCCAGATATGAAATTATCCAAACTATAATTCTAGTGAAGCCATATAGAGTTTAAAAACACAGTGGAGAACAAAACAACAAGAATAAAAGACACGCATGTTTGTGATGAGACAACATTAAAACATAGATCATAAAATAGTGGAATATGGGCCTTTTAAGTTGATGGGTCAAACTGCCCATACCTACCGTCTCATAGTGAACCAAGCACATTCTCCATGACAGCTCATATAGCCTTTTACACTGATGGGCGTCTGATAACAGCATCATTCCCAGGCAATTGGACGAATGCAGGTTCTTCTCTAAAAACTCTGCTGCAGCATCACGGATGTCATGAAACTGTAGCATGTCTCCTGCCTCCAACAACGACTCGGCATTTTCCTCATTAATTATGACTCGAGAAGAATAGGCAAAGTCCAGCAAGAGCTCCAAAACCTAAGAGGAAATTTTTTTTTGAAAATATGCCATCTTAAAAATTAAATACAGTAGGCACAAGAAGTAACAACTGCAAAGCTAAGGACGTATTCCCACTCTGGTTTGGCCCTGGTTTGAGCCCATTTCATGTCATAACCCCAGTGTGAACATTAGCACAATAAAAGACGTAAAGACATTTTAGTCCCATTTTTATAATGTTGTACATGGGCACATAATTGGGAATAAAATGACTTGTTTAGAAGGATTGTTAGAGTGCCACCCTTTTGGACTACAAGCCTGAAATATTGCAAAAACACAGTGCTTTGGATGAGTCAAGTCAAAATAAAGTGACAGTAGTGACATGCATTAAAGTACTGACTTAGTGAGTCAATGAATAAAGACGTTTTTACATTCACCTAGTTTTTTAATGCATTTTTCTATTTATAGCACTACATGGCACAGTAGCCTGGGTCTGTATGTGGCAGAACATGTGACAGTCAGCAGTGTGAAAGGCAAGAGAAATCATTTAGCACTTGCCTGGTTTACACCAGACCATATCACAAGTGATATATGGTCTGGGAGCCACCTACTGAATATCTCGTAGCGGAGGTGTGGTTTACAATTGCCAACGGCCGTTTATTGAGCGTTACAAATGTCTATCAATTGGCGTATACGTAGCCCATAGCCAATCATGCCAGTTGTACTCGATAACGTAGTTAGAGCAACGACTGGGGAGAAGAGAAGGAAACGCCGCCATTTTCCCCAATCTCCGCGAAAACAGAAGGCAAAACAAAAATACGATTAAACAATGGCACCGAATGATTACTGCCGTTTGTGTGAGATAAATATGAGAGAAGGTGGACCCGCTTCCGTTTGTCGCGTAGTACGCATCACTGTCTTTCCACCCCTCCTCGCTCTCTGATTGGCTTCCCCCGCTCAGGATCCCTCGCTTAGCCTCGTTGCCAGGCTGTCTTTCAGATTGGAACGATTGTGCAACGCAGCCTGGGATTTCCCAGGTTAATTTAGCACCATGCAAAACATAGTCTGAAAGATTTCCTGACTTGCGTCTTACCTCTGGGTGAATACTGTCTCTGAAATTCACATCACTGTCCAGACTCTCCCGAAGCCCTCCACTGAACATGGCTTCAAAATAGCGGCTGCAAGCTGCTAACACTGCTCTGTGGGACACAGAAATGAACTGTTACAAGCAAACGTACAACCATCACTCAGACAGGAACAAAGTGAGAAGCAAGCAGGCAGTATTAACAGAGGTTTAAAAGCATGCAATTGATTTCAGGCATCTTTTATAGCAAATGCACTTCATATAGTCAATACAATTTGGAAACAAGAGTCATTTGTGCTTTAAATGTGATGCAGAAGAGGACTTTATAGGAATGCTTAAACATCCATGGTTTAACTGGACAGTAGATTTAAGATCCTTTCTATTTTAGTGTTCGTTGAAGATACCTATGACATGGGAAGGAGCGGTCCCCTGCCCACAGCGTCACGTCTGTGAACATGCACTGTTTCCTCATGGAGTTTAGGTGGGTCAGGACGCTGTCAGGATGTGAAGCCTTGTGGAACAGTGAGATGTTCATGGACCCCGTACTGGTGCGGGACTTTCGGTTCTCATGAACACTCACTGACATGGCGTCTTTGTTTGGCACCTCCAGGGAATCGCTTGGATCAATCTCTCCAACTTCAAAAACCATCAAAAAGCCATCATTAGTCATGTATAACAGAGGGAAAACATTACTTTACATTGCATACAGCAGGTTTAGTTTATCTTCTCCAATCTAAAGTCTCCCATTGTTTGCATCGTACCAAATCCATGCTAAATGTCACCACATATGAGACTGCAGCTTGATTTGAGGGGCGGAAAAATGGAAGCTACAAAAGCTAAGACCAGCCTTTTATAATGTACGTTTTTCATTCAGCCACAATAGACAAGTCACAACATCTACAGAACAGGGGTCCATCAAAGTGCAGTAAACGTTCATGGATTGAGATGTTGCTCTGATGAGGGAAGCGCTGCCTCAGCAGCACAAGCAGGGTCTTTGTTTGTTTGTGTGCACGTAAATCAGTCAAACTTGCTGACATGTGCTTTTGGGCTGAAGTGACTGTGTGCGCGCTCACAGATCACAAAGAGCTCTGCTTGTGCTGAGAGTAAGGAACAAAAGAGCACGGCGAGGCATGCAGGCGCAGTCGCACTCACAGCATGCAGAGTATCGACATGGCAAAAACATGGCAACTCAAGATGGCACAGAGATTTATTTAGATACACATATTCTTGATGCTCTTGTTTGCTTGTCAGCTTGTCCAGACCATTGCCTAAAACTCTTTTATATTGCAACAATACAGCATATTTAAAGCAACTAGATTGTACGAGTCACTTTTGTAAAATCATATTCATACATTATTGGTTTTAAATATCTGTTTGTCTGCACCAAGATTTGCACCTCCTAATAAATAATCAAATAATGAACACAGGATGTATGATAGAACATAACTGTGCAGGCACACAGGACTCCTGCACTGGGCTACAGGAGGGATGCACGGGTACAGAGAGGAGGGAGGATTTGGGGGGCTTCATGCCGGTGTCATGTGACTTACAGCGACAGAGACTGCTGACCCAGGCACAGGCACTGACGGTCAGGAGGTGAGGGGGGGTCTGCATCCCCCACAGCTACAGCCAACAACAACACACCTGACTGGACACACAGCAGCACAAGCAGCACTTCAGAGGCCCATTCACAGAGGACCACTGCACTCTGGACCTCACAAGAGAGCCATTCTTTCGACTACTCACATCTGCCAGTACAATTTAGATTTAGAAGCCCCATGTCTACAATTAGTGCAGCTCCCCAATGTAATTATTGGTTCATTATTTTACACTAGTTATTTTCAAGGACAAGGTATAAAATAATCCAAATACTATCTTATGCACATCATACATTCCTCCCATTAGCAACGCAGAAAGCAGAATAGATTAAGCATTAATGCCAGTGAGGTTATAGGTCTGTCACAATAACAGATTTTGAAGTACAATATAATCCTGAAGAAAATGATAATACTCAAAGCCATTATGCCACTGACAAAATAGCCCTAATGTTTTCCCCATAAAACATTCCATGCACAGTATCGTTATAAACTTGAGCTGCAATAAATATGTTATTTTTCAACCTGTACAGCTCAAATCCTATAATAAACCTATAGTAGTGCAGAAAAGTAATGAATAGTTCCCCACTAGTACAAAGAAAAAAAATGTACTCATTATAAATACTGACCCCCAAAAATAATTGTCTATGGCTTATGTCTCATCTTGGCCTATGCAGTTATGACACTATACTATAAAGATTTCTAACACTAACAGAACACAGGAGTAATAAAGAAGTACTACATTTTATATAAAGATTAAATGAGTTCCATAGAACATAAAATACCACAAATGTTCTGCTTAACTTATTTAACCTATAGGATTATATTTTGGTTTTAAGGTATCAAGGTAAAGGTTGAGATGCTGTGATGCTCAGTCATTGTGCTTTGAATCATTGTTCATGCCCTTTACATCCAGGATGACAGAGGCTCAGGAGTTAGAGCATTCACCCACCAACCCAAAGGTCAGTGGTTTGATCCCCACCCAAACCATCATTCAGCTGCTGTGTCCTTGGGCACTTGGCCTCTGTGGAGTGTGTAAGTATCCAGTGGAGGTCTGAAGGGCTGATGTAGAATGTAGAATCGTAAACTACAATCCGTTTATCCCAGAGCAGCTGTAGATAGTACAAAATGTCTAGTATTTTCAGGTGTGGAGTGAATAATGCAATGCAAAGAGTTGTTCAGTTTCCAAAAAACCTACATCAGAATGTAAGTTTAAATTATACAGCTTAAGTTTTCCATATTCATAGTTGAGTGTACAGTGGAGTATTGTGGGTGAGCAAGTACTGGGGTCAAAGTGTCCATCCTGAGCTCACACGATTCACCAGTGGAATATCAACAGAGCAGCTCAATGGCAGCAGGAGTAAGAGGCTTGGGCCTTGGGTCAGGGTTAGCATAGCTGCATCACCAGCCCTGTTGCCCAGGACACTGCACTGTGTGTCAGTGTGTGAGGAGCAAAGACACACTGCATTAGGAGGCCCACCTCTGGGAACACCTCCACTGCAGTAAGCCATCTGTGCAGTATGCGCATTTCTCCCAAATGTCACTTTCAAACACACTTACCTTTGGATTAATGTTCAATTTAAACATAAATGATAATATGAGATAAATCATCATGTCTTGCTTATAGTGCATAGCTGATATGAATACTTAAAAACAGCATTTTGTCACCAAATTGCTGTCAAAGTTATTTGTAAACAAAGCAACTAAATATTGTGAGAAGTTAAAACAAAGTGCTTGTTCAGTGCCATGCAATCTTAACAGTAAAATGACCATGTTTATCTGAAGGTGATCAAGATATAGTACCCCCACCAATTAGGACACAACACATGTCAAAGTCCATTGTGGCAGAGAAAAACAGCTTGAGCAAATATTCAAAGGGGTCAGTGTGTCAGTGTGTCCAGTTAATGTCACCATCACATAAACTAAAAGCAATTGAAAGTTTGTAGTGTTTAGTGTCTTTGTAGTGTCTTAAATGACTCATATTACACTATTTGTGATCTATGTTATAATATTGTCATTTCCTCTTCAAAATATACCTGGAGTTGTGTTTTGTTTCATTCACACATGTTTAACGCACAAACCCTGCATATTTAGAGTTTTTCTCTCAAACAAAAACAATTGTGATGTCATGTGGTAATAGAGCAAGTGCTCCACTATGTTTTTAACCACCATACACCTTCACTAGAATCATCTGGATTATTTCAGACCTGGAATAGTCACTCTATTGAACTAAAGGTAAAAGCTAGCTGTAAACCGCTTAATGACATGACAAGATGGAACAGAGGATTTTGAGCTTTGGAGATGTAGACAGACTAATAATAAAGGGTTACTCAAACAAGTGTGAATGAACCAATGAGGTAACAACATTATAACATGGCTTAGAGCTCACAAGGACACATTTTAGTTAATATAGAACCTTTAAACTAAACATGAAACATAAGCAACTGAAACATAAGCGTGGTCTACAACAGTGGCTGCTATATTATTTGCAGTGCATGTAGTAGACCTACTGCAGCAGCCTGCTCCAGATCCAAGCATTTAAAAAAAAACATTTGACATATCATCTAACAGGTCTAGATTTTCCTCAATAATTTATCCAGAAATGTTCATACGTTATAATCTGCCAACAATTAAAAGCAGTATTGATATTCATAGATTTTTATCTAAACTAAAACGAAAATATGTTGTGTGAGACAAAAAAAAAAATAAAAAAAATCAGGATTTGTTTTAGGATTGTAATTCAATATGGACTGAGTAATATTATTTTATATACCATTCTGCTTGCCAATAGGATCCAGAAAAACACTCGTATTATTCTGGACTTGTCAGCTCATAGGCATATTGCAATTTAAACATAATCTATAAAAAATTGACATATTTATCTTTTTAATAATCAGCACATGGATGACAAATAAAGGATCTGGGTTGCAGTGAGCAGAGCTGTGCTTACCTCTGGCCTCAGTAATCTCATCGACAGCTGATCAATAACACAATGAGCCCTGTATGTACACCGCCTCTCTGTGCACAGGCAGGAGTGTTGTTTACAGCTTAACCCAGTGCTCAAAGAATCTGATCTTTCAGAGGAGTAACACGTGGGTATAGTAAGTGCATGTAAAAGTTAAAAACACACTAGTTTAGACAGACACAAAGGAACTACAGTAGTGTGCCTTATGTCAGTGGAGTTGTTAGCCGCCTAGCTAATCAGAAAGAGGCTCCAGCAAAACAACAAAGCTTTAGTCAAGTGAAAAATCGATCTGTAGCACTGTTTTTGAATAGCTCTTGTTAAATATTTGGTACAGTATCGCTTCATGATAATAGATAAAAAAAAAAAATAAAAAAAACAGCCATGCTTGGATGAAGGAGCTAGCCCGGGTTATGCGCCAACTTTAAAATGCCGACACAGAACTTCAAGTTACGGCGGTCGCGTAAACAAACCCGTGAACTCTTGGATATACAGAATTACGCACAAAACAACTGAACAAAGGGGTTTGATTTTACTTATTAATGAACATGCATAAATCCGTAAGTTTTGTCATTCTTTCACAGTTCCAACACTGTCAATACTCCGGCTTATCTTTAGTCAAATGGGGAAAGGGAAAATGTACTCACAAGTGTAACCGCTCCCAGGGCTCCTTAATCCTAAATAACGAAACGCGTGGATATTCTTGGTAAAAACATCTTACATTGACAATAACCTAACGCTACGTATGTCAGGGCGTCCCTTTCTTGTCTGACTGGTTTGAGAAGAAAAGCCACAAAGGCACTGGCTCCATCTGCCAATAGGCGATGGTTTTATCCAGACTGACTCTTAATGTAGCCAATGGTTGTGTTGTATCTGAGCTGCTGGGATCTCTCAGCCAATAAGAGCTCAGGGGTGGATACCAACACAGAACACCAGATTTACCCATCATTTTACCACACTCATGTCATCACAATAGAAAATTCCTACGTTTAAAACATCCAGTGTCAGATCAAGCCGGTACACTACGTGCAATAGTGAGATAATTACCTAAATAGAAGCAATTTTCTTTCTTGTAAATGCAAAAAGCTAGTGCTGATATAGTTTATTCTGTATGAGAAAAACATGAAACGTAATTCAAATGCAATCTTGAGTTCAATCTTAACCAAATATAACATCATAACTGAATTGCAGACTGTTGTTGTGTCATTAGGCAAGATTAAGACTATTTCACTCACCTTTTCCAAGTCTGGTGCCTTTGTACAATAAACACTGTTGACTGAATGTGTGTGTGAAGATCCAAGCCTATGCACTTCCAGTCCACTAAATAAAGAGGTAGAAAAGTGGCGTTAAATTACACAATTTGTAAATATTTCTCATGTACTGCCTAGATCTGACCACGAGAGGGCGATGTTATATTTCTCATGTGTACGTCTTAGCAATGATATTTCAAAAAAAAAAAAAAGAACAGTTTTCAAAGACAAGTGAATAAACGTTTACATTTTATAATCAATGATAAAAGGAGAAATTCAATTTGTCAACAGGACAAAGTTTATTTGGTCGAAAACGTTTCGCAGCTCATCCGCGCTGCTTCGTCAGTTCTGGTTCGAGTGCTGGTTAGACACTGCTTATATCTAGCTGCAGGGAGGAGCTAACTATACTGAAATTATTCTGAAACTATCTCACCTATTTGTTTTGAGTTTCTGTCTTGTTTTTCCAATTTCTCTGGCGTCTAGTTTAGCATACCCATTCAAACCCTATTGTCTATTTTCACACCTCTGGCCCTGACCTGGCTGCCCTATTGTTTCTTTTGTTTGTTTTGACTTCAGTTTGAGAATGGAATTATATATGGGAGACAAATTATGTCTGACTCCCCCATTCCTGTTTAAAGAAAGATTCTCTTTTTTTTGTGTGACAAAAATCGCCTCTTTAACTCCCCTCTCAAACCAGTTCTTTTCACTGGCTAAGATCTGAACCTCACTGTCCTCAAATGAAAGGCCCGTGGCTTCTAAGTGGAGATGTACGGCAGATGATGGTCCACTCTGGCACGCCCGTCTGTGTTGGTACATCCTCTTGTGAAGTGGCTGTTTTGTTTATCCAATGTAGCGCTCACTGCAGTCTGGACGACCTGGACGACTGAGGGATTCTTCACACATTTTATAATCAAGTTAAATATGGGCTACTTTTGAGACCACATATAAGGCGACAGTTGGCTATTTTTGAGGCCACTGACATCTCATCAATTATAAAGTCCTCATAGTGTGAAGTTATGAATGATTATCTTGCTCTTAAAGGTGCACTGCGCAAATTTTCTGGTGGAGGGTTCACTCTTGTCTACATGGATATGTTTTTGCTTTGCCTGCAATGTTCCATGGTATGATATTAAACATATCCATCTAGCATTTATTCATGCTTGTAATCTATTGCGTATCTCCATCGAAATATTGCTTTGTCTATTCAGAGTAAATATTAAACCTAAAATCTATCACAGGGGGAACAAGCAGGTTACAAAATCTATGAATATCAATATTGCTTTTAATCGTTGGCAGACTGTGTTAAGGTACACAGTGCACCTTAACATCCATCCATCCATCCATCCATCCATCCATTTTCTTCTGCTTATCCGGGGCCACAGTCTAAGCAGGGACTCCTTCACCCCGGACACTTCCTCCAGCTCCTCCGGGGGTAGGCGTTCCCAGGCCAGCCGGGAGACATAGTCTCTCCAGCGTGTCCTGGGTCTCCCCCGGGGCCTCCTCCCGGTGGACATGAAAACATGAAAATCAGGGCTTGTTTGCATATGGTGCATCCAGTGTGCAATAAATTACAGTAAATTCTATCACTCTAACAGGTCTAGATTTCCCTCAATAATTTATACACACATTTTCATACCGTTATAATCTGCCAACGATTAAAAGCAGTATTGATATTCATACATTTTTATAACTGTAACCTGCTTGTGTCCCTCATGATAGATTTTAGGTTTAATATTTACTGTGTATATATTTATATATATAACAATATTTCGATGGAGATACGCAGGTGACAGACCCTCCACTAAAAATGTTACACAGTGCATCTTAACATGTCCCTGAAAAGGAGGGCTTGTTTGCATGTGGTGCCTCCAGTGTGCAATAATAAATTTAAGTAAATTCACATAACATCATTCTAACAGGTCTAGATTTTCCTCAATAATTCGTCCAGAAATTTTCATACCGTTATAGTTTGCCAACAATTAAAAGCAGTATGGATATTCATTGATTTTTATCCAAACTAAAAATGAAAATAAAAATATGAGATGTTGTGTGAGACAAAAATTAGGATTGTTTTAGGATTATAATTCAATATGGACTCCGGGTAATATTATTTTATATACTATTCTGCTTGCCTGTAGGATCCAGAAAAACACTTCTCCAATAATCTATAAAATCCTTGAAATGACCCTTATTTCCAAATATTTAAATATGCATGCATGTGTTTTATGAACCTGCAGGTTGAGAGGTAGTCTGGGGCAGCCCTCCCACACAGCTGATAAGTATTCAGAGCTTGTCCAAACTGCATCAGAATCTAACCCTCTCTGCTCCCAGGCTCCTCTGCCTCCCTCCATCTTTCTCTGCATCAGTGCTCCGGGAGTGCCAGCCTTGAAAATACAGGGAAATGCCATTGTTTTTCATATCCTAACAGGCAAGTCTTTCTTTTTCTCTCTCTTTCTTATAATGTGATTGGTAATTTGATGCATAAAGCCAACCCTGACAATTGTTTTAAACCATACTTTGGTATAATGCAAATGCTCAAATAAGATGGTGCTGTACAGTAGACTATGCATGGGCAGAAATCAGTATACAGGGTGTTAGAGCCATTTTAGTGTTAGATTAAAAATGTATAGTTGTATAAGTTTTACTTTGATTATTGATCCTGTTACTTGATCATTGATCTTTGATCTTGTTGTTTGATCTTTGATCTTTGATCCAATTTCAGGGCTACTGAGTTAAATAAGGAAAAGCGGAAGAAGATGAATGAATGAATGAATGATAATAACGAGGCAGGGAGAGAAACCCTTGAGCTATAGAAGTTACAGTTTTTTGACCGTCACGTAGGAATGTCATGTAGGGAAGTTACAAGTTCTAGGAATTCATTTTTGTTTTTTGTCCTGTATGACTTTCAAACCAACCACTGGGGAGCACAAGCTAGTGTTCTTTAGGGAGCATGGGCTAGTGTTCTTTAGTGCCGGTCCCAAGTCCGGATAAATGGTGAGGGTTGCGTCAGGAAGGGCATCCGGCGTAAAACTTTGGCCAAATCAATGATGCGAGTCAACAAAACCATTTCCATACCGGATCGGTCGAGGCCCGGGTTAACAACGACCGCCAACAGTGCTGTTGACCCACAGGGTATTGTTGGAAATTGGGCTACTGTTGGGCGAAGACAAAGAAGAGGAGGGAGATTGATTCAGGAAAGAAGAGAAAAGAGGAAGGTTAGAAGTGTCAGTCTGAAGTTTGGAACCTTGAATGTAAGTACAATGACAGGAAAAGGTAGAGAATTAGCTGATATGATGGAGAGAAGAAAAGTAGACGTTCTATGTGTACAGGAGACCAGGTGGAAGGGCAGCAAGGCTAGAAACATTGGAGGAGGTTACAAGCTTTTTTATCATGGCTTGGATGGAAAGAGAAGTGGAGTAGGGGTGATCCTCAAGGAAGAACATGCAAAAAATGTGGTGGAGGTGAAACGAGTGTCAGACAGGTTGATGTGTGTGAGGGTAGAAATAGAAGGGATGATGATGAATGCAGCAGTTATGCCCCACAGGTGGGCTGTGAGTTAGTAGAAAAAGAGAAGTTCTGGAATGAACTTGATTTGGTGGTAGAGAGCATCCCCAGAGGAGAGAGAGTTGTGATTGGAGCAGACTTTAATGGTCATGTAGGTGAAGGGAACAGAGGTGATGAGGAAGTGATGGGCAGGTTTGGTGTTAGGGATAGAAACTTGGAAGGACAGGCAGTGGTAGACTTTGCAAAGAGAATGGAAATGGCAGTGGTAAACACCTATTTCCAAAAGAGAGAGGAACACAGGGTGACCTACAAGAGTGGAGGTAGGTCCCAACAGGTAGATTATATCCTGTGTAGAAGAGGTAATCTGAGGAAGATTAGGGACTGTAAAGTGGTGGTAGGTGATTGTGTAGCCAAACAGCACAGGATGGTAGTGTGTAAGATGACGATGGAGATGAGAAAGAGGAAGAGAGTCAAGACAGAGAAGAAAATCAAGTGGTGCAAGTTAAGGAAAGAGGGATGTTGTGAGGACTTCAGGAAGGAAGTGAGGGCCGTCCTGGGCCCTGTTGAGGAGTTCCCAGATGATTGGGAGACTACGGCCAGGGTGATTAGGGAGACAGGTAGGAAGGTTCTAGGTATGTCTTCTGGGCAGAGAAAAGAAGACAAAGAGACATGGTGGTGGAACAATGAGGTTCAGGAGAGTGTGCAGAGGAAGAGGTTAGCAAAGAAGAGATGGGACAGTGAGAGGACAGAAGAGAATAGACTAGAGTACAGAGAGAGGGCAAAGGAGGTAAAGAGGGAAGTGGCAAAGGCCAAACAAAAGGCATATGAGGAGTTGTATGATAGGTTAGACACAGAGGAAGGAGAAAAGGAGTTGTATAGATTGGCAAGACAGAGAAATCAAGCTGGTAAGGATGTACAGCAGGTGAGGTTGATTAAGGACAAAGATGGAATGTAGTCACCAGTGAGGAAAGTGTGTTGACTAGATGGAAGGAATACTTTGAGGAGTTGTTAAATGAGGAAAATGAAAGGGAGCATAGAAATGAGGAGCCAGACACTATCAGGAAAAAGGTAGATCAGATCAGAAAGGATGAAGTTAGAAAGGCCCTAATGAGGATGAAGAGTGGAAAGGCAGTGGGTCCTGATGACATACCAGTGGAGGTATGGAAGTGCTTAGGAGAAGTGGCAGTAAATTTCCTGACTAGGTTGTTTAATGAAATTTTAACGAGTGATAAGATGCCAGATGAGTAGAGGAAAAGTGTTCTGGTGCCAATTTATAAGAAGGGTGATGTGCAGAGTTGTAGCAATTACAGAGGGATAAAGTTAATGAGTCATACAATGAAGATTTGGGAGAGAGTAGTTGAGGCGAGGTTGAGGAAGGAAGTTGAGATTAGTGAACAACAGTTTGGTTTCATGCCCAGAAAGAGCACCACAGACGCAATATTTGCCTTGAGGATTCTGATGGAGAAGTACAGAGAAGGTCAGAAGGAGCTACATTGTGTTTTTGTAGATTTAGAAAAGGCCTATGACAGGGTACCAAGGGAGGAATTGTGGTTTTGTATGAGGAAGTCAGGAGTGGCAGAGAAGTATGTTAGGTTGGTGCAGGACATGTATGAACATAGTACAAAAGTAGTGAGGTGTGCTGTTGGAAGGACAGAAGACTTCAAGGTGGAGGTGGGACTACATCAAGGATCGGCTCTGAGCCCCTTCTTGTTTGCTTTGGTGATGGACAGATTAACAGATGAGGTCAGACAGGAGTCGCCATGGACTATGATGTTTGCAGATGACATTGTGATCTGCAGTGAGAGTAGGCAGCAACTAGAAGAAAATCTAGAGAGGTGGAGGTTCGCATTAGAGAGAAGAGGGATGAAGGTCAGTCGTAGCAAGACAGAGAACATGTGTGTAAATGATAGGGAGAACAGTGGAACAGTGGAGTTACAAGGAGCAGAGGTGGTGAAGGTGGAGGATTTTAGATACTTAGGATCATCTGTTCAGAGCAGTGGAGACTGTGGAAGAGAGGTGAAGAATAGAGTGAAGGCAGGATGGAACAGCTGGAGAAAAGTGTCAGGAGTGATCTGCGATAGAAGAGTGCCAGCTAGGGTGAAGGGAAAGGTTTACAGGACAGTTGTGAGACCAGCCATGATGTATGGATTAGAAACACTTGCAATAAGCAGAAGACAGGAGGCAGAGCTGGAGATAGCAGAGGTAAAGATGCTCAGATTCTCTTTAGGAGTGACAAGGATGGACAGGATCAGGAATGAGGTCATCAGAGGGACAACACAGACAGGAAGGTTTGGAGAAAAAGCTAGAGAAGCCAGATTGAGATGGTTTGGACATGTTCAGAGGAGGGACAGTGGATATATTGGTAGAAGAATGTTAGAGATGGAGCTACCAGGTAGGAGACAAAGAGGAAGACCAAAGAGGAGATTTATGGATGCAGTGAGGGAGGACATGGAGGTAGCTGGAGCCAGAGTAGAAGATACAGAAAACAGGGCGAGATGGAAAAAGTTGATTCGCTGTGGCAACCCCTGAAAAAGGGACAAGCCGAAAGGAGAAGAAGAAGAAGAAATCCTGTATGACTTTCACTTTAGTAGATAGAAAAGACAAACCTTGGATTCAAGACTCTTTATTTTTTGCTATGTGTTGCGTACGAAGGAACTTCAAGGCTCAAGGCTAATGAGTCAGCGCGCTGCACTCACACAGAGTGTGCATAGGACAACAATTTTATAGGACTGTAATTGACTAAATAAATTCTTGGTTGAGTAAAGTAATCTCCTGCCGATTGATTAGTTGACTAAAAAGACTCAAAACTATCTATGTATCTGTCCCACCTGCACTCATGAGACTACATCTGCGAAATTTCATGCAAAACAAGAATTTATTCAGAACTAGGAGGCAATGTATTGATATAAAGACAGATTAGATAGTAGTATCAATAGTAATAGTAGTAGTAGTAGTAGTAGTAGTAGTAGTAGCAGTAGTAGTAGAAGTGGTCGTTGTAGTTTAGAGTTCAATCTGCCTTTTAAAATAAAACAATCCTAAAAATACCAAATCCTCAGCTACATCGGTCATGTATTAACTTCTCCTTCCAGCTGTTGTCTCAAATAAATCCTTATAATCTAAACAAAATAATTAAACACTTACTTAGACTTAGACAAACTTTATTGATCCACAAGGGAAATTATTTGGATACAGTAGCTTAATGCGTGAAGAGCCCCTCAGTCGTCCAGGTAGAATCCATGATAAAAGGAGAAATTCAATTTGTCAACTGGACAAAGTTTGTTCGGTCGAAAACGTTTCGCCGCTCATCCGAGAGGCTTCGTCAGCTCTGGTTCTAGTGCTGGTTAGACCCTGTTTATATCTAGCTGCAGGGAGGAGCTCCCTACACTGAAATAGCTCTGAAACTTTAACCCCCCTCTTTAGAGGGGGGGTTAAAGTTTTTGTCAAAAAAGAGAATCCGTCGTTAAACAGAAATGGGGGAGTTAGACATAACTTGTCTCCCATTTATAATTCCATTCTCAAACCAAGTCAAAAACAGACAAAGAAACATTAGGGCAGACAAGCCAGGGCAGAGGGGTGGAGAGGGTCGTTAGGCTTGAATAGGGAGGCTAAACTAGTCGCCAGAGTAATTTGGAAAACAAAGAGACAGATTAGTGGAGATAGTTTCAGAGCTATTTCAATGTAGGGAGCTCCTCCCAGCACTAGAACCAGAGCTGACGAAGCCTCTCGGATGAGCAGCGAAACGTTTTCGACCAAACAAACTTTGTCCAGTTGACAAATTGAATTTCTCCTTTTATCACAGTAGCTTAATATATAACAGAGGGTAACGAAAAAAAGATGGAATAGCAAAAAAAGATAGCAATAGACCGGTGTCTAATGAGACATAATTAGAAAACTAAAAAAAAAAAACTAAAAGTGTGTATGTACAAATAAAAATAAAATAGAAAAATAAGTAATAAAATATCAAATAAAAAATCAAATCACAGCTATATACACCTAAGACGCCATCAACCAGTTAATCAACTAAAGGACTACAGCCCTAATTTTACGTAGTATTACAAACTACAATTACTACACATACTTAAACCCCTGTTGCCCCTGACAGAACATGTTTTTTGTTGCTAAATTATGTGGAGAATTTTTGGGCAGGTGAGGCATGATTAAAGGGGCTGGTATGATGTTTGATTCCACTCTTCTCTGCTCATGTGCCTTGGGAAAAGCCTCTGGATCTGTGTCTGTATTGATTCAGTGATTGTGGTTAAAGTGGTCAGTATGTACAGTGTGGTTAGGTCCCAATTTTCTAAAGTTCTAAATCTTGGCTCTTAATTATTTCTGTTAAAGGTGCACTGATGTTATTGCTTTGCCGGGAATGTTCCATGGTGGGACTTTAAACATTTCCATCTAGGATTTATTTATTACGGGTGTTTCTATTGCTCAAAATACAGTAATTCCTTCTGTGAATAGGGGCGACTCTCCACAGATCTGAATTGTAATGTAGGTTTAATCTATACTGTGGAACATTCTTTTTTTCCCCCAACTTTATTTATTGAAAATTTTCAACATTAACAGACAAACAGTGCATTGTATTGAATAGTACTATTACAGCTGTGACAGTAATACAGGACACATCTGAATGTCATCCAAATGTAAGAAAAATAAATAAATAAATGAATAGAAAAATATCAAATTAAAAAATTAAAATTAAATACAAATAAATAAAAAATAGATTAAAATAAAGTACTAATAATAGTAATGAAGAATATATATATATATATATATATATATATATATATATATATATATATATATATATATATATATATATATATATATATATATATATATATATACTGTAGGCCTATATTAAAAAGTAAGGAAAGAAAGGGTGTGAAATAAGGACAGGAGCCCAATAAGATGAAAGGTTACATGAGATAAGAAGTAAAGTGAAAGAAAAGAGGGGAAGAGAAGAGAAGAGGTTATTACCTATATTTAGTCATCATCCAGATCTTGAGGAAGGGTTATAGAGTCAATGTGATATACATACTGTGGAACATTCTAAGCAAAGCAATAACATTTCCATGGAGGCATAAGGTGGCGGACGCTTCACAACAAATGTTACACAGTGCACCATTAAAGTGCAATTAAAAATTCTTAACCATGGCTTTTTTCCCCCCATTCAATTAAACACTTGGTTTGGTAGAGTTCAAAATACCAGTATCTCTGTATAATTATGCGGGAGAGTTCTCTTTTCTTGCTGTCAAGTTCAGATGCTGAATCATTGTCAGGCTATTTCAAACTACGTGTGGAGAGAAAAGAGCCAGTCTGCAGGCTGGCTGAAGCACAGACACATTTATTTAGGTTTAGAGACTGTGCCATTTGCCAAACTAATCTTCACAATGGACGCGGATGTGCAGTGCTTTCCTGTTGTTGTTCCAGTGAGAAACAGCATTGACAGAATCATTCATAAATTATTGTCTTAACTCGCTGACAGGACCACAGGCTGCACAGAGATGGAAGGGCTGGGTCTGATCTATAATGCAGAAGCGGGGCAGAGCCTTGTGCGATGTCCCGTGTGCTGGCTGTTGTTGCTATAGAGGCAAATCATTTTATTTCATCTCCTTAATTTGAAAATGTAATTCTCAGGCATTTTCTCTCTTTTCTTTAACTCAAATTTACTCAAATTAGAATGAAAAAATTCAAAAAAATCTCCCCCTGCGCCTGGCAGCAACACTGCCGAGTACCCCCTGCAGTGTGCTCGCGTACCTCTAGGGGTACTTGTACCCTTGGTTGGGAAACGCTGGTTTAGAGCATTTATTTGCAGAAAATAACAAATGGCCAAAATAACAAAAAAGATACATGTTTTCAGACCTAAAACAATGCAAAGAAACAAGATCAAATTCATTTTAAAACAACATAATACTAATGTTTACACTTAAGAAGAGTTCAGAAATCGATATTTGGTGCAATAACCCTTATTTTTAATCACAGCTTTCATGCGTCTTGGCATGCTCTCCACAAGTCTTTCACATTGTTCTTGGGTGACTTTATTCCACTCCTGGTGCAAGAACTGAAGTAGCTCAGCTTTGTGTTTGCATTGGAATTCAACAGACGCTGGAATGGAATGGCTGTAATACATGTAGAGATGCTGATTTCAGAAAAAAATGCAGTGGTCTCTTGTTTTTTTCCAGACCATATAGTAAGCACATTCCAGGCAAAGCAATAACATCTCCAAGTAGACAAGAGAGCGGACTCTCCACCAAAAAAGCTCCACAGTGCACCTTTAAGCCTATGGGCACATGTTTATCACTTATAATATTCTGAAACAATATTGTACAGTAATAAGCCATGCATGGAACTGAAGCTTATTCCTAATATTTCAGCTACTGTTGGTATTATAATGTAAAACTGTATTGAAAATTACATTGTTTCACTAACAGTTATGATCACAAACGTCTTTTGCATAATTCATGTTATAAAAGTTTCAATAAGTGTTTATCACTTTTGTGTAATAAGTGTGTTTCTAGGCGCACAATGATAATTACATAGATAATAATAGTACTGAAAGCTCATCTGCGTAAACAAGGTGTAGGAGCCCACTGACTAGCCCTATTTATACAAATGAATAAACAATGTAGGTCTAGGCTTCCCTAATTTGTCTTCAAAATGGCTCAGTATATCTGCAATTAATATGTCAGTAAAAATAAATATACTAATTTGCAATGTAGTTTGTATAAAAAGTCTTGTTATTAATTTGTTCTTGCCTAAATAATGATGTTCACCCATAAAAGTCACAGCATTCTGTTGGTTTAGACATAATTAGTTAATTAATTCTGTAAATATCTTCAAAGAGCATTTTTATTCAACCATTGATAACTTTCTCAGGCATGCACAAAAATTATTAAAAGTTAAAGTTTTTAAACAGTTCCTATCCCAGAGTCTCAAGAAGTGTGTGAATGTGTGTAATAAGATGAGAGATCGCTGGGTTTAATTTGCAGTTGCATCATACATTCACTCAGACTATTTAATAAATGGCGGTTTTATTTTGGCCAAAGCAAAAAGTAAATGTAGCAGTTTGTTGATGAGATGTGATGCGGCAGAGGACCCAGATCAATTCTGAAAGGCATTTTCTTTGGATCCGTGTCAGATAGTGATTAGTGAATCATTGATGTTCCAAAGAAGAAGACAACAATTATGTTTACTAAAGTGATCATCAGCTGGTGTTTTTGTGAATGGCATCCTCATCAAACACTATCTATTGTCATGATTGCAAAACAAAACAGGATACTGAGAAAAAAGATAAAAATTGATGTGGTAGTCATGGATACAAGACAGGAAGAGATCAGGTTACAGTGTAGCTATTTAATGCATTATTAGCTTTAGATTTAGTGACAGGACATTTGGCTCTTTTATGGATCAGTTCATTTCAAAAAGCCATTCAAAAGACTAGCTCTTTTTGTATTTACTTATATGACAAAAGTCAATTTAACTCATTTTAATATCAAACTAATCACAAAGAGAAAGGACCAAGGCTTTAACATGGTTGAAACTGGGAGTGGAAGTGAGTCTTCCCTTTGAAATTATGCATAATATAAATAAAAAGCTGCACTACAATAATTATAAAAACACTGCCTGTTATTTTTCCAAAAAATGTTGCCATGTTGCCTCCTTTGCTTCTGTGCTGCTTCTTGTGTTTCAGTGTTAATCAGTGTAAAATGCATAAAAATTAGAAAAACAAAGATTCGGTTCTTTGAAAAAAAATGAAATCCAGGTCCAGCTTTTCTGGTGGAGGGTTTGTCCATGGAAACTTAATTGCTTTGTCTGAAATGGCATTTTAGTCATCATGGAGACCAAACCAGACCAAGTTACAGGTCACATCAGTGGAGAGGCAACCCCACTCAGTCAGAATGCCTGTTTTTTAGGTATTTTTGAGCTTTAAAATCACTTGTAATTGAATACATGTATGGTAGAGCTGTGTAATGTCATACTGTGGAACATTCCAGGCAGAGCAATGACATATCCATAGAAACAAGCAGGTGACGGATCCCCAACCAAAAAGTTACATAGTGCAGCTTCAAGGAACTGTCACATCACTATTTACATTATATCACTAACAATAAGCTGTCCAAGTGTATTTTTATTTTAAGTTTATTTTAACATTTTTGTAGTGGTGTTGTGTAGATGCATTTCCTGTTTTGTGGCATCTTTGTGGTGACCGGATTAAATCTGATGTAATCCTGTACCACACTTTTACACAGCGCTGTCGGAGTATGCCACTGAGATTAGGGATTTGTGTGTGGATGTGTGTGACAGTGTGATCTACTGTCCACACATGATGGAGCTCTGTAGTCCGCACACGGTGACAGTAGAGTGGGATTAAAGCCAGCACACACAGATGTGGACATGTTTCTGTGGGTGTGGTTTGTCCAAATACTGTTCTGAGACATTGTTCTTTTGCTTCCAAATGTCCACCAGACTTCACAGGTCCAATGTGTGTGTTGTCTTTGCAAATTTTGCTTTGGCATCCACAGAAAGACTTTCATTCAAAGATGTCAATATCAAGCATTTGCAATAGTGAGTAAATCTTAAGTAACTAAGCCACAACAGCAAAACTGAAATTCTTAATTTAAAATTGCGAGGTTAAAACATTTTCTGTTTTTCTTACTATATTTGTTTTATGTGAGAAAACTAAAGTAGCTTACCTGAAGCAAACAAACAACTGAGTGTTTTTATTAGAATATTTTAAAATTGTTTAAAGGTCCTATATTTGATGAGTGAGCTACTGTACCCAAAACAATTTCCCTTGTGGATCAATAAAGTTTGTCTACGTCTAAAGTCTAAGTCCTATTGACTAATGTGAGCTTTAAGCCATGTTATAAAGTTGTTACCTCCTCAAAAACATACTGGAGTTATGCTTTGTTTCATTCACACAAGGGAACACTTCCTGTATTGCCACATGTCATGACATCACAAGGTGGAGTGTTTTCAGTCTGAAGAACCTAAAACTACAAGATATGTGTGTTAAAAATGTGTGAATGAAACAACTCCAGGCAGAAACCAGCAGGCCCTTTAAATAAAATTAAAGCCTTATTTCTCATACAGGTCAGATATGGTATTGAAAAGGTGTAAACATTATTATTTTCAATGTAATTCTGAGCTACCTAATTGAATAAATGCAAGATAGATATATTAGATGCCATACAGCTGACCGTTCTAGGCAAAAGAATAATATATCCATGGAGACAAGGAGATGACAGGCCGCTCATCAGAAAAGCTACATAGTGCACCTTTAAATCATTCACACGGACTGCAGGATTTCTACAGGCCTTGGCAGCTGACCTCTGAGCTGTTTCTGTAAAACTCTGAGCTGCTTGCACAAGAAGTGACAGACTTTCTTGTTTCCTATTATTTCCAGCCCCCAGGCACTGTCAGCCCCAGCAGGTCAGCTCTGAGTTTGTGGTTACAGCAGACCATATGGAGCACCTGTCGTGTGCTCATTATCACACCAATGCTATAGAGCAAATATTAAAGCACCATCTTATAAATCAAAACAGCAAAATCACTGCAGAACTAATCTAAAATAAAGAAACACTATTGAGTTGTAATCTACCTCTTGTTGGTTTTGTAGTAAACTAGCTTGAACTGGATGTACTGTAGGTCTGATATGAAATTTGAACAGAAAATGCCATATACAGTTGGCCATTTCTTGTGAACACAGTGAATTTATGTAAAATGGTTCAAACATTTTAATTGTGGACTCCTCTGAGCTTTAAGCCATGTTAGAATTGTGTTGCCTCATCAAAAACATACCTGGAGAAGAAGAAGAAGTGAACTTTATTGATCTCACACTGGAGAAATTCTTCTCTGCATTTTATATATATATATATTATATATTAGGAGCAGTGGGCAGCACACATTAGGGCGCCCGGGGACCATCTCCATGATCTTCTTGCTTCGGCTTGGTCAGGACCTAAGCTGGAGTACCTATATTTATGAGGTGTTTTATTCACACATGTTTGAGTAACCCTCCACCTTGTGATGTCATGAACGGAGTGTTTTCTGTTTGAGGGAAGAACTCATCCTTAATATGCGGGCTTTATTCATGATTCAAAGCTTTTATTGTCATACAGTATGCACAGTAAAGAAACACATTTCCCTGTACAATGAAATTCTTACTTTACTGCCCACACTGGATGCCAAGAGTATACAAAAAAAAAAAAAAAGAAGATAAATAAGATAAAGAGGAGCATGTAAAAAAAATATAATCAAATAGAAACAATCTTTATGTGTTAAACACAGTGGTGAAAGTAAAAGGTATAAAAAGGTATAAAATCCACAGCCGGTACACAGTACCGCTAAGAGAATATGGTTAATGGTGGCCAAAACCCACATTTGAAAAAAAAAGTAAGGTGCGCTATTTAAGTAGAAAACTCAAACAACCACACTATGCTATTCGAGAATAACTGAAAGCTACCCGAAACTCTCGTGCAGAGATATCTGCAGTCTGTTAAGCAAGGATTGTCAAAACTTATCTGACTGTAGCCGTGAAAGTAGCCTAAACCATTGCAAGGTGGTGCCTAAATAATTAAGTATATTAAAAAAGTTATTTATCTATGAAAAAGGTGTAAAACGTAAAAAAAACAACAAAAAAAACCAACAAAAAAACGGGTAAAACAAGTGTTTGTTTTTTTTTTACGGTAAAGTGATGCACTGGACATTATAGCACCTGTAAGAAATGAAAACTACTTTTACCACTGGTTAAACATGTGTGAATGAAACAAAACACAACTTCCAGTATGTTTGTGATGAGGAAACAACATTATAACATCAGTTCCTTTAAATTAGAAATCATTATCAAATCCTAAATCTTAATTAATAGACGTCTGTATACCCTGGTAATCATTCTACTCTAATTCTGTTAGATTCACTGTTAATTTTGATAGGACTATAGCTTGTGTACAGTAGCCCACGTATTTAGCTCTGTGCAGTATCTCAACACTTTATTCTCTCAGTTGCAGGTTTGGTGCCAGACACAATCCATATTTGGTGCACATGGTGAGTCAGACCTGCCCATGCGGTGCTGGTGGGGGTGTGGTAGTTTGCTGAGAGGGTCTACAGTATTGGCTGGTAATAGCAATAGTTCCTCCATCACCAACTCTTCTGAGCACACATCTGTCAGCGGGGCAGCTCTCCTCCTCCTCCTCCTCCTCCCACCATCTGCCCTCTCTCTCTGCATCCTCTGTCTCCTCCCCACCCCCCTCACACCATCTCCCAAGCCCCCAGATCCCTCACACATGGCACGTCCCAGCTTATAGATCGCCCTAGATTGGACCAAACCATTATTTTGGTGTAAGGGGTGCCCATTGGGAGGAGCTGCAGAGAACAAGGCAGGGAGGAGGTAAGAGGGTAGGTGGGGGCATAGGCACGATCCTCTCCTAATCCCTCAGTTCTAACAGCGATGCTCTCCTCGTAAAACACAACTCGGATGGGCAGATAGATCTCAAATTCTTTTTTGGCTGAAATCAGGATAATATTGGGCTGCGTTCAGTTCTGGTAAGAGACTTGCTTTGAGATACTTTTTCATTTGGGCTGTTCATTTGCAAACCTAGCCTCTTAATCTATGTATGACAGCAGCAGTGGCACCAGTCTATTTTGGAAGCTAAAATAATTTAATAGTGAAATCTCTTTTGTATTGTCTTAATATAACACCCAAAGCCATGCATAATTGATGTGCTAGATATCAATGCAGTTTTACACTATATGCAACTTTTCAAGGTGGATACAAGTTCAATTTTCATTTAAATGTTTGCCAAATGTCATAAAGTCAGTCGGGACAGAGGAAGGAAGCTCCAAAATCTCATATTCAGCAGGGATTGCTCTTCGACACACATTATGTAATCAATGCTTATACACAAGCAGCTCACGTTTCACTCTATTTTCGCCTCCGTACAAGCTACCTTTAGGTAATGAGATAAAACCAATTGTTTACTCATCTGCAGTCGGGTCCATCATAGGATAGTGTGGATATGATGCAGATGAGCTTGAGTATGTACTTGGATGTCCAGGGTTATGATTTCAGATATCAATTATTGCTGCAGCCTGCAAAAGGTCCAGCAGACATTTCAAACAGTGAGACATACTGGAGGTGAGTCTAGATATTGGGGTCTAAATGGTGAAAACAAACGGGTTGTTTATAATGTATGTTTTTATAAACAATGTATGAACCGGCTATATTTGATTTCCAAATGGTTGCTCAGGACTTAGGAGCAAAAAGTGAGTTGAAGAGGGTCTGAACAGGCTCCTTGTTTGTACCATATGCTACAGAAAACATTTTCATTATAATTTTAGTCTAAAGGTGCATTATGTATGCTTGTTTCCATGGAGATGTTATTACTTTGCTTGCAATGCTACAAAGAATGGCATTAAACTTATCAATTGCCATAGAGACAAGCAGGGGATGTCACTATGCCAATTTATAGTTGACATCTGTGAAGGGGGTGACTCCACTCACAGTAAGAATTAAAAGTATTTTTGAGGAATAAAACACACATAATTAAATAATTTCATAATATATTGTGGAACATTACAGGCAAAGCAATAGCATCTGGAAAGTTACACAGTGCACCTTTAAAGATCAGATTACACTGTTTACACTAACAACTAAAGTGTTCATACTTCATTCACACATTATACTGTATGTATCAGCATGCATTACTGAAAAGGGTAATAGCTAGGTGTGTGGAAAAATATATAGAAATATCAATATATCGTGATACTAAATTTGGCAATACAGTATCATTATCGTGATCTGCTGTATCGATATCTAAAGTATTATTTTGTTTCTTTTAGCTATTTTTTTGTGACCGCACTACAATTTTGTTGCTTATTTAGTGGTAGGAAGCTTATTTATGCAGTACACTTGACATATTCACTGTTTTCATGATTAAAATTGGTGTATTTCATATTAACCATATTGTAATAATATCATGTCGTGAGCTATGTATTGTGTATCGTATCGAATCGTGAGGAACTCTGTGATCCCCAGCCCTAGTAACAACACTATGCAGACACATCCTCTGCCTATCAGTGTTCAGATCTTAGAGGATATTGCGGTAGCGTTGTAGCACCTACCATCATCCAATCTGTCACCACATCCTAGCTGTTTCCCTGTGTCATGGAGAATGTGGAACAGAAGAGC
The DNA here is from genome assembly GCA_036785185.1 of Paratrypauchen microcephalus. Lineage (NCBI taxonomy): Eukaryota > Metazoa > Chordata > Actinopteri > Gobiiformes > Gobiidae > Paratrypauchen > Paratrypauchen microcephalus. The sequence goes on from JAVJIX010000020.1 coordinate 3,067,741, forward strand.
CTGTTGACACACCGTCTTCTGATGAAATTGGATGGTGATTTTATTTTTACAGCGTATTAGCAAAAGCAAACTGATGATATTTGATTAGATACACAAAATACTCCATGTACTCACAAAATGTAAGTACAGATACAAAAACATATGATTGTCAGTGAATGTTTACGCTGGACAAAGGTTGTATAGTAAAGTTATCAGATAATGTTTGCACAGATCACATTGTTTGCCTGTTCTCTTGCTGTTTCTATTGCACACAGAAACATTTGGGCCTCTCTTGTCTCTAGGGCGAATTGAAGAGATGATTGTGGGCAAATGCTATAAGATTCATGAAAAGTAAGGGCCACTTATGTTATTTTTTGTAAATATTTCTACTAATGGCCAAAGAGAAAACGTATTTCAAAATATAGCTGCAAGCAGCAATGTGGGGCCAAGCAGTGACCTAGCCTAATTTGATGATGTGCGTTGGATCAGTCTTCGCCCAAGAAGCCCAGAGATACCAAGTTTTTGAAAATCGGACTTACGGTTCAAAAGTTACAAGCAGAAATGTCCCTCAAATTTTGACCTGTTAGTGGCGCTAGTGGGTTTGAGCTGGGGCCCTGTAATTTTTTGTGGGGAATTCTGGGACAGACTAGAATAGGTGTGAAAAGTTTGAAAATAATCCTATGAAGGGTTCCCGAGATATGAGCTCACTTCCTGTTTGGCGACTGTTAGGATGGGAGTCTATGGCAACCCCTAGAACCGTCTGGCATTGAAATGTACCTTTGATCTATCTTTGATGTGTCTTTGATCTAGCCGAAGTGAGCTCATATCTTGGGAACCCTTCATAGGAAGGCTTCCTATGAAGGGTTCCCAAGATATGAGCCTGGGAAGCCTGGCTAACAGACCCTGTTAGACCCTGTTAAGCCCTGTTAGACCCTGTTAAAGGGATATGCCACCCCCAGGTCAAATTTGGGCATCTCCCCACAGTCCAGAGACTAAAATAAGTGGTGGAAAGCGTTTTCCTGCTCACCCAGCCATTGTCCGAGTCTGTCGCCACTGACCGCCGCGGTAACTGGTGCTCCTCCGCCTTAGACTGGAGTCTAACGTAGCCAGAGAAAGATTTCGGCCAAAAGGAATTAATTTGCTCGATGCGTTTCCCAATTACTTTGTGTGTAGTGCGCATTCATATCGAGTGCAAATAAATGTGCAAATCAACACGGAGAGCTTGCCTTGGTCATTTTGGGTGGGAACTATTTTCCAGTGCGTAAGAATACAGTCGTATCACGCACCACGTTGTGCAACAGGGGAACTCCCTTCCCGGTGCGTAACTGGGATTCCCCTGGTAGCGTACTGCGTGATACGGCTGTATTCTTACGCACTGGAAAATAGTTCCCACCCAAAATGACCAAGGCAAGCTCTCCGTGTTGATTTGCACATTTATTTGCACTCGATATGAATGCGCACTACACACAAAGTAATTGGGAAACGCATCGAGCAAATTAATTCCTTTTGGCCGAAATCTTTCTCTGGCGACGTTAGACTCCAGTCTAAGGCGGAGGAGCACCAGATACCGCGGCGGTCAGTGGCGACAGACTCGGACAATGGCTGGGTGAGCAGGAAAACGCTTTCCACCACTTATTTTAGTCTCTGGACTGTGGGGAGATGCCCAAATTTGACCTGGGGGTGGCATATCCCTTTAAGGTCAAAGTTGCAGGAATTTTAATAATACATGCTGAGGCCTACATTACATGCACCTTCGGTGCTTGGCCCCACATTGCTGCTTGCAGCTATATCAGATCAAAGGTACATAAAGATCAAAGATCTTTGATCAGGGCGTTGCCTAGCAACGCGGTTGAAAGGTCAGTATTGGGTGCATCGGCTTTCGGACAGACGCGATTGATTGGCTGTCACGACAAAACGATAAGAGATATAAAAAATCCAGCAATGTTTCTGATGAGGCTCCGTCCAAAGATGTTATGTACCAAATTTGAGCAAAATTGGTCCAAAATTGAGGGAGGAGAAGCATTTTGAGTGTTTTTCATAATTGACGTGTTGGTGGCGCTAGAGGGTTTGAGCTGGGGCCCTGTAATTTTTTTGTGGGGAATCCTGGGAAGGACGCAAACATCTGTGAAAAGTTTGATAATAATCCTATGAAGGGTTCCCGAGATATGAGCTCACTTCCTGTTTGGCGACTTTTTGGACGTGTTTGATGTTTGATTGGCCCTCATGACAAAACGATAAGAGATATCAAAAATCCAGGGATATTTCTGACGAGGTTCAGTCCAAAGATGCTATGTACCAAATTTGAGCAAAATTGGTCCACAATTGAGGGAGGAGAAGCATTTTGAGTGTTTTTCATAAAATTCTAAATTGCGGAAAATCTACCCTGGAGGAAAATGTCGGAAAATGCGTTGGATTCGGCATAGCCCAAGGAGTCCAGGGATACCAAGTTTTTGAAAATTGGACATACGGTTCAAAAGTTACACGCAGAAATGTACCTGAAAATTCCTGCAACTTTGACCTGCTGGTGGCGCTAGAGGGTTTGGGGTGGGGGCCTATATATTGCTGTGGATAATGAGGAGACTGGCAGGAATGTGCATGCCAAATTTCACAACTTTTTACCAGACGGTTCTAGGGGTTGCCATAGACTCCCGGCGGAAGAATATTTTATAATAAGAATCAATACAAACACTATAGGTGCCTTGCAGCTTAGCGCTGCTTGGCCCCAATAAGTGACAGTCAACTAGTCATGGCACTACATCACAAAGAAATGCAAACAGTAAAAATGAATGATGTGGCGTTCATGAATGAGTCGGCTCTTTTGAACAGTTCCTTGAAGGTGCACTGTGTAAGTGTCCAGGTGGAGGGTCTGTCACAATGGAGATGTTGCTGTTTTGGCAAAAAATTTTGCACAGTTTTATATTAAACATATCTATCTCCATGGAGACAAGCACCACGCCAATTTACAGGTCAGATTTGTAGAATGCATTTTTTTTTCAAGGCATTGTTTTATTGTAAAAAAAAAAACACCTATAAGCAAGTTTAAAGGGATATTCCAGGATTTTTGACATGGGGGCTCATTTCCAAGTTAGCCAGAGTGTTGCAGAGATGTGGAGACACTTTTTAGCGAATTTCATGCAGTCCTTCCAGCTGCAGAGTTTTCAGTTGCTAGGCTAGCGCAAGTCAATGGTAAATGGTAGCCTGATTTTAATCAGGCTTACCCACACCAAAGGACACTCGAGGCCAGTCAAATATAACGCCAGACTGTCGATGTAAATGTCTGTGTTGATGGAACAATTTTAGAAATATAATCAACCTTGTACTTTAAAGGATTTATGTCCTTATGCAACAGTGCGTTTTTTTCCTGATCAAGCTAGGCATGGGCGGAGTGATATCACATTGCAGTTAGGTTTCCAGCTGTTTTTTGTTTACCTTCAGCTGTCATTGATAGCCGTAGAGTACAGTAGCCTGCCCTGTTCTACAATCCAGACATGGCCATGTTTGGAGGTCTCCCCGATGCTTTTGAAGACGATGCTGAGCAATTTGCTTTCTCCACTGAACCGTACCTGTACGAGCCGGAATATACAGATGAATGTTCACGGGCTAGCAACAACTTTATGAGCGTGCATGCCTTTTCTGTCAGCCGGGTAGACTACAAGAGTGAAGCAAAAGCTCTAGCACAGTCTTCATCAATCGACCAGCAGGCTAACATAACGACAGGAGCAAGATTGGGTAAAAAAGGTACAAACCTATTCTTCATCACGGGATCTTGCGCTTGGAAAGACAGATGGTACTGCAGTTGTTGTCAGACTAGGCTTTCCAAGGGATTTGGTGTAGTAGTCTGGTCCGAAATGATCACTGCAAATCTTCTGTTTATGTAGCGTCTCCACCGGTGTGTTGATGCCTAAGCCAGCAGCTACAAGCCACAGTCGAGTCCTTTCTCGATCGTGCACTGGAAAGCTGTGAAAACTTTGTGGTGCCCACCTGCGGGCTTTATTTGTACATTTTCGAAATGCACACTGAAAGACCATTTTGCCCGGTAGTTCTTTTAAAATTCACCTCTTCACTCTGTGGTCTTCCCTACTACGACTTTTCTCGCTTCTCCGTTTTTTTTTTTTTTCTCCGTTTTGTGATTGGTCACTTCACAACCAACTAGAGTAAAGTAAAATTCCGCTGCTGCTGCGAAGCTAGTCCCTCAGATATGGAATGATTCATGCTATTCGCAGTCAGTTTTATTTAAAAAATTACTCAATCAACATATATTTACATTGACAGTCTGCCGTTATAATTGACTTGTCTTGGGTGCACTATGGAGTGGGTAAGCCTGATTAAAATCAGGCTACCCTTTACCATTGACTTGCGCTAGCCTAGCAGCTGAAAACTCTGCAGCTGGAAGGACTGCATGAAATTCGCTAAAAAGTGTCTCCACATCTCTGCAACACTCTGACTAACTCGGAAATGAGCCCCCATGTCAAAAATCCTGGAATATCCCTTTAATTTTCAATCTGAGCCTCAGCCTGGAGAAGGTCCCTTTCCTGTGGAAGACCTCCTGTGTGGTCCCGGTTTCCAAAACAACAAACGACAGGGAACCGGCCCACTACAGACCAGTCGCCTTGTCCTCCCACCTCATGAAGACCATGGAGAGGGTGATCCTCAGTCACCTCCGTTCTGTGGTGAGCCCCACCTTGGACCCGCTGCAGTTTGCCTACAAGCTAAACGTATCATCATCTACTTGCTGCAGCAGGCGCTCACCCACCTAGAGACCGCCGGGAGTGCTGTGAGAGTCATGTTCTTTGACTTCTCCAGCGCCTTCAACACCATCAGGCCGGCGCTGCTGCGGGGGAAGCTGGAGGACACAGGAGTGGATGGACATCTCGCTGCCTCGCCACCTGGACCATCGACTACCTCACTGACCGTCCACAGTACGTGCGGCTGCGCGGCTGTGAGTCAGAGGTGGTAGTCTGCAGCACTGGGGCCCCCCAGGGAACTGTCCTCTCACCCTTCCTCTTCACCATCTACACCTCGGACTTCACATACAACACAGACAGCTGCCATCTCCAGAAGTTTTCCGACGACTCTGCCATTGTGGGCTGTGTGTCTGAGGGGAACGAGCTGGAGTACCGCTCGGTTATCAGTGACTTTGTGGACTGGTGTGGGCGCAAGTACCTGTGCCTTAACACCAGTAAGACAAAGGAGCTGGTGATCGACTTCAGGAGGAGACCACTACCTCACTCACCGGTGAACATCCAGGGGCAAGACATAGAGACTGTGGACAGTTTGAAGTACCTGGGTGTTCACCTCAACAATAAACTGGACTGGTCCCACAACACCGACGGCCTGTACAAGAAGGGCCTCCACCTCCTGAGGAGACTGAGGTTCTTTGGAGTGTGCAGGCCTCTGCTCAAGACTTTTTATGACTCTGTGGTGGCCTCTGCTCTCCTCTACGCTGTCGTCTGCTGGGCCCCGAGCAGCACAGAACGGGACAGGAAGAGACTCAATAAGCTGGTCAGGAGGGCCAGCTCTGTCCTGGGCTGTCCTCTGGACTCTGTAGAGGAGGTGGCTGAGAGGAGGGTACTGGCCAAATTCACGTCCATCATGGACGACACCTCTCACCCTCTGCACCGGACTGTAGAGGAGCTGAGCAGCTCCTTCAGCAGCCGACTGAGGCACCCCCAGTGCAAGAAGGAGCGCTACCGCAGATCCCTCATCCCCACCGCCATCAGACTGTATAACTCTACTATATAGGCCAGACGTGCAATATCCTCTTTTCCATGCTCTCCCTGTTAGGGGCGGCAGTAGCTCAGTGGTAGAGCGCTTGCCTGGTGATCCAGGGGTAGGCAGTTCGAATCCCGCTCTTGACGGGTGGACCACATGTGATCCAAGCTCCCACAGATGAGCGCTGCCGTTGTGTCCTTGGGCAAGACACTTAACCCCACCTCGCCCCCAGTGTCTGCGGACACTGGTAGCCCCCATGGCAGAAGATACATCGAGGCCCGTTGTGACGTGAGCCACCTGTGGGAGGATTCTCCAGCCAAGGTCCTGACCAAGCCGAAGCAAGAAGATCGTGGAGATGGTCCCCGGGCGCGGCTCGGGTGCAGCCCACTGCTCCTGATGACAGGATGGGTCAAATGCAGAGGACAAATTTCTCTAAGGAGACAATAAAAGGCTTATCTTATCTTATCTGATGCTTGTATTATTATTATTATTACTACTTATTACTATTTTTATTATTTCTTACTTTATTCCATCATTGACTGCATGCACTTTTCTTTCTTGACCATACTGTCCTGGAGCTACTGTGGCAAGTAAATTTCTCCTGTGTGAGATCAATAAAGTCTTACCTTATCTTATCTTATCTTGTCTTATCTTAATACCATACTGTGGTAGATTCCAGTGAAAGCAATCTCCTTAGCATATCGTCATGGTGCTGGACTGGAAAAATAATCACAAGAATACAAGAATCTGCACAGAAGTACACAAGAGACACAAGTGAGAGATTAGTGCACAAAAAATAATTGTAATTTTGGCACCATAATAACAATTCATCATTATTATTATTATTATTATTATTATTATTATTATTATTATTATTATTATTATTATTATTATTGTAGTGCAACTGTTTATGTTTTAAATGACTAAACTCACTCCCACTCTCTTTTGAATCAAATCTTAGCCTTGGACATTTCTCTCTGGGATTAGTTTATTGTTAAAATGTCTTTAACATGAACGGCTCCAGAAGATTTGGATCCCATAAAAATCCTGAAAGACCCATCACTAGTAAAAATGTTAGCTTAAAGGGATATGCCACCCCCAGGTCAAACTTGGGCATCTCCCCACAGTCCAGAGACTAAAATAAGTGATGGAAAGCGTTTTCCTGGTCACCCAGCCATTGTCCAGGTCTGTCATCACTGACCGCCGCGCGCAGCTGCAGCTACTCCGCGTTAGACTGGAGGCTAACGTCGCCAGAGAAAGATTTCGGCGAAAAGGAATTAATTTGCTTGATGCGGAAAAACAGAGCCGAAGCACACACCACGCTGCCTAACAGGGTAACTCCCAACGTGGTGCGTAACAGGGATTCCCCTGTGTGCTTCGGCTTTGTTTTTCCGCACTGTAAAATAGTTCCCACCCCAAAATGACCAAGTCAAGCTCTCCGTTGCACTCGGAGATTTGCACATTTATTTGCACATTTATTTGCACTCGATATGAATGCGCACTACACAGAAAGTAATTGGGAAAAGCATCGAGCAAATGAATTTCTTTTGGCCGAAATCTTTCTCTGGCGACGTTAGCCTCCAGTCTAGAGTAGCTGCAGCTGCGTGCGGCGGTCAGTGCTGACAGACTCGGACAATGGCTGGGTGACCAGGAAAACGCTTTCCACCACTTATTTTAGTCTCTGGACTGTGGGGAGATGCCCAAGTTTGACCTGGGGGTGGCATATCCCTTTAATAGACACCCTCCCTTATATAATTTAATTTCAGTTTATTTATTTTTATTATTAAAGCCCCAGTGTGTAGGATTCGTGGCGCATAGGTGGATGGTGCTATTGCACTTTCTGTTTTAGCTACGGCAGACCTCGAGGGTCACCCGGGCGCGCCGTAACGCAGACAGCTCTCGTACCCGCGCACAAGCCGCGCGCCGCTACTGTATAAATAAAACGCGGTCCCGTTTTTTTTTTTTTTTTTTTTTCTCATGAAAACACACATTCCCGATCATGTACCATGACACTCTACACATCAAATGAAACCTTACAGTCTCCTCTTTTTGACTATGCAATTCATTTCCCTGCACAACAATCACTCCCTGAGCACATGGGCTTTTATACGGAAAAGCACAAAACGAGATTAGCTTACCTTAGAATGCTTTGCACAGGTCAAACTCTGTATTTCACCATAAACTTGCTCTCAATTTGTCCGTAAGGATCCAGCAAATAAAATCCAGTAAAACTATTTAGTCCAAAACACGTGTTAGATCCATTACGACGTCTGATCCGGCAGCATGCTTGTGTTGTTTACCCAAAACCACGAGCCTTGCCGAAGACGAAGGCGGAGCCCAAATGTCCTTCTGCGGCTCTCGTATTCAAAATGGCTCCCCCTGCATGGGGAAGATCCCCCTTTTATGTGACTATATCTAAGTCCAAAAGAATACTTTGATTTCATGATGGAAGTGAAAAGGCTTGGAAAACAATGTATTTTTGAATGGGTATCTTCAATTTCAGTAATTAACGGGTAAAAATCTTACACACTGTCCCTTTAAAGCTGTTAAGTTAGGCATATATGCTGTAACTGAAAATGAAAGCCATGCCTGAAGCTCCTTACTCCTTTTGTTTAGCTTCAACAGAGTTGGTTCAAAACTTGTCTCTGATCCTGGAAACAGCCAACCAGCTTCATATCCCGAGAAATACATAAAAATAGTGTGTTATTTTTAAAACGGTTGGCCTGCAGATGCATCGCCTTGGATACAGTACACGTGTGTGTGTGTTTGTGTGTGTTTGTGTGTGTGTTTGTGTGTGTGTGCGTGTGCGTGCGTGCGTGCGTGCGTGCGTGCGTGCGTGTGTGTGTGTGTGTGTGTGTGTGTGTGTGCGTGCGTGTGTGTGTGTGTGTGCTGGGGCTTATGCATTATGTATCTCACCTAAATGGCTGAGGCTGTGGCTTTCTCCCACATTTCTAAGTCTCTGCTGCTCACAGTCTTATTATAGTGTTTTCCATCAGGGCATCTTAGGAAACTTTCTGTGTGTCTAAGTAAGCATTTTTTCATTTCATTTATAGCTGCCTGACTGAAGGTTCCATTACGTACCTTTGCTGGTGGAGAGAATGTCACCCTCTTGTCTGCAACCGGCTGGTTAGCTCAACTGGTGAGTCACTGACTTTCCCCCTGGGGGTTGTGGGTTCAAATCCCCCCCGGGCAATGAGCTAACCAGTGTGGGTCCTTGGGCAAGACCCTTTACGGTACTGCCCCCCGGGCGCCGAAAAAGATGGCTGCTCACTGCTCCTGAAAAAGGATGGGTCAAATGCAGAAGTCAAATTTCTCCCGTGTGTCATTGTGTGTGAGACCAATAAAGGCTTAATCTTAATCTTAATCCATATCATCCATATATCCATCATTGTCTCCATCCAATGTTTATTGCTCAAATAACAGATAACTACTTACCTGGTTCTCCAACAATCTCGCTCACTTTTCTCCAAGCAAAGTCCTTTTTATTCCAGTCTCTGTAATGATACATGCTAGTATCATATAGTACCCTCTCGCTGCAGACAGCAACAATGAGTGTGTCCTCCATCTTAAATAAAATTTCACATCTGTCTCAGCATTATATAGACCTTATGTCACGGTCAAAACACTTTGGCGAAGTAACCGTTTCATTCGTGTGCCCCTTCGGTTTCGCCCATTCGCACGTGCCACATTCGCTCAGTTCGCGCCGCAGAACTGTTACTCGCGTGTCAACGCGCCTTTACATAGGGTTAACATGTAAATCACTCATCTTTGCCATGCCAGTGGGAACAGGGCCTGACAATGTTATTGCTTTGCCTGAAATGCGCTTGAATTGCGCGAGAAATGCTGTGTGAGCGTGTGAACATGTCGAATTGCGTGTTGAGAGCCCTGTTTGTCTAAAGAGCAAACTTAAACTACAAAGCAACTAATTAGAGTTATATAAATGAAGTTATTACCTGATGGTTCTCAGTTTATTTTATCATCACCGCACTTTGTCAGTGCGTGCTGAGAAGGGCGGGAAGGAGGGACCGGGGCGGGGGGGAGCGGGACATTTTTAACGGATTCATGTAAGAGTCTGGTTAATGCACCGGGCCCGCATCTCACCGCGGCTCACCATGGGCAGTTCGGCTCTGGGCCGCGCATATTCTGCACGTAAGCCGTCGGGGGGGACACGTTACGCACAGACGGAGACACCGGGACCGGAGTCGGTGCGTCTCAGAGGAGACGTGGCACCGGGACTGAGGCTCAGGACGTGCCCGGGGGACGGCGCGTCTGCTCCGGCCTCGCTCGGACCGTGCGCCCGGAGCAGGGGGAGTTTTTTTCTCTGAAAACGCGCGGAGCCTGCATAAACTAAGCCACACAGACCGATTTTCTGGGCACAAAAAAATAAATAAATAAATAAATAAATCAGCGTGAGAAATGCCATGTGTGGCGTGTGAGCTTGTGAACACGTCGAATTGCGTGTGTCACACTCTCAATGCGTGAGACTTGAGAGCCCTGCTTTTTGTGACGTTAAATGCTCTATTATCTAGTCTGAGACTAGATGATTAGAGCATGTCTGAGACAGTGTTAGGCTTTGGTAATTGGTTTGTATGTAATAATTCAATTAACTAAATGTAAAAGCTTTTGAGAGCAATTAGTGTATATCAAGTATCTCCTCCCCCCTGACTTAAATGTCAGTTTAACATTTTAACATCTTAATTTAAAAATATTACTGTGAAATGAGACTTTTAGAGTTTGTCCAGAGACAGAAGTGATGAGGAAAGACATTGTCAGTGGTGCGTGGATCAGCTGTGGCTCTGAACATATGCAGCACTTGAGAGACCACAGCTGTCTGAGCCTCTGGCCTCACGCAGCTCTGCTCCAACTCCTGCTCCTGCTGCACTGCCCCAGAAACAGATTTATATTTAAAGGATAGAAAGTTGCATGGACAATGTGAGGTACTTGGGGCCCAAGGTGGTATAAGTTCTGTATTATTTTGTTTGATGACAAATTTGTCTATTTCTATTATTTCTCAACCACAATATGCAATGTGCCATTTATGGTACACATGGGTGACTTCTCAAAATGAAAAATATTTCCATAAATATGCTATACAAATGACCAATCAGAGTAATTATGACTGATTGTTAAAATAATCAACTGCTTCTGAATGAGCCTTATACATACTATCAGTCAAATGCACCTGTGGTGTATGCTGTTGTTCACTTCACTTTGCTGGAGTGATGCTGTTGTGAACTGGCTCATACATAAACAGAGGAACCATCAGTTAGGAGCTGTCTGAGAGAGACAGGCTGCTAATGACCTGTCAGCATCAGAGCAAAAAAACTAAAAAACTATATATATATATATATATATATATATATATATATATATATATATATATATATATATATATATATATATATATATATATATATATATATATATATATATATATATATATATATATAGGACTAAACCAGGACTAAAAAGTGTATTAAGGACAACAGACATAGATATAAAAATCCAGATAATACGACATAGGTCTGAAGTGTTTATTAAAGGACCACAATAAATGATGCACTTATTACATAATCATGTTACCTCTGACAAAAGGGACATTTTTCTTCATGATATAATCTTCAATTCTTTCTAACTGAGGACGTCCCTGTCACATTAGATAATGATTCATATTCTCAGACACAATGAGAAAGAAGCAGTTTATTTGATGTGCCCTCTGTTGGCAGAGAAGGACACAAACGCCTTTTCTCATTTCTTTTTTCTCCTTTATTGTGTGTGAAATTTATAAGCACACATATTTATTATCCTGCAGATTCATTATGTGTATTACTGGTGAGACAGTAAACGCAGTTTAATGAAGCCCAGTGGGTCATGTGATGAAAGGCAGGTCATGCCTTTGATATTCTGTGTTGATATTCTGTGAACAGACTCTGAAATCATCCCATAATTTTGTCAAAAAATACTTATGCGTAAGTGTAAAACTATTTAGCTGTTTAGACAATAAACATATGTGAACATTCACACAGACCGTGGCTCCCTCTTTTTTGCATCACTCGAGGAAAAACAAAAACTTTTTATTGCACTCAAAAGACATTATCTCAAAAGTAAAAGAACTTCTCTCAACTGGTTTAGCAGAGCACAAACTAACAGAAGGGCTGTCTTGAAATGTTCTGCCAACAAAAAGAAAAGCTATTCAATTGCTTCTTTGTTTTTGGACTGATCATGCTGGTTTTAATTTTTTTTATTAAGTTAAATTAAGTTAGCAAACTGTTGAAGCCAGGAATCAAACTCTCAACGCTGAAGCAGGCACTTTCAGAGCCCCTCACAAGGGCTGCAGCCAAGACCTCTAAAGTATCATGTAGGGATGCACCAATCCAATATTGACTCGGATATTGGTTCAGACGATATGATGGTTAGACATATACTAATACAACTATTTTGTAGTCGTAGTCGGCTCAGAAAATATCAAAATGTTTGAACTTTAATTATACAAAGCTGTTCTGTAGTTACTTTAGGGATAAGTAACACATTTGGATCTATTTTATCTTGCAATTTATCTGTCCTATTTTGTTGAAATGAAATAAATGCTGTTCCAGTCTCTGCGCTGGTATCGGGTATTGGCAGATAGTTATATCCATATTATCAGAATCAGTATCAGATCATCCCTAGTATCATGCTGTACGAGGCCTATGTCTAGTATGTCATGTTTTGCATTTAAATGTGACCATAGTTTTCAATGTAACTGTAAAAAACAATGGTACAAATCCTTGAGATTCACAGTGGCACAGTTTAGCTCTTTATTGTCAAGCTACAAGCAAAAACATCCCATCTGTGACATGAAGATAAACAAACCACTGTTCTAACCTCTCCTCTGCCCCTGAAGTGTATAAAGGCACTGTCACTGAAGTCTGATTTTCACCCCTACTCTAGCTTCTTCACATTAAATATTGATGGGGTTTCTTTTGTTTTGGGCCTGCAGAGGATCAGAAAAGGAAGACAATAAAATGCAGTTCATCGTCGGGGTAGCGACTCTTTAACTCTTGATAGCTTGCCTTTTATTTTAGCTAAATTGTGCTTTCTTTTTTCAGGGCTCAGAAAAGAAGAAGAAGAATTGTGGACTCACTATTCAGTCATTGAAGCGTGACAATATCAAGCAGATCACAGCATATCATCCATAAACTGCTGCTTCAATACAGCACAAGACTCATGCCTGATTGTAACTTCTGTGGATTTGAAGGATCTAGTGAGAGCGATCATTACCAATGGACATATTCAACTGAGTTCATTTAAAACTCCTCACCCACAGTTTAAATTAGCAGTGCGCTACATTATTTTAAGTCAAGATGGCTGACCCCTACCAGAACAATTACTATCACCAAGGCAGAGGAGATGCTTATGGGACATACGGAGAAGGCGGCGGCCAAGATGGTTACGGGTACCAGGCGGACTATCCCGCTCAAGAGGAGGATGCTGCCAGTGATGTCACCGAGGGGCACGATGAGGAGGACCAGATGTACGAGGGGGAGTACCAGGGCATCCCACATCCAGATGAAATGAAGGCCACACAAAGGGCTGCACGGTAAGAGTAAACGTACCCTTGTCATAGAAGATGAAAAAGTAGTAATCAAAGAAGTTGTAGTGGTTGCATTAAAGGGTTTATATTATGCACATTTTTGTCTATGTTATAATGTGGTTTCCTCAGAACAAACATATCTGGTGTTGTGTTATGTTTCTTTCACATTTTTAACACATAAACCATGCATAAACCATGTTCTTTTCTCAAACTTTTCTGTTCCAGTGGTAGTACAGTAAGTGCTCCACTGTGTTTTTTAAAATCCATGCACTTTCAACAAAAACATTTGGAAGTTTTCATGAACAAAATGTAAAAGGTAGTTATTAAAATTACTGCTTCGTGGCATCACAAGGGGGAACAGAGCAATTCGAGATGTACAGACTAATAATAAAGGATTACGCCGTCATGTGTGAATGAAACAAAACGCATGTGTATGTTTTTGATGAGGAAACAACGACAACTGTTAATCACACAATTACGTTGATCTCCACAAAGGCAAGGCTAATGTAGTGTTTGGTTAAATGACTAGAAATTATACTTTCTCATCACAGTGGAGAACCAACTTATGATTTTTGTTGATTTTGATCTGCCACAAAAATATGTAACATTAAATTGCATGAAATAATAATAATAACATTCAAAGTTCAAAGTCAGCTTTATTGTCAAAAAACAATATCCGTTTGGTTTACAACAAACTGGTCAGATTTGGATTTGAACCACCAAACACCAGCTCCACTCCACTAAAAGTAGAAAGAAATTACATTATCATTCATACCAAGTTTTTCTGCTGTAGGACAAAGCCTCGAGGTGGGGCCAGTGCAGCCTCTGAACTCCAGGAGCTGTCCGAGCAGTACGAGGACATCATGGAGGACTGTGGACACGGGAAGTTCCAGTGGACCCTCTTCATGGTGCTGGGGCTGGCGCTCATGGCCGACGGAGTTGAGTGTTTCGTGGTGGCTTTTGTTTTACCCTCTGCCGAGAAGGACCTGTGTTTATCCAACGCAGAGAAAGGAATGCTGGGTAAGGACTGTCCTGTCTTAAAGATGCACTGTGTAACTTTCTGGTCATGGGTTCTCCACTTGCTTGTCTCTGTGGATATTATGTTTGCTTAGAATATTCAGCAGTGTAAAAGTATCTATCTCTTTGTACACGTAGGTAATACCTCTAGATCAAGTTACTGATCAATATGTGGAGAATCAACCTAGCTTACAGTATGCAAGGTCATTTTGTATCTATATAACACTAGTAATTGAATTGATGCAAGATAGCTTATGTTTAAAGCCATACAGTGGAACATTCTAGGTAAAGTAATCATCTCATCTCAGAAAAGTTACAAGGCATGCCTTTAAAGGGCCCATATTACACTGTTTTCTGATTTAACGCTTTTAGATTAATTAATTACACTGCAAATTAACACGTTATAAAAATTAACGCAATTAATTCTGAGCGGCAATTCAATGCGCGCTTATTTTAAATTTGGTGTGTGGTGAGCAAATCGCTGCTTGGGCCTTTGAACGGCAAGTTTATTTATAAAAAGAACGAAGACGGGACGATCAACAAGAACGCTGTGATTTGTAGATATTGTCAAACAGAATTTTCCGATCACCGAAGCTGCCTGACGGATCATTTGAAAAATAAACACATCCGGACAAGTTCCATTATTACCAGTGATAGTGCTTGGGAAACCAATGAGCAAAGCGACCAGAGAAAAACTGACAAACTCAATCGCCAAGTGGGTTCGTTTGTTCGTTCGCTCGCTCGCTCACTCACTCACAATTTCTCTCAATCTCTCTCTCTCTCTCCCAATCTCTCTCTCTCTCTCAATCTCTCTCAATCTTTCACTCTCTCTCTTATGAGATTAAAATGTGATTAATTAGATTAATTAATTACAAATCCTGTAATTAATTAGATATATTTTTTTAATCGCCTGACAGCACTAAATGGTCATGTACTCAGACACTGGGGGCGAGGTGGGTTACATGTCTTGCCCAAGGACACAACGTCAGCATTCATCAGCATTCTCACCAACCTGTGGATCTGACTGCTCAACCACTGATGTTTCTTACGTCAAGAGCAGGATTTGAACCGCCAACCTCTGGATCAGTGGACGCTCTACCAACTGAGCCACTGCCGCCCATAGTTATAATACTAGTTTACATTATAACTAGTAATACTAGTAATACTAGTTATAATGTTGTTTCTTCATCAAAAACATACCTGGAGTTTTGTTTTGTTTCATTCATACATGTTTAACACACAAAAACACTTATTATAACATTACTCTCCACTGCTCTACTGTGATTTTAAACTCCATATCTCTCATCTCCCAACTCCCACCATTTGGATGATTTCAGACCTGAATTTGCCCATCTCTACTAAACTAAACAAAAGGTAAAAAGTAGCTGCACCACTACTGACTAACATCACAAGGTGGAATAGAGCATTTTGAGCTTTGGAGATGTGGACAACCCAATAATCCAGGATTATTCAAAAAAGTGTGAATGAAACAAAACACAACTTTGGGTATGTTTTTTATGAGGTAACAACATTCTAACATGGCTTAAAGTTCAAAAGAATCAATTTTATGTTTTATATAGGACCATTAATTAAGTATGTAGTTACACTAGACTCTAGTCTGGGGCTGAGGACTTATATTGTCAATAGCAATATATATTTACTTTATAACCAGTATTCCATTTGTATCCTTATATCTGCTCTGTTTAATTAGTAAATAACACATTGCCACTGTCCAAATGACTTCCTATAGCGTTTCAGAGTTGTCCATAATTCTTCTGTGAATGCTGCAGTGCTATTAGCTAATGGGCCATTCAGAATATATGCAAGGGTTTACAGTTTATGTCTGGCTCCAGTCTAAAGTACTGGTGTAAGAAAAAAGCTGAGTGAGTGAACACATTCTACTGAGACTGGAACTACAATTTTCTATACAGAAAACTTGAAAATATACACTTTCTAACTGTTTAAGCAATAGTAACCCCCAGGATCAAGAAGGACACCAAACTAGATGTTAAAGGTATACTGTAACTTTTCAGGTTAGGGGTCTGCAACCATGGAGATGCTATTGCTTTGCCTGTAATGTTCCACAATACGGTATTAAACTTATATAAAATGCATTTATTCAATTATTAATTTTTATTGCTCAAAAATGCCTTTAAAAACATGCATTTTTACTGTGAGTGGGGTCGCCTCTTTACAGATCTCACCTGTAAATTGGCCTGGTGGTGTCTCCAGCTTGTCTCTATGGAGATTGATAAGTTTAATGCCATACTTTGGAAGAATGCAGGTAAAGCAATAATGTTTCCACTGAAACAAGCAAATGGCTGACCCTGTGCCTGAAAAATTACATAATGCACCTTTAACCCGGGAGCATGGGTTATGGCTTGTAGACATGATTGTACTGCTCATCAGGGGAGTTTGAATTGTGAGAGATGCAAGATTATTCAGACATGTATGCATGACATACATAACATACATACATACACTTCAGACCTGTTTTTGATGAGGGAACATTATAACATAGTAGAAAGCTCCACAAAGTCCATTTTGTATAATTATTTGTCTTTATTTATTTATTTATTTTATTCAAGTTTTTATTTTATTTTGCAATTTTTAACATGTAACAGACCACAGCACTTTACCTTGACCTTCCCATATCTGGGCTGAAGCTATAACACAGTTTAAAAGAAGTTACAAACACAAAATCACAAACACAATGTGTTTCAGCAAAATGAGCAGGCACACCTGTCATAGGCACTTGTCAAAAATAGGTCCCCAAGATTTTACAAACATGTCTTCGTTTTCATTCAACCTTGCCAATAATTTCTCATATGAAAATATTTTCATCAAATTGTCCATCCATCTGTTAAAGTCTGGAGGAGGAGAATTCTTCCACACACTAAGAATTACCCATCCTGCAGTTATTACCTCCACCTTTAAAACAATAATTTGTCTTTAAATTTGTTTTGCTGTTGGACAGAAAGAATTCTGAATTCTCTACACTGCTCCGGTCTGTTTTCCTGTGCACCTCTCCCAGTGTTGTTGCTGAGTTCTCATAGTGTGGGTGTTTGTGACTCAGCACACTTACAGCTATCGATCCTTTGTGTCCTGACCTTGCCTTTCAGCTCTGCTATACATCCCACTATTGGCCCAAAACACATAATTTAAAGATTGACGTGTTATTAATCTAACCACAAGCAGATAATTTATTATGGTTCTTTTTCTGTCACTGAAGTAAGTAGTTCCAGAGGTAGTGAGGACAGAGGGGTGGTTTTGGCTCTCTAAAGCTGAGTCATTTTTGCCATCTCCCTCCTGCCATTTGCTCCATGTGTATGATGCTGGCAGTATGGTTGGCACAGATACAGCAACTAGTGAGAACTAGGCTCAGGTAGGTGTGACTCAAATGGACTCAACATGTTTGTCCAGCTCTAATACAATCATATAGTAAATCTGCCCAAAAATATACCTGTAGACTTTTTTAAAAATATAACAACAATTAATAACTAATATTGTACTACTACTGAAACTATTACTATAGTGTTTGACATGTTCCGAGTCAGTCATGTCAGAGTAAAGAACAGCTTTTTACTTGAAAAATCCAAATGTCCACTTAAAAGCTCTTCTGTGGCAGTGTATGAAATTGAATCTCATAATGTCTTTTACCACTAGTAATGTATTGGAGGATTTTGCCCTTTGAGTTTCTTAATGAAGTGAAGAGTTTCACAAATGCTTTTATTTAAATAAAGCACATGGTCCATTAGGTATTGGAGCGATTGAGTAAATTCTGAATTACGGGCCTTAATGCGTGTCAGCAAGCCAAGAGTATGCATTTTAGAAACACATGACCTGGGCAGCTGCTCTGGGACTGACCATTCACCGTCTGGCTACAGAAGAATTATGCCAAAATTATGTATTACAGTATTATGCTAAAAAAGAAAAACATGTCTTTCATTTCTTTGAATGAGTGTATGGTGATTTGTTGCAGGTTTGGTGGTCTTCCTTAGCATGATGGTGGGAGCGTTCCTGTGGGGAGGACTGGCAGACAAACTTGGCCGGAGAAAGTGTCTGATCGTGGCTCTGGCCATCAACTGTGTGTTTGCCTTCCTGTCCTCCTTTGCCCAGGGATACGGCTTTTTCCTCTTCTTCAGGCTGCTCTCTGGGATCGGGTAACTACAACTTCACCAACACCCATCACCATCACAGCACGTCAAAGGGCACATGTTACGCTGTTATAATGTTGTTTTCTAATCAAAAACATACCTGGAATTGTTTTGTGTTTTATTCGCACAATGTTTAACACACAAACCCTGCATATTTAGACCGAGTTCTATTCTCCGTCACTTCATGACATCACAAGGTGGAACAGAGCATTTTGAACCTTGGAGATGTACACAGAAAAATAACAATGGGAAATATGTGTGAATGAAACAAAACACAACTCCGGGTATGTTTTTGATAGGTAGGTAACAACATTCATGTGTAATAAAGGATCTTTAATGTTTGTTTTCATTTGATTAATTTCTGTTCATGCAAGTTAACTAATGCCATAGTCACTTTAGTTTTTTTCTGCCATATTTAGGCTACTACATAAACTGTATGTTGCTCTTCAAAAATCAAACTGAGTTTGTAGTTTGAGTGGCCTTTTGAAAATGGCAACCCTGTCTCAACTTACCTTTACAGGTTATTTAAATGAAAAAGGGGATATTCTGCCTCAGCTCCTCCACTACATACCAATATTCCACTCACACATCACATGTATATTAGGTAAGTGTCTTGCCTAAAGACACAATAACAGTCTGACCTGTCTGTTCCACCACTTGGTATTCCCAGTGGTCTCCCATCCAAATACTAACCAGGCCCAACCTTGCTTAGCTTTTGTGAATTAGTTTTAATACATATATGCATACAAGAGATAAATAATAGTGGCACTATGTATACTGTATTGTACTGTAGTCATTTTTGGCCATGCCTAGGTATTGCTTAAAAGTACTTACTTATATTACGCTATTTTCTGATCTATGTTATAATGCTGTTTCCTCATCAAAAACATACCTGGAGTTTTGTTTTGTTTCATCCACACATGTTTAACACACAAACTCTCTATATTTAGGCTGAGTTCTTCTTTCAAACAGAAAACCCCTTGTGATGTCATGTGATCTACGCCCTCACTTGGATGATTTCAGCTCATGAATTGCCAATCTTTACAGAATAAAAGATAACTGGTAGCTGTTAACTTGAAAAATACCACTTCATGACATCACAAGATGGAACAGAACATGTTGTGCTTTGGGAATGCCAGCAGCCCAATAATGCAGCATTACTCAAGCATGTGTGAATAAAACAAAACACAACTCCAGGTATGTTTTTGATGATGCAACAATAATATACAGTAACATGGTCAAAAGCCAAAGTGTCAATATAGTGTAATATAGGTGCTTTAAACCCCATTGAAGCTGTTATTACGACACAAGCTGCAGCCATATGTTCATCAAACCTCTGCATGTTTTATGAGCACTGCAGCACAGCGGGTAAAGCATCCCTGTAAATCCATATCTCATATATATACACACCCATCAGACAGACCATGTGGGGCGGGCTGACGTTGCACTGAACCATCTTAAAATAACCCAAATCTGTAGGGACCCACTCAGAAATCAGGTCACACACTCTGAGTAAAGGCAAGGAGCGTGCACCACTGTTCACACCCTACAAGGCGCTTTTGATTTAAATGTATTCTTCTGTTTTTTACACTGAGATACACTGTCAGGTATATTCAGTGCAGTTTTTCACATTATAGATTTTACTGCTAGTGCCACCACATTTGAATATAGACTAGCAGCTGGCCAATAAAGTGAGGGGAAGTCAGTCATTGTTAGCACAGATGGATTGTAAATACTGCGTTGGTATGGGTCGGTCGGGAGATTGGTTGTAAAAGTCCCTAACCTATAGAGAAGACAGGGAAGGCAACATGGCATTAAAGCAAAATCTAAACACCTTAAATGTTATTTTAGTGCATATTTTGTGTATTAGCTGTCATTATACATATGTATTGTAAACTATGCGTATTTCACTGGTCTACAAATTTATGGACTCAATCTGCTTTCGAGATAAAAGTGGCTAAATCTCATTTATATTGATAAGATGAACTGAAAATCAATTGATAACTCTGCTGGTTCGCTAATGTATTCAAGATATTTAATGATTTTTTTTTACATCAAAATCGCATGTTTATACAATAGATTTAGGCATTTTTGCTTAAAAATAATATTTATATTTTGTAAATATTTAACTTGCACTTCTTTATCCATCAAGAAATAAACAAGAAATATCTTAAGACATCAGGTGCACACAATTTCGAGGCATCTCTCTTATGTGAAATCAAAAAATATTTTACGTTAAAACTCTCGACATTAAAATGAATGTAGGCTAAAATGAATGACAGGCTTTTCAGAAATGGTTGCTTGTAGACACACTGTACCTTCTAATAAACTACAGTTTTTGCATTATTTTGCATACATTTCCTATTTTGACCCAATACTATATCTTGAAAACTATAGACAATCAGCACTTCTGACTTACTTTTTCTTTATTAGTGACCTAAACCAAGAAAAATTGGACTACTTTTGTTCCAGAAGCATTTTGCTTGTAGACCAGTGTTTTAGATTACTCAATCACTCACTACATATTGCTGGTGTTAAAGGTGCACTGTGCAACTTTTCTAGTGGAGAGTCTGCTACCTGCTTGTCTCCATGGAGATGTTATTGTTTTGCCTGGAATGTTCCATAGTATGACATTAAACATATCCCTCTAGCATTTATTCATTATGGGTGTTTTTATTGCTCAAAAATACAATAATTCCTTCTGTGAATCGTGGGACTCTCCACAGATCTGAATTGTAATGTAGCATAGTGCTGTTACCTGCTTGTCTCCCTCATGATAGAGTGGTTTAATCTATACTGTGGAACATTCTAGACAAAGCAATAACATTTGCATGGAGAAAAGCAGGTGGCAAACCCTCCACTAGAAATGTTATGCGGTGCACCATTAAATTGCTATGGTAGATTCAATTGATTTTCACTGCAGGTTACATCTTTGTCATATTTAAATTCACGAGTTTAAATAATGATTTTTGCTAATTGCTTAAATATGTGTAATCATTGGCAGTATTGGAGGCACAGTCCCTATTGTCTACACATACTTCGCTGAATTTCTTCAAATGGACAAAAGAGGAGAGCACCTGTCCTGGCTCTGTATGTTCTGGATGATGGGAGGAATCTACGCCTCATTCACAGCCTGGGGAATCATACCCAGATACGGTACTTTTGGGTTTTGATACTTTGCAGTGACATCGTGCTAGGGAGTGTTCTACATGTACAGCTCTGGAAAAAAATAAGAGACCACTGCATTTATTTCTGAAATCACCATCTCTACATGTATTACAGCCATTCCATTCCAGCGTCTGTTGAATTCCAACACAAACACAAACCTGAGCTACTTCAGTTCTTGCACCAGGAGTGGAATAAAGTCACCCAAGGACAATGTGAAAGACTTGTGGAGAGCATGCCAAGACGCATGAAAGCTGTGATTAAAAATAAGGGTTATTGCACCAAATATTGATTTCTGAACTCTTCTTAAGTGTAAACATTAGTATTATGTTGTTTTAAAATGAATTTGATCTTGTTTCTTTGCATTGTTTGAAGTCTGAAAACATGTATCTTTTTGTTATTTTGACCATTTGTTATTTTCTGCAAATAAATGCTCTAAACGACAATATTTTTATTTGGAATTTGGGGGAAATGTTGTCAGTAGTTTATAGACTCAAACAAAAATGTTTCTTTTGCCCAAACATATACTTATGAGTAGTAAAATCAGAAAAACTGATAATTTTGCAGTGGTCTCTTATTTTTTTTCCAGAGCTGTATCTCTATTATGTTGGAAATAAATGTGTACATTTTTTGTTGTACCACTAAGATAAGAGATAAGATTAGACTTTATTGATCTCACACAGGAGAAATTCACTTGCCACATTAGCTCCAGGCAATTTAGTGCAAAAGAAAGTTTGAACAGAAAGTGCATGCAAATAGTAATAATAATAAAAATAAGTAAATAAGAGAGTATAGAAAATATTGCACTTCTATACAGTGGAGTTATACAGTCTGATGGCGGTGGGGATGAAGGATCTGCGGTAGCGCTCCTTCTTGCACTGAGGGTGCCTCAGTCGGCTGCTGAAGGAGCTGCTCAGCTCCTCTACAGTCCGGTGCAGGTGCAATATCTTGTTTTTACACCATGGGGGGAAGAAAATTAAATGGGCACCACTGTATCAATCAGTTAGTTAATTAATGGTACGTGAAAAGTCCCTCAGTCGTCCAGGTAGAATCCATGATCAAAGGAGAAGTTCAATTTGTCAACTGGACAAAGTTTGTTTGGTTGAAAACGTTTTGCCGCTCATCCGAGAGGCTTCATCAGCTCAACGTTTTCAACCAAACAAACTTTGTCCAGTTGACAAATTGAACTTCTCCTTTGATCATAATTAATGGTACATATTTTTCTGTGCTGTGCCTGTGTGTTTGTATGTGTGTAGGCTGGGGCTTCAGCATGGGCACAGAGTTCCAGTTCCACAGTTGGAGGGTCTTTGTGCTGGTCGCTGCTCTCCCGGCCATAGCCTCTCTGGTGGGGCTGACCTTCATGCCTGAAAGCCCCCGCTTCCTGCTGGAGGTGAGACCACTGTATTTCAGTAGGTTTTTCTCATCTTTCTAATATCTGGTGTGTTTCTGTTTTGGTTATGTGACAGAATGCCAAACATGACGAAGCCTGGATGATTCTGAAACGGGTCCATGATACCAACTGGAGAGCCAAGGGGCAACCAGAGAAAGTCTTTACAGTGAGAAATTTTCTGATCATACCTACATACATACATACATACATACATACATACCTACCTACATACATACATACATACATACATACATACATACATACATACATACATACATACATACATACATACATACATACATACATACATACATACATACATACATACATACATACATACAAGGAACCACTCACCCATTCAAACATTGATACAACAGTGTACAGAGACACTGGGTGCGAGTGAGTTAAGTGTCTTGCCCAAGGACACAATGGCAGCATTCATCTGTGGGTGAAATGCTGAAACGCTCAAAATGCTCTGATCAAATTGTGATGTCATGAAGCAGTAGTTTTCAAGTTAACAGCTACCTTTTTAACTTTTGTTTAGTAGAGACTGGCAATTCAAGGACTGAAATGATCCAAATGATTCTAGTGAAAGTGTTTGGTGTCGAGCACTTCCTACCACAAGGCATCAATTAGCTTAAATATACAGGGTTTGTGTGTTAAACATATGTGAATGAAACAAACACCACTCCAGGTATGTTATGTGATGAGGAAACAACATTATAACAGATCAGAAATATGGAGCAACATGAGCCCTTTAATTAATCCCAATAGTATGCAATCAGAGCGTTTGCTGTACATTTCCATCTTCCATCTCATCTCTGTTGCATTTACATTGTATATTTGTCCCTGAATAAAGCTATAAGTGCATTTATTTACATTATATGTGTGACTCATTCAGGTAACTCATATCAAGGCTCCTAAAACAGCAGAAGACGAGTTTATTGAGATCCAGGCAGCCACGGGAACTCCAGTGCAGCGCTGGGCTGTGCGTTCACTGACCCTTTGTAAACTGGTAAGTCCATACTGTAAAAGTTTGGTATAGAAATGGAGAATAAGCCCAATATTAAAGTGTTTTCTCTTGTAAAGGTGCTGAAAAACGTGGCATCTCTTTTGTCTGTGGAGCTGAGATTTGCCACCCTCTTCATGGCCATTATCTGGTTCTGTATGGCCTTCAGGTAAGAAATCCTGTTTTTGGTTTTTGGTTTTTTTAATCAAAATATTTCACAAACATGGCCTGTTTTATCATTATGTAATATTATATATTGAACTTATATAGCCAGATTGCAAACCACAATATAGAATAGTAAATATTTCACCCGCTGAATAAAGTAAAGTGAACTTTTACCTTTGGTTTTGCAGTTATTATGGCCTGTCTGTGTGGTTCCCTGACATGATCAAACATCTGCAGTACGAGGAGTATGAGTCCAAAGTCAAGGTAACACTCAGAGCATCTGTCTTCCTCAAAATCATTATGATACTGGCAAGCGTTCTACACTTACTGATGAGGGATTACCATTTTAAAGTAAATGGACTGGGACTGCATGTTTTACACTGCTGTGTCCTTGGACACAGATCTGGGTTGTGAGGATTGTGTCTGTAGTGCTTGTGTAGACTCTAGGCCCAAATAACGAAAACAGTAAAAAAAAATATTTATAAATATCGATGGCAAAAGGAGAAATTCAGTTTGTCAAGTGGACAAAGTTTATTTGGTCGAATACATTTCGCAGCTCATCCAAGCTACTTCTTCAGTTCTGGCTAGAGTGCTGGTGGACACTGCTTATAACTAGCTGCAGGGAGGAGCTAACTACAATGAAATTACTATGAAACTATCACACCTATTTGTTTATCTCTTCCCTGCAGCTAGTTATAAGCAGTGTCCACCAGCATTCTAACGTATTCGACCAAATAAACTTTGTCCAGTTGACAAACTGAATTTATCCTTTGCCATGGATTGTACCTGGACGACTGAGGGATTCTTCACATTTATAAATATCTTATGCCTGTGTTAGCTCATTATGTCTTCAGACTGATAGTTTAATAAACTTGTCTTCCGCAATCAATATATACAAAATAATGAACCGTTCCCTCTTGTGTTCTCAGGTGTTCCATAAAGAGCGAGTAGAAAATTTCCATTTTAACTTCTCTTTGGAGAACCAGATTCACAAAGAGGGGGAGTACATCCACGATAAGTGAGTAAAGTCTGAAGCTGCACACTTGAACCCTGCAGCATTCTTGTCAATTTGAGTGATAAAAAGATAATAAGCCATCTAAGTGAACAGTAATTTGTAATTAGTTATAAAATGTAATTGTTGTACTTTATCATTTCATTCTGTGTTCATAGTAGCATGACCTTGTGTTGAGCATTAGCTATATGTTAACAGTCAATACTTAATTGCATATGCTAATGGAGAGTCAGATTCATTATGCATTGTGAAAGCAGTAAACTCTGAGTTTCTGTGCCCTTCACACTGCAACATACGGAAGACAGTGGTGTATATTATAGTAGGATTTCATAACTCATTGATGTGAAGCAAACATATGATTCTGGTTTTGAGATGCTCCATGATATTTAATAAGCTAAGATATAATGTTAATACCATATTTAAAACAAGTCTATTCTTTTTCAGCTATTCTCAATGTTACTGAATGATCAATTGAAATCATGAGACAAAAGTAACTCAGGCAAATACATCTCCAGTCCCAAGCCTGGATGAATGCAAAATGTAATGGCTAGAAGAGCATCTGGAAAAACACAAGTATTTCACACAGGCAATAGTTTGAATAGTGGTCATTTATTTTCATAATAAATACTTTAACAAACCAGTTCAGCGTATTTAGAAACAACAATTTCCTTCAGTGTCTTTCAATTCACCATTTATTAACTCTCCACAATTGAATGTGGCAAACTCAGCACAGAACAGGCTCCCTGCATTACAATTAAGATGCTTCTGAAATATCAAAACCAGTTTATCTTTATGCAACAAGCTTCACCTTCAAAGAGAATATACAGGGCAGATATACAGTTGTCTTAATACTGTATATCTTTAAACTTCTATGCGTTTTGCAGAGCTCAAAGTGACAGAATGACTCAGTTGTTTGATGTAACATACTATCACATTCTGTCAGCTCTGGGTCTGCCGCTGGCATGGCGATAGAAGTCCATATTGTTTTGGCCTGTCAGTTTGTCTGTGTGTGTCCATGCCATGCTCATAGGTTCATCAACATAGAGATGATATCAGTGAAGTTTGAAGACTCCCTGTTTGAGGACTGCCATTTTGAGAACATCAGGTCCACAGACACAATATTTGAGAATTGTACCATCCGCTCCACTGTCTTCATTAACACAGGTGGGTCTGCACTTCGCAGTGGCATCACACAGGGGGTGTTCTACATGTAGCCTGTACTGAAGGAATGTTCAGCAGTTACTATAGTGACACAATGCACACATGAGCCAACACAAACAAAAAAGTTTTAAGATTGTCTGAAAACTCACTACAGCTCAAACAAAAGCTAAAGCAAAGCCAGTATGTCATCCCCCGTTAAAAACAACTCTTAATTTCCAGTACTTTTTTTTTTTATTAACTTGTTTCTCCCAAAAATGTCTGTTTTTTTATGTAGATTGCATGTGTTAATGTGTTGTGCTGGTTTCTTTGTCTGAGATTGCGACATCATGTGTAAAGACGGCTCTTAGAACAGTAATTTATCAGGCAATTTAGTTTTTAGTTTGTTTCACTGGTGACCCTTTAACACACATCACCATGAATATAAAGGTGCATTTCCTATTAATGAACAGATACTTTGACATGTCTCTATCATTTATAGCTATATTAAATCTTAATAATATGCGTAGACCTGGTCTCTCCAGGACATTGCATGACCCACTGCATCCATTACAGTGGACCTTGGTCTTAGGCAATTTATAGTCCCAACACAGACAGGATAAGTGCAGTGTTACAGATGAAATATGATCTTCTAATGAAAGTATCATATTGTCCAACAGCCATTCACCATGTAGATGTCAAAGTAGTATTTTAGTCTCATAAAATGTACTCTGTTTCACACATTCAAAACAATAAAAGCTGTCTTTTTTACTTTTGTGATTGAAATATTAATTACCAGTATTGCTTTACAAGAGTAGAACAAGTTTCAAAGGTGAACAATGTGAACATTTTTTTTCTCAGTTTGTTTGAGAAGTTACTTGCCTTGCCCTTGTCCAAATGACCTTGGAAATCTTTTCCACTATGGACCATTCCTGGACAATAAAGTCCTAACAACTGAAACTACAACTGAAATTCTATTAATATATGAAACAAAACAAAAAAGATTTGTGGTGTTTCTGTTTCAATGAAATGTGCCTAATTTACTCATATGTTGCTTTTGAACCCATTTGGGAGTAATATATATTGGATTTTCTTTTCTTTTCTTTTTTTTACATTGAAGCAACATTTAGCACATTATGGTGCTGCATAATCCAACCACTTAAACGGGCACTATGTAACTCTCTGGTTGGTTTTCTCATTTCTATGGATATACCATTCCTCTGCCTTGAATGTTCCACAGTATGGCATTAAACAGCTCTAAACATCAGCCTTGCATTTATTCAATTACATGTGTTTTTGTAGCTCATAAACACCTAGCAGGCATTCTAACTGTATGCAGGGTTGCCTCTACACAGATCTGAACTGTTAATTGGTCTGGTTTGATCTGGTTTTGATCTCCATGAAGTTTGAAAGGTTTAACCATACTGTGAAGCATTCCAGACAAAGCAATAACATCTCCATGGAGAAAAGCATTTAATTGACCCCCCCACCAGAAATTTTACACGATGCATCTTTAACAACAATGTCTTTTTCTTGTTGTTTTTTCAGATCTCTGGGAGGAGCGTTTCATCGACTGTAAGATGGAGAACACCACCTTTGAACACAACAAACATGGCTGCCACTTGGACATTGTTGAGGAGAATGACGTCCTTATATATCTGGTCAGCTTCTTGGGCAGTTTGGCTGTTCTGCCCGGCAACATTATATCAGCGCTTTTCATGGAGAAGATTGGAAGAGTCAAGATAATCGGTGAGTCTATTTGATTTATCCTATACAAGTTAGTAGGATTTTTCTCAGATAACCCTAATACTTTTCCCTCTCTCCCAGGTGGCTCCATGCTCATATCCGCAGGTTGTACGTTCCTTCTCTTCTTGAGCTTCAGCCAATCAGCAATCATCGCGCTGCAGTGCCTTTTCTGTGGCGTGAGTGTGGCAGCCTGGAATGGCATTGAAGTGGTCACTGTGGAGCTGTACCCTGCCTCAAAAAGGTACATACGTGGTTCTATTTTTATGGTATTGGATCAAAGTCAAGGTTTATATATAAAGCCCTGCCCAAAGTGCTGTAAATTTAAAATAACTAACTACTAAAAAGCTGTGTATGAAATAAGAAAAGGTAAAAACAGCAGTGCTCTGGATCTGTATATGACAACTAGCAGAAGATCAAATTGTGATATTGAAGAAATTACTGTACTTGTTGCAAATTAAATTAAATAAAAAATGTTCATATTGCCCTATTTATTTGTACATAATTCATTACAACTCTACTGACTATATTGTATATATTGCACTTGCTGCTCCTTGCACTTCTGATTAGATGCTAAACCTTATTTCGTTACCTGTATTTATACATCTGTTATGACAATAAAGTTGAATCTAATCTAATCTAATCTAAAAAAAAATTACATTGTATACGATGCAACATTACTAAGAAAGGTATCTGTAGAATCCCTTAGTCATCCAGGTAGAATCCATGGCAAAAGGAGAAATTCAATTTGTCAATTGGACAAAAGTTTATTTGGTTGAATACGTTTTGCAGCTCATCCAAGCTGCTTCTTCAGTTCTGGTCAGTGATGGAGGACACTTGCTTAAATCTGCCTGAAGGGAAGAGCTAACTACAATGAAATTACTCTGAGACTACCACACCTACTTGTTTACAGTTTCTGTTACTTAGGTAAGCCAGGGCTCTCAAGTTTTGAGCGGGGTCGTGCGTGTGACTGTAATTTCCGAGGACGGGGGGTTGGGGTCCGTGTGAACAATTTTGGGGGGTTGAATTGCGTGAGAAATGCCGTGTGAGCGTGTGAGCGTCGAATTGCGAGCCCTGTTTGTCTAAAGAGCAAACTTAAACTACAAAGCAACTAATGAGAGTTATATAAATGAAGTTATTACCTGATGGTTCTCAGTTTGTTTTATCATCACCGCACTTTGTCAGTGCGCGCTGAGAGGGGCGGGGAGGAGGGACCGGGGCGGGGGGAGCGGGACATTTTTAACCGGTGCATTAACCAGAGTCTGGTTAATGCACCGGGCCCGCGGCTCACCGCGTCTCACCGCGGGCAGTTCGGCTCTGGGCCGCGCGTATTCCGCGCGTAAGCCGTTGGGGGGGACACGTTACGCACAGACGGAGACACCGGGACCGGAGTCGGTGCGTCTCAGAGGAGACGTGGCACCGGGACTGAGGCTCAGGACGTGCCCGGGGGACGGCGCGTCACCGGCCTCCGCTCGGACCGTGCGGTCGGGAGCAGGGGGAGGGGGCGGCGCTGAAAACGCGCGGAGCCTGCATAAACTAAGCCACACAGACCGATTTTCTGGGCACAAAAAAAAAAAAAAAAAACAACAACAAATCAGCGTGATAAATGCCATATGTGGCGTGTGAGCGTGTGAACACGTCGAATTGCGTGTGTCACACTCTCAATGCGTGAGCCTTGAGAGTCCTGGAAGCTTATTCAATATGCAGTGGGAGTGGAGTGTGGGGTCTTGTTAGCATAACCATTCAGGGCCATAATAGCTGTTTTCACACCTCTGGACCTGACCTGGCTGCCCTATTGCTTTCTTTGTTTGTTTTGATATAGGTTTGAGGATAGAATTATAGTTGCAGTTAGCGTCCTGTCCTAGCGTTACTTCCTGTCCAATTTGATCTCTATGAGATTTTTAGTGCATCATGCCGGGGAGAATGTGACTGACAGCATGTTAAAAATTACACAAATAAAATGAATACTTCACCAGAGGAAACTTCCGTGTTTAAAAAGGGAGAGTTTTGTGTCTCAGTGTTAACTCTAGTGCTAATTTGGAGGCAGAATAAATACCCTATTACAACAATGCCACAAACTGATGTATTCTACATAAAAAAAATAATTGGGTAGTCTTTATTTTAATTAATTTACAGGGATGAAAGTGGCCAATCATGAAAAAAGCGGAAAGTCACGCCCCCCCGGAAAATCACGCGGGGGGGGGGGGGGGGACTTTAATAAATAGCGATAAAACACATTTTTAAACAATTGTAGTGTTTTTTATTTGAAAGTTGATATCAAAACACGGCACTGACCCCGATTTTGCGACATCAAAGTCTGATAACGAGCCGAGAGAGCGCACTCGCGGCGCAGCTCAGGACGTGCGGTGTCCGCAGCACCAGAAAAGCACACAAGCTCGCGCGGCCCCGCACACATGTAGAAGCTTAATACGAGACATGTACTTTTGTTTCTGAATACGGGACGATTACATTTTTCAACGGACGGTTGGCAACCCTAAACACAATTATACATATATAATACACACCCAAAATTTCCAACGTATTTGAAAAAAAAAAAAAAAAAAATTACCACGCGGCTAAAAAAAAGCGGAGATCCGCTAAAAAGCGGAACTCTTTCATCCCTGAATTTAGTTTATTTTGTGTTTTCTGATTTTATTAATCTATTAGCTTTGATACACTGTGAGCTATTTAGCAGCTGCTGTGCACAGAGCCTAACCTGGGAAATCCCAGGCTGCTTTAGTTTCATTCCGACCTAAAAGACATCCTGGCAACTATAGCAAACGAGCTCTCCCGATTCTGGGAGCCAATCAGAGAGTGGGGAGGGGTGGAAAGACGGTGATGCGTACTACGTGACAAACGGAAGCTTGTAGTTTGAACTGACAACTGACATGATTGGCTATGGGCTACGTATACGCCAAATGATAGACATTCGTAACGCCCAATAAACGGCCGTAAACGATCGTAAACCACACCTCTGGTACAAGATATTTCGAAGGTGGCTTCCAGACCATATATCACTTGTGATATGGTCAGGTGTAAACCAGGCGACACAGAGCCTATTGGAGTTAGAAATGTTAGTGTAACGACGACACACATTAAAAATGCAACCTCAGGGTAGTGTTAGTGTAATAGCAACAGTAGAAGTCATAGCACAGTCACAGTGTTCTTGGCTCATACAGTTAATTGCAGATGGTCATTAACGGCTTGTCTGCTTTGTGTGTTTCAGGGCAACAGCGTTTGGGGTCCTAAATGCCCTGTGTAAACTGGCAGCTATTCTGGGTAGTTCCATCTTCGCCAGCTTTGTAGGCATCACCAAAGCCATTCCCATCCTGCTGTCTTTTGCTGCGTTGGTGGGCGGTGGCCTGGTGGCTCTGAGGCTCCCAGACACGCGAGAGAAAATCCTTTTGTGAGACAGAAAGAAAGCCCCTGAAAAATCTGTGAAGAGGAGCGGGTGAGGAAAAGTGATCTGTGATTCATGTACAATGCCAAACACTGTCACCTGCTTCATGTTTCATCATCATTTGAGAGCGTGCAGTCAGTTTGAGTGAGATTTCCTATTTAGTATTTCACTTTTTTTAAATTTTGGTTTGGATATTTTGGTTGTGGTAAGAGCACATATTTACCGTGACTAATTTAATTTATTTGTAAAATGTTCATAACATTCTGTCCATGCTCACTTAATCAGTCAAAATTATAACTGGAAATGACATTACATTGCAAGCAGTACATTTTGCTGGCTATTCAAAACCAAGCAAATTAAATAGACATTTGCCCTCATTAACCCTTCCATGAGCCATAATAAAATCACACAAATTTATTTATATACAGTCCCACACTCATCTTAGATACACAACGTTGGAAAATTTAAGCTGTACCCTGTTCCCATCAAGGACATTAGCATATCATTAAGATTAAATTAAATGTTCATCTAACTTGTGATTATATGCACGGAGGCTACGTCTTCATCTATTAATACCATAATGCTAATGATGCTAATGCAAATTAAGAGAATGAATCATTTTAGAAGTGATTCTGCGTAGTGAGTTTAGCACACCGCAACTTCAGCTTTCAACTTTCTTTTTTTCTTTGTATTGTTTTTTTGTTTTCTTCTCCACCTGTCTTGGGAAGAATCAAAACTGGGGCACCTGTATTACTGCCAATGACAAACTAAGATAAGCTGTACTGCTTGTGGGAGATAAATCACAAAAAATGTCGCTCTCTGTTCGTATTTGTACATACATAGTGTCCATTTTTATTTTATTTATGCATTTGTATGATTATTTATTACAGTTTTGTCACCTGCATTCATTACTTCAGACTTTAGCACATTGTGACCAACCTAACAGCTTGGATCGTGTACAGTTTGTTGTTTAAAATATTCCTGTTGATACTCAAGAGTCTTGTGCTGAGAGTGGCTGCATGTTTGTCTTTTATTTTTGCTTTTATTGCGTCGTAGGTCTGTGTGTTTATTATTTGGGTTGTATTGGGCCTCTGTATTCAAATGTCTTCCACAGAGAACAGTGAGCGAGGATGCGTCACTGCAGTCTGCCTCTGCTCATGTTGACTTTGCTTTGACCAAACAATATTGCTTGTATTCACAGTATAGTTCTTTATTACCAATAGTTGTAATGAAATAGGGGAATCGATAAAGTGTATACCAGGCAAAATGGAAGTAACATGCTATATGAAATTTAAGTAAAAATAGCAATAATGTCTGTACCAATTCAATGTGTCCCTGTAGTTTGGAGTAGCAAAATTACACTCCAGTAAAGGTGCATTGTGTAACTTTTCAAGTGGTCCCTCAAATGCTTTTCTCCATGGAGATGTTATTGCTTTGTCTAGAATGTTTCACAGTGTGGTATTAATCCTTTTTATCTTCATGGAGACCAAACAAGACCAAGTGACAGGTCATCTCTGTGGAGAGGTAACCCTGCTCGCAGTCAAAATTCTAGTTTTTCTAGGTATTTTAAAGCTATAAAGCCGCCTGTAATTTAATATAAGTACGATAGAGCTGTTTATTGTCATACTGTGGAATATTCAAGGTAGAGCGACATATCCATAGAAACAAGCACCTGCTTGACAGACCCCAAACCAAAAAGTTACATAGTGCACCTTGAACTTTTCATTTACTTTTAGTTGCAAACTGTGGCACAACACAAGAGTAACAATAGTAAGACCCAGCCTGAGATAAGGAAAAGTATGTTAAAGTTTGTTTTTCAGTAAAACTTTAATGTGTAGATGAAAAGCCATGTTACTTTGCCATAGTCTTTAACTAGCCTGAAGACACTTACACTGTGTTTGCATTATGCACCAATACCTTTATTGACTTGAGAATCTATGTAGACTTTTCCTTCTCTCAGGTAGGGTTTTGCTATGCGAAAATTCAAAAACAGTCAGGCATGTGTGCTCTTTAAATATCTTATAAATACTGTATAAAAAGTGAGTTGGACTAGATTGAGCAATTCAAATACTACACTTCCATTATATTGTGCCCTCCTCTGGACCCCAAGCCTAGTGATGTGCAACTGGCATACTAGTCTACTGTATATCAAGAATAATTGTTTCTATTAGGGCTAGACCAGTCTGAGTATATAAGATCAGATGTCCAACGCTACATTACTATTGCTAGTGCTGTGCAGCTCTTCACTCTGTATGTCTCTGTTTCTTTAGACCTGCCGTATGTGTATGTATGACATCGCTGTTAAATGAAAAGCCATAATTTGTTCTTTGTTAAGATAATGTATTGTAATTGAGCCACTGTCTTTATTGCTGTTGATGGATGAAGAAACTGTTGAGTCCTTCAGTTTCTGTTGTTGACTGTATTTCTTGCTGTTTCAACCAGAACAATAAAAGGTTTAACAATGCACGGTGTTTGACACATTTCTATTTAAAAATTTAATAAGAGTTAATAATCTATGTCAATTTCTTACAATTCATTTCTTATCTCTTAGACTTTTTCATTTTTAATTTTCATTTTGATGAGTATTTACACACATATTTACATGAAAATGCCCAACCTAAATGTTTATAGTTTATACTAAACAGTATACACAAATGATAACTGTTTTTACCAGCCTCAGCATATTGAAATATATCACATCAGCACCATATGCAGTCCAGTCTGTCCAGTGAACCAGTCCAGGACCTCCTGCTGGTTCTGCTGTAACCACTTGATGTTGGCCTCAGTCCTCTCCAGCACCTGCTCCACGGCCAAAGAGGCAGAGCCAAAACCCAAGTGCTGGTGCTCTTTCACAAACTCCTTCAGCTGCAGAGGAAATGAGCCATGGTAAAAGAACTCACTCAGGGATGCTCCTGTGCCAATGCCAATGAAGACGTACCTGCTGCAGTTCAGTCTGTGTAGAAAACCTCGCTATGACACCACTGATTATTGTAGCAAAAGAAAAGGATCCCACTCCATACCTACAGACAACACAATGTCTTTAAGGCAGCATTCCTAAACTTTCAACATAAATTGCTATTCAAACTGTATTCATTGTTTATCAAACTTAGATATTATTACATGTGGAATCTCAGAACTCACTCTGTGAACATGTATTCCCATTGCTGTCTAACAAAGTCCCATGCCAGTGTTTGTCCCACTCGGTTACTGGCCACAGCAACGATCACTGCTGAAGCGTCCTGTTTGCGAATCATGGTTGAATTTAAAGTAAAAGACAGATACCTGCAACAGAAAGGTGACAGGACCTGTTTCAGATAGATACTCCCACAGCGCCCTCTGGTGTAAAATAAGAGTAGCACACCTCTGCAGCAGCTCAGGTTTGGTGGTACAGGCCAAAGCAGACATGAGTTTACTGGCCTCACTGGCCACAGCAGCACTTTTAAACTGGGACCAGCCAAAATCCCACTCTCCCTCTGCTCCAGCTGCTATAGCACTGCAGTACACCACTGATCGCAGATTTGGATGAATCCTACAGAAAAATAATCATCAGTTATGTGCATGTAAGAATATGCAATAATAATGGATAATAGTAAAGTAATCCACATGTTGTTCGGAGGGTTGTCCATCCACTGTCTGAACCACAACGATGCTAAGTTCTGGCACTCTGTGACTCCTGTCTGACAGGCCATACGGATGGCATTCACCTGGTTGTATCTACAAACAGGTACAAATAAACAGCATTGAACATTAAACAATATTTAATCTTTAAAATGTGAATGTGTGTTCTGAGTACAGAACTCACTGGTCTGTGTGTCTGTCTGGAACCTCAGTCCACTCTGATGTGATATTTTTGAAATGTAGAAAGAGGGGTGTCACCAGCATGTTCATGTAATCCTAGAAAACAAAGTTTCATGAGTAAATACCATGGGTCACTTTTCACTGTCAGTAAAACAACAGCAGTAGCTCTTTAGTGAGATACCTGCAGAGGTTGGTAGACTTCAGTGCGGTCCAACATGAGGTAGTAATAGTGCATGTTGTCCAGCGCAGACTGCCATGGCATGTACTCAGTCTCCCCAGACAGGAACAGGGTGGTCCTTAGAGCCAGAGTGGTGGATACTAGCTTAGCCCTACATCACAAAAGAGA
This sequence comes from Paratrypauchen microcephalus, assembly GCA_036785185.1. Lineage (NCBI taxonomy): Eukaryota > Metazoa > Chordata > Actinopteri > Gobiiformes > Gobiidae > Paratrypauchen > Paratrypauchen microcephalus. Next base: position 3,103,344 of record JAVJIX010000020.1, read on the forward strand.
AATAACTAAAAAAGTGTCAACAAAATTAAAAGTGTTGTATTAGTATGATCTGCACCATAGAAGTATAATAAAATCATATAAACATAGAAAAATAATAAAAAATAATTTACTTTTTATTATATATCTATGATTTGCACACACCTTGCTAGGTTGAAAGCATCGTCTATTATCTGGGCTCTGTTTATCAGTGGTATTAGCTGCAAAGAGAGAGCCAACACAAGCTAATATCATGTGGTACATTGGTTATGAAGTGAGCTTGGTAAAATATACCTGGTGGTTTGTATTGAGTTGAATGATGAGGCGCTCCCAGTTTCCCAAATCATAGTTCACGCGATAATACCCGGTCACATTAACATTAGCCAGAACCCAGTCCCCTCCACTTCTCATGTCAGAGTTCACCTCTGAAGAACCATAACACACAGCAGTTACCACACTGCTATTTTGCATCCCCATACAGCAAATAATTGTAGTAAACATTCTAAAGTTCTAGTCAAGATAAAATTAAATAAATATTGCGTCTTTGAGTTGTTTTGAAAAGCGCTATATAAATCTTATGTATTATTATTATTATTATATTGTTGAATAATTGTTTTAATACCAGTCTTTTTACTGAGCCACCACATATTGCTCTGGAGGAAACCAGCTTTCATCCAACGCACAGGAATCAACCACTTGTAGCTGAACGTTAAAGAATCATTAATAACAGCAAAAAAAAAGTGTATTCATATATTTATCTTTTATGATATACTAATCAATACTTGTACGGTGACTTCACTGTGACATTGGACTCAGGATCCAACAGGAAGTGCTTCTGAGAAACATTTCCTGTTGCCGTATCTATGGTGACCACTGGGAACCCCATCTGAAGGGTCCACGTGTCCATGATCTCGCCAACATGATGAGGTAGAGACATGCTATTGTTTTTCACCGCCTGTTGACAACAAACGATAACATTTCAAAATGATTTCTAACTCTTGTACAGGCCTCTTTGCGATGCTTATCTGTATATTTAATACCATGTTTAGATGTTGCCACAGATCTAGCCCCACAGTGTTGCCATAGGAGAAGGCTGTGAGATAAGTCTTCAACAAAAGAAAAGTTGAAAAGAAAAGAAAGTTGTGAACACTTTTGTTTAAATAGTCAAATTATTTATAGTGTAATAGTATAAATAAAATTACACTCAGTCCCTGGACAAAAACTGGTTCAGAGAGAAAGTCTGACAACATCCTCAGCACAGAAGCCCCCTTTGAACAGTGTCCATTGTTAGTTTACAACAATGTAATTTCAGTTTTTTAGTGAGCATCATAGACTAGTATTGCTATGATTGATTAGACATTACCTTGCTGTAGGAGATGGCATCAAACTGTTCACTGATCTGCTCTGGTTTTAGAATGTCCTCTTCTTTGGAAGACAGAGGGTGAGAGGAGGTCAAAGAATCAACAGCAAATACTCGGTGGATGTCATCAAGTACAATCATGTCTTTCTGAGAATAAAAAAAGAATAAACACCCAAATATAGAATTGTAAATGTTAAGAAAAGATACAAATATAAAAAGTTCAAGACATGCACAGCTTCCAGGTGCTGGTAACAGCAGGAACTTTTAACATTTCCAAAAAAGAGAAGATTTAACGTACACTTGTTTGACTTTATTCTTTATTTTTTATTAAGTTAGAGCGAACAACACGTTATCAGGTAGAGGCGAAAAGCGTTGTTCGCTCTAACTTAATAAAGAATAGAGAATAAAGTCTAACAAGTGTGCTGTAAACCTTCTCTTTTTTAGATACAAATATATTTGTGGTTATAAAAGATGGCCTCACCAAGTTCCAGTCAGGTTCAGCATGGTCAGCTCCCAAGTAAGACACATAGGACGCGAAACCCTCATTTAGCCACACCTCGTTCCACCACTTCAGAGTGACCAGATTTCCAAACCACTGAAACATAACAATGCTTTTGGCTCAAACTAATGCTTCATATATTATTAAATTATATATATATCATTAAATTGTATATTATTATGTGTAATAGGGGCAGCCCATAACAAGTATATACATTATTATAATAATAATAAATAATAATAATACATTTTATTTGTTAGGCGCCTTTCAAGGCTCTCAAGGTCGCCGTACATCAAGCTATTAAATACATTCATCAAATAATACAGTACATAAAAACAAGATAAAACAAAATAAAAACAGTGTAAAAATACATTTTAAAAACAGATACAGATTAAAAGACAGTGCAGTTATGGTCAGAGTGGTCAGAGTGAGAAGGCCTTTCTAAACAGATGAGTTTTGAGTTTAGATTTGAAGTGTGAGAGTGAGTGTGTGTCACGGAGAGCATGGGGGAGGGAGTTCCAGAGCTGGGGAGCAGAGCGGCTGAAGGCTCTGCTTCCCATAGTGACGAGACGGGCAGGAGGGACAGTGAGGTGCAGGGAGGAAGAGGAGCGGAGGGAGCGGGCAGGTGTGGAGATGTGGATGAGGTTAGACAGGTATGGAGGGGCGAGGTTGTAGATGGCTTTGTAGGTGAGGAGTATGATTTTGTAGTGTATGCGGTGTGTGTTGGGGAGCCAGTGGAGCTGTTGCAGGACAGGTGTGATGTGGTGATGGGAGGGTGTGTGTGTGATAATGCGGGCAGCTGAGTTTTGGACCAGTTGGAGTTTATGGAGTGATTTTTGTGGGAGACCGAACAGGAGAGAGTTACAGTAGTCTATACGAGAAGTGACCAGGCTATGGATGAGGATGGCGGTGGTGTGTGGGGAGAGTGAGGGACGGAGGCGGCGGATGTTTCTGAGGTGGAAGTAGGCAGACCGGGTGGTGTTGTTGATATGGGAGGTGAAGGAAAGTGTGCTGTCGAGGATGACACCCAGACTCTTTACCTGAGGGGAGGGGGAGATAGAGGAGCCATCGATGGATATGGAGAAAGGGTTTATTTTGCTTAGGGTGGATTTGGTGCCGATGAGGAGAAGTTCTGTTTTATTGCCGTTAAGTTTGAGGAAGTTTGAGGTGAACCAGGTTTGTATTTCTGTTAGACAGTTTGTCAGAGAGGAGGGTGGAAGTGTAGAGTTGGGTTTAGTGGAGATGTAGAGCTGGGTGTCATCCGCATAGCAGTGAAAGTGGATGTGGTGTTTTCTAAAGATGGAACCAAGGGGGAGAAAATAGATTAAAAATAGCAGAGGACCAAGGACAGAACCCTGAGGAACACCTGACGTGACAGGGGAGGGGTGTGAGGTGAATGACTTGAGCTGAATAAACTGGGAGCGGTGTGAGAGGTAGGAGTGGAACCAGGAGAGGGTAGTACCAGAGATGCCGATGGAGGAAAGTCTGTCAAGGAGGATGGAGTGTGAAATGGAGTCAAATGCTGCACTGAGGTCTAGCAGAAGGAGGATGGAGAGTGAACCAGAGTCAGCAGAGAGGAGGAGGTCATTAGTGATTTTCAGAAGGGCAGTTTCAGTGCTGTGGAGGGGACGGAAGCTAGATTGAAATTGTCCGTAGATGTTATTGGAGGAAAGATGGGTGTGGAGTTGGGCAGCAACAGTTTTCTCAAGAAGTTTGGAAATGAAGGGTAGGTTTGAAATAGGACGGAAGTTATTGAAGTCAGAGGGATCAGAACCGGGTTTTTTGACTATTGGAGTGACTGCAGCGGTTTTAAGAGTGGAGGGAACAGTACCGGAAATGAGAGAGGAGTGAATGATATTAGTTATGAGGGGGGACAATGCAGGGATGGAGGTTTTGATGAGGACTGTAGGGAGAGGATCTAGTTGACAGGTGGAGGATTTGGAGTTCTGAATGAGAGTGGAGATTTGGGTGAAAGAAGAAAGCAGGTGTGTTGGGGATACGGAAGATGAAACATATATATATATATTTTATTCCTCTAGTAGTTCAACACAGAAATTTAAAAAGTAGTCAGAGGTGAGTTTTGAAAGCATGTAGTCTCTTTGCACAAATTATGGCATATTTAATGGCAAGGAAGCCACTAGAAATACTGAGACGTAATCTACCTAGTTGTTTTAGTAGCACTAATCCAGAAGCTCAGTGCTGTAGCCAGTGGTGGAATATAACAAAGTACAAAGATATAGATATATTTTACTTTTACTTCACTACATTTGAGAGCAGATATCTGTACTTTCTACTCCACTACATTTTTTAACTGAACTGAAAAGTATTTTTTTTTTTTTTTTTCGTTTGAGACCTGCCACAAAGGCTGAGGGGTTTATTTTTAACACATTTGTGCAAACACAAACGAACAAATAAAACGGAGATACGTGAAAAGTCCCTCAGTCGTCCAGGTAGAATCCATGATCAAAGGAGAAGTTCAATTTGTCAACTGGACAAAGTTTGTTTGGTTGAAAACGTTTCGCCGCTCATCCGAGAGGCTTCGTCAGCTCTGGTTATTGTACTGGTTAGACCCTGCTTATATCTAGCTGCCGGGAGCTAGATATAAGCAGGGTCTAACCAGTACAATAACCAGAGCTGACGAAGCCTCTCGGATGAGCGGCGAAACGTTTTCAACCAAACAAACTTTGTCCAGTTGACAAATTGAACTTCTCCTTTGATCAAAACGGAGATAGATTCAATTCTTTCTGTTGATCATTAAGCACAAATCTTTATCAAAAATCAATCCATCTGAAGCTTTATTAGATCTCAAAATCTGCGTGAAATACTTTTAAAACAGGTGCTACAATACTTTTACTTAGATTTGGGTAGATTTTTTCAGGTGATACGTTTTACTTTGTATTTATTTGTGCTGGTATCTGTAAGTAACAAAGCAATACCACACTAACCATATGTGCCAGCTCATGTGCAATTATGGTGACAGTGGTCTCTCTGTTTCTATTGGAGGAGCCCACAGGATCGTACAGCAGGTTGGTCTCCCTGTAGGTCACCAAGCCCCAGTTTTCCATGGCACCCCAGTAAAAATCAGGCAAAGCTATCTGATCTGTTAAACACAAAAACAGCACTACAACTTAAGCCTTACCATATCAGTCAAATGACAATGAAGAATTTAAAGGTCCAATATTGCGCTGAATTGACTTGTGAGCTTTAAGCCATGTTAAAATCTGTGTTTTATTTCATTCACACATGTTTGATTAACCCTTTATTTCACTGGTCTACAAGCTTCCGGAACAAAAGTAGTGAAGTTTTTCTTGGTTTAGGTCACTAATAAAGAAAAAGTAAGTCAGAAGTGCTGATTGGCTATAGTTTCCAAGATATAGTATTGGGTCAAAATAGGAAATTTATGCAAAATAAGGCAAAAATTGTAGTTTATCAGCAGGTACAGTGTGTCTACAAGCAACCAGTTCTATCTGAAAGCCTGTCTGCACATTCCAATACATTCATTTTAATATGTCTAGTTTTAACAGAAAATATTTTTTGATTTCACATAAGAGAGATGCCTCGAAATTGTGTGCACCTGATGTCTTAAGATATTTCTTGTTTATTTCTTGACGGATAAAGAAGTGCAAGTTAAATATTTTCAAAATATAAATATTATTTTTAAGCAAAATGCCTAAATCTATTGTATAAACAGATGCAATTTTGATGTAAAACAATATCATTAAATGTCTTGCATTCATTAGCTAACCAGCACAGTTATCATTTGATTTTCAGTTCATCTTAGTTCATCTGAGATTTAGCCAGATTGAGTCAAAAAATTTGTAGACCAGTGTTATTAGTCTGTCAAATCTCTAAAGCATCTCCAAAGCTCAAAATGCTCTGTTCCACCTTGCGATGTCATGACAAGTTAAGTTTTCAAGTTAACAGCTACCCTTTACCTTTAGTTCAGTAGAGATTCAAGTGAAGGTGTACGGAATTTAAAAACACAACAAAAACACTTCCCGTACACCTCATGACATCAGAAGGTGGAACAGAGTGTTTTCTGTCAGAGAGATTAACTCAGCCTAAATATGCAGGATTTGTGTGTTAAACATGTGTGAATGAAATAAAACACAACTCCAGGTTTGTTTTTGATAAGGAAAGAAAATTATAACAGATCAGAAAATAGCGTAACATGGGCCCTTTAAACAATAGGCTCACCTGACTTGCTTAAAGGGTAAGCGATATTGTAATATTTCTGGAAAAAGTCCAGGATGGGTCCAGTGACATTGAGAGCATAGTTTCCCTGCCCAGACTCAATGGCCTTCCTGCGAGCCCAGATCCGTATCTCAACACACAAAAAATTTGACTTTTGCATTTGTTTTGAAATCTTCAAATCTTACAACTCAAAACAGTATCACCTTTACCTTGGTGTCTTGCTGTTCTGCGCTAATGAAAGTGAAGTCACAGATGATAACTGCCAGTAAATAGGAGGACATTTTCTTGGTGGATTCAAACCTGGTCTGTGTTACTGCGATTCCATCTATGGTTTTGTTGACCACATCTGAAAGAGCCATCGTACATTTTCATTACACTTCAACCATGTCCGAAATACATAATAATTATTGATAACTGATATTTTTCAACATCAACATAATTTGTACTCAACATTGAATACCCAATTCGAGATTTCCAGTTCCTTTTTCATATATTAAAAATAATATTAAAAGGTTAAAAGCTTGCCAGGGGATAATCAGCTGTGTGGTAACTAACGACCGCACAGCTATATTTTAAATTTAAGTTTTACATGTGTCCACATAGCTGGGTTATGCTGCCTTAAAGGTGCAATGTGCAAAGTTGTCTCCATGGAAATGTTATTGCTTTGCCTGGAATGCTCCATGGTATGACATTAAACACATCCATCTAGCATTTATTCATTACGGGTGTTTCTATTGCTCAAAAATATAACAGTTCCTCCTACACATAGGTTAAATCTATACTGTGGAACATTATAGACAAAGTAATAACATTTCCACATGTAGAGTCTATCCATACGTGCCACAGTGAAAGATGGGCATAAGACTGACCAGTCTCTTTGCCATTAGACAGGGCCACAGTTCCTGGAGGATGGATGAGAGTGATGTTGAAAACTGCCTTCAGAGCAGGCTCATCGAAACAAGGGAAGGTCTTTCTGGCATGTGTGGCGTGCATCTGAGAGGTGGCAACAACCCTGAACCAGGACACTTTGGTAAACATACATATACAGGTGTGATGTTAGCTGTACAGAAAGATAAGTTACTTTACTTTTTAAGTCCATCTTCTTCATACTCGCTCCTGTAAAATCCAGCAAGGTCGTCTGCCAGTTCTCCAGTGAAGGCACTGAACAGCTGATAAGTGTTGCCCGCTTTTAACTTCCCTTTCAGGTGGATGACCATATACTGTGTTATAGGCTGCAGCCAAGTGGATTTGATACTGGGAGCAGGCTCTTCCCCTACAAGAAATACAAACGAATACATTCATATTTTTTATGTTGTTATGCACCATAGCGTAGAGATTCACATATATTTTTGGCTTGTGTTTAAAGGGTACATGTTCTGTCAAATTAACATTCTGCTGTTCTCCTGTCTATGAACAGGAAATCATTAGACTTGTTTCTACTAATAAACAGTTTTAGATCAATACTGCAGTTTACAGTGATCAAAATGATATTTCTGCTCTGCATTTGACCCATCCTTCAGTGCCACTGGGGCACCTTCTCAGGAGCAGTGAACTTGAGCTGGACTTGGTCAGGACTACTTTGCTGGAGGATTTTACCTATAGTGGATCTTTGGGTTGATGGGGAAAGGGATGGGAGAGTGTCTGGAGGAATCCCAGTCTAGACATGGGAAGAAAACAACTCCACATAGACTGGGGATTGAACCTAGGACCTTTTTACTGTGAGTGGTAGCCATCCTAACTGGTAATGTGTAAAAGACTAAAAGCTTGTGTCCAACATTTGTGTGAATGAAAGAACCTGCTGCTGTGAGTCGGACCATGAGATTATTTTCCTGGAGCATGTAGCTGAGTTTGTTGGAGTGAATGAGGATGAGGTCAGTGTCTGTCACACACTCAAACTCCACCGTAGACTCTCCTGAAACAAGATTAAAACATAGAAAATATAATTTAAATACATATGGCTTAGGTTCACATATTGATCTGTTTCTTTACACACTGGAGCCAGTGTAACAGTTACCCGTAAAGATATAGATGTTATCAGGATTTGGGCTGAGACGAGGCCACAGAGTCACACTGTAGGAGTGTGGTACCAGAGCAGAAGACAGGCGATATCTGAGGACCAAACAAGAATTGTATACTTCAAATGTGTACATTTAGATTTGTATTTATTTTATTTTAATATCCTCATATTTTCCCTGACACCTTTAAATGTTTTACAGATTTTTTTTGTGTGGTTTCTATTCCAGTTTCATAGAGAGGACATAAGAATGGATGGATGGAACCTGTTGTCAATGATTCACGACAAACAACTAGCAGGTTTTCCTTAATTAAAAACAACATTAAATTTCTATTGCAATAACATAATACTTCCTCACGTAGCTCACAAAGGAGGTGGATAAAGTAATATTTGTTTATTGCAGAATTAATAAAAGTCCATTGGAGGGCGCACTTCCTCCATGACAGAATTCCTTAGCCTTTACGCTTGTGATTAAAAAAAATTAAAAAAAAAAAAAAATATATATATATATATATATATATATATATATATTATGGCATGCCGTTTAGGAAATTAAAGAATATATTGAATGGATATGTCTGAATATATAGAATGAAGCCTGAATATATAGAATGAACGCTTGAATATATAGAATGAAGCCTGAATATATAGAATGAACGCTTGAATATATAAAATGAAGCCTGAATATATAGAATGAACGCTTGAATATATAAAATGAAGCCTGAATATATAGAATGAAGCCTGAATATATAGAATGAACGCTTGAATATATAAAATGAAGCCTGAATATATAGAATGAAGCTTGAATATATAGAATGAACGCTTGAATATATAAAATGAAGCCTGAATATATAGAATGAAGTCTGAATATATAGAATGAACGCTTGAATATATAGAATGGATATGTCTGAATATATAGAATGAAGCCTGAATATATAGAATGAACGCTTGAATATATAGAATGGATATGTCTGAATATATAGAATGAAGCCTGAATATATAGAATGAACGCTTGAATATATAAAATGAAACCTGAATATATAGAATGAAGCCTGAATATATAGAATGAACGCTTGAATATATAGAATGGATATGTCTGAATATATAGAATGAAGCCTGAATATATAGAATGAACGCTTGAATATATAAAATGAAACCTGAATATATAGAATGAATGTTTGAATATATAAAATGAAACTTGAATATATTGAATGGATGCTTGAACACGAGGCGGGTGCACCACCGGCATGAAACAGGAAAGGAGGACACTTGTGTCCAAAAAGGAGTACAAAGGCCCTAAAGTGAGGACACCTTGTTTTTTTTTTTTTTTTGTTTTTTTCCCTCGGGGAAAACAAAGAATGTGCGCTGAGAATGTGCACTGCTCGCACATTCTGCATTTCGGATGTCGCGCACAGGAATTCCAAGCATTACTAGTTGCAATAGAATAATATTTTGTCTTTAGGGAACAAGGAGCAGACCACCCAGCTCACTGAGCTGAGGCGGGACTTGTTCCATCTCGCAGATGGCCATGCGGTCCACGGACTGCACTCAGGGCTCAGCGAGTATGCACCGCCTCGACTGCAGACTGAGACCACGCTCCGAACCGTGCACTTTCTGAACTGGGAAACGGCGAACATTGCAGAGTAGCAAGTGTAAATAATGGGTGGGGATTTATGACGATTTATGCAACGAAAGGAGGACAAAACGTAAAAACGGAGGACACGTGACAGACGGCCGGACAGACAGCTCTAAAACCGGACTGTCCGGACGAAATCCGGACGAATGGTCACCCTATGCACTAAAGCCGTGTCCCAGTTCGAGGGCTGCAGCCTCCGTTGGCTCCATTTTTGGCCGCACGACGGCATGACACGGCCTGTCCTATTTCATACAGCCCAAAACACGGAGCGAAAACACGGAGCAAAAAGCCCGTCCGGAGAGCGGAGAAAACATGTGAGTATACGCTTTTAACTTTAGGAAATCATTACTAACGCAACCGTAAATGTAAAATACGGCCACACGCCACAAAACTGTCAAATAAGTTTGTTTTTTTTAACTGCGTGAACCTCGGAGCTTTGAGGGAAAGTTTAGCTAGTCATCTGCTAACTCGATGGAAAGTCAGTTCAAACTTTCTTATTTGGACAGATGTCCATCAAACACTTTTTATATTTTTACTGTCAGGGGAAAAAGACTACAGAGGCATTATTGAAGGTATGAACTCCTTCGCCTCGTTTTCACGGACAGGGGACTAAACACTTGGCCAGTGTAGCTTGTATGATAAAACCCACATTATTTCATGCAGTAAACTTAAAAGACACAGTTTGACTATATCAAAGTTTATTTTTTACTTGTAAATAACGCAATATAAGCCTCCATTGTATGCATTTAATTCTGGGAATGCATTGTTTTTTTTACAATCTGTGCATGTTTGTAAAGTGAAGAGTAAATACCACTGCCTGGACAGGTCAGTTTTAAGATGGACATTAGGCTCATTTAACAGGTGCAGACACTGGTGTAGATACTAGACACCTGTGTCTGTTATGTTCATCACATCTAATGTAACAATGAGAAAACTGTTTGAAATGTTTTATATGAATTTTCTTTTCTCCTCTGCAGCCTCCTATATGAGGACACAACACTGCTGGGGCCACAGAACTGTTGGCTGAGGAGATGCTCATGGGTCATGAAATTGGTCAAATGCAGAAGACAAGGTAAAGCTACTAAACTGCCCTGGAGGTGTGCTGACCCAGACGTCTGCCAGACATCATGCTCATATTGAAACCATTATTTAAATAGTAAAAATACACATTACTCATATTTGTGGGATTCCTCTATTAATTTAGCTATCGATTATTTAAACTAGCTTTGGATCTTGATGTACATGTACTGTGAACCTAATTTTCCTGTAATAGTTTTCTTAATGTGTGTGTAATTATGTTTTTACATTGCAGGACAGGACTTTGAACCAATCAGACATAAGACACATTCTGCTCTTCCTCCTCCAGAAGACAAGAGATGCAGCTTAGTGGCCCAAGTACATTGGATCATGTCTCCACTGTTTTGTGTCCAGACTCACTGAGGAGGAGGTCCAGACTTCATTAGAGTCTGTGATTGCATCAGAGTTCAAAGTCAGCTTTATTGTCAAAAAAACATGTAAAGGTTGCACACACAGGATTTGAAATTGCAGCACTCCCTAGGCCCACGGTGAACATAAATCATCTTATAAACAAGACAATAACAAACAAGACAAGACGACAAACACAATGACTAAAACATCACATATACCCATAGCAAATATGATGTTTGCATCATCATTTGGTCTGTTGCTGTGCATAATGTGTCCTAATGGAGATGTGTCCATAATGTTTAACTTCTAATTTCCTGCAGAAGTAATATAGTAAAATGGTAGTTTCTTTTCATCTTAGCTGAGGATCACCTAAACATCTTAATCGCTGTGGCCTTATATGACCTTAACAAGTGTGTGAGACAAAACTGAAAACATAATTTGCCTATAAGAGGTTTAAGTTCTTCAGTCTGTACTGACATTTGATCCATGGTGAAATGTTATATTTATTTGATGTCTCTTTTGATAGTAACTAATTACATGCACTGTAAGAATGTACTACTGTACTGCAATTAAGCAGTGGTAATCCACCTGATTATATTTTGCAAAGATAATTTTGTTCATTTTGGATTGTCACCTGCTTCAGCAAAAATGAAAATATTTGAGAGTACACTGACATACAGCTGTTTGTACTAATTTATTAAAGCATTGTATGTGTGTAATGGGTTCAATGTTTGACTATTCACATTATGAGAAGATTTCCAGAAGTTCTTTTGAGTGTATAAGAAACCATGTCCATGGCCCAACCAAACTTGGGCCACTAAGCTGCATCTCTTGTCTTCTGGAGGAGGAAGAGCAGAATGTGTCTTATGTCTGATTGGTTCAAAGTCCTGTCCTGCAATGTAAAAACATAATGACACGCACATTAAGAAAACTATTACAGGAAAATTAGGTTCACAGTACATGTACATCAAGATCCAAAGCTAGTTTAAATAATCGAAAGCTAAATTAATAGAGGAATCCCACAAATATGAGTAATGTGTATTTTTACTATTTAAATAATGGTTTCAATATGAGCATGACGTCTGGCAGACGTCTGGGTCAGCACACCTCCAGGGCAGTTAAGTAGCTTTACCTTGTCTTCTGCATTTTACCCATTTCATGACCCATGAGCATCTCCTCAGCCAACAGTTCTGTGGCCCCAGCAGTGTTGTGTCCTCATATAGGAGGCTGCAGATGAGAAAAGAAAATTCATATAAAACATTTCAAACAGTTTTCTCATTGCTACATTAGATGTGATGAACATAACAGACACAGGTGTCTAGTATCTACACCAGTGTCTGCACCTGTTAAATGAGCCTAATGTCCATCATAAAACTGACCTGTCCAGGCAGTGGTATTTACTCTTCACTTTACAAACATGCACAGATTGTAAAAAAAACAAGTAATGCATTCCCAGAATTAAATGCATACAATGGAGGCTTATATTACGTTATTTACAAGTAAAAAAATAAACTTTGATATAGTCAAACTGTGTCTTTTAAGTTTACTGCATGAAATAATGTGGGTTTTATCATACAAGCTACACTGGCCAAGTGTTTAGTCCCCTGTCCGTGAAAACGTTCTCGTAGCTTCAGTAATGCCTCTGTAGTCTTTTTCCCCTGACAGTAAAAATATAAAAAGTGTTTGATGGACATCTGTCCAAATAAGAAAGTTTGAACTGACTTTCCATCGAGTTAGCAGATTACTAGCTAAACTTTCCCTCAAAGCTCCGAGGTTCACGCAGTTAAAAAAAACAAACTTATTTGACAGTTTTGTGGTGTGTGGCCGTATTTTACATTTACGGTTGCGTTAGTAATGATTTCCTAAAGTTAAAAGCGTATACTCACATGTTTTCTCCGCTCTCCGGACGGGCTTTTTGCTCCATGTTTTCGCTCCGTGTTTTGGGCTGTATGAAATAGGACAGGCCGTGTCATGCCGTCGTGCGGCCAAAAATGGAGCCAACGGAGGCTGCAGCCCTCGAACTGGGACACGGCTTATAGTGCACCCGCCTCTCGTTCAAGTTTCATTTTATATATTCAAGCGTCCATTCAATATATTCAAGTTTCATTTTAAATATTCAAACGTTCGTTCAATATATTCAAGTTTCATATTATATATTCAAGCGTTCATTCAATATATTCAAGTTTCATCTTATATATTCAAGCTTCACCCTTTTATGGGGGCGGTGACAAAAAAGCTGCGCGCGCATTTGGCAATGGACGTGCCATTTACTCCCCATTCATTTAGATAGAGACACGAACTTTTCCAGCACATTCCAGCTTCCAATTTCAGCAAAATGTCTGGTTGTTGTGTGTATGGTTGCCAAAATCGATATTCTACCAGTGGACTAAAGTTTTACCGGATTCCAAGAGGATCACGACCATTTCAAAGCAACAGGCGCCGTCTGTGGCTACAGGCGATCAAACGCGTTGACTGGAATGAAAACATATTCAGAAATGCTCGCGTCTGCAGCACCCACTTTATATCAGGTAAGGTTGTCTATTTAGCTGGAAAGCCCGGTTTACATTAGTGATTGCCTGTATGATGTAAATTAATAATGAAATGTAGCTGAATTTTGATAAGCTGGTGTTAGGCTTGGTTAGCAGCTAGCAGGCTAGGCTAGTAAATAAACATGTACATTTGCAGGTAGTCCTAATTTCGTGCCTTCTGTATTTTCGTACAGAAAACAAAGCCAGAATCCTCATTCAAAGATGGGCAGGTTAAGAGTAATTAAAGTTATCCCCCTCTCATTTTTTCCCCTTTTAGTTTGTTTTCTCTTGCATAAGCACTACATCTGCTGCTTTTATTACTGACACTAGCTAAGCATCTTAGTGCTATCTTAGCACTCTGACTTGACTCTTCTGTACTGTACTGTTCATTTATTTATTTATGGTTATTTAATGGTTAGGTATGAATCTGCTTGTGCATATAAATGTTGTCCTGTGTTGCACTTTAATGTTTGTTAATTTAATTTCCGATATTTTGTTTGTTAGGTACCATAGGAACATGAA